>CAWUFW010001215.1:2400000-3049060 GCA_963921515.1 Calotriton arnoldi
TCACATATGGCACTGCAGGGAAATGTGAGTTGACAATGTACAAGTACAAACTCACATCTGTGATGTAGTCGGAATGTCCACTGTCCCGCATCAAATAGGCATCTCCCCCAAACAGTCACAATGTACACTGTCATGCAGTCTGAATGCAGACATGTACAATGCGTCAACATACATGTGTACACGATGTCAAACTGCATCTCCCCTTCACATTGCAGGGGGAAATCCAACACCTCCTGCAGAGCAGTCCGAACCTCTCTTCTCTGATGATGAAGAGGACCACCACACCTTCGACTCAGACGCCCTCGAACAGCTCGTGGAGAGCCATCGCAGCCCACTTCCTGGATCAGGGCAACCCAGCTGCCACGAGGAGCCCCCCCCTGCACAGTACACACAGCAGGCAGCACCCACCACCACAGCTACCTCCCAGGACCCCCACGACATACACATGGCCTTCCAACGCCGTGTGTTGGGATGCCAGGAGAAGCTGGCTGAACAGGTGCAGGTGGGGTTTGACCGCATGGCAGCCAAACTAGACGCCATACATGGATGTCTAAGTCCCATCAGGGACCACTTACAGTCCCTAACGGACGCCCACAGTCTGCTCCACGCCCTCCAACGGACCATGGCGGACATCGCCAGAGTCCTGACTCTGCAACAAGAACGACTGTCTAGTCAGCATTCCTCTAGTGATCTCGCCCGGGAGTTGGGGCACATGCGGAGGATCATGGAGAACACGGAGTGGATGCAGGTGGAAAGAGCGGCTGCCACGGCTGCACACCAGCGAGAGGTAGCTGGGTCCCTTAATGCCCTGAAGGCCTTCCTCATGGCATTGCTGCCACAAGGCCTGGTGCTGATGCATGCTGCTGCAACCACCCCATCTACATCTCAGGCCCCTGATGTGTCTGTGCCACACAGTGCTGGGGACAGTACACCACCACCCACATGTGAGGCACATGCAACAGCACCGGACAAAGATGCGGATGAACCCTCCCTCGTGGTCAGGAGGACGCAGTAGCATTCATCTCCACCATGTGGCCTGTTTCTGCTTGGTTCTGCCCTCTGCATCATCACCTTCTACTGTCCCCCGATGCACTCTGCGACACTCACCTCTGACCTCGACATGGACTGCCATATTCTGTTTGGTCACCAATGACACAGCTATCAGACTGCGGACTGAAGTCCTCCTCTCCTGATGTACCTGTCATTCCCTGAAGGACTCTGGCTGGCCCTCCACGGGCCGACAATGTGAAGTGGGGTTGGCATGTCCCTGTACTGCTCCAGCTGCGATACTCCCTTGAATGTGCAATAAACGTTCATATCCACACAGATGTGTCATGTCTATGATCTTTCAAGTGTGGAAGTATGGATGAATGTAGGGTCAGTGATTCCATTATAAATCACTGAATGGATAAGTTCATAGATAGTACTTTAAAAAACTCATCTCTGCATACATAGTACCTCAGTGAATGCCTTGAGAAACCCTACATTCCCGAGTGCCTGAGAAGAGAAACTTTGATGCAGTAAGACGCTTGATGACATTCCGTCATTTCTCTTTTTCTCTCTTCTCATCCCTATTCTCCTTCTCCCCTGGGGTGAAATAGTGCGGCCATGTATATTCTACTTACTACCATTCTATTTCACCTCGGAGGGGTTGGGGGCCTGTTGGCGCCAGGACTGAACAATCTGGAATACAGGTTAGTGGCCCTCATAACATACTGCCTCACAGTTTCTAACAGTCACACTGTATTGCCAAATATTACTTAAAAAAATTCATTTCTGCATACATAGTGCCTCAGTGAATGCCTTGAGAAACCCTACATTCCTGAGTGCCTGAGAACAGAAACATTAATGCAGTAAGACGTTTGATGACATTTCGTCATTTCTCTTTTTCTCTCTTCTCGTACCTATTCTCCTTCTCCCCTGACATGATATAGTTTGGCCGTGTATATTCTACTACTGCCATTCTGTTTCACATCGGAGGGGTTGGGGGCCTGTCGGCGCCAGGACTGAACAATCTGGAATACAGGTTAGTGGCCGTCATAACATACTGCCTCACAGTTTCTATGAGTCACAGTGTATTGCCAGAATAATTGGAGAAATACTTCCATTGTATATCAATGAATGGATAAGTTCATAGATAGTACTTCAAAAAATTCATCTCTACATACATAGGGGCGTATTATCAAGGAAATGCCTTCTTGGCTTAACGCCTCTCTGCGCCACTTGGGAAACAAGAGGCTGCACCATATTAACAAGGATATGGTGCAGCCTTGCGTTTCCCACTGCGATGGCGCTAAGTTTCACAACTTAGCGCCGAAGGTGGCACCCATGCACCAGAGTGCAAGGGTGTCTGCGAGCAGGGAGGTTTGTTTATGTACAGGAAGGTGTCCCTTCCTGCTCATAAACAAACCTAAAATGCCAGTTTGTAACTTACATGTGTGCTCCTTTATGCAGCACACATGTAAGTTACAAAACTGCATTTTGAAAAAAGCTTTGTTTATGTACAGCAAGGAACACCTTCCTGTACATAAACAAACAATGCCATTTTGCTTTTACATGGAAAAAGCAAAAACGAGGAGACATAAAGCATTTCTCCTCCTTTCGCCAAATTAAGAGCAGGGTTTTCATGGACTTAATTTTGGCGCTGCCTCCCTTAACGCTGCCCTTGTTAATAGGGGGCAGCGTCGAAATCAATGGGTGTTGTGGTGGAACGCCCACCACGACAACCACTGCACGCCCCTTTCACGCTAAACACAGCGTAAAAGGGGGCCTTAAGCCATGTTAAGTGGCTTAACACTGCCTTGTTAATAAGGCGAAGCCCCTATCGCCAGCACAACGTCACTAAAAGTGACGTTGTGGTGGCAATAGGGGCTTCTTAATATGCCCCATAGTGCCTCAGTGAATGGTTCAGTGCAAAAGTACTCCCTCGCTCATTCCATAACGGGAAACAGCGGTTACAACGCGGGTGTTACCACACAGGTAGGTAACAACGCGATCATTACAATGACCGCGTTGTTACCATGCGTGGCTTTACATCGCAAGTCGTTTCTACGACTTGTGCTAGGTGGCGTGCAACACCAGGGAATGTGTTGGATTTTAAATCCAACACATTCCCTGCTGTTGCGCTAACTGGAGTAGGAATAGTAATTTATACTATTCCTAAGTCCAGCGCGCCATCTAGCGCAAGTCGTAGAAACGACTTGCGGTGTAAAGCCATGCGTGGAAACAACGCGGTCGTTGTAACGACCGCGTTGTTACCTACCGCGTGGTAACACCACGCGTTGTATCGTCACATATTCTTCCATAACTGCATAAGTAATCCATGATTGATTTAATTTGTGTGGTAGTAGTGCGTACTTGATTCTATGACTCCATCGCTACTGCCTAAGTAACTATATCAGTAAAAAGATAATACCTACCTGTTTACAACACTGCATTGAAACTGCCTGAGTAAAAAGATGACTTCGAGACTAATTTCTGCGTCATTGTGGGAGTGCATAGGTAGTACCTGAGTGAATCGATGAGTGCTTTCGTACTGCCACACTGATTAATTAAGTGCAAAAATACAAACGGAGGGATTGCATAATTCTGTTGGAAATGTCTGATTCATTGATTCCGTATAGAACAGCCTCCATGATTGCATAAAACATTACCCCGTTTATACATTTAACTACCTTGAAACTACTTTTATTCATGAATTGTATTCCTTGGTTTTGCATTTTGCTGTGATAATCAAGATAAATAAGTACGTTTTCGTAACACAGAACCACACTTTGTTCCGTTCAATATTCTTTAGTTTGTACACAAGTTCAATTAAACGGAAATTCTAACTTTCCGCCTCTAATTTAAACTGTTTTTTTAAACAAACTCCAGTAGCTGCTGTTAATCCCACTCTCAGTGTGCTTTTCAAAAGCAATTATCTTATTCCAAATAACCGCAAGTGCGGTGACCTACAAGCAGGCTTCCCGTACAGAGCAACTCTTTCACAACGTGTAACATGTTCCACCAATGTCTTTTCTCCTCCCCCACATGGGCTTGAAGATAGTTTGGTCTGGCCTTCCATTCCTACTTTGAAAACATACATTAATAGCGAACACTAACAGAAAACGCTACTGTTTGAATACCAAAGGACTCTTACATAACGTCGTGAGATCTTCAAATAGCAGGTGGCTCAACAAGCAACTGACATTGACTCAGTCTTCTATGGAAATCTCCCACTACATTTTGCACAATTTATACACCAAATATTTAATCACTCTGAAACTCAAGGCCTACCACATTTTTCTAAACTATGTGACTCTCACCTTGTTATCTCTTTTCAGACTTTTTTTATAGTAACACCCGATTTCATTCATTCTAATTTTGCAAGCGCATTTGGCGGGTAACTTGGTGCTCCTTCCTTGTTTCCGCAGTAGTCGTTCTTTAGCTCCTACTACGAAATGGCTGCCCGTCCTCTACTTCAACCCAATCCACAACAAATACAGCTATACCATGAACGAATGCTGCAACTTTTTGAATGCTTGCCATTGGCGATATTTGGCATCAGATATAGACTGAATTTCCGCTACGTGTACTTCACCTGCGTACAAGCTGTCTTCTACTGTCTCCGGTGCCCTTTTGAATGCTCCCTGGATGTCTGCCTCTCTACTACTTCACGTGATTCCCCTGGATTATGAACTGTTGCTGCGTCCATTGCTCGCTCATGACCAGGACTGTTCCGGAGACACACGCTTGATGGATGCATTTCGAAATGCAATAACGGGAAGATGGAGTACATGCGCTCATACGGAGAGCCTCTTGCAGCAGAGTATCATCGAATATCATGCAAGTTGCCCTGACATGGTCCTGCTTGCAGAAGATTATGAAGACCATGTCTGTTCTTTCGACTTGCTGAATTGGATGGCAACACTCTTTGCTTGGAGAGGTGCAGATGACCTTTTGGAACTGATTGCATATCACGATGCTTCTGAGTTCTTGAGCTTCAATGAATCTCCATAAGTGCGTATGGTAACCCGATTTGATGACCTCTTATGTCTACACTTCATGAACACTGTTTTTTTTTTCTCTTTTCTCTTTTCGCTTTTCTTTCCTTTTTGGATTTTCAGACATTGAGTTTGTTTACGAATTCCCCTTTACAGACTTGGTTACGCTCTCTTGATGTTTCCGCTCCGTTTCCCTGGTTGTTGCACAGCTAGTCCACAAAACGGGCGACTTGGCGTTGGGGACTTTACTATCTATATTAAAAGTTATTTAGTCTGCAGAGAAACCTCTGAGATGTTTTATTTTACGATAACACTTCTTTTTAGCTGAGACTGAAACGTAACTCAAGATAGTCCTTCCTCTATTGTGTTTTTCTGATGACATCTCCCTTTATCAGATATCGATTCACTACTATACTGATTATAATTGTATCATACAGATTCTTTTTTGTTGTGGCACATATACTACACATTCTGCCATCTACTTTAAAATAAAAAAATGTAAATGTTTCATGTCTGTGTCATATGTTACAAATACAATACTGACAGTTAATTTCTTTCCCACCATGTTTTTAACATCATTTGCCTGTTCCATGTTCACTACTTACCAACTGCTAACAATCTTGGCCTAACCAAACGCAAACCAGAAACCCTTTCCAGGTTACAGTTGACAGTCTCACCATATTACTAAAAGGATGCATACATCTCCTGTGCCTTTACGTGGTGGCATCATACTTAAAAGAAACATACAACTACATCTATACCTGTGTTTTATAGCTATCGCATCTTCCAATATATAACTCGTGTGAAAATACATGTTCAAGCATAGACATTCCTCAGCAAAATTAAAGGGGATATTGACAAGGAAGTGGAGGAGAGAGGCGTTAGCCTTCTTGGCTTAACGTCTGTCTCCGCCACTTCGGAAAAGCAAGGCTGCACCATAGTCACAAGGACATGGTGCAGCCTTGCTTTTCCCCCTGCGATGGCGCTAAGTTTCACAACTTAGCGCCAACGCAGGGATCCTTGCACCAGAGTTCAAGGGTGTCTGCAAGCAGGGAGGTTTGTTTAAGTACAGGAAGGTGTCCCTTCCTGCACATAAACAAAACTAAAATGCCAGTTTGTAACTTACATGTGTGCTGCTTCATGCAGCACACATGTAAATTACAAAACGGCATTTTTAAAAAAAGGTTTGTTTATGTACAGGAAGGGACACCTTCCTGTACATAAACAAACCATGGCATTTTGCATTTTCCATGTGTGCTGCACAAGGCAAAAACAACGCAAAAACGAGGAGAAATTAAGCATTTCTCCTCGTATCGCCAACTTAAGACCAGGGTTTTCCTTTTACAACGTGCACCATGCAAGCTATCAATCAATCCTCCTCTTGCTTTGTTAGACAACCCAGTGGAACTGCTGCTTAGGTGGGAGGTATGATATGATGCCTTCGAAACCTATTTGCGGGTGATTGGAGCACTCAAGTCTAGTGCAGAAAGGAAGAAATATTGGCTTCTCCATTCATTGGGGTTTGAAGGGAGGTCCATATTCAAACACCTTCCTGATCTAACAGCACAAGAGGGTGAGGTATTAGCCTCACCCTCTTGTGATGTTAGCCTAGTGAGACAGTTGGAGAATAAAAAAAAGGGCTTGACAAGAAACCAAGCTTAATGGTCCTCAGGCACAAGTTTTTCAAACGTAAGCAATCTGAGAATGAAGATGTTGATGGCTATATATCTTTGTTGCATAGGTTAGCATCTGAATGTCAATTTGATCAGGGATCAGTTTGTTTGCCATTGTAAGGGTATGGGTAATCCCACTCTCGAAAAAACTATCAAAGTTGCCAAAAGCATCAAAATATCCCAAACCTTCTTGAGGGAATTGGAGGATAAAACTTTAGAGAATGTGGGTGCAGTTGGCAGGTACAAAATCAAACATAAGACTGGACATCCAAAATCTAGTAAACCAGATAACTTTAATTCCCAAAGCATGGGTATGTGCATGAGTTGCGGTAATCCGCCACATCCCAAAGGTGGGAGGTGCCCTACAGTTAATGTTACATGCAACTATTGCAAGAAATCGGGTCATTTTGTGAAAGTGTGTTTGAAGAAGAAGTTGCAGAAGAAAAGTGTTGCATGTGTCCTTGAGTCTGAAGGAGAGTCTAACTCTGAAATAATATAGGTGGTGTGTGATGGTTCAGGGGATGTACCATTAGAAGGTGATCCTTCAAGTTGTGTTGATCCCATTGTAGAGGTAGTGGTGGGAGGAGAGTCACTCAATCTTCTGGTGGATTCTGGAGCCAGGATTACACTGACACTTGGTTGAATGACTCCTCAGCTCCCCTCATTGATTTACTGGTGCTTAACTACATTATCAAACTACTTGACTGAGTAAAACATTCGGGGGAGGGAGTCACAGTCAGTCCCAAAACACTATTCATCCTTATGGCCCCAAAGTTGAGAAGTACTCCATGTTTGAATGCCGGTGTGTGGATCTGTACACTGTGGAATCTCCACCCCATTCAGGATCCACATTATCTACCATCCATCTGGAGATAACCAGTAGTTCACTGAATATTTAATGGAGG
The DNA here is from genome assembly GCA_963921515.1 of Calotriton arnoldi. Lineage (NCBI taxonomy): Eukaryota > Metazoa > Chordata > Amphibia > Caudata > Salamandridae > Calotriton > Calotriton arnoldi. The sequence goes on from CAWUFW010001215.1 coordinate 2,407,561, forward strand.
TTGTTAAAATACAACATACAATTCATCTTGTTCTCTAATATCACCAGCCTCCACTGGTATGACCCTACAGGTTCTCAAGATCTTTAACTTTTGACAATAAATTCACACGACCCAGTACGGTTGCCATTTATGGAAAAGGCCCAACCAACAATCTGCTAATTGCTAGTAAGGTGGTCTTTCGGTTGCCTCTATGCCACCCATCGCCTGGTTAGACCATCACTTCATTCTCTTCTTCTCTTCTCAGTAAGATTGCTAAAAAAAAGTCATAAACATTATCCTAAGTGGAGGATTAGAGACACTAGACACATTTATACCAATGAACTCAAAATGTGGATCACTACTTCAATTCCTGTCAGAGAACCAGTCTATTACCTCCAAGACGAAAGAATTATAACAATGCCCTGGCCATAATAGTAGATGAAATAGGTCCCTAAAAAGGAAAAGGACAAAAAGAAATTTCCTGACAATGTTACAACATGGAACTGAATGAATAGAGAAGACAGCTTAGAACAACTGCAAGTACATGGAGAAAACCCCCTCTGCTATGAACCTGATCGCTCTGCATAGTGAAAGAAAAAGGTACAAAAGTAACATCTTTGAAGGAAAGGCCTCCATTTTTAGATACCAATAAGACCTAGCAGGATACCATTCTGGAAAACTATTTGAAGTCCTTAAGCAACAATCTAGTTCGACCACAAAAGTAATCTCCAACCCATCAAAGGAACAAAGCAAGGTGCTCTCTTTTCTTCACAGATAAGGTCAAAAATATTGGCCAGTCTTTGACCATTACTCCAGAAGATTGCCCAGTCCTCCTTGCTACCCCAAAGACCAATGCCACCTGGAGAGAATGCAAAGAAATCAAGGAAAGTGAACATATGAAGTTAATTGCAAACAAAAGATCAGCTTCACTCTTTGCCGACGCGATCCCCCCACCCTGTTTAAAGAAGCCAGCAGACAAATCTGCCCTTATTGGATGAAGTTATCTATCACCTCGCTAACGGTGAAGTTCTGAACTGTTCAGTCAGAGTACTGTGCAACTGAAGAAGCAAGGAGGTGACCCTGAAAATCTGAATAACTTCTGACCAGTTTCTAACCTCCAATTCTAGTCAAAAATTTGGAAAGCTTTGTCTCGACCCAACTCAATCAATATGTCAATAATCACAAGCTCTTTGGTTACTTTCAGTCAGGCTTCAGAGTGGTATGTATCAATGAAACAGCTGTTCTTCAAATCATGGATGATGTTCTACACTCTTCGTCTACTGGATAATGGGGTCTTCTGTCTCTTCATACTCCTTGTCTTCTTGGCAACATTCAAGATTGTCATTTACAATATCCTCCTAAATGCTCTCAAGAAGAGAATGGAAATAAATGACACCATCCTTCGATGGGGCTCCGTATTCCTTAATACCTGCTCACAACAAATGTAACTCAATAATTTCCTATCAAATCTGGCTCTATTGTTCAAGGTGTTTCACAGAAATTGATCTTATCATCAACCATTTTTATCTTGCACATGGAACCTTTGACTACAATTCCAAAACACTCAAGACTCACCTATTATCTCTATGTACACCGACAACACTCTGACACTCAACTGTCCCTGAAAGTCCAATCCAAAGAACAGATAATATGTGTAGATCAAATGCAATAAGACATGCAAGATCAGCTGCCACTCACCCACCTAAAACTTAATCCTGTGGAACAGAATTTCTCCTCCATACCTCCTCCAACGAGTTTCATTCCAGAACAAGACTTGCTGAACTCAATAAATGTTCTAAACCGCAGTCCTAAAATAATTGAATCCACCACACCCCTCTGGATAACTCTTAACAAGAAGCTTGACCTTCAAGCACACATAAATGCAACAGCTAAGAACGTCCAACTACATCTCAACCTCTTCAGAACTGTCAAACCTTCCTTTCCAGAATTGAACGTCAAACTGATGGTGTCCTCTCTTGTCATTTCTAGACTCAGCTATGCTATTGAACTAAATCTGACCTACCACTACTCATCATCAATGTGAATGCCTGCACAAGACTAATATCAGGATCAAGATACTATGACCACACCACTCCAGTGCACCCTTCCTTTCACTTGGTCACAATTGAAGAGAGATGTATATTCAAAATAGCCTGCATCACACACAAAGCATTCCACAGTGGCTCTAAGACTCACCTGGCTCTAATTCTGACTCCATCTGGGGGCGTCATTTGTTTCACACTGCCAAAACCTTGCTGCGAGAATCTCCCACATTCAAAAAACAGATCCCAATCATTCTCCGGCAGTGCCACCAAAATATGGAACCAAAGTCCTCCAGAGATACTCACAAAACCTGCATTTAATGCCCTCAAGAAGAACCTAAAACATCATATTGCTCAAAAATACTTTTATACCAAACCCAATTTCATCACCTTATCAATTTGACCAACAAATACACTCCAGATTTTAAAAACCCCATCACCCGAGAGGATTGCTCTTCTGAAGTCTATATGTGGCATGAATTAGATAACTACATCATGAACACTTATGAGTATTGCAGCTTACACTTAATTGCCTTTTGTATAGGCCCTGGTCTATTATTTCCAGTTCTCCTGTGCATTCCTTCTGGTCCCCTCTGTTCCTTATTTGCCTTCACTCTAACCTTTTGCTGTAACTTTACCAGTACTATTGAGAAGAGCTGTGACATCCCTGGGTATACTACTGACTATAAAAAACTGCAAATAAATACATTAAATAAACATAGATATGAAACTGCTTGATTAATGTTATTTTTAACCCATCTCTTCATTTCCTCTTCTGGTAATTGAAGCAGAGCACAACCTTAAGCTTTCCATTGCCTAGGAATGCTCATGTCCCTTTGCGTTCTCCGTGAAGGAAGAGTTTGTTTGAGAAAGGATTTTGTACCAACTCAGCTTATAACTTAGGTGAAGTAAACAGGTTTCAGAAAAAGAGTGACATTAAAACCTCTGCAGTTTTTCTTGTATTTTCCTGTATATTATTTCATTTTCTTAGGAAGAAGTTGCAATGGGGAAACTGGCTGACTTATTTGCAGGTTTTCATCACCGTCAGGAGGTTTCCACTATCTTGGACCTTGAACTGTGGTGCCTTTTTCTCCAAAGGCCTGCGTTAATAAGGCTTTGGGAAAGCATAAAATGATGTTAAAGATTATCACAGGGATGATTTTACATTTATGTAACTAAAGCTGTTCAATGTTTATCATAATCTTTTATATGGATCTCAGCCAGGTGATGTGTCTCCTTAAATCCTGGGAATGTTAATGTGAAAGTGATGAATACCAAGATAAGTCGAGTACCTGCCGTTTGAATTAAGCCACATAGTGTATGCTAATAATTATATTGAAGGCCTGTCCTGTAGTTCCTACTAATCAGTAGGATCTGCACATTTGTTGGACAACATAAAATTTGGGTGAGGTGCCTAGACTGATTTCGGGCACCCCTGCATGATATGTTGGCCTAGAGACCAGCTAGCTCACAGTGACACCATAAGCCCCCCTAACTCTACCAGAGAGCGAATGGTTTCTGGCAACCACTAAACATGACAACCCAGACCCCTCAGGGGTCATAGTAACAGATCAGAACCTTTTGCTCAATCACTTGTGCTTACTTGTGCTCAGAGGAATATACAGAGAATAAACAGTGGGACGTTTTCAATATATTTGTTGAACCAACATTATTCATGTATAGAATACATGTGCTGCAATAATTAGCAGACAGAAGCAGATGAAAGTGATTACCAGCACCAAAAGAGTGAATAGTAGATATAGTTCTACCATGGTGCTAAAACAGTGTATATATGCAGGCAAATAAACAAGGTAGTAATCAGGCGTACTCCTACTATGCAAACCCTACTCTGCGTGTACCTAGAGTGTGTGTCGATGTGAAGCCAAGAATCCCCCCCAAGGGATGATCCAACCCCATTACCTGGCAGAAGAGAATGTAGGAGCCCATCTTGGTCACGAACTGGACACCCCCTCACGGAGATGTCAGACCACTGTGTGGTGAAGTCTCAGCATGCAGGGACCCTCACCGTCAGCTGAAGTGCCTCCTGTGCTAATCTTTTGGGATGCTCATTATTTATAATAAAAAGCATCTTTGTGATGTTCGTATAGATTAGCAATGTTATGGATAGGTAGATAGAACAACATTTGTATATTGTGCATAAAAAGGCCTTCTACATGGTGTTCAAGGCATCATGATAATGTTATGCAAAGTTAGATGTGTAAACAGAAGTAGTTTTAGAGAAACTAATCCAACATTTTCATGCACGCGAATATGTGCAAAGGGTCACAGCAGAAATGTTATTGTGCAAAATTAGGACAACGAAAGAAAATGTGCAGCTTTATTACTTGGGCTTAACCCGGGTACATAACAGGCTGTGAGACATAAGTGTTTGGAGTTGATCATTGTCCTATTGGTTCACAGGCTGAAGGTCACTCTATAGCCTCCTGATCTCATGAAACTTTCATTATTGTAGATGAAGCCATTGCTAAGTATTAGCACAGATTTAGCTAAGGATGACTCAGACCTGCCAATTCACACAGTGCCACTGTGTGTAATATTGGTTCTATTTATGCGGTCACCTGGTAAGGCCCAATATCATACATTGGAAGAGAAGGTGAGATGGAACCCCATGCACTAAGCGGGCTTTCAGCTTATCGTTAGAGGCTCTGAACAGACAATGTCCATTACAGGTTTTGAAACCAGAGGAAATTAGCGGCAGTCTTAGCAAGCTTTTGTTTTTTGATAAAGGGGAAGATAATGGGAGAGGGTGCAGAAGTACCTCTTAGGCAGTTCTCTGCATGAAGCCCTGCCCCCTCCAAGCCACCGACCTCTTGTCTCACAAGATGAACTATTTTATGTTGGGAGATTTGATGACTATAATGTGATGGAAAACTACTTATTGGCAGTATGGTGACAGAATGCACCTTTCAGTGATCGAGATAAAGAGGGGAGTTATTTTATGGCTTTAGTTACCGAATTTGGTGGTAAGCCACAAGAGTAGACCCCACGGAGAATTTAGTGGTGATCATCTTATGCCAGACATTAGCAGTCCTGGGGGCAAAGGAACGTGGAGATTAAGAACACACAGATATTATTTTTTATTTTATTTTTTTAAATTTTTTTTTGTCCTCATTCGCCACCAACCTCACTTCAATTCACACCCAAGATGTCTGTACCAACACTCAGCTAGCTAAGGAACGTAGGCAATTGGAAGTAGAGACCCGCCTACAGGTGCCAGACCTTCCTGGGGATCAATGAAGAACCAACTGAGATAACTCTTCCGCCAAGCTCCAAGAGCTAGATGACACTCGTCGTGAAATTACCAGGAGGAAACTGGAAGTAGCCGACTTAGCCTGAAGAGTATTAAGGCAGCATAATCATAGGACCCAGAGAGAGAGAGAAAAAAAAAAAAAAAAAAAAACTCAATCAATCAACTCTGAGCCCCATCTGAGTTACAAGAGGTTCCAAAATGCTTTCTTCTTCTTGCTGCCTGCTCTAGCAAGATCTAACTTAGAGACCGCCAGAACTGAAGCCTGTCAATCTAGGAAGGAAGGGGGAGTTGATTCTGTCCATCTTATGCAAATTTGCCTCCTGACTAGAAGGATAGCGTAGAAAAGCAATAATCCCGCAGGGCCAGTGACTTTATCTGCAGAGCCAAATATGATTAAAGATAAGTCAATATTGATAGGGCATCCCAAGGTGCTTGTCAAAAAGTTTTCGACGCTATCCCAAAAGAGGCAAGGGCAGGGCATTCTTTAAACATGTGGATGTCCGAGGCAGAAACCTGCCCACATTTCTTGCAACTCACCGGTGGACCTTTAATGATTTTTGACAGTTTATGTGGGGAAAAAAGGCCCTGTGGATAGTGAACAGATGGTTCCTTTTTAACCAGGCCGGTTTTACTACTTTATTTAAGATCTTACAAGAATTCTGCCATAAATGAGCGCAATCGCGAGTAGGTAGAGAGCCACCCCACAGTTCCTCTGCAAGATTAAATTCACCATCCACAACTTCGAGTATGGCCTGATACCAAAAGAAACTTCCTTCTTCCCAGGGGGCTTAGTCACAAGCTGGCGTTCTAGGAAGCTGCCACAACCAACTGAGTTCTTACGATTTGGTTGTGGGTGTGATTGGGCCCAGCTTTCCAACTGAAGATATTTAAATCTAGAGAGGCCTGCTCCAACCTTGTCCTCAAGTTGTTCCCATGAAACAAAGGTACCCTCAGGGAGCAGGTCCCCCCAGACCACCAGCCCGGCTTCTCTCAAAGGGATTGCCAGCCTGTCCCTCAAACACTCAGGAGCACCCGGGGAATCCAAAAGGGGAGCCAAGTTGGAAAAATAACCGAGTGCCACTGCACCCCTCAATTTGGTCCAAGTTTTGACTAGGCCCTGAAGAACCTTCAACTTGACCTTTTTAAAAACTTTGGGTCCCCGAATTTGAACAAAAGCCCTCCTCTGGTAGTTTGGCACCTCTAAGCATAGCCAGAAACATCCCCCCACACCAGTATTAACAGGCATTCTCAAAAGCATGCGTGAATGTGAAAGTTGGAAAGCCCAGGCATAAAGCTGAAGATCTGGTAGAGCAAGGCCTCCCTTTTCTCTCCTCCGCCTCAGCTTTTTCCAGGCGATCCTGGATGATTTATACGCCCAAACAAATGAGTTGATATCCCTCTGCAACTTATCAATGATAGATTTTTCAAAGTGAAGAGGGATACAATTAAAAAGGAAAGTAATTTTAGGGAGTATTGACATCTTAATCAGGTTGACCCTGCCTATAATGGATAAAGGAAGTAGGGCCCAAGATTTCATTGGCCTCTGGCACTCCCTTGCCACCATAGCTATATTGGTTTCGGCAATCTTAGTAATGTCTTGAAGAACATTGATTCCCAAATATCTCATTCTGGAACTGATCTGGTGCTGGTGCTGAGTCCCTCCAAGGCTCCAAGTCATGATTTCAGTCTTCGAGGCATTGATTTCATAGCCTGAAACCAAACCGAACTCCTGAGCGAGACTGATAACAGCTGGAAAAGCTGATTGTAAGTTAGCCGAAAGAATTAAGATGTCATCAGCATATAGGGCAACCTTCCTCTCCCACTCCCCATACTTAAAGGGCTGGATATTAGGGTCGTCTCTAAGCCGATGAACAAATGGAGAGGGGACAGTGGGCAGCCCTGTCTAGTCCCCCTTGAGATTATAAAGGAGTCAGTAATGTTGCCATTAACAAGGAGTCTAGCAGATGGATTCTGATAGAACAACTGAACCATCCGACAGAAATTTTCCCCCAAGTTAAATTTCCTCAGGACCTCCGACAGGTAGATCCAATTCACACTGTCGAAGGCCTTGGTAGCGTCTAAAGTCATGGCTGCTAATGGAAGGGAATATGTGGAAGCAAGATCAATCGCCCCGATAAAATCATTAGTGAGGTCAGAGAGCTGCCGACCCCTGACGAAGCCCTTTTGATCTAAATGAAGGATGTCTACCGCCACGAGACCCAATCTTGCTGCCAATATTGAAGTGAAGATTTTGTAGTCGGCATTCAAGAGTGATATGGGCCTATATGACCCACAGCTTGATGGAACTTTCCCTGGTTTCAAAATCAGGATTATGGTAGCGTCATTCCACGAAGCTGGGAGCCTTAGGCCCTCCTCTAACATCTGATTAAAGAGAGACGTTAGGGTAGGAATGATCTTATCGCCCAACATCTTATAGATCTCGGCTGGGAGCCCATCAGGGCCCGCCGCTTTCCCGTTCTTAAAGCGTTGAATGGCTTCCCTGACCTCAGTATGAGTAAAAGCCTGGTCCAAATGTTGTTGCTGATCAGGCTTCAAAGAGGGAAGAGGGATGCCCTCCAGCCAGCTCTGGGCACTAAAGCTATCCACCTTTTTATCTTCACAATAGATGTCCCGAAAATAGGTCTGGAAGACATGACTAATTTCCCTATCTGACGAGAAGATATCATTACCACTGCTAATTTCTTTAATGTGATTCCTCGCCCGATCTGATTTGGACTTCCATGCAAGGAGCTTACCTGCCCCTTCACCATACTCAAAATGGGCAATTTTGCTTGCCTCCCATCTGCGAGTAATCCTAGAGTGTAGAATGTTCTTTAACTGACCCTTTAGACCATCTAACTTAACCTGACGTTCTTGCTGGACTTCAGGGGAAGCTTGACAAGTTAAGACGGCCTCCGCAATCCTCAGCTTCTCTTCAATAAACGAGATCTCTTCTTTATATCTTTTATTTCTATAGCAAGACCTGCTGGTAATTTGGCCTCGCAAAAAGCTTTTAGAGAGTCCCATACGTTTGTTATTGAAGTCGACCCTAAGTTCGTTTTCAGGAACCATTCGGTTTCTTGTAATAGGAAAGAAATCTCCTCTTCCTCCAGAGGCAAGGAGCGGTCGAACGACCATGTCCTAGTGGGGCTAGGTAATGGACATTCCAGACCCAAAAAAATACCTGAGTGGTCAGAAAGATGGTTAGCCAAGTAAGAATTTTTTTTAACTCTGCCTCTTAATGAGTTACTTATCAGCACATAATCTATTCTAGGTTGGTGTCGATATTTATAATTTCGGAACGAGACACTTGGCTGCTGACCTGATCTTTCCCTCCAAATATCAGAGAAAGCAAATTGCTTCATTGCCCCTAATAAGAAAGTCCGAGATTTGGAAGGGACCATAGCTCTGTTATTTGGAGTCTTGTCTAATAAGGGGTCCAAGATGATATTAAAGTCTCCAGCTAGGATTATTGGTTCTGGAAAGTCCAGCAAATGGGAGAAAATAGTCTTGAGACAGGAGGGGCCATCTTGGTTGGGTCCATAATAGCCGAACAAGGTAAACAAAGATCCCAATATCGTAACTTTAACGATGACCCATCTGCCACCTGGGTCCACTAGCTGCTGTAAAATGTGCGCCTTTGCTGATTTCTTAAATAAAATTAGAACCCCTCTAATATTAGCTGACTGACCAGTACAGACGTGTGAACCCACCCAACTTTTATTTTTAAAAAGAGAGACCGTTTCTTCTTTAAGAAGGTGCGTCTCCTGAAGAACGATGACCTGCGCCGATGAATCCTGGAGATACTGCATGATATTGTCTCTTCTCGGTCTAGGGCGCAGGCCATTAACGTTCCAGGACAAAATCTGTATGGAGCTCATGGTGGGTCTAACCCGAGACTAATCACTAAAAAGGAGCCCGAAACGACCCGCACCAGCACTTAGACCAACACAGCTCCAAAACCATTACTCTTAAAAATGAGATAGGTACAATCAGAAAAAGGGAAAATGAGGAATTTTTTATTTTTTACTCTGCTGCACCCGCCCCTACCCCTGTGCCTCCCCCAAACCTCCCCCCACCCCTGGAGAACCCTTACCCCAATTATCTGGACAGATGGAGTCCAGGCAATTGCATCCGGAGGTGCCCCCAACCACTTAAATTAAAGTGAATAAAATACCAAAAAGGAAAGATTTTACGAAGAGGACCTTTTCGACCCTCAAAAACAATCTAGACCAATTTAAGAGAGAGAAAGAAAACAAATAAGTATGCACTTTTATCCCCCATTTCTCTTCCTCAATTTTTATCTTATCGTTTCCTCTTAATATTGGTCCCATCTACTTATGCTGACCTATTATGCTAACTCTTCAGCACAGAGGGAGAAAAAGAAGGCAAGACCCTTACTTAAGAATAACAACACTACCCTAGCCAAACAGTATCCCAGGCTAAAACGATCCCTTATGATGCCCCTTTGCTGATGCTGTCAAGCAGCCTATCCGCCTCCTGAACTGTTCTTAAATTGTAAATTTTATTATTGTGCATCACTTTCAGGAAGGCCGGAAATTTTAGTTGGGCTACTGCGCCATGTTTTTTGAAATCCTTCAAACTCCTACCAAGCTCCCACTGCTTATTCAAGGTGGACCTCGAGAGGTCGGACCGGATCTCAAACGAAAACTCTTTTGCCCTAACTGTTTTCAATTTCAATGCTGCATTAAGGATTTTCTCTTTTAGAGCAAAGGTAAGAAAATTGATAAGTATTTTCCTGGGTTTGGATCTATTGGGGTTTTTTCGGAAGGGATCCCTATGCACCCTTTGTATATCGTGGCTTAGTGCTTCTTCTGAGTCCTCGAGCTGTAGGGAGGCCTTAAGTAAAGAAACTATGTATGGTCTAATATCCGACCCTTCACTGCCTTCCGGAACATTCAATAAGCGTAAGTTATTTCTACGCGCGTTATTCTCCAAATTTTCCAGTCTATCACTAAGATCTGCACGCTCTTTCTTTAACAAAAGAATGTCCGACTTCGCCAACCCGAGGTCTTCTTTTAGTTCACCGACACTATTCTCGAGAGTTACCGTCCTGGAGTTTAAGAGGTCCACTTTTTTTTCCAAAGATTCACAGAAGTTTCTGATTTCTCCTTGATTAACTGCGGATACCGCGAAGCCCTTCTTTATATCTTCAGTTAGTGTGGTGAAAAGAGCTTCCAAGCCTGAGGATGAAGATAAGAGTAAAGATGAGGAGCCTGCCTCTTGTTCCCCTCTGGATTCGCCGTTAGAGACTGCCAAAGGCAATGACTGTGGCTGTGGCTGTATCTGTGGCTGTGGCTGATTCTGGATCTGTGAACAAGCTATAGAGCCTATATTCGAGCCACTCAGGGGTTCATGAAGGATTGGGGGCACCCCTGGATCGCCCCGGTAAGAAACCAAATCTGAGGCTGGCTCCATATTGCTATCAGCTAACATTGTGAATGGTGGTACCGATGTTATGGAGCCTACTGAGCTCTGCCTGAGGGTTTCGGCTTGTGTGGTAATATCCAGAACATCCGGTTGAACCCTAAAGTAGGAACGCAGCGACGGAGTAACCCTAACTAAGATGTTTGCGGGGTTACTTTTTGGCCTCTTGGATTTTATAGATCTGCCTTTAACCTGGTAGATCTGAAAGGCAGAGTTACTAATTGAAGCTGATGTGGCAACTACAGGAGGGGAGGGCTCTGGTCCCCCAAGAGCGACTTTGTAAGTGCTCAGATCTTGGGCCAGCCCTGAGTCCTTACCGAAGTTATCAGTATCAGTTGAGTTATTTTTTATCGTTGCCTTAGCCCGACCAAAACTCACCCCAGCGCCTTTCTTATGCTTCTTATAGCCCCTTCTGGCAGTAGTGTCCTGTTGCGGCGGTTTCTTAGGGAAAGAGACCTCCTGTGGGGGTTTAGGGGACTGAAGGGTTTGGACCCCTTGGATATGCCCTAATTCTTGATGAACTGTGCCCCCAGTCTCTGCCCCGATACCTGGCTCCAATGTGACGGACGAAATCTCACCGCTAGCTTCTAGCTGGATCCTTTGTTCAGCAGCTCGAAAAAAGCCGCTGATGCTGACTCTGCCGTCGTTCCCCCGGAGATGGCCTCGCGCGACCGCCTTGCTCCCCTGCGGAGCTCCAGGGCGGCTTCAGACCAGCGGGGTGGCGCAGATAAGCGTCGACCCGCCTCTCCTCTGCACATCCCCAACTACACGAAAGTCAGCAACGCTGACACCGCTGACACCGTCGACCTCTCGGGTGCCGTTCAAAAGAGGCAAGAACAACCCGAAGAAAGACTGGGAAAGACTGCAAAAGGAAAGCAGAAAACCTCCCGCCGAAAAGGTATGCCAGCTGCCGATTGAATCAATTCCTTAGTTCATTACGTTTGTTCCGTGGCTGGAGCGGGAGCTCCGAGAGCAAGCGACTGCTAGCCTGCAGGCGCCATGTTCCCCCCATAACACACAGATATTATTGAAAACAAAGATATTTAAGAAATACCCACAAGACCAAAAAAGACCTATATTTCCAAGTTAAAGCAACACAGTTTAATTAGGAGAAGGAACAAACAGACCAACTGAGTCAAAGAATAGTAAAAAACAATCCGTGGGTCAAAGAACTGATGAATCTGCCACAGGAGCCCGCTTCCCGTTGATTAATATCAGTAGTCTAATATAATAAAAGCAGCAAGGAATTTTTGCAAACGTCGAATATGGTGCTAGACATCAACTCTGTCCCATAACAAGACATATCAGACAGCACATTTTATAATGATGATGCTAATAATAATAATAAGTATTATTATTATAATAATAATTATAATTATAATAATAAAATTTCTGCTGCACATAGCTACCTCATGAGAGGGGTCCCAGCGCTCAGTACCGAAGCCCGCCTGTCTACTTTCAGTTCTCAAACCCCACTACATGCTGATCTGAAGTACCATGTTTTAAGTTTTTCTGCACATTTCCTCTGACTGGGCCTGTTGAACGGCTAAGGGCAGAGGATTCTACAGTTTAGGTGCTGGGAAGCCGAAAGACTTTCCGCCTACTCGTGCTTTCCTCAGTCTGGGTACTTTAGCCAACAGTTCCCTTGCTGATCTAAGATTCGGTAAACAGACATAATATCGAATTGTAAATATCGAATTGCCAAAATATCGAGTTGTAAATATAGAATGGAAAGAATATCGAATTGCCAAAATATAGTGGTTAAGAATATCGAAATTCAGGTAAGAAATATCTATTGTCAAAATATCGACAGTCATAATATAGTTGTTAAAAATATCGAATTTTTTTATAGTGTTTTAAGTGTTAGTATATGTGTTAAAAGTATGTATTATTTTTGTAATGTATGTTTTAATTTTTATAAAGTAAGGAATTTTATGTTATTTAATTTTTGCGTAATTTAATTCTGTAGCGGGATGTGGGTTTATAGGGGAATAGGGTGGGAAGTAATTTAATTATAGTAAATTAAATATTAATTTTTAGGAATTATTAATTATATTTAATTTAATTGTGCGTTTTAGTTCTGTAGCGGGTTGTGGGTTTATAGGGGAATAGGGTGGGAAGTAATTTAAATTTAATTAAGTAATTATTAAATTTTATTTATTGGTATTGATAAATAATGCATTGTTAATTAATTATTAATTGGTAATTAATTTTTATTAATTGGTAATTAATTTTTAATAATTGGTAATTAATTTTTATTAATTGGTGATTAATTTTTATTAATTGGTAATTAATTTTTATTAATTTTTTAATTGATAATTATATTAATTGTATTAATTTATTATTCAGAGCGGGTTGTGGGTTTATAGGGGAATAGGGTGGGAAGTAATTTAATTGTAAATCAGTAATTATTTATTTGTATTTATTGGTATTAAGTATTAATTTATTGTTAATTAATTCTTATTTGGTAATTAAATTTTATTAATTGGTAATTAATTTTTATTAATTGGTAATTAAGTTTTAATAATTGGTAATTAATTTTTATTAAGTGGTAATTAATTTTTATTAATTGGTAATTAATTTTTATTAATAGGTAATTAATTTTTAAGGAATCATATTTATTGGTATTTAGAATTAATTATTAAATATTTTGTAATTGGTAAGTCATTTTAATTAATTTTTTATTGGTATTGATAATTATTTTATTTTTATTAAAATATTAAATCATTATTTTCCCTACTGTTGCACTCTTTGGAGTGGGAATAGTAATTTTTACCCCTACGCTATCCAACGCTTTCCCTACTGCTGCACTCACTGGAGTGGGAATAGTAATTTTTACCCCTACGCTATCCAACTCTTTCCCTACTGTTGCACTCTCTGGAGTGGGAATAGTAATTTATACCCCTACGCTATCCAACGCTTTCCCTACTGTTCCACTCTCTGGAGTGGGAATAGTAATTTTTACCCCTACGCTATCCAACGCTTTCTCTACTGTTGCACTCTCTGGAGTGGGAATAGTAATTTTTACCCTCCCGCTATCCAACGCTTTCCCTACTGTTGCACTCACTGGAGTTGGAATAGTAATTTTTACCCCTACGCTCTCCAACGCTTTCCCTACTGTTGCACTCTCTGGAGTGGGAATAGTAATTTTTACCCTCCCGCTATCCAACGCTTTCCCTACTGTTGCACTCACTGGAGTGGGAATAGTAATTTTTACCCTCCCGCTATCCAACGCCTTCCCTACTGTTGCACTCACTGGAGTGGGAATAGTAATTTTTACCCTCCCGCTATCCAACGCTTTCCCTACTGTTGCACTCTCTGGAGTGGGAATAGTAATTTTTACCCTCCCGCTATCCAACGTTTTCCCTACTGTTGCACTCTCTGCAGTGGGAATAGTAATTTTACCCCTACGCTATCCAACGTTTTCCCTACTGTTGCACTCTCTGGAGTGGGAATAGTAATTTTTACCCTCCCGCTATCCAACGCTTTCCCTACTGTTGCACTCACTGGAGTGGGAATAGTAATTTTTACCCTCCCGCTATCCAATGCTTTCCCTACTGTTGCACTCACTGGAGTGGTAATAGTAAATTTTACCCTCCCGCTATCCTACGCTAAAAATATTGAATATTTTTTATAAATATTACGTTAATATATATATGGATTAAAAAATAAAAATGTATGTTTATTTTTTTTTAACTTACATTAATTATTTATTAATTTTAAAGTTATTTAAGTATTTTTAAGTATGTTTTAGTTAATTATATATATTATTTCATTAATTTTACATTACTTTTAAGATATTTAAAAAATTCGATATTTTGACTAACTATATTTTTTACAACTATAGTTTGGATTCGATATTTTTGTACTTACCTGTTTGTAGATAGGCATTCGATATTTTGGCATTCTATATTTTTACTTCGATATTGTTGTAGGTCGATATTCTTGTATTCGATATTCTGTCAGTGATCCCTAAGATTCCTCTGTTGTACATAGGGTCTCAACAGTGGTTGCAGGTACCATGGCTCTTTATTGTTCATCCGTTTATAACAGAAGCATGTCTTTAAAGGCTGCTGTTTGTCTCACAGGAAGCAAGTTAAGTTGCCTAAGCACATCCTTCATGGGCGCCCGTCTAGGCAGATTCAAAATGAGTGTAGCTGCCTCATTCTGCACTCTTTGCAATCTGTTGAGTTTACTTTGTGTCAGTCCAAGGTATAACACATTATAGTAGTCCAGCCTTGACACTATCATGGCCTGAACCTCTGTCTTCCTGGATTCCGCTGGTAAGAAGCACATTCTTTTTCGTAGCATTTTCAGAAGTTCAAAACACTTTCCCGCCACCGCTGAGATTTGGTTGTCAAAAGACAATTTATCATCCACCCAGAAGCCGAGATTCTTGACCTTGGGTTTGGCTTCTAGAACATGGCCCAGCTCATGGGGCCACCAGGTTGATGAGCCAAATACTTGCCTGGTTAACCAAAGTCAAAACCTCTGTTTTTCCTTTAGACAATTTAGGTCCATCCACTTTGCGACATCTTCCAGGCAGAGACTGAGAGACGCAGCCATCTGAGTAGCATTTTTTGACAGAGTGATAATAAACTGAGGGTCATCAGCATATGACACAATTGAGAACCCGAAGCTCTCAATTACCTCTGCTAGCGGGAACACCTGCTAAACAGGGTTGGGCTCACAGAGGAACCCTGTGGCACACCTTGCTTCAACAGGAGCACCCTTGAATGATGAGGCTTCTGTGCCACCTGAAAGGTGCGTCCTTGCAGAAAGGACTCAACCCATTGCAGCGCTATGTGTCCTATACCAATATTCCAGAGTCTCCCTAACAAAATGTTGTGACGCACAGTATCAAACGTGGTGCTAAGATCCAAAATCAATAGGGCTGCCAAGTCACCAGCATCCAGAATTTGGCGCACAGACTCTGTCGCCAACAATAGGTCTGACTCAGTACTGTATGTGGGACCGAAACCAGACTGAGTTTTATGAAGCACATCTTGGCTCTCTATAATTGTCGAGATCTGTTTAGTGATGGCGTTATCTGTAATTTCTGAGAAAAGTGGAATTTTACAGCTTGCTGGGGTCCAGCAGTGGCCTTTTTAAAAGCAGAACTACCACTGTATGCTTTCACCTCCTGGGTACCTGGCCAGAATTTAAAGAGTTGTTGATCAATCTGCTTAGAATTGGGTGGGTCAGATCAGATCAGATCAGAAAACCACTTTATTCGGCTAAACAAAGCCATAAAAGTACACAAAAAACAAAAATATACATACATACAATAGAGTTAAAAATTGTCTAAATACAGTTTGAGATAGATAAAAATTACCATTTACAAGATACATTTAAAAGATACCAGTAAAAAGGATTGCTCATAATTCATAGGTCGTACAACAGTTATTATCAAAAAGCCCTTTCACGCTGTGACTTACACATAAATATAGACCATACTTAAAAAAACAATGATGTCAGTGTATAAAATCAGTCCATAATTACCATATCTGTCCCCCTTTTTTTCCTATGTCTAACAGCCGCCACCAAAAAATTTGCAACATTAAAAATCTCCCAAGGGTTATTTAACATCTGCAGATATAGTAAGGCAGGTCTAACTTGTATAAAACCACTACTCTTTAAAATAGGATTTAAAAACTTTCTCCACATGGAGCTAAAATGGTCACAAAAAATTTGTAAAATGCATGGTATCCTGTGCTGAAAAATGATCACACGTGCAGGGTCCTAAATCATTTATTCTATTCCAACCTTGGACATCTGCTAAAAGACAATGAATATGATTGAGGCGAAATCTGGTTAAAAGAAAACGGTGAAAAGGTTTTGTAACTATTATCAAATATGGTTCAATCTGTGGAACAGTTTTTAACAAGAGATACACTTTTACCATAGGTTTCATCATTTCCAACGCCTCTCTCTCTACAGATGACCCATTTAAAAATTGTGCTTTAACCCAAACCAGGTCCTCTCTCACTGTCTTTTCTGGGGTCGTAAAAAGTTCAGGTCGTCCCAATTTGTCAAGTGTTCACGTAACATATTGTAACCATTGAATTTTAAATACGTTATCCAGCGCAAGACAATCCATTACAATTTCTCTATTCAATGCCAATTCTGGGTTGATCCAAGTCGTAAACCAACATACCACGGGACTCAAACCAGTCAGGTCTTCCACGAAGCCACTGCCCAACTCTTGGTGTATAACATAGGTAGGGGTAGATTGGGGAACCGCCAAAAGGAATCTCATACATTTATTTTCCACAGTCTGCAACCCTGCTGCGGATTTATATCCCCAAATCGCAGACCCATACTTTGCTATAGCAATACTTTTAGAACTATATATATTGAGCAAGGCTTCGAGGGGCTTAGCTCCAAGTCGAGATGCAAAACCTTGGATAGCTGCTATGGACCTTGCCATAGCATATTTTTTAGCCTTTATTTGGGGAGCCCACAAGCCCCTCTCATCAAATAAAACTCCCAAATAGGAGAAGGAGGAAACCCTTGACAACTTGGCCCCTTCACAATAAATTGATTTATACTTTTTTGGCTTCTGCCCCACTATCTTCGTGTGGGATTTGGTTTTATTTACAACAAGGTCCAGCGATTGCATGAAGGACCCAAAAGAATCCAGAAGTCTCTGCAGACCAACCGCCATGCGGGCCAATAAAACCGCATCGTCAGCGTATAGGAGAGCAGGGATAACCCTGTCTCCTACACTCCTATAAGCACCACAACTAAGGGGGTGGCCTCTGGTGGGAGGTTGAGTTTACAGCTATTATTCCTCATATAGGCCCTCCTAGGCCTGGAGGGTTCACCCAGGACCCTGGGATGTTTGTTTACCGCCGAGATATCAACACATTGATTACTCGCAGCACTTCCCCCGCATTCTGAATAGGAGTTGCTTGAGACACTATACTCTGACTCCTCTGGCTAGTCTGTGTAGCACCCCCTCTAGTGAGGATCCCCCCAATCCTTTTAATAACTTTTTGTGGGGCCCCTGTGTCATCAATCTCAATCGGACCCTTTTTACTATTTGTCTCCAAGATTAAACCCTCTAGACATTCTAACTTCCCCATTACCCCCCTTATCAATGATTTACAGAGGTCAGAGATGTCTTTAAATGCAGAAAAAAGGGCTTGTTCCAGTCGAGTGTTCCAACAGTCCTCCAGGGCTTGTTTTATTGCCGAACAAACGAACGGATCCAAATACGTTCCACCGCTTTATCCGAGCCTATAACAGAACCAGATTTTGCCATAGTAGGTTTAGTGGCTCTCTTCAATTTTTTATTTGGTGGTAGAAGGGAAATTGGCAAATCTTTTTGCGAGGGCGCCATCACACCTCTTGCCTCTTCCCCAGTCAACAACCCCAAAGGACAGAGGCCCTCCTGTGTGTCACCCTGTGTATCACAGCTAACTACATGGTCAACAAGAGGTACAGACTGTGTGGACATGGGTCTAGTGAGGGAGACACTCTGTCCCAAAGTCTCAGATCTTCGGCCCAACTGATCCTCAGCAAGTTGAATCTCCTGTGTTAATGCCCCGACTGCAGAGGTTAAATATGAAATGATAGAGGATGAATTCCTTGGGCCTTTATCCTTTGTTTTCCCAGTGTCATTATTACAGGGTTGTTTGCGCTTACCCATTGCTGTCCAGCACAACGACGTTAGTGGGGTGGCCCAGCCCAGCCTCTTCCGGCCTCTGACGCGCTGCGGGAGCCCTGGGGCGATTTTGAAGGCACCTCCTGGCGCGGAGATGACGGTGGCGGCTACGCTGCCGCGATGTTCACCGGGGAGTGTAGTCCTACACTCTCCCGTGCTCTGCTCCTCCTTGCCACAGCCCCCAGCAGAAAAAAACACACAACCGGGCGTCCCGCGCTGCGGGAGCCCTGGGGCGATTTTGAAGGCGCCTCCTGGCGCGGAGATGATGGTGGCGGCTACGCTGCCACGATGTTCACCGGGGAGTGTAGTCCTACACTCTCCCGGGCTCTGCTCCTCCTTGCCACAGCCCCCAGCAGAAAAAAACACACAACCGGGGGTCACCTCCAAGCCTCTTTCCAAGATAAATGGAGAAGTAGAAACGTTTCAACCTAGAACTGTCTTCTGACCGTTGGAAACATATGTTCAAGCATCGAGCGTCTCTAGCTTCAGTCAGAAATGTGTCAGAAATGTTGGATACCTTATCCAAAAAAAAAGTGTGTCAACAAGTTGCGGCATTCCTTTGTTGGAGTGGTGGATGCTGAATCAGTGCTTAGTGAAGAAAGAAACTTCACCACCCTTAAGATCTCACAGGAGCAATATTGGGCCTGTTGGATTATATTAGTATAAAATTCACAGCAAGCCTTTTTCATACCCCGTGATAGATTTTTATTGCTGTCATATAGTCACTTTTGTGAACAGGGTCATACTCTCTGCGCCTATTGAGTTCCAGCCATGTACAGGTTTTCTTTAATGCTATTAACCCGACATTAAACCATTCAGCTGAGGGTCATGTTCTGTGAAAGGCTTGCCTTCCACAAGGAGCAATCTAATCCAAAGCTTCACTGTTCCAGGTTTCTATTTGAGAATCAGCTGTCTCGATACAATTACCCAGACACGACCGGTTAGTCGCCAAAGCATCACAGAATGTGGAAGGGGATATTTTATGCCAGCACATGGTCCATGCCACCGAGGCCACCTGACATACTGTGGGTGCATTCTTGCGTGGAACCATAAACGGGATGGCACAGTGATTAGAAAATACCAGTGGCATGGGCTGCTTAACCACTATGTCAGCTATGTTAGAGAAAACAGGATCCAGAGTGTGCCCCAAGTTGTGTGTGAGGGACTTAACATATTGAACCAACTGCAGGCCTTCCAGGTCTGCTGCCACTTTCATGGCTGCGGTGCAGGCTGTATCCTCAAGATGTAAATTCAAGTCTCCGACCACTGTACAATTAGCATATCAGAGAACCAGTGGGGTTAAGACATCTGCTTCTTTTGTGACAAAGTTAGTGTTGGTCCCTGGAAGACAATAAATCAAAGCTCCAGACAAAGTACAGTTGCCAGTCAGTACCAGAGAAAAGAGGGCCGCTTCACTTCCCTCAATGTTAGTCTTCGAGAAATTGCTTTGAATTTGTTGCTCAAAATTATTGCAATACCTCCCCCTCTCTACCCTTGTCTATCTAACCTACTAATGGCATAACCTGTTGCAAAAGCTTGGAGTAGGACTGAGGAGGAGTCCTCTCTGAGCCATACCTCCATGAGAAAGACTGTATCGCGCTGGTGCTCTCAAAGAAATTCAAACATACCTAATTTATGATACTCTAGCGACCTGTAGTTTTTTGTTTTTTTGGGGTATTTTTATATAGCGTGAACACAACCCGAAGGTATCAGAGCGCTTTACATGAGCACCAGTTACAGACGGATACATTCATATTTGTGAGACATGGGGAGATTAAGTGATCTTCCCAGAATCACAGGATGTTGAGCACCCTGGCCGATACTCAAACCGGGTTCCCCAGCTTCAAGGTCGACAGCTCTAGCTGTTAGGCCACTTATTTGAGAAAAACCTGGCTTATAGAGAAACATTTCTGTTGTAATGGCAACCATCTGAGCTTGGCGCATATGGGGAGGTATGCACCAGCAAAAACGATGGCAGTGCACCCATATCCATAATCCAATGCCATTTTATTTTAAGATGCTAATACACTGCAAATGAAATACACATGTAGTTGATGGCAATATGTAAAGCACTGCAGTTGTCTGTTATAACGTGCACAATAAACACTACAGACAGTAATAAGTTGAGAGAAGAATTATGCCTTCAAAAATAACTAGTCAGTTTTGCATACTAAATAGGAAGTGACACCAGCTAGTCAACCATATAAATTGATCAAACATTAAATATTAGATTACTATTCGAAAATGATCATTCTCAGCTGCTGGCAACTTGAAACAGAAAGTAATGGCAATCAACAGCTGGGACTCTAAAGCAGTAAATGTGTTTATGATAACAATGATAACAACTGCTGACATCCATGTCCAGTTACTTAGAGATGAATTGGCACAGGAGGGTGGTAGCCTTTCATTGTTGATACCACTGGCAACATTTCACACACAATCCAGCAATAAACATAGCTGTGCAGGTGTGTCTGCAAGCATTGAGAATTAGGGCCTCATTTAAAAGAGGCCTGCGCCGCTGGAGCATCACTTTTTTGACACTCCGGTGGCGCAGGCCTCTCAGTAATATCTATGAGGCAACGCAAAGCTACCCTGCATGGCTTTGCATGGCCTCATAGATATGGAGTAAGGCAAGGCAGCGCAAAACACTGCTTTGCCTTACTCTGCATCAAGGAGGAGTTCCATGGGCATTGCAGTGGGTGTTACCACGCCACACCTGGATTTTGACGCTGCCACAGATTTACAAAATCATATAAACCTGGGGCAGCCCCAAAACCTTATGCCTCCTCAGAGCAGATGTATCGAGGAGAAATGTTTTCATTTCTCCTCGTTTTTTCCTCTTAAACGCCTCCATTGACTGTTTTTGTGCAGGAAGGGCGCAGGAAGGTGGCCCTTCCTGCGCAAAAGCAATCATTCCCACAATGCAGACACCCTTGCACCATGGTACAAGGGAGCCTGCATTGGTGCAACACAGTCAAAAGTGAACCAGCACAGTGGGAAAGGACAGGAATGTGCTGTATATCATAAATACGACGCATTCCTGCCCTTTCCTTTTGACGCAGGGCATCACAGCAGAATGACTTACTGTGCTGCCTGTGTCAAAAACTTGCAAATGAGGACCTGTGTTTGACCCATGTGCTATGACGATTATACTAATGTTAATGACTAGGGCTAGCCAGGAGAACCTGATTGGACAGAATTACCTCAAAGCACCTATGGATATTATATACAGACTTTTATTGGGAGGTTCTTCTGCAAGAGAGACAAGAAGTTTAATTAGAAAAAAAAATACTGTTCTATTTTATTTTGGAAGGGAGAATGAAATCGGTAGTTCTTTTTGACAACAGGTCACGAAGGTCAACAAGATTAATTGAGAAAATGAATCCACAACTAAACGAAAGGCTTTCTACAATCAACATATAAGCAAGACTATGATGGAAATGCAATGACCATATTACTGATCTTTATATGCCCCAAGTACAATTCCTTTTCCCATGTACTTAATCATTATTTTTTTGTTTATTTATATTTTTAGAAATGTAGGGGCAGATTTACAAGCCCCTTGCGCCACTTTTGCGTCACTTTTCCCATGTTAAAAGTGACGCAAAAGTGGCGCAAAGGGCTTGTAAATCTGCCCCGTAGTGTTTTGAGGTGCTAGGCATCTACAATAAATGATTTCTCTTTGATATTTGAAAAGCAGTCTGTGTGTACAGCCGTTATGCCCTGTGCACACTTCTGCATAATGTTCGGAGAACTACATGACTGTGGCGTGATGACATGCAAGGTTCCCACATAACATCTGCCTGCTCATGGACTGGCTCAGCCGCAGGCTTGAATTTTGGCATTCTGAAAATAAGGTTGAACAATTGGGCCTGGTCCTCAACTCAAATTCAGTCTGTCTTCTGCAATGTCATTTCTCCTTATTTATTATTTGCCTAGAAATGTATTTGTTATATCCCGCCGCACCTCCTTATATCTGCCCATCAGGAGATTCTAATGGCTTCATCAAAGAACTATGTAACACAATCTGTGTTAAACCTTTATGCTGGCAGCAGCCATGCCATGGATAATGATGCCTCCCCAGCTCTAAATCGAACTTTCCTACTAAACTTTCAAAAAAATTATAAACTTGGTTGTTTAATCAGTAGTAATTGACTGAATCATTAAATGTTATGTTAGCACTATCTAATTAGAGCCAAGACGATTTATCATTAATGTGATCTAAAGTAATATATACCACATCATAACATGATGGACATGATTTCGATGTTGGTCAGAGTTGCCTCCGACTGCGGACAAGCCGTCCTTAAGGGATTATAAGGAGTTTCCGACCGACCGACGGGCTCCAAGCTGTCAGTTGCCGTCCGAACCGCATCGTAATGAAGCCCAATGTATTTGGGATACTGTTGATGACTATAAGAAATATTTTCTGGTTACTTCTTTGGACTTATGCTTTAGGCAATGTGTGGGAATGCATGTGTTAGGGAATGTTAATCCTGCTAATTTACATAAACATCTCCCATGCCCATATTAGTGAACTGGGCATCTCCCCGTTTCTTTCTTTTCTATTAACATTTGTGTGCAAAAATGTTATATTTTGGTTACTTGACCGTATTCTTGCTTTAGGAAATGCATTGGAATAAATGTGTTAGGGAATGTTATTCCAACTGACGAGTGTAAAGATCTCCCATGACCAATAATAAGCCTTGAGATGTTTCTTTGCTTTTCTATCAACATTTTTATGGCTCTATATTCAAGAACTGGATGAAAAAGTAATCGGACAGGGAGAACTTGCTTAAGTATACATTAATCATTAGCATTGTGGCTTTCGATATATGCATCGGGTTTCACAAGCTGTTAGAGGCTCTCATGATAGGGAGACTAAATGGTCTGGGCAAAGTTAAGAAGCTGGGGTTTGCGTTGCCAGAAGGAAAATTAGGTAGTAATTCTACAATTTCTCAAAGAGAGAGCAAGTTACGAGTTAACATCTGGTTTTAAGCTATGGCAAGAATCTTGAGTCTACTGAACTGAGCATAATACTGGTTAATGCAACTGCAAGGTTGGCAGAAGTTATTTTATTTGGAAAAAAGATGTACGTTGGTAGAGCATGATTGCTACTGTTTGATGATTAAGGAATTATGCATGCTCGTCATGCAATATCCTGAGACAATTCTAAGGGTGTTGCAGATTGCACCACATATAGTGGTAAGTTTACTATTTTTTCAAACAACACAGTACAGCAACCAATGATGCTATGCTGTGTGAAAGTGAGAGTGCAGGAGAGTGCCTAATCTACTAAAATATGGCACTGCTGGTGCCTTCCATAGAGTTGGTGCATTTTCTGGCTGTCTAGCGCCACACTCACCACATTGCAACACATTTAGCAATCTAGAATATGTTTTGTACTGTCAAGGTACCCATGCAGCACAAAGTAATATGCTAAGACATACTTTAAAACCTTTTTCCACTTTATATGTGTGCTGTACAGTAGAGTCCACAAGCAGATTTGAAATGTTTGGAGAAAATAAAGCTTTGCTAATACTTTGAGCCTACTTCAAAGAGGCTTCCATTTTTGGCACAAAGCGGATAGGGCTTCTCTTCCAAAACCATGAAATGTTGTATGGGAACCCCCATGTACCACTCTTGGAATGCCCCAGAATACAAAGTAGCACAAAGCAACGCAGAATGCTACTCTACTTTACATTGCTGGAGAGCTACTTTCCAGAGCACAACTTGTTCAGAAAGTAAATACCAAATAAAATTTTTGTGCCAGTTTGGTGACTTTACATCAGCACAAAGTGTTGATAAATTTGGCCCATAGTCTTATCCTAAACACTGGCCTTTGACTACATTTTGTACAATGTATTAAAAGAGGGTAAGTTCTGTGCAGGTTCTTCTCCATTAAAACAGAGATCTTTCATATTGCTAAGCTATTCTTTCTACATTCTCGCATGGGAAAGCAATTAAACGATATTAAATATTCTGCAGACCTGGGTTTTGTAAACGAACTATGCTCTCCCCCTTTATCCTTCAGCAGTACATATAATGGGCGTGGGGCGTGTAGTATTATAGATTACGTGTTAGTCTCAAACAGACATGCCCAACGGGTGCACACTTTTACAACTCATACTGTAGCCTTTAGCGACCACTTCCCGATCAGCGTTACCCTGGATATGCCCATCAATATGATAACCAATAGGGACCGCATTAACATCCAGCACAGGACATCGCCCTTTATGGAACCAATGGGTATACAATTAAATGGGCGGGGCGGATATAACTATGCTAACTAGGTCAATCCTAAGTAACATTAAAAATGAATTTGCAATCTGCCTGGATTACAAGGCCGTAGGTACAGACATTCTTAACTCATTTCAGGATATAACGCTGGCTATCAGGAAGAATCTTCTGAGAGTGCATAAAAGACATGATAACATCACGAAAGGATGGTTTGACACCAACTGCACAAAGGCTCATGTAGCCCTAAAAACCGCCTTGCATAGACAGGTTAGAGATCAGGTAGAGGTGAAGAGGGCAAGAACACTATACAGAACTATGATCAGAGACCGTAAGGCGACCATAAGAAAAGAATTATGGCAGGCACTCCATAAAGCATCTGAATTAAATGATAGCAAAGGCTTTTGGAAGGCAGTGAATGCCCCGTTTTTGGCCCCCAGTGGTGGACCCTCAATTGAATCCACCATTGGGGAAGATCAGTGGGTAAACCATTTTTCCAAACTATACGGTAATAATACTGACACTGGCCTGCGAATGGATACCAGGTTAAGTCACGTGAATTATCATCCAATTGAAATTGACATCAGTGTGGATGAGGTGTTATTGGCCATCAACTCAAGCGTAGGGGGAAAAGCCCCCGGCCCTGACTCTATTCCTATAGATCTATATAAGGCCACACCCCTGTTGTGGGGCCCTCTACTAACTTCCGTCATAAGGGCGTGCTGCAAACAGGGATTCATCCCAACGTGGGTTGAGTCCATATTAGTCCCCATCTTCAAGAAAGGAAACCGCAACGATCCAGCCTGTTACAGGCCTATTTCGTTGCTGGACTCTCTCGCGAAGGTGGTTGGACGAATCATCTTAAATAGACTGCAGACATGGGCCGAAATCAGGGGCGTGATTTCGGAACTCCAATATGGATTCCGACAAGGACTTGGAACAGTTGAGCAGGACCTAAACTTGAGCCTGATCTGGGGGAAGTATATACTAGCCAAACAGGAAAACCTTTTTTTTAATGTTTTGTTGATTTAAGTTCCGCGTTTGATTGTGTTAACCACGGGAAACTATGGAGTATTTTAGAGTCCGTGGGGGTTGAAGCTCCGCTTATTAACTTTTTACGGCAGATGTACCAAGGCGCACAGGCCAGTGTACGCTATGGTAGGGCAGGTGAGCTTAGCCCAAATTTCCCAGTAAGGAAGGGGGTTAGACAGGGGTGCGTGCTAGCCCCCTTTCTTTTTACTCTGTATATAAACGGCCTAGGTGAAACATTGTCACAGGAATGTCAAGATCTTCCTCGTATTGGCAACCGGTCAATCGGAGGCTTAATGTATGCAGACGATGCCGTTCTCCTATGCCGCACGCAAGTAGGGCTACAGAAAATTGTTACTAGATTTGTAACCTACATGTCCAGCTTGGATCTCAATGTAAATATTTCAAAAACGTATGTTATGAAGTGCTGTAAGCCGAGAGTAAAGTCTCGTGACATCATTATTAATGACAAGAAACTTGAATTTACTAAATTTTTTTCTTATCTGGGAATTGTTTTTGAGCACAGGGGTTCATGGGCTAATGCAATTACCACGAGAAAATTATTATTTGCAAAAGCCACAGGTGCACTGGTCAATTTTGCCAGAAAATTGGGACAGCGCCCAATCTGCGAACTGATAAAAATCTACAAAGCAAAATGCATTTCTACGGCAATATACAGAGCCGGAATATGGGGATTTGCTAATGTGGACTCACTCCAATTAATTGAGAACAAGTTTTTAAGATATCTCCTAGCAACCCCAAATAGTACCTCCACGTATATATGCCACGCAGAATTGGGAATGCCTTATTTATCAAATCTGATCAAAAGACAACATGTGTTACTGTGGCATAAGATATGGACCAATACAGCCACTGGCCTTAACCGGGATGTAATTAACGACTGTCTTAATTTGCAACGGGCAAATCGTATCCCTTGGTTGAATTATGTTAAAGATTTTGTGGCAAGTTAGGCAGCCCGGAATATTTGATTAATCCCGAGAGTGTGAGCTCCATTACCAGGCAAGATCTAAAGTCCGCATGCGTGAAGTTCTTGGAGACGGTCAGATTTCAATGTAATTATAGTAAAATTTCTGTCATACAAAATCAATTGCTTTTGACGCAAGCAGGGATACAGCCATATTTACTGTATATACAAGGGAGTTATGAAAGGATGTTATTGACACGTCCATATTATGGTAACATTCCCAAATGTGAACGACTGGTCACGCACACTGGGCTTTTGCCCATGCGACGATCTTTCTGTCCAGACCACTATACACATAATATTTTTCTGTAAATTTTATTCCTTACTTAGGAAAAGGTGGATCCTGCCGATTTTGAAAGTGTTAGGTTTTAGACAATGTCGACCCGCCTTCTGTAAATTACAACTATTAGATGACTATAGATTTATCGATCACATAGTCAAGTACTTGAAGGGAGTCCTTGGATGTAGAAAAACCTTGTAAGGTTTTCCCTTATTAAATATGCGAATTTGTGCGCTGCATTCAATGTGAATCGGATAATATTTTAAGTATCCTGGCAGTTGTCATTTAACATTTGTAATTAGGAAAACGAATTTTATGGATTTTATGAACTATCGTATTTTATATATGTTTTTAATTGTTAATTTGTATAAAGTATTGTGCTTTTATGATTTGAAACTTTTAAATCGAATAAAGCCTTTTTGACTTGACTTGACTTAAGCTATTAATTTTTTGCCAATACACTGGGAACAATTTAGCAAAATTTTAATCAGAGACTCTGTTGGAATATGTCAAATCCTGATACTCCATGGGAAGAGATGGGAAATTCCACAAAGGCCCTCAAGGTGAGTGGCCTGAAATGATCCCAGCTATCTCACTCAACCATCCCCCATCCTAGAATTACTGATACCAGGTGTCCCTGTAATTGTAAGGTGGAATAACAGGGATTACAAAATTTGGGGGAAAAAAATGCAGGAATCAGTATTTTCAGGCTAATTCCATGTTTGTTCTGCAATATCATACAGATTTGGCGGCACTTAGCTGCCGAAATCTGCAATGACGAAGAGAAAGACCAATGATTTGTTTTAGTTATTTTTTGCCACTGTCAGGCCATGCTGTTTAGAGTTTTGATGTGGTTGCTTGATGAAGATATCTTCTGGAAAATCTTTGAGAGGATGCATTTATATTTTGGGTCTAATCTTGAGGACTGTCCTTTCCCAGAAGCAGAGACTTGCCAAAATTGTCTGAAGATCAGGGAGGGGTATATAGGATCTCTTGCCCCAATTAATTTTCCAACAATGCTGTCAAATAAATATCATTTTTTTTTATTCACACATTTAACAGCAATATATTTAGAACAGATTTTGTGCACAAAGGCACAAGAACAGTACAACATATCGCAATATATGGTGGGAGATTCCGGGACCTATTCACAAACTGTATTTTGTAGTACATAAGTACGTGCTATAGTGGTACTACTTACTTAGTACGAAAATGAAATGCACAAACCTACAAATCTCCACCTTTACCTCTCCTATCTTTTCTATTGAGAAATTCGTAGGTGTAAGTTTACCGGGAACCAGCGGGTGGCTGGAAAAAAGTGCATACTTACTACTAAATGAAAGGGGGATAGGGAGGTATAAGGAGGTATATGTTTGGCTTTAGAGAGAGGTTTAGTGAGGGACATGAACCCACCCACAAAAGAGTCACCCCATTGCTATTTACAAACTGCACTTCTAAAGTTACTATAATCAAAAAGGACCCAAAACAGTAGCAAATGTACTCCAGCTCATTGCTGAAATAAGGCAAGCTCCACACTCTGCCATAGAAAATAGTGGAGGTAGAAACTTAAAATAATGTTAAATTAAATTCAATTATTTAAACTATTTATTTAAAACCATTATGTAATGAATAAAAAATATTTGTAATAAAATATATTGATTATTTTAAAATATTTTAATAACCATTTTTTAATTTGAACGTTTTTATTTAAATATAATTTAATTACTTTAGTTAATTTGACACAGCATTTTTAATCATTTTTAACACAAAATAAAATAAATATGTTTTACTTTCAGTGGGATTTCTTTTCAATTTAAACTTCAGAAAAATAATGCTAATTTAATATAATATATTTAAAAATGTTAAATGTTTAGTTTAAAATTACATTAATGGTGATGTATAATTTTTTTATCTTGTCCAATGTTTAAAATAAATATATTAAATTACTTTACATTAATATTTAACATAAAAATATATTTACTATTTACTATTTTTCTCAAGCTTAATAAATGTGTTTACTTTTTTCTTTACTTTACTGTATGGGGATCTTGGGTTAGAGATCACCTCATCCTCATAACCACTTTGCTGTACTCTGCACTTCCTCCTTTCAGGTTGTTTCATTCTGATCTACAATGCTCCAATCTCACCTTCCAGACAGATGACGCAGACCTCAAGGCTCCTTCTCTATCATGCAATCTATGTTGATAGTCATAAACTTTGAACATCTTACTGACAAACATGTAGAAACATAACTTTATTTTTAAAACAATTGTGAAATGTAAACACTTGTTTATGGGCAACTGTGACTAAATGAAAGTATTTTATTATTTCACAATTAAGAAATTAAGCAAATTGAAATTAGTAACAAAATTGGATTGTAAACTTTTTCCTTACTGCTCTGCCTTGTAACGAAAACATTGATATAAATGCATAGGATTCAGGCAAGATGCACAGCCACTTGAAAAAGTGGAAGAGAAACTCTGCTCCCTCAAGAGAAATAGCAGCTCTGATGACCCGCAATGTGCATGGTATATGCAGTTCAAACACTAGTCCATGTTTCTGACTCATATGAAGAAGATCTATGGACACTAAATCTGCCATTTTCCTATATGAAAAATGTATACTTTAAAAGATGTTCTGCTTCCACCTACTGATTTTGGGTATCTGCATGTCTTTTCGTTTTTTTTTTTTATTTTAATTAACTGTGGTTTGACACTTTGGGTCTGATTTATGATTGGAATACCGAAAAAGTCTGTCACAAACGGGAAGGATAGCCCATCCCCCCCTAGTACAAGTGCCATAGGATGTAATGGACTTGCAATACGGCGGACAGGATACTCATCATGTTTGCTAAACTATAAATCAGACCCTTTGTTTGCTCCAACTAGTCAGCATGCTTTTTGGTATGTGAAGTGTTCATTCTATGGAAGGAGGAAGAAACCCCTATACTCAATGCATGTTTTACATACTCTCATGTCAAATTTAGAGGACACCAAGATTGTCCTGGATTTTTAGGCTTGTTCTGGGGTCTTGTGCCTCGATAGATGAGAAGGTCCCTATACCTCTGTGTATGTTCTTTACATCTAAGAGCACCCTTGGTGAAATGCTCTCCCCAAAGATCACAATTTTGGCCTTGTCGGTGTTCAGCTTCAGACAGTTGGTTTTCATCCAGTGGGCGATTTCAGTCCCACTGGATTTGAAAGTGATCCGGGTACTGAGCATCTTGTCCATGAGAGAGAGAATGAGTAGCATTTTGTCAGCGATGCAGCGGGCGCAATGTAAATTGTTTTATTTATTTACTTAACTCCGTACCTCCGTATGCCGGAGTTTACTACCCCCCACCCTGCCCCTCCCCCGCCCCGCCCCATCGCCCTGCAGCACTCCCTCTGCGAGCCAGCACTGGAAATGACAAATCTGGTTTTCACATCATCCATCTGCACAGCAAATGACATCATTGGATGTCCCATCATCCATATATACAGGAAATTACATCACTAGTTGCCAGCCGCCCCACCGCCCCGCAGCACTCCCTCGTCGAGCCGCCACTGGTCATTTCCTAAGCAAATGGATGATGGAAAATCATCAATCTTGTCAAAATTGAAGAAAGGCTCTCTAGTCACTTGCTTGCTGCCTTATCATGTTACATCAGGGACCCATCGATGTCAAGAAGCTCTTCACTGGTGAGACATGCACCATCAAAGACCCCCTCATCATCAAGACCCCCTTCAATAAATGTAAAGCTCACCTTCAATGTCAAAACCCTCTTCAATGTCTATCTATCCTTTTCCATTTACATGTTCCTGAGATCTGATTTTTAGAAAGATGGTCTATCTTCTTAATGATAAGAGAAGATATTGCTGAAAAAATATATCCTTTACGACATTCAAAAAATATATTGTGAAGCAAACTATGAAGATGGAAAATGCTCAAATAAAAATGTCATGCCTTCTCAGGTGATACATAATGTTATGCACAAGTTAAAAGTGAACAGTGTTAAAATAGGATATTTGATATCTAAATCTAGACTACCCCTAAGATGAAGGGAGTTTCCATGAATATATGTAATGTGCCATGGTTCTTAATAAGGTTTAACGAGGAGGCAAAACCTTTTTAGGAGTAGTCAATCAAGGTACATACTAAAAGAGTCTGAATCTTGTACATCAGATATATAGTTTTCTATCAAACGAATGCAGAGCTAGTGCCAAGACCAAAGTCAAATCCATGTCACCAGCACACTAATAGTAAGGACAGTAGGCAAGGAGGGAGACAGTCTAGTCTCCTCCCTGTTCCTCAGCATTTGGGTATTTAACCCGGGGATGCAGCGGACGAGCAGCAATCAAGAGACTGCGTGACATTCAGGCAGTCAGACCCAGCTTCAAACTTGCACGCTAAGATGGCATTTCTGCATACTGACTCTTCTAATATATTTTAAACTCTATATCTGTGTAGGCACTGTGCTAATTTTAAACTATTGCGAATATGGTACTAACTTCGGCTCCCTGGACACTTACCGAGTCTCCAGCGGTGCCATCTTTCCTCTCCTTGCTAGTCCTCCCCGGTCCACCACAGCTTTTGCTGATTGCGTGGAGGGAGGATTACCATCGGGATTTCTCACTTCCGGTTAGCCACACAGCGGCCGCCATTTTGGGAGGGAGACTGTCTAGTCTCCTCCCTGTTCCTCAGCATTTGGGTATTTAACCCGGGGATGCGGCAGACGCACGCAGCGGGCGCGCCGCTGGTGCGCCGAAGGAGCGCCAAAGGCAAGCCTGTCTGCGCCCGTCAGCATCCCGAAGGCGGCAGGCGCAGGCCATGCTGCCCGTCGTTCTGTAGAGCCGAAAAATATTGTTAACTATGCTCGAGAAGCTCTATTGAATATAGGCAACTTCCACAAATGCAGGAATATCGAGGCAAGCATGAATAACATAAATTCATTTGTATGCCCTCATTGCAACTGGTCTCCTGTCAAGAGGTGGGGGGATGCTCTGCCGGAACCAGTCCAGAGTAAAAAGGTAACTAGCTCAGGTAGACAGGGAAAGCATGTCAAAGCAGCACTACTTAATACTCGCTCCCTCTAAAAGCACGAAGCACAAGTCCATGACCTTCTATTGGATAAGCTTCCTGACCTCATGTTCCTCACCAAAACATGGCTTTCAGACTCGCCCAATCCCACGATTGCATCAGCTATTCCCGCAGGCTACAAAATCATGAGAACAGATAGGCAGACGGGGATCGGAGGGGGAGTCGCCATGGTCTTCAAACAGGAGTTAGTGCGCTCCCCTATTATACTCGACCAGGTGGAGGGCGCGGAGTGTCTTGGGTTTCGCTGCACTGTCTCACTGCACCAATGCATCACTGGGATGCTAATCTATAGCCCACTGGGCGCACCTGGGACTTTTATTAATTCTTTACATGAATGCGTTTCATCACTTGCCTTAAGATATAAGCTTCTTCTCATTCTGGGGGACCTGAACCTGCATTGTGACAAGCCCATGGACCCCCACGTGATGGCCCTGTCAGTAATCACGGCAGCTTGCAATCTTAAACCTTTCGTTACGCGTCCCACCCATACATTTGAACACACCTTAGACCAAACTTTCTGTGACTTAGAGGTGGAGGTGGATCCATCAATCCAGCTAATTTGGTCAGACCACTTCCTAGTAAACTTTCGGATACCAGTCATAGGGAAGCTCAACCCATCAGGGGAGGTAAAGTCAGAACTTACTTATAGAGCACTCCATAAAATAGCTCTACCTTCCCTTCAGAGTGCGCTCGACACCTCTGCCCCCTCTCTGGTGGGCAATCCCGAAGTGGACGCTCACACTCTTGAAGACTGGCTGAGGACAAATATTGAGGCAGTTGCTCCACTGACCTCGTGCACATCTAAGAGGACTTGTCATTCGGCGCCTTGGTTAGATGAATCTCTTAGAGCCAGCAAAAGCAAATGCAAAGGATTAGAAAGAAAATGGCATAGGCAATATTTTTTAGAGGACAGGAATATTTACAAGGCAGCTCTCAAATCACACTACAAACTGACAAGGACGGCCAAAATGAATTATTTGGAAAGTAGGATTGCAAACACTAACAATAGAGGAAAGAAAATCTTTAAAATTGTTAAATCGTATACGGCTCCTAAGGCAGAGAACAAAGATGTACCGCCATCAGCCGACTGGGCGAAGCAGGTGGCCTGTTCCTTTCATGATAAAATAATGATGATCCAGCAGTCATTTTCGACGGAGGTGGAGGAGGCTACTTCCTCTCCTCCGATACTGATGAGAAGCGTCACTCCACCCTCTCCCCCTGGGGCACTCTCACAAAGGCCGCCACTGTCACAGATCCCTGCCATCAAACTTGAGGACTCACTTACATACCTCTTGGGCCTTAAGTCAGGATCACCAAGAGATGCGTGTCCAGCTAAACTGATACCAGCACTTGCAGCTACCTTAAACGCACCTGTCAATAAGGTACTCAATTCCTCGCTGGAAACTGCCGTTGTGCCGCAAATCTGGAAGCAGGCTAAAATCCTGCCTCTCCTAAAGAAACCAAATGCGGACCCCAACACTCCCACTAACTACAGACCAATCTCCCTTCTTCCTGCTTTCACCAAAGTAGTGGAGAAACATGTCAACAAAGTACTCATGGAGTATGCGGAGGTACACAATCTCCTACACCCCACGCAATCCGGCTTTGGGCCTAATTATAGCACTGAGTCTGCCCTGCTGGAAGTGACGGAACACCTCAGAGATCAGCTGGATCGTGGGGGCAGAGCAATATTTATCTTACTTGATTTGTCAGTGGCATTCGATACGGTGTCCCACAGGATGCTCCTAGACAGATTAAGGAGCATTGGCATAGAAAGGAAAGCATTAGCATGGATTACATCCTTTTTGGAGAACAGGGATCAGGTCATCTGGACCCATCCATTCTCAGCACCAATGCCAAGCATACAGGTTGGAGTCCCACAGGGCTCCTCACTAAGTCCAACTCTGTTCAACCTGTACATGTCACCGCTAGCATCATTAGCAGAGGCACAGGGCGCCAAAATAGTCTCTTATGCTGATGATACACAGCTGATTTTTACATGCAATAAAGGGGATGACTTCAATGGGGATGCAATTAGATCCTGCCTCACCAAGGTTTTTAAATGGTTGAAGCAGAACCAACTTAAGTGGAATCCCGATAAAACTGACGTTGTATTCCTTGGCCAACCAGCTGAGAGCAATTGGAGTCGGTGGTGGCCCGCAGATCTCTCCTCCCCCAGTACTGCCCAATCGACAGTTAAAAACCTGGGTATCTACATCGATAATGAGCTCTCGATGCAGTCCCAGGTTCAAGCCCTAGTGGGAACCTGTTTTGAAATACTGCGGATGCTGAAGAAATTTCTGCCGCTTCTCCCCCTGGATTCCAGGAGGACAGTGGTTCAGGCATTGATCACGTCCAGACTGGACGATCCTAATGTCCTCTATCTGGGACTACCAGACTATCTTTTCCAGCGCCTCCAGGTAGTGCAAAATTCAGCAGCAAGGGCGATTCTTAAACTGAAACCCAGATCACATATGACCTCCCATCTGAAGTCCCTACACTCGCTCCAAGTGAGGGAAAGGATAACATTTAGGCCATGGTTATTTTCTTCAAATCCTTCCATGGCACAGGTTCCGCCTACCTTAGAGAACGAGTCAGCAACTCTGTACCTACCAGGACACTCATATCGTCCTCCGCCGACCTGGCCTGTATTCCCAAAAGACGTCTGGTACGCAGAGGCGGTAGATTTTTCGGCTTCCTAGGAGCCCACACCTGGAACAAACTGCCGGCAGCTCTGAGAGCATCAACAGTCCTCTCCCAATTTAAAAAACATCTAAAAACATGGCTATTTAAGAACTAAGCACCTAGTAGGGCAGGCTCATGTGAACTGTTAGTGCCGGGACACTCCGTACGGAGTAGCTGTGCGCTCTATAAATACTGGTCATTCATTCATTCAAGGATGTCAGCTCGATTTCCTAAGTAGGTATAAACAAAGTCTCACCTTTAAAAAACACACGTACCCTTGTGCGGTGGAAAGACATATACTGAGGATGTAAGCAATACATGCTCTACCTTCACAGCCACTTATTAAGTCTATTTCAGTTGTGTTAAGCAGAACACTATTATTTAACAGCAAAGCTTGCATTTTTAGTGTGTGTGTTTTCTACAAAATAATGTACATTCAAGTACTACAATTTCTTCCGCAGAACTTTGTTTCAAGTAAATGAAGCGAAAACCCTACCTTCAAATATGTTGATATTAACACCTAGTTAGATGATGCTGAGTATTAATACTGCAGAACAATTAAAATAGAGAAGTACCCAAGTGCCAGTTAGCGAGCAAGCGCCCCCAAACCACCACTCCAATGCATATCATTGCGCCAGAAGCCACAAGTTTCTATCACATAAAAGCACAAGCTTGATTTCCCAACTATGCCATTGATGCCAAGGTGCTTAACCTAGTCAAATCAGTTTATAAAACTTTTATTATACTAGCTGAGTTTTTTTGTGCCTAACTGAACTTCTGGATGAACATTAATTACCCCAGCCTTATCAGGGACAAAACAGATTTCCTGATGGTTAATTCGGATTCCCTTTGAAACTTTAATAAAGAAAGATTAAAAACGTCATGGTGGAGGAGAATATTATTGCCTTCAAGGAGATGGTTAACACATCGAGTATCCTATTTGATAGCAAGGTGTTTTTGAATGGCTGCATTATTACTGCAGTCTTTATAACTTGTTATCTACTTTAAAATGTTATGACACATCAGAGCCCAAGGGAATAAATAAATGAGAACAACTTTCTCCAGGATCACATAAGTAAGTAATTTATTGTATGAGTTAATTAAAACCTTTACAAAAATCGCTCGATGGCGAAATATCATAAAAATAAAAAAATAAAACTGCAGTTACATCATTTATAGTATCCAACAACAAAAAGAGATATGGCACAGTTTATATTAGCTACACAGCATGTTCCGTTCATCTGGGTTGTACCGTGCTCATACAGAGTATCAGTTCATCCGATATGCATTGAGCGATCCTTGTTTCCCCTTTTGACAGTCTTGTAAGGACCCTGTGGCGTTTGTGCATAGATAAAAAGTGCCTTTGGGTTACATATATTTTAAAATAACAAACTATTTTATGAAAAGGATATTGATATCATGTAGCAGCCTCGTCGTTGGATTTTATAATAAGGATACTGCGGATCCATAGAGTGCCAGGTGCCCAACATTTACCAAGAGAATAGTTTTTGATATATTAAAAGGAAGAGTGCCAGTTCCTGGAAATGGTGAGCCCGTATTCATAAACTGCTTATTGTGCACCTGGTCTCTTCATTTTTTCCTCTACCATCCCCATGAATTGCAAGAACCGGCACGCCAACTGTAGATCGCCTCCTCCAAGGCAAGCCTTCACTGCTTGTCTGCAGGATCTTATCCGCCTGGTGTTGAAGATTGTTTTCAAAAGCAGTTGTCGTTCAGGGTCCAGTTCTCGACAGGTACATAATAGGTGCGTGATGCTCTCTTCTGCTTTCCCGCAAAGACGACACTTAGTTGTTTCCGAGGATCGCTTCCATGGTGGAAGGTGCGGCAGGATGGGAAGGATACCCCTTCGGGACCGAAGATATTTCTCTTTTGTTTTCCTGTTGAAGTCAGCACCTAGATAATTTTGCGGGAGAGGTCTTGTGTAGCTCTGCAGCACGCACCATCTGTGGGCCCTTTCCATGAGCAAATCTTTATCCTCAACTACTGACAGCCTTTTCACTGTCTTATTTACCAATAGCTTAAAGCTATTTTGCGCTCCTGAAGTTGCCAGGAGCTCCTTCAGGCCTAGGCGGTTTATAGATGCTGTCAGATAGTCCCTTGCTATGCAGGCCTTGCTTGTGTTTATCTCTTTCCATAAGTGGAAATTCAGAGAACTTTGTTCTGACCTTCTGAACCTATGCCAACATTTCACATAGGTGCCATTTCGAGATATTTTTTGAGATTATAGACCGAACTCCAGCCTAATTTGTGCGGGAGAGACATACTTTGGGAGGCTGAAAACAATTCTTACCGATCTCGACAGGGCACGATCCAGAGTATCCCCGTCTCTTCCCCTTAGGCACTCGCTCCCGTAGGTGATTGCTGGGATTAGCTTTGCTTGTAGAACCTGTAGTAGTGGGCTGAAGCTTTGTCCAGCAGTTTTAAGTTTGAGAGATGTTAAAGCTACCACTATTGAGTTGCCGCTCCGTTTTATGGCTACTTTTTGTGGTTTAAAGGTACCCTTGTCGTTAATTATCACCCCTAGATACTTGTACTCAGCCACAACTTCCATGGGTGCACCTGCCAGGTACCACTGAAACCTAGATGTGTTCTTTTTAGGGTTGAAACGCATAACCTTCAACTTCTCTAAGTTGATCGTTAGACCATTAGATGCTGCGTGGCTGATGGTTGTGTTTAGCAGGTGCTGAAGCCCAATTGGAGTTCGGCTAATCAGCACAACGTCGTCGGCGTACAGTAGATTAGAAAGTGACAGCCCCCGTAGCCTGGGCGCGTGTGAGGTGCTGTTGTTTAATTCCGAAGAGAGGTCTGCCATAAACAAGTTAAAAAGCATAGGGGCCAGTACACACCCCTGTTTCAGTCCCCTCGTTGTTGGTATTTTCCTTGACAGGAATTTGCCGGTTCCTAGCTTTACTTGAACCCACATGTTGGTGTGTAGAAGAATTATCTGCTTTAATAGTGCTGCTGGAATTTTCATCTTCTCTAGTTTGGCCCATAGTTTGTTCCTGTCAATACTATCAAAAGCTGCGGGATAATCAATAAAACAAAGAAAAAGGGGTCGTTTTGGGGCTTTGACGCCGTCCATCAGTAGAGACAGTGCGAGTAAGTCTGTGATGGTCCCAGTGCCTTTGCAGAAGCCTGTGTGGTTAATGGGAATGAGCGATTTTTCCTTCGCCCATACTGTTAATTCATCCAGGAGGAGGCCAGCATAATATTCCGCCTCAACATCAATTAAAGTTAGGAGTCAGTAGCTGGTTGCTTTATTCTTATCTCCCTTCTTATAAATTGGGGATATTATAGAGCCTTTCCAGGAGTCTGGTATAATGCCCCCGCGTCTTATGTGTTTAAACACCAATAGTAGCACGGCCGCCCAATAGTCCGGATCAGTTTTGAATAATATTGGGGGGATCCCGTTGGGGCCCGGTGCGCCCTCACGCTTGCCTTTGGCTACTCGGTTTTTAATCTGCAATGTCGTAAAGTGAGGGACACTTATTGGTGTTCTGCTGGTGTTTTCATAGGCACTCCGATCTTCGGACTGACCCAACCCCGGTTTTGCTATAGCGGGGCTTTCCTCCTCTGAGTTAAAATGTTCCAGGAGGTGGCCTGCCCAAATTGCCTCCGTTAGATGAGAGTTGATACCTTGCACGTTGGCATTACCTAGGTTGTTTATTTTTCGCCAGAATCTTGCGCTTTGATCTGTCTTCGCGTCATACAAGAGCTTGGCCCACAAGGTGTCTTCTGCTTCCCTTTTTGCTTGCTAGATAACTTTTTTCTTTGTTGCTTTTAGCTGCGCGAGGGCTTTCTGTAGAGTAGTTTCCTTGCCCCTTTGTCTGAGCATTCGTAGAGTTTTATTTATATCTTTATTGAGGGCCCTCAGATCCAGTGTTTTGGCAAAAGTGAGGTGGTTAAGCTGATTTCCTGACCGTGAGCTTGCGAGCTAGATTTTGTGCGTTCCCCTACGGGGCAAGGGGTCGCCTGATCTTTCAACGTACTGATCCCCTAATTTTTTGGTAAGAGTTTCCCAGCGGATTCTCACGTTAATATGTGCCTCTACTTGATTTTCCCAGATTGACTTAGCTAGGGCTTGCAGTTTGTCTGGTTGGCTGGTTTTGCAAAGTAACCTTTTTAAGTTCACGGTATGAATAGACGCTGGATCCTCCACTGGGAGATCCAGGGGCCGTCCTTGTATGCACAAGGAAATTTCCTGGGGCTGATGGTCACTGTGCTCGTTTGTTCCGATCTTAAAGCTTGAGATCCTGCTGAACAGTTGTAGAGTGACAAAAGTGTAATCTATTGTAGAACTTGCCATAGCTTTGTGATATGTTGCCACAGGCGGTTGATCTCCCGGGAAGCAACCATTTAGTGCCACGAGGCTCAGGTGCTCCATATCCTGTATGAAGTTTCTGGTAGGAGCTGTCAGATTTTTCGTTTTGCCCTGTTCCTGGCTGGGAATCTTCCAGGCCATAAATTGTTCTTCCAGATCATTGTCCCTTTTTTGCAGCTCTAATAGATGCATGTTAAAGTCACCAGCCAGCAAAAGGTTAGTTGTTGATTCTCCCGAGAATAATCTGATCATTTCCGTGCCCACCATTTTGACTCCTCTGGCTTTGTCTTGTGGGTGAATGTAAACGTTTAGCACTATAATTTGTTGTTTAACATTGACATTCCCTAAATCCACTGCAAGAATTTTGAGACCATTTGTTTGGGTTAGGATGGAATCTACTTCTCTTGTCCCCCTTATGGTGTTGATTGAAGAATAGATGGATAGGCCACCCTTCAGATACCCAAATTTGGCTCCTTTAGTTGCTGGTAGGTGATGGGTTTTGTAGCCAAGTAGATGCTGGGGTTCTTCCAACCAAGTCTCCTGCATTAGAATTAGGTTGAAGCCTTGGATATAAGAAAGAAATTCTATGTCCGATGCCTTGCTTCCTAGGCCGTTTACATTCCACGAGCAAATTCTGAGTTGCGGGCCGCCCACAGGGGCCTGAGTAGAACTAAGTCAAACATTCTCTACTTGTAAGTTTATTGTTCTGGCTAGCCAAGTCCAGTTGTCTTGTGGAGTTACTTGGTCCTGACCTTTCCCTCCTGGTGGTTGGATGTCCGTGCTATGCGCCCCTTTGAGGACTGATTGGGCATTACTGGCCTGTAGTTGATCTGGTTGATCCGGTCTACTGAGTATCAAAGGTTCAGGATAGCCCGGTTGTTGGTGTAAGAGAATTTTGATTCCCCAGGCTTTTAATTGGGCCTCCTCCACAAGGATCCTCCTTGCTGTTTCCTCTGAGGCCCAAGTTGCCTTGGTCATCTCTCTGCTTGAGAGTTCTTTGTTGTTTTTTAACTCGATTCCTTCAAGGTCCGAGGAATTAATGTCTGCCAGGCTCCTGATTGATTGAATCGGACACAGCACAGACAGCCACGCTCAGCACGCAGCCAGACGCCCTGGGACGGGCCCGCGGCGGACGGGTCGCTGGCCCCCCCCTTCCCGCCAGGATCACGTGGAACACTAAACTCAATTAATATGAGGCTGTTAAGTAACGGAATCAAAATCTTACATCATCATCATCAAAAACGTTATTTCAGTCGTACGACCATAAAAGTGTAATGTGCGATACATCAAAATCGTACATTAAAACGATAGATCTTACAGAATGCGACAGGCAGAGCTGTGAAAGATATATCACCGAGGAGTCTTGTTTAGCCTGCAACAAAAGAGTTACAGTGGCTACTGGTGAATTAAAGAATTACATTAAATTCTCACCTTGGTGCACAAAGCTGTTTACACGTATGTGCCTGATTACCTCAAAGACAATTTCAGATCTAGAGCCCTAAAAGGCTTTAAAGATTTAAAAGTAGTTTCTCCCCAATCAACCCTCAACATCGAGTTCCTGAGCAGAAGGAAATACGTTTTCCAAACAGAGCAAGATCTTTGGAATACACTACCAGAAAATCTGCATCTGTGTACATGTGTACTGCCCTTTAGAAAGAGGTTAAAAACTCATCTTTTCTGAGAGGAAACAAAACCACCTTCTAGTCCAGATGCCTTCGTATAGGAAGGCATTTTATAAATGACTATCATAATGATTAAGATGAAAATACTTCTGATGAATGATTATTTTTTTTAGAATGGAACATTTCTTAGCAAGTTTAAAAGGCAAGTGACATAGTCTGTGAATATACAAAATTGCAAGATTTTTTTCACTGCAAACTTTGTAAATTTTTCAAAACTATGCTGGTTTTAATTGTGAAGTTTATTTTGTGGAAAACCATGTCAGCAAGATCGAACTATGGGGCATATTTACCAGAGAAGTGGCGGAGCATGGCGTTAGCCTCCTTGGCTTAACGCCGCACTCCGCCAGTTCTGAAACGCAGGGTTGCACCGTATTTACAAAAATACTGTGCAGCCCTGCGTTTCCCCCTGCGCTGGCGCTAATTTAGCTGACTAGCGCCAACGCAGGCACACTTGCACCATAGTGCAAGGGTGTCTGCGGTGCAGGGGAATGATTGTTTATGTGCAGGAAGGTGTCCCTTCCTGCACATGAGGAATCAGTAATGGTGCTTTGTAACTTCTGTGTGTGCTGCTTAATGCAGAACGTTGCAAAACTTCACTTTTTTTTTTCAATGATCGTTTATGTGCAGGAAGGGACACCTTCATGCACATAAACAATCAATGGCGTTTTGCTGTTTCTATGTGTGCTGCACATGCAGCACACATGAAAACAGCAACAAGGAGAAATAAAGCATTTCTCCTCGTTTCGCCAGTTTGGGACCAGGTTTTCCCTGGTCTTAATTTTGGCGCTGCCTCCTATTTATGCCACCCTTGTAAATAGGGGGCAGCATCAAAATCAATGGGTGTTGCGGTGGAACGCCCACCGCAACACCCATTGCCCTCCCCTTTCAAGCTAAGTGTAGCGTGAAAGGGGGCCTTATTTAAAAGGCATTGTTAAGCCTTGTTAAGTGGCTTAACGCTGCCTTGTAAATAAGGCAAAGCCCCTATCGTCACCACAATGTCTGAAAGAGTGATGTTGTGGTGGCGATAGTGGCTTGTAAATATGCCCCTCTATGTGGGAGGATTCTCTCATAAAAAAAGTGTTTGTGTAGACATTCTTCTTAAAAAACTTTGTTGAGGTTGTTTTTTCCACAGTAGAAGTTTTTTAAAGTTCACAACATTTTGCAGTGTGCAATTTGTAAACTTTTGGAGAATTCTACTTGTGAAATTTAAGTGTGCTCAGCATGATATGCTCTATAAACCCTTAAATTGGCGATAAGGAGCTTTAACATAGTTGATATTTACAGGGCTAACATTTCAGATAGCAGGCATCATTGCTTGTTTTACCCCATTCACCACTTCCAATTCACAATAATGTTGTCCTCATTTTATCACCTTTCTTAACGAATTGGTGCAATGCACATCTTACCGTGCATCAGTTGCCTGAGACATTGTAATTCATAGTAAGAAATAAGTAATTGGATGCTCAATCCCTCACTCCTGAATAACAGGTATTGTCTTACCAAGACTGCCCTTTGTCCACAAAGAGGTGCAATTTAACTGTGTGCTGCAGCTCCTTTGAGTTTGGTTTTGGCCACCCAATGAGAGGTCCTTGAAATCTTGAGAGTAAGGGGCTGGTAAAAAAAAAGTCCAAGGGGCATATTAACAAGGCGGCGATATGAAATTATCGCCGGTTTTGCGTCCGTTTTCGGGCGAAAAGCGGCGATAATTTCATCGCCGTATCAGCAAAGACACGCTATCGCGTGTTTTGCTGACTTAGCGCCCGTTCCCAGCACGCCTAACTTTGCATCGCTAATGAGATGCAAAGTAGGCGTGGCTGTGAAACCAAACAGGGATAATATCGCGAAGGCAGCTTTGCGATATTATCAAGGAGGGTTAGCGATTTTTTAAGTCGCGTTAAGTATAGCTTAACGCAGGAATTTAACGTCTGTTAAATTCCTGACTAAGGCATACTTAACATGGGGGGTGGATTCTGTGGCTAAGACCACAGGCCCTATCATCTAGGATATCGCCATTTTCCACCATGGAAAACGGCGATATCCACGCTATCTCTGGAATTTTATCGCCTCGGCGATGCACGTTGTTGATAACGCGCTAACCGGGCGATAAATTACAGAGATAGCCCGCGATAAATATGCATGCGCTAAGCGCGCTTTGCAATATTTATCGCCGGGCCTTGTTAATATGCCACTAAGAAACTTCTCGTATGGAGTTGTGGTTTAAATATGTGGTTTGGAGCCCAGGAAATATCCAATAAAAATGTATTTAGTAGTTTATCAAAATGACTAAAACAAAACCAGAAGGCAACAAAAAGGAGGATATCACTTGTGTTATCCACAATGTTGTTAATGATGATATTTGAGATGTCATCACTCATCTTATTAATGATTTCGATTGAGATGTTAGCAGAGGCCATATGGGAGATTAGGAGCAATGCGTATCATGGGCATGGGCTACCATAATGAGTGAATTTTAGATGTTTTCAGGTTTTATTTTGTGACCATAATTTCACCATCAATATGTCTTTTCAGTGAGATTGTGAGGCTTTATAAAATGTTAATTGATATGTAAGGACCAGACCTAACCATAACGTCTCTTTTAATGTGTTCCTTTCATTGGAATAGATTATGTTTGTTAATGATATACTGCATGGCACATTTTGTGGTCAACACCACACTGGACTAAGCCTACAAACGCCAAAGCACTGCAGCACACTGTCTTTGGTTGTGTGCAGATGCATTTGGAAGCAGGCCCTAGACCAAGGTGCCAGCCCTGCTCCCAACATGCAGTAGGCACCCAATTCACAGTGTGCATATTCTTCGCTGTGCACCCTGGCCATGGCTATCCAGCCTGCTGTTGTGCACAACACTTGATATGAGCTTTGTCAAGCTGTTAGTAAGGCACTGTGCTCTACCCACGATGGGGGACCTAACCTTCTGCAGGGGCACAACTCCCACTGCCTGGCCTGTTCTGGCGCGTTGAGCATAAACATCAGATTGGTTTAATTAACAAACATCATGACAGCCCCTTTTGCAGGCTATGCAACACAAGCATCGAGATCTTAGGATGATGCCTCTACCCCCAACATAACCTTCTTTGCCTCAGAACTCAGAGTCCATGCGTTACCTTCTGTAATGGCAGCCACATCAGGGAGCTTCTGTGGTGTGGATTCGAAAAACTACTTTGAACAATGTGACAAAAGATTTGCTTGTCCAATGGGATTACTTTTGTTTGCACTTTATGAACCCACGTGTATACACTGTTCACAAGCCTGTCTTCGTGAACTGTGTACAAACTGCTTGCAAACTCGCAGTCAAGACAGCTCTAAAAGTAACTCTTTGAGGCCCACCCAATTGTCAAGAGGCACTTACCTTGCACTCCACATCCAATAGGAGCCATCTGAGGCGTTATACTTTCCTGAATCTACTGCCTACGTTACACTAAAACCATGTAGGTTAGAAGTAGACTAGCAAAGGACATTTGAGAAGAGAGAGAAACAGAGACACTGGGTATCGTCACACTGCTTGGGTGCACAGCTGTGTTTTATCTGTGCTGCAAACGTTTTGTTACCTAAAGACAAGAGAAGACTTTTAGTATGCATATGTTATGGGCTTTGGCATTAATCATCTGACACTGTATATGACATACCCGCTGACACTCTTTGTATTTCCACCTGTCTGTTCGGGAATGAGACTCAATATTTTTCTTGAGATGAAAGATAATTAATAGATTAAAAATATAGGTGTTCTAACAACAATATAAGGTCTGTGCAAAAACAAGATTCCAATGGCCTCCAATGCAAGTGGAATATTCAGTTCTTAATCCTAATGGATTATTCCTTGTGAAAGGTAACAAAGCGTAAAATAATAGTTAGTAATCTTAATGGATGACTCCTTTTGAAATGTAACCAATTGCAATATATGAGTTCACAATCCTTAATGAAGAAGTACTAAAATAATATTCAAAGCAAATCTATATCCTCATATAGGTGCTAAGCTAGAATTCTTCTCTGACATCAGAGATTCCTTTCATCAACTTTCTAGAATATCAGGCCATGAGGATTCCAAACGTCTAAATATCAAGTAACGGCTGCAGCAACTATGTATCACAATTGCCAAGCAT
Organism: Calotriton arnoldi; assembly: GCA_963921515.1. Classification (NCBI taxonomy): domain Eukaryota; kingdom Metazoa; phylum Chordata; class Amphibia; order Caudata; family Salamandridae; genus Calotriton; species Calotriton arnoldi. Next base: position 2,452,409 of record CAWUFW010001215.1, read on the forward strand.
GGATGCTGCAGACAACTAGGAGCTTATACTCCAAGCAGTCAGGATGGCCGTCAACATAGGTAAAACTTGCGAGAGCCCTGTGACTCCATGGGACATGTAATCCTTCCTGGTAGGACTCAGGTGGTTAGAGTAACCTGTCCATCTGAAACGCGAGGCCACTGTCCAGGTGGTGCAAGCACCCCCTTCCATCCTATCATGCTTTTGAAGGTACACATGTTTATGATATTTAGGGGGATATTCACAAGAACGTGCGCTAAACATCTCCAAAAAATGTTAACCAAACTTCACACATCGCAGTCTATCGCGGGAAAATAACCCCGTGTTAACGTGGAATTCACAACACGGCGGTACCATGCGATAGTCTCCCGAAAACGCGGACAATGTCCGGGATACAACAACCGCGACGGTGATAAAAACACAAACCACAACGCAAAAAAACATGCGATGGGCCAAACCGCGATGAGGAAATCAGCGATAAGCAGTGCCAGGCCTGCAATACACACACGTCAGGCGGGAAAATCACTACAAAAGTAGAAAAAACACACAAACACAAAATAACCAACACCGAAGCACCATGGAGGCAGCCGGAGCAGGCGCAGAGAACGAGCGGAACCCCACAAGCACCCCGGATGACCAGCCTGGGACCTCGGGGACAGGGAAGGGCAAGGACAAGAAGAAGAGGAAGACCAAGTTCAGTGCGCAAGAGAATAGGATCCTGATCACGGAGGTGATGGAACACCATCAAGAACTGTTCGTCACCTCCAACGTGTCATTGGGCACCAAAAATGGAATATGGCGGTCCATCGTGGACAAGGTGAATGACGTCGGAGAGCACAAGAGGTCAATGGACGAGGTCAAGAGGCGATGGATTGACATCAAGCGCAAAACCAAGGAGAAACTCGCAGGCAACCAGAAAGCAGCAATGTAGACTGGAGGTGGGAGCCCAGCGCCACAGCTGGAGCTGGATGACATGGAGGAGCTGGTGTCGACAGTCATCACTGTGGAGACTGTGGCGGGAGTCGGGGGACCGGACACTGCTCGACATGACACAACACAACAGCAACAGGGTGAGTAACCACCAGGTACTGGGGGGACGGGGGAGATGGCCACAATGGCACCCATGCACAATCAAGCAGAGCACAGTGCACACCTACAATGACCCTGGATCATGGCCCTGATCCACAGACTGACACAATGTACATTGCCATGCTGTCTGAATGTGAACATGTACCATGCGGCTACATACATGTGGACACATTGTAATACAGCATCTCCCCTTCACATTGCAGGGGCACCGTCAACACCTCCTGCAGAGCAGTCCCAGCCACTCTTCACTGATGACGAGGAGGACACCACCAGCATCGACACCCAAGCCCTCCAAGACATCATTGAACTCATTCGCCAATCCCCTCCAGGACCAGGGCAGCCCAGCTGCATCGAGGCGACCCCACCCACTCCACAAACCACCCAGCAGGAGGCACCCACAACCCCGGCTGTCTCCCAAGACCCCCCGAACAACACATGGCCTTCCAACGCCGTGTGTTGGAGGGCCAGAGGGAGATGGCTGAGCAGGTGCGGGTGGGGTTCGACCTCATGGCTACCAAACTTGACGCCATCCATGGGTGTCTAAGTCCCATCAGGGACCACCTCCAGTCCCTAACGGACACCCACAGGCCGCTCCATGGTCTCCAACTAGCCCTGGCTGACATCGCTGGAGTCATGACTCGGAGACAAGAACACCTGTCGGCTCAGAGTGGCTCCAGCGATCTCAGCCGTGAGCTGGCACACATGCGGAGGCTCATGGAGGACATGGTGCGGATGGAGGCGGAAAGGATGGCAGCCACCGCTGCACATCAGCAAAATTTAGCTGGGATCTACCATGCCCTGCATATCCTCATCATGGCATTGCTGCCACAAGGCGTGGCGCAGATGAATGCTGCTGCTCCTACACCATCCACATCTCCGCCCCCTGGTGTGTCAGTGCCTCACAGTGCGGCAGGCATTTCCACTCCGGCACCTGATGTGTCACTGCCACACAGTGCGGCCGACAATCCACCTACGGCCCCTGATGTGTCAGTGGCACACAGTGCCGCAGCCAGAACTGCACCACCCACAGGTGGGGCAGAGCACACATCCGAGGACGAGGACGTGGAAGGGATTGAGATCAGAAGGCGGCACTAGCATTCATGTCCGCCACCTGGCTGGTTGCTGCTTGGTGCCGCACATGGCCCCATGACCTTCCACTGACCCCCGATACACTCTGCTGCACTCACCTTGGACCGCGATATGGACTGCCATATCCTGTTTGGTGACCAATGACACGGCGACCAGACTGCGGACTGTACCCTTCCTCTTCCGCTGTACTTGTCATTCCCCAATGGACTCTGGCTGGCCCTCCACAGGCCCATATTGTGAAGTGGGGTTGGCATGGCCCTGTACTGCTCCAGCTGCAAAACTCCACTGGATGTGCATTAAACATTCAGAAACACACTGCTGTGTCATGTCTTTCATCATTCATGTATGAATGTGTGGATGAATGTAGGGTCAGTGATTCCCCCTAACGTCAATGATGCTCATCTAGTGGTATTCCAGTCACAGTGTGCTACGTTGCCGATTGCGTTCCGGGTGCCGTAGACACCACAACAGGGACACACGCATTAGTCACTTCCTTGTCCGGACATGGACTGAACCACGCCCAGAGCCCCCGAGTCATTGTTGCAAGCCCTGCGCTGGTCCGGCATACGCCAGGCCAGACCACTCCGCTTACGCTCCGAGGGAGGGGGCACATAGCTACATGTCGCATGTTTACACGCTAGTGGTCTGCAGGTCACTGGTTTAGTTGTCAGCATGTCACGGTCACTACCTGAGGGCAGGTTTGCACACACACCACACCCATCCGCCACAGGCGTCACAGGCCATGTGACCCCGCCAATTCTAAGGGGCCGACAACGTCATATTCCCCACTGTCGGTGGTGACTGGATGACGGACGTTCCACAATTCTCAATCATAAAGGGCCCATGAGATGTTGCGCACAGGGTTAGTGGCACCCAAAGCCTTGCGGCCGTCACGGGCCTACCACCATATGGCGCTGACTGGGGTTGCACATGGTTAGTGGCACCCGAAGCCTTGTGGCCGTCACGTACCTACCACCATGTGGCGCTGACTGGGGTCGCAGAGGGTTAGTGGCACCCGAAGCCTTGCGGCCATCACGGGCCTACCACCACGTGATGCTGACTGGGGTTGCACAGGGTTAGTGGCACCCAAAGCCTTGCGGCCGTCACGGGCCTACCACCACGTGGCGCTGACTGGGGTTGCACAGGGTTAGTGGCACCCGAAGCCTTGCGGCCGTCACGGGCCTACCACCACGTGGCGCTGACTGGGGTTGTACAGGGTTAGTGGCACCGAAATGCTGAGGTGGTGTGCAGCCTGCGATGATGACGTGTGCACTGATGTGGTCTCTGCCATTGATGCCTCAGGACTCAGCGTCATGTGTGGGACCTGCTGGTCCGCGGTGCGGGTCCGCATGATGTGGAGCATGCCATGGTGGCGGGACCGGGGCCTGGAGCTTGCACAGGCACGTGGTGTGCCCACTGGTGGACACACCGTTGGCGGCAGGTGAGCAGTGGGGCCTGGGTGCGCAAGTACGGACAGCCAGCGCTGGCCGGCGGGAGGGGGTAGGGTGCGGCTGCATGTGTGCGCAGGACGGACAGGCGTTGTTGCCGTGTGCAGTGAGATGGACTCTGCCATGATTGACTCTGGCCTCAATTACAGATTGCAGACCTGGTGGCTTGCAGTGTATCCCAGCATGTGGTTGGAGACACACCGGTGGCAGCAGGTGAGCAGTGGTGCCTGGGTGCGCGGGGCGGCAGTGTCCCTCCCTCTCCCTCTCTCTCTCTCCCTTCGTTTCCTTCTCTCTCTCTCTCCCTTCCTTTCCTTCTCTCTCTCTCTCTCTCTCTCTCTCCCTTCCTTTCCTTCTCTCTCTTTCTCTCTCTCCCTTCCTTTCCTTTCCTTCTCTCTCTTTCTCACTCTGTGTCTCGCTCCTTTGATGTGCGCATGACACACGTTCTGATTTGGTGCTTTTTTTTTCCAGGCTGTGACATCAAGGTTGTCCCGGACGGACCCAACAGGAGTCTTCCGCATTGGTGGTTTGTGTTGTATTTCAATAAAGTTTTTGGTTGTTACTTCAATGATGAGTGACTGTTTCTCGTTCTTCTGACCACACGTGTGTTTCTTTTTGTCATTGTGAGACATCATGTGCTTTTTGTGGCTCTTGTGTCGTGCACGGTATGTGTTTGTCTGAGGGGGTTCCGGGGGGGGGGGGGACCTGGGAGTGGTGGCAGTGGGTGTTGTGGCCCTCATGGGTCTCCGAGCTACATGATCATTGTCTCCATGGCATCTGTGGGTCTTCAGATGTGGCTCTTGGCTGGGCTCCCTTTCATGCTGCAGGTAGTCGTCCTGCTTAACACCAGCAAAAGGCAGGTGTTAATTCCCTGCTGCTACCACGGCTTATTGCCTGTTTTTGGTTCGCATCGCAGATCTGGCAGTTCCTTGTGAAAGTGGTGTAGTGGTGTTTTCGTGTGTTTTTGCACGGGAACGCCTACTCTGCATCTCATTAGGGTTAGTTGGTGGTGTCACCCGTGGGGATAAAATTTGCGGCAGTTATCGCGGGAATACTGGCGATGTCTGCAGTTTGCACCCGCTTGTGAATGGGGCCTAAAATCTATCTCCACTTTTGATGCGTTAAGGTGGCGATAACTCGGCGATAAGTCCTTGTGAATATGCCCCTTAGAGTAGTGCATCTTTGTGTGTGACTAGCACAAGAGATAAAAGCGATACCAAAGGGGACGATGGACGGAGCGTTAGAGCAAATCAAACACTCACCCCCAGTCAACTGATCTGGGTTTAATCCATCATCATTCTTTAGCTCACTCCACCACCCCAGTTCAGACATGGCCATATGCAAATCAGTCTGACCCTGTGCCTCATGGGAACAGTCCAGCCCGAACTGCCAAGCCATGTCTTCCCTGGACCGGAAACAAGCATCCTGGGACCGGTTTCGGGTTCAAAACCCTCATCAGCCAGTCTATCTTGAATCCAGTGGCAAAGTGAGCAAGGGACCCACGTCTGGGCATACCCTGCCAACTTAGGGCGAACAAAGCGATACCAAAGGGGACGATGGACGGAGCGTTAGAGCAAATCAAACACTCACCCCCAGTCAACTGATCTGGGTTTAATCCATCATCATTCTTTAGCTCACTCCACCACCCCAGTTCAGACATGGCCATATGCAAATCAGTCTGACCCTGTGCCTCATGGGAACAGTCCAGCCCGAACTGCCAAGCCATGTCTTCCCTGGACCGGAAACAAGCATCCTGGGACAGGTTTCGGGTTCAAAACCCTCATCAGCCAGTCTATCTTGAATCCAGTGGCAAAGTGAGCAAGGGACCCACGTCTGGGCATACCCTGCCAACTTAGGGCGAACAAAGCGATACCAAAGGGGACGATGGACGGAGCGTTAGAGCAAATCAAACACTCACCCCCAGTCAACTGATCTGGGTTTAATCCATCATCATACTTTAGCTCACTCCACCACCCCAGTTCAGACATGGCCATATGCAAATCAGTCTGACCCTGTGCCTCATGGGAACAGTCCAGCCCGAACTGCCAAGCCATGTCTTCCCTGGACTGGAAACAAGCATCCTGGGACCGGTTTCGGGTTCAAAACCCTCATCAGCCAGTCTATCTTGAATCCAGTGGCAAAGTGAGCAAGGGACCCACGTCTGGGCATACCCTGCCAACTTAGGGCGAACAAAGCGATACCAAAGGGGATGATGGACGGAGCGTTAGAGCAAATCAAACACTCACCCCCAGTCAACTGATCTGGGTTTAATCCATCATCATTCTTTAGCTCACTCCACCACCCCAGTTCAGACATGGCCATATGCAAATCAGTCTGACCCTGTGCCTCATGGGAACAGTCCAGCCCGAACTGCCAAGCCATGTCTTCCCTGGACCGGAAACAAGCATCCTGGGACCGGTTTCGGGTTCAAAACCCTCATCAGCCAGTCTATCTTGAATCCAGTGGCAAAGTGAGCAAGGGACCCACGTCTGGGCATACCCTGCCAACTTAGGGCGAACAAAGCGATACCAAAGGGGACGATGGACGGAGCGTTAGAGCAAATCAAACACTCACCCCCAGTCAACTGATATGGGTTTAATCCATCATCATTCTTTAGCTCACTCCACCACCCCAGTTCAGACATGGCCATATGCAAATCAGTCTGACCCTGTGCCTCATGGGAACAGTCCAGCCCGAACTGCCAAGCCATGTCTTCCCTGGACCGGAAACAAGCATCCTGGGACCGGTTTCGGGTTCAAAACCCTCATCAGCCAGTCTATCTTGAATCCAGTGGCAAAGTGAGCAAGGGACCCACGTCTGGGCATACCCTGCCAACTTAGGGCGAACAAAGCGATACCAAAGGGGACGATGGACGGAGCGTTAGAGCAAATCAAACACTCACCCCCAGTCAACTGATCTGGGTTTAATCCATCATCATTCTTTAGCTCACTCCACCACCCCAGTTCAGACATGGCCATTTGCAAATCAGTCTGACCCTGTGCCTCATGGGAACAGTCCAGCCCGAACTGCCAAGCCATGTCTTCCCTGGACCGGAAACAAGCATCCTGGGACCGGTTTCGGGTTCAAAACCCTCATCAGCCAGTCTATCTTGAATCCAGTGGCAAAGTGAGCAAGGGACCCACGTCTGGGCATACCCTGCCATCTTAGAGCGAACAAGCGATACCAAAGGGGACGATGGACGGAGCGTTAGAGCAAATCAAACACTCACCCCCAGTCAACTGATCTGGGTTTAATCCATCATCATTCTTTAGCTCACTCCACCACCCCAGTTCAGACATGGCCTAAGTTGGCAGGGTATGCCCAGACGTGGGTCCCTTGCTCACTTTGCCACTGGATTCAAGCTAGCCTGGCTGATGATGGCTGAATAGCCAGAAACCGGTCCCAGGATGCTTGTTTCCGGTCCAGGGAAGACATGGCTTGGCAGTTCGGGCTGGACTGTTCCCATGAGGCACAGGGTCAGACTGATTTGCATATGGCCATGTCTGAACTGGGGTGGGGGAGTGAGCTTAAGAATGATGATGGATTAAACCCAGATCAGTTGACTGGGGGTGAGTGTTTGATTAGCTCAAACGCTCCGTCCATCATCCCCTTTGGTATCGCTTTGTTCGCCCTAAGTTGGCAGGGTATGCCCAGACGGGAAACAATCTTGAGAACGCATGCATTACATCGCATGCCATTAGATTGCGGTTTTACAACGAAAGTCGTTACAACGACTTGCACTGGAGGGCGCTATAGGACAAGGAGTAGTTTAAATTACTATCCAACACCTTCCCTACTGTACGTAGGCTGGAGTTGTAATACTAAATTACACTACTCCTACGTCCTGCCCCCTCCAACGCAAGTCGTTGTAACGACTTGCGTTGTTAAAACCGCTATCTAATGGCATGCGATGTAATGCATGCGTGGTATCGTCATACATCTGCCCAGACGTGGGTCCCTTGCTCACTTTGCCACTGGATTCAAGCTAGCCTGGCTGATGACGGCTGAATAGCCAGAAACCGGTCCCAAGATGCTTGTTTCCGGTCCAGGGAAGACATGGCTTGGCAGTTCGGGCTGGACTGTTCCCATGAGGCACAGGGTCAGACTGATTTGCATATGGCCATGTCTGAACTGGGGTGGTGGAGTGAGCTAAAGAATGATGATGGATTAAACCCAGATCAGTTGACTGGGGGTGAGTGTTTTATTAGCTCAAACGCTCCGTCCATCATCCCCTTTGGTATCACTTTGTTCGCCCTAAGTTGGCAGGGTATGCCCAGACGTGGGTCCCTTGCTCACTTTGCCACTGGATTCAAGCTAGCCTGGCTGATGACGGCTGAATAGCCAGAAACCGGTCCCAGGATGCTTGTTTCCGGTCCAAGGAAGACATGGCTTGGCAGTTCGGGCTGGACTGTTCCCATGAGGCACAGGGTCAGACTGATTTGCATATGGCCATGTCTGAACTGGGGTGGTGGAGTGAGCTAAAGAATGATGATGGATTAAACCCAGATCAGTTGACTGGGGGTGAGTGTTTGATTAGCTCAAACGCTCCGTCCACCATCCCCTTTGGTATCGCTTAGCACAAGAGATAAGCATATTATGTGCATACTGATGTTCTATTCAGCGGTTTGTACTATGGCGGAGAACAAGGCTTCCTGTGCTGAGTTAAAAGGAAAAACATTCCTTTTTCAACCCACCCTTTTATTTCGCCCACTAGATTGATCTACATCAAGCTTGTGAAGCCAAAACTTAGCTACTGTTGCTATTTGATTGGAAAGTTTAATTCAGATTTATCAAAGGGTGACAAATTGTAAACAAAGGAAAATAAGGCGTTTTAAATGTAATATCCAACCAAAGGCAGAGTAAAATCAACCCAGTCTGTGCTCATGTGGTAAAAAAAATGTAGCCGCGGCTAGTGTTACTGGCAATTTTAAGTCAGAACAGAGTACTTTTTAAGGGGGGAACTTTGGGAGATAAGATGAAGTAGTTATGGTATGCCAGAAATCTATCAGTACTTTCCGATTGAATTGAAAGTGAATTACTAAGCCTAGCTCCACAACACCCACTTATGAGGCTCAGAGGCAAAGAAAACGTGTTTGGTAGTTTTGGCTGATTAATGTCAGATATTTGACAAAGCATATCCTAGAGATAGTGGAACTTTTTCTAGGTAATACGTTTGATATTCTATTTGTTACAGTTTCTTGTTTTACAGAGTCCTCCAAACTCGAATTCATTTTAGCCATCCATGAGGGATGATAAATCCAGCACACCGACAGAGTAAATTCTAAAGGGGGGCAGTAGTTATAATATACAGGCAAGATGTAGAGATAATGAAGGTGCCTCTTAATTCGACCAAGTTAGCTGAGTTGTTTGCAGTAAATCTGTCTATATATCTGACCATATCAGTAACATGTATTCTTGTATATCACCACCACAGTTGGACGAATAATTTTGGATTAAAATTCAGTCAGCTAATTTACATGGTTACGCTAACAGCCTCCAACTTTGTGGTTTTAGGTGATTTTAACATTAGAATAGATGTTATTGACTAAAGTAAAATTAAAACTATCTAGATGCGTGGGAGGGCATTGTATTGATCACTTTTTCCAAATCCGTTTCATAAAAATCTTAGAGATAAAACTCTTGAACTGTACGGGCCATTATTTGAACCTGCCAGAATTGTGTTTATAAGAGCTCAGGAAAAGTGGACTGCAATACTTAACCTTTCTTCAAAACTACGTCAAAAATCATAATTCCAAATTAAAGGATTTTTGTCCTCCAGCCGTTCCTGAATATGTGAATTGTTCAGTACAAGACACCAATCAATCTATGGAAGACTCTATAAACTGACTGGCCCCACTAAAGGTGATCAAGTCCTTTTGAAAACATCCCACACCCACAGGGACAATGAAGATCTTAGAGACCTTAACCGGGAATGTAAAGTGTCAGAGAGGGCATGGCGTACAGACTATAACCCAGTCACTAAATATAATTAATCTGAGGCCTTGAAAAACATTTTTAGAACGATTGGAGAAAAAGGTTGGTTTTTATGCTGCCAGATTTATTACAGCAACACTAGAGAATAACAACATTAGTGTAGTCTTTAAAACTGTTAATGAGTAAGCCTTTCCTAATTGCTGTAATATACAAATGGCTCCAAAGCCAGAATTATGTGAATCACTGTCATGCTGCTTTTTAATGAAATTAAATCAATTTAAGACACTTTTCAAAATGATGCTCACTCTGCTGGATTTTAAGTTTCATTCAAATGCAGAAGAGTGTTATATGCAGATAATACAGTTTGCGGCAGTATCAGTGACAGAAGTAAAAGAGTTGATTCTAAAAGTAAAGTCTGGCTCCCCATCAGACCCATGCCCTTTCAAAATATTCCATTAAGCTATGGACAACAACTAACAGAAGCCAGGGGCTCCATGAGCCCTGCCCACCCCCCCGCCCACCACCCCTCCTCCCGTTTAGCAGCTTCAGTGTGGGTGGAGTTCTTGACGGGCCTCTTCTGTCTGCAACTCGCCAGACAAAGGCTCATAAATAATGTGACACGGTGTGTGGGTGCATGAGTGAGTGAAAATATTGGTGGATGGATGGGTGTGTGAGTGAAAGGGAGGACGGATGGGTGAGTGAAAGGGTGGATGGAGAGATGGATGGATGATTAAGTAAAAGGATGGATATAAGGATGGATGAGTGAAAGGATGGTTGCATGAGTGAAAAAGAGGGTGGATGGATGGATGATAAAAGGTTGGATCTACCGATAAGTGAAAGAATGGATGGGTGAATGAAAAGGAAGGTGGATGGATGTATGAAAGGGTGGATGGATTAAGGAGTGAAAGGGTGAATGGATGATGAAAGAAAGTATGGATGGATGAGTGAGTGAGTGATAGTCTGGATGGCTTAGTGAAAGGGTGGATGGATGGTTGGGTGGATGGGTGGAGAAACAGGGTGGGTGGATGAAGCGAAGGGGTGGATAGATGAATGAGCGAAAGGATGCTGACACATTATGAACCGTCCAACTTTAGTAGCTACAGTGGGGGTGACGTTCTTTATGGGCCTCTTCTGTCTGCATCTTGGCAGACAAAGGTGAGTGAGTGATAGGAAGGATGGATGGATGAGTGAGTCAAAGGTTGGATGTATGGGATCAATGAAAGGGTGGATGGACTGTTCGATGTAGTGAAAGTGTGGGTGGATGGAAGAGAGAAAGGATGGATGGATGAGTGAAAGGATGGATGGATGGATGAGAGCAAGAATGAATGAGTGAAAGGGGATGGATGGAAGGATGGATAAAAGGATGGATAGATGAGTGTAAGAATAGATGGATGAGTGAAAGGGAGGGTGGATGGATGGATTAAAGGGTAAATGGAAGAATAAGTGGAAGAATGGATGGATGAGTGAAAGGGAGGGTAAATGGATGGACAGATGAGTGAAAGTGTGAATGAATGAGAGAGTGAAAGGATGGAAGGATGAGTGGAAGGTTAAATGCAGTAGTGAAAGGATGGATGGCTGAGTGAAAGGATGGATGGGTGTGTGAGTGAGTGAAAGGGTGGATGGGTAGATGGATGGATGAATAAATGAGTAAAAGGATGGATTTAAGGATGGAAGCATGAAAGAATGAATGGATGAGTGAAAGAGAGGTTGGATGGACGATGAAAGGGTGGATGGATGGATGAGTGAAAGGGAAGGTGGATGGATGGATAAATGGGTAGATGGGTGAGTGAAAGGGTGGATTGGCTGAATGATGAGAGAAAGGATGGATGCGTGGCTGGATGAGTGGAAGGGCGGATGGAGTAGTGAAATGATGGATGGCTGAGGGAAAGGGTGGATATGTGTGTGAGTGAGTGAAAGGGTGGATGGGTAGATGGAGTGAAAGGGTGGATGGATGGAAGAGAGAAAGGATGGATGGATGAGTGAAAGGATGGATGGATGAGAGAAAGGATGGATGAGTGAAAGGGGATGGATGGAAGGACAGATAAAAGGATGGATGAATGGGTGTAGGAATAGATGGATGAGTTAAAGGAAGAGTGGATTGATGGATTAAATGGTGGATGGAAGAATGAGTAAAAGAATGGATGGAAGAATGAAAGGGAGGGAGAATGGATGAACAGATGAGTGAAAGTGTGAATGGACGAGTGAGTGAAAGGATGGAGGGATGAGTGAAAGGTTAAATGGATGGATACATGGTTGGATGAGTGGAAGGGTGAATGGAGTAATGAAAGGGTGGATGGCTGAGTGAAAGGGTGGATGTGTGTGTGAGTGAGTGAAAGGGTGGATGGGTAGATGGATGGATGGACAAATGAATGAGTGAAAGGATGGATGGAACGATGGAAGAGTGAAAGAATGGATGGATGAGTGAAAGAGAGGTTGGCTGGACGATGAAAAGGTGGATGAATTGATGGAGGAGAGAGAATGGATGGATGAGTGAAAGGGCAGATGGATGGATGATGAGAGAAAGGATGGATGGATGGGTGAATAGATGAATGGATTGGATGAAAGAAAGGGTGGATGGAGTGAAAGGTTGGGTGGATAGAAGAGAGAAAGAATGGATGGATGAGTAAAAGGAAGGACAGATGAGTAAAAGTGTGGATGGAAGAGTGAGTGACAGGATGGATGGATAACTGAAGGGGTAGAAGGATGGATGGAGGAGAGGATGGATGGGTGAGTGAAAGGTGGCTGGATGGATGAGTGAAAGGGAGAATGAGTGAAAGGATGGATGGATAGAGTAGAAGGGTGGATGGTTGGATGAGCAAAAGGATGGATGAATGGCTGAAAGGATGGATGAGTGAAAGGGTGGATGGAGAGATGATAGGTGAAAGGGTGGATCAATGGCTGGATTGATAGATGACGGATGGATGGATGAATGGGTATAAGGGATAGGTTTGGAGATGGATGGATAGGTTTGGATATGGAAAGGGCAGATGGGCGGAATGATGAAAGACTGAATGTTAAATGAAAAAATGAATGGCTGACAGAATGTGAAGGTTAAATGGTAGATATCAGCAGGATGAAAGGATTACTGGATAGATAATTGAGTGAAAGAGACAAGAGAGCTCTGTTGGGGGTGGGTTGTTATGACTTGCTTCGTTTGCTTGGTGCCAAAAGAGCTTTGGTTCGAAATGGGGGTATTTTAATTATCTGGCTACTCCCTTGAACAGAACTAGTAAATAACTCATTCATTAAAGCCATAGTCCCAGATGATTTAAATAAAAGGCAATTATAAAACCTTTACTTGAAAATCCATCTGCAGAACCTTCAACTTTTAGGAATTTTTAGCTAATATCCTTGCTTCTATTTATGACTAGAGTGGCAAAGACATTGGTTAATAATCAGTTTTCAAAGTTTATAAATGATAATGTTAATCATTTTGAAGCAGGATTCTATCAATTTCCACATAAATGGCTCTTTTAGCTGTATCGAACAAGCAGTGAGTGATCCTGGATAAGACAGGACTCATCATACTGAATCTATCCACAGTCTTTGACACAGTGTGTCAAAATGTACTATTCTAAGGACTCTGAGAGATATGGGTGAAAGATTTGGCCTTGGGCTGGCTTCAACCATTTCTTCAGAACCGCAGTCAGGCAGCATAGGCATCCATATATTTCAGTTCTGAGAGTTTACTTCCTCAAGGCTACTTTTTAAGGCCAACTTAGTTTAATGTTTTCATAGCTCCTCTGGCCTCTCTCTTTAGATCCTGCAGTTGAGCATTATGACCAATGCAGGTGACATGCATATAATCAGAAGAATTAGTGGCAGCATCTCCTTAGAGCAGATTTTAAGCAACAGAATGCCAATAGTGGCAGTATGGATGAGAGATAAATGTCCAAAACTTAACACAGACAATACCTGTTGATCTGTGGAGGGCATCCATACATCTGGACATATGAGTAGTGACCTTCATCGCTAGGAGAGTGCCCTTCTCCAGTAAAGTTCAGCTTGAAATCTCCATTTCCTTTTAGATATTAAGTTACACTGCACTGCCCAAATCACATTTGTGTCTATTAAGAAAAATTATTGTGTTGCTGCCACCCAATCAGAATCGGGCAGTGATTCGCGTAATTAGAGGGTCCCATCTTGATTTTTGTAATGTATTGTATCTGACTCTTCCAAAATGTGTTCTGAAGAAACTGCAAATTATTCAGAATAGGGCTGTAAGAGTCATATTGAACCTTCTGCTATCAGCCTCGCTTTCTCATAATATTTCTTATTACATTGGCTGCCTATTGAGAAACAGATCAAATTCTAAATGCTCTATGTTTACCAAAAAACTATCTGTGGGACAAGTCTGGGATTATTATGACAGATTTGATCACCATATATGTACCTGTTCCGAACTGGTGCTTGATTACAGCCTCCTTACTGACTACTCCCAAAGTCTGTCAGCTTAAACAAGAATGACTAGAATGATAGATAGATAGCTAGCTAGCTAGATAGATAGATAGATAGATAGATAGATAGATAGATAGATAGATAGATATGGATGGTCAAAAGGAAGTAATGAGAGGGGCAAGAGAAGGGCAGGAAGGAGGTAAAAATGGGGGAAAAGAGAGGAATGAGTGGTGGGAAGTATGATGGAAAGGCAGTAAAGCACTATGGGGAGGCACGAGAAATGGATTATTCGTTGCGGTGGATTGATGTCCACCACAAGTAAAAGTCATTTTCTTGTTAGGTCCAGTCAGAAGTTTAATTTAAACCTGAGCTCAACTCCTGGTAGCTATGACAAAGAGCAGACAGGCTTAACTCAACAAAAATGTGTAGAGCTTTTAGAAGTATCATAAATCAGTCAGAACGTTGTAGGCATAACACAGTAAATTACCATTCCATTTAATACAGATATAGAAAAAGTGACACTAAAACAGCAAAAATGCAAAAAGGGTAACCAAAGATATGATTTCTTAATGATTTAAATAGAAAAACTTGCCAAGAAAATCTAAAGAGTCAGTGATAATCAATGATCGCAGTAGACCGGGACCAAAGTGCAATTTCAGATCTATCGTGAATGGGCCTAGATTGGACAGGTCAAGTGGATTGAGCCTGTTGAAAGGCTGGAAGTAAAAATGTTTGAATAAAAATATGACATGAAAAGTGGGAAGAACTAGTTAATGCATGTAAGCTGGGGGATACAGAGGCCTTTTGGAAATCAGTGCGTGCAGTCCTTACCTCTGGAGGTTCTCCGGACTTGGTGGTTACCTATATTACTCCTAACAGATGGGTGGAACATTTTAGCCTTACATACAAATCCAGTATATCTGGTCATGTGGATGGGCTGGCGGATATCACCCTATCGCTGAATGTAACCTTTTTAGTCATAGAAGTGGCCAGGGCCATACAAAATAGTTTGTCTAAAAAGGCACCAGGCCCTGACTGGGTACCTATGGACATCTTTAAAGCATCGCCAGAATTTTAGTTTCCTTTGCTAGCTAATGTTTTTAATTCGGTCTGCTTGGCTGGGGTTAAACCCTCTTGGCGTCAATCCATTTTTGCACAAGTTTATAAAAAAAGGTCAAAGCAGGATCCCAAGTGCTGTCGGCCAATTTCCTTTTTGGATTCCTCCACCAAATTAATTGGCCACATCATTCTGGATCATCTGCTTGAGTGGACCTCTGATAGAAATATTATTTCTCCTGTCCAGTACGGCTTTAAGAAGGGCCTTGACACTTTAGAGCAGTGCCTAAATCTGCACTTGCTTGTTTCCAAATAAAAATATTCCAAGGGAGGGTCCTTGCAGTTGGCGTTCATGGACCTCCCCAGCAGTAAGTAAGTTTATTTGCAGGTTAATTAAAATCATTACAATTTTAAGCCAAACAGAAAGTTAAACGAAATGTATTACTAAAAGGAAACATTATTGATTAAAAGAGAGCTGGTAGATAAAAGCATTTTACAGTACGAAAACAATAATCTAAAACATTATGACTAATAGTTCAGTAAAGTGCTCCATGCCCAGGTTTTTACAAGTGATTTTATGCCAACTTCTGCTTGAGGAGCAGTTGAGAAACACCATGTGAGTTAAAAGAAGTTCATTATTGGAGCATCGTGCTATGCCAAAAGGGTATCCTCGTACATTACAACCAGTAGTCCATAAAGTGCTCCATGCACAGGTGCTCCAATGAGGATTTTCCGGTTTCTACTTGGTGGATCTCAAATAATTTGCAGGCTTGGTGAAGGTGAGTTTGACCGGACTAGGTTGGGAGCTGGGGCCTCCTCATTGATGGTTACGTTTTTTAGTGGTGATGGATTATAAATGCCCAGATCAGCTAACAAGTGCGAGAAACTTTGGCTAAAAATGTCCTGCCCCATGATGGCCATTATTTGTCTGAAGTGACCGAGTTGACTATTAATAGTTTGTTCACATGTAGTAGGAACTTGGCGGCCCTACAAGAGAGCTGAATTAATTTGCTGTTAAATTATGTCACCACTGCCCTACTGCAGGATCTTAACTTAAGTGCTCGAAAACCAGGGCACAGTAATTTCTGTCTTAATTGATTTACAGCTGGGCAAATACACAGGAAATGTAATAGGCTTTCGTCAAATCGACCGCATAGACGGCAAAGAGGGTTCGGCCATCTTTGTTTCCAGGGCGCAAACTGCTCTTTTGAAGGAAAGGCTCCCATTTGTGTTAATAAATAGAAATGCTGGATAATTTGGGAGATGTGACACATGAGGTGTGGTTGGGGCCCCCAGATGCTATATGATTGTGAGACTGTCCATCCGTGTTTTTTACCTGCCAATTCCTACTTTGTCAAGAGCCACGATTTTAGCTTGGTGGCTTTATTGGCGATCTTTTTAAATGCTGTAAGGCTGATATTTAGCTCCCAGGCCTCATGTAGGTTGAGAGATGTCAAAGCTTGATGGAGCCCTGTTGGCCAGTTATTTTTGTTAGTATGCTGGCTTTACATTTCGTACCAACACAAAGCGGCCAAAGACTCAGGTGGGGCGGCTCTCATATTCCAGCACAATTTGATTAAAGCGGACATCCTCACCGGGAGCTGGTGCAGAAGTACGATTTTTCAGACACACTTGTGCTTGGCAGGTGTGTCAAGGTTGGCAAAAGATGCTTTTGAACATGGCGGACTGTAGATTGTTGAGAGTTGTTACGTCTTTGCCCTTAAGGAGTTCTGAGCCATCAGTCAGTGAAGGTAAAAATTTGGCTCCAATGATTTGCAATAGATATGACTGAGACAAACTCCCAATCTTTTTTTATTAGGTTGATGGCAAAGAATAGCTTATTTGCTAAGGCCCTCCATTGTGCGATGTATCTTTTGAAATTTAGTTTTGAGTCAGTTTCCACCACTAAATATTTATAGATGCTGACCTGGTCGATCTTGTTACCGGCAGCTTTGCATTTGAATTTTGAATTTTGGTGGTTTTTTTTTGGCAGGAAGCAGAGGACTTAGCTTTGCTGTAATTTAACTTCAGGCCTAAGGATTCGGTAATACTGTGGAGGGCGGTTCTTTGGCGCTGCAGGCCAATGGGAGTCTGGCTACATAAGACAATGTCGTCTGCATATTGTAAACAACGCACTGGTCTGTGTGCAAGTTTTGGTGAGTCACTCGAGACGTCTGATAACAGGGCTTCCAGGTCTGCTGTATAAATATTGAAGAGGCAGGGGGCGAGGACATATCCCTGTTTAAGACCAATGAATGTGGGGACCTCCCCAGCGCTTTTTATTTTGTAAACCGTTCTAAACTGTGGATATTTTATCATCCTTGGGCATGGAAGCTGGCTTGGTCTTTCTCCTACCGCACCTTCATTGGGATTTAAAGGCAGCTGTCAGGTATGGGGCAAATGGTGAGTGCTCCTCCTCATTTACAGTAGACTGTGGTGTCCGAAAGGAGTGCGTACTCGCCCCAATTCTGTTTTTGTTATACATTAACAGTCTTGAAATTGCACTTGTCAACAAAGGGGCTGATGCACCTATGATTCGGAGTAAACCTATTCCTGCTCTCCTTTACGCGGATGATGCGATCCTGTTGGCCAGGATGGCAAATGGCCTTAAATCACTGATCTCTAGCTTTGTGATGTTTATGAACAAACTGGATCTTCAGACTAACTTATGGTCTGAGGCCCTAAAAATACAGAGACATGCTCAATCCATATAGGGGGAAAGCTTATAGAGTGAGTCCATCATTACCCGTATTTAGGTCTGACGTTGGATTAGGCATGAACTTAGTCTGCTTGTGTTTGGAGCAAGATTAGTCACTACACTAGTGCAGTTGGTTCCATATTTTCATTAGCTGCCATACTAGGAGGTAATGTATCAAAAAAGAGGGGGAATGAGAGGATACAACTGGGTTCGTCCTCCAAATCCGATTCATAACAAAAAACAAGAACCCAGCTAAGCTGAGGAGACTAAACCTCCAAGAAGAAAACAGAGCTTTCTTGTAAAACCCTCGCCCACCAGGCTTACTTCTTGGTGGCATGCTTCATCATCAGGTCGATCCTGTTCCGCTACGGAGCGGGCGTGAAGCAACTTATGAAGTACATGGGAGCACTTTGGTGACTATATATTGATAAAGGTGTAATGGAGTGGGGGGATTTTGTGCTGGAGTGTATCTTAAAAATACCTGACTAGTAGGTGTTCCCTTTTTATTCTATCCTCTAGTCGGTATGATTAAAAGAGGGGAGATTTAGGCAATAAGGATGTCATGTACTCGTTTTCCTAAAAGGTCGACATGTTTCTAGCAGTACCTCTATTGTCTTTTCATCAGGACCTAAGGAATTCCCTGGTACCACTCCTGCTCTGTCACACTGGACAGACACTTATTGCATACTAATAAAGGTGTATATACATTTACCACCTATCTGGTGATCACTGTCTGCGTTGCTGTGGAGATATAAAATGGAGAGTTGGAGTTTGCAGCCACTGTGCTGCATGCATGCTCCCTTGCTTGCACTCATACAGTTTTTTTTCATAGTGAGCACCTTCAAGTCAGGAAAAACCTGACTTTAAAAAAATAAACATATAGTGAAGTGGGCACATCTAGTATAATCCCAATGGGATTCTCTGAGACCCACCTGTCGTCACAGAAACCGTTGACACAAACATACACTTAAATTCACATAAATTAAAACACACATCACATACATTTAGATTGCTTAGCGAGTGCCTCATGGTTCCTCCGGGGGAGAGAGAAGTCCGTAGTCACACTCTGTGGGTAAAAAATATAGTATTCTTATATCAATGTGGGCAATCTCTTTGTTAATGCTGCATTCAGCTACAGATATCCCATATGCGAGTGGTGCACGGTAAACACTGTGCTGATTGTAAATTAATTCAAAACAAGCTGCGTGTGCCATGCTTACCACATCAGAGCTTTGCCTCTGCCCTTCTACCTACTTGGTTTATCCGTCGGGGACCACATCTTGCTGAGGTGGTGGCGGCCGGCCCAATCAATTCTGTTGAGGACATCTGGACGCAGCGTCCTCACGCTCGTGGGAGCACTAGACCGCACTAAAATAAAAATGGGGGTCGGGAAATGGAATAACCACTGATTTCCATTAAATTATAATGTTGCTCATGAATTCCTTGCAATATATGTCAACATGAATGGGTAATATCTAGGGATGTGAGGAGAAACTTTGATGTTATATGTGTGAAGTTGGGGTTATCAATGTAAAATGTGCCATTCAATGGGAACATAAATATTAGGAGTAATTGCCGTTTTTGGTACAGGCACAAATTATCGCCCTGTATGGATGTTCTGTGGTTTTTAAGGCACCACACTGGTGTAGTCAAAAAGGAAGAAAAATGAAAACAGACGGAAGAGAAAGTAAACTTCCTACGTCAGAGTCTAAGGGTAATTGTTTACCAAATGCATAATCGGGTAGGTTTTGATAGTTGGTTCACCCTCACCCTTATACTGCTCTGTTATGGATAAGCTGTAGATCATATTAACCTCCAAAGCATTCGAGGCAAGCACTCCTCTGAAAAGGGGGAGGGGGCACAAGTGTATATTGTTTATTGCCAAGTCGGAGTCATCTGATAAATTGACTCCAGGGAATGTTTTCGTTCAGGCCCCCCAAATGCGTTTTGAGTTAAAAAAAACAACGTTGTTCCCTTTCAAATGATCTTGGTTCTGAGTTCACAGTGTCATTTATGTGCTCAAGAATGACCCATTGGTAATCACGTGCTGTATGCCTCTTTCCTATATAGTGGGTTGACATTTTTGTGGTTGAGCGACCACATCGCAAGTTGCTGCGATGTTTGCATATTCTGGCTTTAATCTTTCTGGTTGTCATCCCTATATAGTGTAGGTAACAGGGAAATGTTATCAGATACACCACTCTTTGAGTATTACAGTTCATGAAGTTCCTTAATTGCCATTTGAATGTTAAAGACCACCGTTTTTGTTGGTTTGGTCAGGTGCCCTTTTTAATCTAGCCTCCAGTCGGTATGATTAAAAGAAGGGGGGTTTAGGAAAGAAGGGGGTCATGTATCCATTTTTCTAAAAGGGCAACATGTTTCAAGCTTTTTTTTGTTAACAATAGCGGGTAAACCAATCACCCCAATCTTGGTGCTTACCATCCCTGAGATATGTTGCAGGAGTTTGGGGATACAGGGACACTACTAGCGCACAAGCTGAGGAGATTAGATTTTGTCAGAGAGTTTTAGGAGTTCCTCCATCAACTTCCCATCAGGAGCTTGATTTGGAGCATGTAGAGGACCAATTAAAGATAGCTCCATTTTTACTGTGGTGTGCTGTTCGGTCAAATGAGTTGGCAAGCGTTAATTGTTCTATTATTATTACACTGCCTCTCTTGCCATTTTGGTCCTAATATTCCCTGGATTAGGTATATCAGGGAGACTGCCAGTGAAATTAGATGCTCATATATTTATGAGATGCCCGAAGGTATTACAACACAGGACAAAAAGTGGGTAAAATAATTCTTTTTCACCCACAAGTTGGCCCAGAGGGAGATGGAGGAAGTTATGAAACCTACAGTTAGGGAATATTGATTCCTCCAAATGAGAGCATCTGTAGCCCCTTATCTTTTGGATGTTCAGAATATGTGGGAGGGAATGCTTCCAACGTGCTTTAGAACAGGCTAATTAAAATGGTTGTTGTGTTTCCCTCAGGGCCAATTCTCACCCTCTGAGATTCGAATATTCCCTTGTGATGAGACATCCCCCAGACACTCTTGCACTTTGTCTTTTTCTGTGGTTTTTATCAACATTTTACCAGAAGATTTGTACTTCGATTATAAAGGAAATACGAGTTTAGTAAGTGCAGGGTTGCACTAATTTGTTTCCAATAATTGGATAATTGGATGGCTTGTTGGTTTGCAAAGTGGTTGGTGATTTTATAAAGAATGCACTTTCCACATGCAAAGCCATGTAGTTTCAGCATGAATTTGTGTTTAATCATTTTTCAATTATTGTATGTGTCTATAATTGTTAACTTGTATACATGATATTTCAAATATTTTTAATTTTATGTAATTTGTATTTTATATTGTACAGGTGCTATCTTTTATTATGTTTTTTCTGCAAGATCAAATAAAGACACCTGAATTGAATTGAATTGAATTGTATTGAATTGAATAAAATTCACACTGTTCCAAAGGAAAATATTTCAAGTGTGCAAGCTTTCTTTTGGTTCCCCAAAAAAACATTACAACTCATAACATTTAAAATCCACAGCTCACAGAGCAAAGAAAACCACAATTCTCATACCAAATGCATTGCTCATGACCTAACTCTTCAAGTTATAGATGCAAAAACAACTATCCAAAAGATCTTACAAGTCAGATTAAATATCAAATTGCCATTGACACTGTAAATCAGATGTTTTTGATTTTATATTATTTATTGGTTTAAGTATAAGCATTTTATTTAACAACTTTTAGCTTTTAGGTGCTGTAGCTTACTACCCAAGTGTCAAGCTCAGTCACAACCCTAATACCCTCTCCCACCAACCAGCCACAGTACTGTGCGCATACAGCACCCCAGCATAACCCCTCCAATAAAATCAATGCCATGAGATTGCAATTAAAAAGGTCGACTCACCCTCTCTACCCACCAACATTGGAGGCAATCAAACCACAACCTCCTACCCTCTAAATCATAAATCATAAAAATGGAAGCAAAGTTTGAAACGTTTGACTCTCCCATATGCTTCAAAGCAGTGCCCACCTACACCTTTGATGCCAGAGAGTCAACGTAAGTACAAAGGCACATCAGGAGACATTACTAACATGGAGAAAACACACTTTGAGCTTTGTAGATCTAGCTAGCTCGCATGTAAATCAGGTGTTGGAACTGCAACACAGAGTCAACAGGCCTCCTATTGTGGCTTGGGCACTCTTCTTCTGGCACAATGCTAATAACTCCCATACACATGCCAGACTGCATGGTAGTAGTTGATTACATTAAAAGGACAAGATGGAAAGAGTCACAAAATATAAATACATTCAAATGAAAATATATAGACGTGGTGCATTAAACATTCATCATTGAGCAAAGCTGTGCTTGCAGGTTGTTAGTTCAACCTTCTGTCTCTGCTGAGGGTTTCTTAGTGTTCTGCATTCATGCCTCTAGTGCACTTGGACTCCCTGGGAGTTTCAGGGTGGACATGGTCAACATCAGCTGCAGAGCAGTAATGCTTCAGAAGTGTTGAAGTCTTCGTCTTAGCCTTCAGGACAAGGGCATCTATAATCTCCACGTTCAAGAGGCATCACAGCTGAATTAAGTCTACAGAGGTCTGTATCACTATACATTTACAATATAATGGATGGAAGCTCAACTTATATTATTGGCTCTGGGTATTTAGATAGCAGCTACTGGCTAATTCATGCCAGTGTATGTCAGAACTTGAAAATCTCAACCAGTCACATTGGGGAAATGTTCAATACATAACGGAGTTTCTGGAAAGGGTAGGCCTTGTTCATGCACCTCAGACAGGAGCTGGAAGAAGACAAAGAGGTTCTGTTTTCATATCTATGAACAACAGTCATCCTGTACTTTCCATGTCATACCAAGAAGGTGTCCCTGATCATTGAATGGTAACCCTTACAAGAGATTCAGAAAAGGTGACTGTGATGAGCTTTCCTTCCTTCCTGTTCTATGGGTTGTAGTCATTATTATGAATATCATCCACACAATGTTCTTAAACAACCAAATTTATTAGAAAAACTAAGGGGTCTCATTTGCAGCTTGCCATTGGGTTTAGTTTACATATGAGGGCCCAGTTCTGCAACTCTCTAGAAAAAGAGGACTGAGATTAGATGTGATCTCTTACCAAGCCATGACAAGGTTTGAAGATCCTACTGCCTAGAAAGAAAAAATAGGTGTCTGTCAGTAATGCTTGGATTTGTAGGTGTCATGAGTGAATAGATTTCTATCACAGAATATTTGTGTGTAGTATTTTAATTTTAAATGGACATTAATATCAAGAATAGAAACAATTTTGATTTGCAGAATTATGTACTAAAAACAATATGATGTAATGATTACAAAAACATAACAACAAAAATTGGTCATTTTGATTGGTTTGAGAGAGAAAGAAAAGGAAAATTGAGCCCATAGAGAACAATGGGAAACCTAAAGGTCAATGTTATTATAAAGGACATAGAAGACTAGGACTTAGTCACCTTTTTAGTCTGACCTCAGAGGAGCGGTAGTTGGGAAAAGCCTAGCGGTTTGTCCCAGTCAACAATTTTTCCCTTAGAGATAGACATTTTTTTGGAGTTCAAAATCCTTAAGTATAGGAAGGCTGGATGCTGAAGTGGGAGCAGGCTCCATGACGTTCTTTTTGAAATTCTACAATAGGCTCAAACTTCATGCACAAAATTCAAACTGAGACAAACCTGGAAAAAATTACCAGTAAAGTTGCAACTTTTTTTAGGTGGACATGGCACATGTCTCAGTCTTCTGGGAGTTGAACAATTATCAAGCCCTAAATTTATCAGAACTTAAATATCTTCTTGGATGATCTAATTCTTTCAGAAGCACAAACTGTCAGGAACACTTCTGCAACTTTCAGGAATACTTCTTGGAACGCCAGGCTACCACAGATTCTAGCAGGAGACATGCTTCAGAACTTCCTTTTTCAGGAGCCCCACAAAAAATTCAAGACCCAACTTGTATGCTGGTTTTACAGAAGCATGCTGCGGCTTCAAATGATGGACAGAATGCTGAATAAATCAAA
Organism: Calotriton arnoldi; assembly: GCA_963921515.1. NCBI lineage: Eukaryota > Metazoa > Chordata > Amphibia > Caudata > Salamandridae > Calotriton > Calotriton arnoldi. Next base: position 2,476,179 of record CAWUFW010001215.1, read on the forward strand.
CATTCACCACCAGTCAAGAGATATGGGTTAAATCCATAGTTCTTTTACCCTCTACACCACCCCAGTTTAGACCCAGCCATACGGAAATCAGTCTTGACCCTGCTCCTCATGGGAACAGTCCAGCCCGAACTGTCAAGCAGGATCCTCCCTGGACCAGAAACAAGCATCCTGGGACCGGTTTCGGGGTATCACCCTTCATCAGTGAGGCTAGCTTAAATCCAGTGACACAGTGAGTAAGGGACCCACATCTGGACATACCCATCCCACTGAGGGCAATAAATGCTGCGACAACAAATGATGGACAGAATGCTAAATAAATCAAACATTCAACCCCAGTCAAGAAATCAGAGTTCAATCCATTGGTCTTTCGCTCACTATGCCACCACAGTTTAGACCCAGCCATAAGAAAATCAGTCTTTAGCCTGCTCCTCATGGGAACAGTCAAGCCCAAACTGCCAAGCCGTGTCCTCCTGGGACCAGAAACAAGCATCCTGGGACCGGTTTCAAGGTATCACCCTCATAAGCAAAGGCTAGCTTAAATCCAGTGACTCAGCGAGCAAAGGACCTACGTCTGGGTATACCCATCCCAAGTAGGGCGAAAAATGCTGCAGCAACAAATGATGGACAGAATGCTGAATAAATCAAACATTCATCCCGAGTCAAGAGATCTGGGTTGAATCCATCATTCCTTGGCTCATTAGGCCACCCCAGTTTAGACCCAGCCATATGCAAATCAGTCTTGACCCTGCTCCTCATGAGAACAGTCCAGCACGAACTGCCAAGTTGAGTCCTCCCTGAACTAGAAACAAGCATCCTGGGAGCCGTTCGGGGTATCACCCCTCATCAGCCAGGCTAGCTTGAATCCAGTGGCACAGAGAGCAAGGGGCCCACGTCTGAGCATACCCATCCCACTGAGGGCGAAAAATGCTGAGGCAACAAATGATAGACAGAATGCTAAATAAATCAAACATGGGGTGGCATAGTGAGCAAAAGAATGATGGATGCAACCCAGATTTCTTGACTGGGGGTGACTGGTTGAAAAGTTTCTGCCCCGTCCATCATCTTGTTGTGTTTGCTATGGTTTTGCAGAAGCAGCACCACACAGCCTAGGACCTTGTTCATTCTTTTCAGAACTGAGAAGAACCAGAGTAGTAGCATATCCTATGTCATTCCTCAGTTCTACATCACCTCCTGGTACCAGTAGCAGAGCAACTCCTCAAGTCCTGAGAAGAGCCTTGAAAATCAGAGGTTCGAGGGGAAGTGGGATTCCTTCAGTCCTTTCCCACGTTACACAAAAACTCTGCCAGGTGTCACCATCTTCTCTTTTCTCGGATTCTAGAAACTTTCGGAATTACAGGTGTTGGGAGCCGTAATTTATTTGGTAACACATCAATAATTGGTGGTGACCAATAAGCCTATCACTACCCAATTCTCACAGCACCCCATCAATATTTTGGAGCACACCATACATTATTAGCAAGAGCTATTACTAACAAAGTTCCATGCCTGGGTTTTTCAATCAGTTGGTATGTAGCCTCAGGCCAGCTCACTTCCTTGAGCTACCTAATCCTGCCTCTAAATCTGCCTATTGTAATTAAACACTGATGTTTCCCTATTAAATAGAAACCCACTTGCACTGCAAAGCTATCTATTATCCATTCTTGGAGTGAGGTAACAGTGTTGTTATTTTCCCGAGTTAGGCCCATGTAGCACAGCAGCTTATTTCTTACATTGTCCTATTTTTCAGCAGTAACCTTTTGCACATATTTGCATGTGCAACAATGTTGGATTTGTTTCCCTGAAACTAAACCTGTTTAGACATCTAGCTTTGCACAACATTATCACAATGCCCTGAACATCATGTGCAAGGTCTCTTTTCGCACTATGTGCAAATATCATCTCTATCTTCATCCACAGGGCGACAGGGCTATCTACATATCCATAACATCCCTAATCTATACATACATCGCAAGGCTGCTTACTATTATAAAAGAAAAGCATCCCGATAGATTAGCGGAGGAGGCACTCCAGCTGACACCAGAGGTCCGTGCATGCTGAGAATTCACCACGCAGCGGTCTGACATCTCATGAGGGGTGTCCAGTTCATGATCATTTTAATAAACATGTTGACAGCCTTCTTCATTTCATGCAGCAGCAAGGAAACCCTTTTGAAATGACTGAGCCTGTGCGATTACACAACTTTGTGACCAAACAATATGTGGATAACGATATAAAGACATGTCTACTAGGTGTCCTGGAACATGGATTCAAGCGATACACAGAACTGAAGCAGAAGAGATTTGTAATGAAAGAGAAAAAGCTGTTTCACATAATCCCTAAAGCTAAACTTCCATGCTTTAATTGCCATAGTAAGAGTTTCATCCAACCATCTACTACAAAGCAGGTTACAAAAAACCAGCTTTCACAAGCACATAGAAAAATGGATGAAGCAAAAGAAAGGGATTAATTTATCCAGGACATTCTGTTGCATGATCTTCTTCCAACAAACACATTATTTGATGGCGATGCTGCATCCGAACCAGTGAAACACAAACATGTAAAGGAGCTTGAAAAAAAACTTTCACCTGACGAATTTCAATTAGAAAAGGTGTCCTCATGAAAGCTGCTGTTGTTGTGGACTATATGTCACAATTGCGATTGGTTAAGATTTCATCCATGCCAAACTTCGCAGAGGTCATTCAGATTGTTCTACAGATATCAAAGCCAGTGTGCAACTTGCAAGAACTGCACATTGTCTTTGACAGTTATCTTGAACTATCTGTCAAAAATTGTGAGAGAATCAGATGAATGTCTACAAGTGGAACAATTGACTTGGAGATGTTAACTCACCAAAACATTGCTGATGCTTCAGTGAACACTTATTGCAATTTGAATGATTGTCAACGAGGAGTTGGTGCCTGCAAAGATATATTTCTAAACATACGGACCATATTGTTCAAGAACTTAACAGCAAATTGGAGGAAGCTGACCTTCGTGTTGTGACACATGTTGAGTGTGCTGTTCAAATAGGGTTCCAATCGAGTCATTGTACTATCAAATATTATTATTGTGCTACTTCGATTTGTTGCAATGTTCATAAGTCAAGGGTTGTCAGAGATACGGATACAGGCAAGGAAAGACACTTAATCCCACTTCCTATTCTCTACAAGAAACTTGACCCAGAGATGCCCTGTGTTCCTATCAAGGCACATATTCGTATGGGTGATGACACTATGAGCAAAATTGGAACAAAGATTGGAGCTTTGACTGCCTAAACTGTGAAGTTTCTAAAATGATTTGCTGAGACAGAAGAAGAATATGACTTTAAAGACATAGAAAAATACCTGTGCACGTGTGGAAAATTAGTTCTGACTGTAACACATTTGACGATCTTTAGTACAGGGAGTTCAGGAGATCAGTCCCACTAAGTTACCTTCCACCTACCTCATATTCTGTGCAGGGACACATTAAAAGAGCATTCCAGTTGATCAGAAGATGTGTAAATGTTTTGGATCATGCATATGTAGAGAAAGATCAGTGTGAATTTAGTTGGGAAGATAATGATGGGGTGCTAAAACCTACAACATTTCTAAAACCTCTACCCACAGAACCTACACGTAAATGTACTTGCAATTCCCGGGCTACAAAAAGATGTCCCTGTCGATATGTTGTTCTCAAATTTTCAACATTCTGTAAATGTACCACGAGCGATTGCTGAAACAAATAAATAAAGTGAACTATGAAAACGCATCTAAAACAGTAGTGATAAACATTATTTTCTTTTCATATTCAGATCATAGACATTGTTTGGTGTATACATAAAAGGATTAAAACCCATTATTATTTGTTTCATTTCTATATATGTCTCTTCTGTCTCTATTATAGCCGCCATTTTGGAAAATGACAGAAGGGTTGCTCTGAGGAGTTATTTTCTGTCTCTATAAGACTACTTGATCCCCAAAACCTTTGTTTGGACACCAAAATGAAGTATATAGGTCTCCTGAAATATTACATCGTCACTGCAACACATCTGCCATTTAAAAAAAATGTTGTCCAGAAAAATTCGGCCCGGATCAGCAATGTCTAACCAAACTAAATTACTTTTCTAATGATCCAAAAACACAAATAAAAAATAAAAATCTCCAGACAACAATTCTTTTATGGAGGTATATTATGACTCTTTCGAATATCTAACCTCCACCATTAAAACAATAGACAACAAAACGATATACTGCCACCTCCTCTACCACCCGCCAGGCAACACCCCCTCATTCAGAGAACACCTTTCCGAACTGATAACCCACTGCTCACTCTCGAACTCCAACAGCATAATTCTAGGTGACCTCAACCTGCATTGGAATGAGGAAAATAACTCTCTGATCAAATCTCTGAACGAACTTCTATGCAACAACAACCTTACCCAACACTGCACAGAACATACCCACAACAGAGGCTCAATCCTGGATGCCATCATAGCTCATGAAGACTCAGTCACTATCGACCATATCCTTCCTGTTGACTGGTCAGACCACCACATCATTCTATTCCACATCAACCAAATGATCCAATGCCTTCCTCGTACACAGGATTCCACCCATTGGACGAGAAATCTCAGACAGATTCCCCTGGCCGACCTGGAATAAAGGGTAAGCTCACTCCTTCCCGCCACCTCATGTGACCTTTCAGCAACTGAGCTCACCTCGCATTACAACGCAGCAATGACTTCCATACTGGACCAAATAGCTCCCTTTACAAAAAAGAGTCTGAAACATGCCATTTATATCCTGGTTCAACACAGACCTAAACTCCGAAAGAAGACAACTAAGAGCTGCTGAAAGACTCTGGAGGACCAACCCGTCCACAATCCACCTCGATCAACTCAAGTCTGAATGCAAGAAATACAAAAAACACATCAAGAACGAAAAAACTTCCTTCTTCTGTGGTGCACTAGACAATGCCAAAAACCGGCCCAAAGAACTCTTCAATATCATTAGACAACACACATCCAAGCCCCCTTCAGCCACAGTGCAGGCTTCCAATGAGTTATGTGATAACTTTGCCAACTTCTTCAATGAGAAAATCACCAAGATTGAGCTCTCACTGGACGAATTCCGCCGACCTCCCAACGACAGCCCGCTCCCCGGAAAAGATAAGAACAACCCACCTAGTCACCCCCCTAACAACTGGAAATCTTTTATTCCCATCTCTGAAGCAGAGATCATCGAAATGATTACCAGTTCCAAACCCTCGTCACATATTGCTGACCCTATACCTGCCCAACTGGCTAAAAAGCTCAAACTCACCCTTGCCCCGCTCTGGACCAAGATTATAAATAGCTCCTTGAGAACCGGAGTCATGCCGGACTGCCTCAAAATCGGCCAAGTCACGCCACTACTAAAAAAAACGGGCTCTGACCCAAACGATCTCAATAACTTCAGGCCTGTCTCCAATCTCCAGTTCCTAGCAAAAATCATGGAAAGATGTGTTCTCCTTCAACTCACTCAACGCATTGACAGCAACAACCTGCTAGACCCTCATCAGTCGGGCTTCAGAAAAGGTTGCAGCACAGAGACAGCGATCCTGAATGTCATTGATGATGTCTACAAATCTCTAGATACAGACCGATACAGTCTACTCATACTCCTGGACCTATCGGCAGCCTTCGACACGGTTGACCACAATCTACTCATCAAGGTACTTCAAGAAAGGGTCAGAGCTGCAGAGGTGGTCTTGCAATGGTTTACCTCCTTCCTGCAAAACTGCACCCAAAGAACAAAAATCAAAAACTCCTTGTTTGACCTACTCCCCATTAGCAGGGGCGTCCCTCAAGGATCAGTCCTCTCCCCACAACTATTCAACATCTACATGGAGCCTCTCACCAACATACTCAAAAAAGCCACTATTCGCTTCCACCTCTATGCGGATGATACCCAGATAGATCTAGAAACTTCCTCCATCGGTGACATTCAGAGACTAAACGACACCCTAAAAGAAGTTCAACACTGGCTATCCCTTAACCACCTGAAACTCAACCAAGATAAGACGGAAATCCTTCTCATATCCAATAAAGAGCAGACCCCCCAAATCACAGAATGGCTAAAATCTATTGATGCTCTCAACTGCCATCTCAAACAGGTAGCGCAATCCCTGGTGCTGTCCAGGTTGGACTACGGGAACGCAACCCTCACAGGCACTGCAAAATCCAACCTTGCTCCCCTCAGATCAACTCTTAATGCAGCAGCCAGGATGGTCACCGGAGTAAAGAAATATGAACACATCTCCCCTGCTCTAAGAGAGTTAAAATGGCTCCCAATCGAAATGCGCGCCAACTTCAGAACTGCCTGTCTTACACACAAAGCTCTGCACACTGGGAAACCTGCCTACCTGGTCGCCAAACTTAATAAGGCCGGTCAGACAAGGACCCTCAGGAGCACTAACACTCTACTCCTCATCCCCCTGAAAACTCGCAAGCAAAAAACCCTATCATGCTCCTTCTCTGGAAATGCTCCCAAAATCTGGAACTCCAATCCAGTCCATATCAGGACCATCCCCTCCTTCTTAAAATTCAAAAGTCAGCTCAAGGACCTCTTCCTCAACCGTACTCTCCCGTATGGATAACTGCCCCCTAATGCTGAATCCTGCACATCGCAGCATTTAGCCATGTGGATAATGAAGGCTTCCACCCCACCTACCTCTCGACGCGCTCCTTTGTCCCCCTCCTTAAACTGGACGCATCGCGACTCATTTGTTTACTATTGTTTTTACTATGTGTCCGACTGCCATACTGTGTGTTCGTTTTCTTCACTATAAATGTTGTAAAGCGCTCCGATACCTTCGGGTCTGGCCAGCGCTATATAAAACTCTTAAATAAATAAATAAATATATAATAAATAAATATTAGGGGGATGGGATTATTACAACTACTTGCGTTGACCAGGAAATTCAAGTCACAGCACAATACTGCTATCTTGGAAAACTGCAGTTAACTCCATTCCAAGGAAAATGAATAATCAAAGCTTGCCAGCAAAATACAGTTTAGTAAAATGTTGCAGGCATGGAATTTCTAGGTGATCTAAAGTCTAAAAGAGAAAGACAGACTTTTTAAACATGGAACAAGATCCGCCTGGTACATGCTGTGTCTATGAACATCTGCCACAGGCCAATGCAGTAATATCACTCTGGTATCCATGCTTAAATTGAAAATGTAAGCTGGCATAACATGTTTCACTTTTGAAATGTTTGCATCTGGGCTTGTGTATTTCTGCACAATTTGCATTTGAACTTTTAAAGTCAGATGTTGACATAAACACGTCAAAACTGGCCCTTTTTGGCATACTATTACTGCAGCTTTGCTTTGTTTGCAGTGTTAGGTTTGAATCACACATAGATGGCATAATTCTACAGTGCATCTCACAATGTGTATTTGACTTTTGTGCACTTAAATGGTTTTGCCGTTGATTTACTTATTAGTCAAATGTGTCAATGACGATTTACTATTCAGTCACCTTGTGTCAGTATATGAGGCTAGAAGTGTTGCTTACTGTCGCATCTGGTTTATGTGAGAGGAAGCTGTACCTTGAGATTATATACACTGAGGGCCTTCCAGCAAAGGAAATGCTTGCAGTCGGTACAGAGTCGGGTAACTGCCTGGAATCAAGCTGTGTGCATATTGGGAGCATAGTGACTTGTATGGCATCAGCAATGAACTATACGTTTCTTAGTGGGTTATAGAGTCATGCGTATTTAGAGAGCTGGTGGTAATCTTTAAGCTTCATGTATAAATTACTTCATGGTTCCTGGCACCCTTGATAAGCAACAGCAGGCAAGTAAAAACTATATTCATCTTTCATCCACAAAAGAGTATGTAGTGACACAGCTTTCTAACATTGGAGGAGGTGTACTTATAAGAATATCTAGAACAGTATGTATGCCTCTTTATTTCTAGCTTACAGAAACTCTTTGTATCCTGTCAAATCATACAAAGTTGTTCATAGAGCGATATTACTAAGCTATATCATTTCACAATTACAGTTTGTGTTTCAACTATATGCTACTTAAAGAGTCTCTTTGTCTTTTATGGTTTCAATTTTTTTATTGATTTTCAAAGATGCATAGATTAACATTAGCCGCCACCTACATCCAACGGCTGGTGGGATGCAATAAGAGTTGAGCATTTCGAAGAAGGGGAGGAAAGAAAGAGATGGAAATATAGAGGAGGAACGAATAGAGATTATGGTGCTCAGAGAGGGTCCTTGGTTTCGTGTCGCTAGCTGGTGGCCACATGGGGGATTATTCCCCTTCCTGGGGGTGGTCTTTTGTGAGGGATTGTGTGGTAGGGAGTCGGAGTACTCGGAGGTATCTTGGCCAAGTGAGCTCCCTAAATTCCGAGGAGAGGAACTCAATAGTGGTGGCCCATGTTTTATCAGATCTGGGTAAGGCGCCAGACAAGCCTGCAGTGGTTTTCTTCATGCCCAGTATCTCCCAGAACTTGTACAGCCAATCTAGTTTGGTCAGGATCTCGTCCGTTCCCCAACAACGGGACAGCAGCGCCTGTTTAGCAGCGCCTAACATGAGAGTGATTGCCTGCCCCTTACATGATTTAAGAGGATAGGAAAGGGGGTTTGGGAGTCCCAACAGGGTGAAGCTGGGAAGTCTGGGAATTTCCATGTGGTGAACGGAGTTGATGTCTTGCATAATTGCGTCCCAGTATGACAGTATTTTTGGGCACTCTCCAAGAATATGAGTGAGTGTGCCAGGTTGCCCACAGTTGCGCCAACACAATTTGCTTCCACCAGGTTTCCATCTCGCAGTTCTAACCGGAGTATAGTACCAGTAGTGAGCTATCTCTAAGAACATTTCTTTTCCTGCAGTACTACAGGAGGAGGCTCTGGCCCTGTGGATTATATCCTGCCACTCCTTGGCGGAGAATTCATAGTTCATCTCCGATTCCCATCTACACTGCGCTGGGGTCTTAGTCATGTATTTGGGCTTATTCAGTAAGGAGTAAATGTCTGACAGCAGGCGCTTGTCGGAAGGTCGAATTCAGTAATGGGGCGGCAAGCATGGGGTTGCACATGTGGTTGTGTTGTTGTGTCACCCAGTGGGGGATCACTAAGTACTGCCAATATGTATCTTTGGGAATTCTAAATCCTGACACCAGCCCGGGGAAGTCTATAATCCCTTTCTCATCAAATAAGTCACCAACTCATTTACAGTTAGCTTCTTGCCATTTCAAATACCTGGTCCCTTCCATCGCTGGGGGGAAATCTGGGTTGCCAATAAAAGGGGTCGGTGGAGATACAGGGGACAAGACACCACAGGCCTCGTGGACTCTATCCCATACTCCAATGGTCACCCGCAGTATCGGCGAGATATACACTCCGGCCGATCTGTGCCGTCTAGGGAGCCAGGGAACCTTCCATCTGTGCATCCCTGCGATCGCTCGGTCAATGAAATACCAACGTTTCTCAGATTCTAATTTATACCACTCAATCATGTATCTTAATTGTGCTGCTTGAAAATATCTCTCCAGGTGCGGGACCCCAAGACCCCCATCGGCACGTTTCAGGTATGTTTGATGCCGAGCCATACAGGCTCTCTTTCCTTCCCATATAAAGTTCCCAATAAGGTGTTGTAACTGCGCTAAAATTCGAGATGGGGGTATAGTGGAAGCGTCTGCATCACATATAGGATGCGAGGCAGAAGGGTCATTTTGATGGCCGGTAGCCTGCCTAGCCCTGACATTGCTTGTTTCTTCCAGGTGAGAAGCTCTCAACGGGTCTCATCTAGTAAGGTCGCATAGTTCACCTTTACTGTCTTTTCCATTGTGGGTTATATCTGCAGCCCCAAGTACGAGATGCCCCGAGCCCAAGAAAACGGGAATTCCTGCCTCATTTGTTCCTGCTCTTTCCTGGGGAGGGTCAGACTGAGAGCCAGTGTCTTCTGCAAGTTGATTTTAAATCCCGAGACCTCGCTACTTGTGACTGCTTCTAAAAAGGGGGGGCAGGAAAAGCGACGGTTGCATAAGGAAGAGCACCACGTCGTCCGTGTACAGAGATATTTTGTGTTCCCTGTCTCCATCCGGATCCCAGAGACTATCTGGAGGTTTCTGACTCTTTCGGCAAGCAGCTCCATATAGAGCGCAAAGAGCAAGGGTGAGAGCGGGCACCCCTGACATGTGCCCCTCCCTATCACAACAGGGCAGGAAACTATTCCGTTCACTCTAATGCGTGCTTCCGGGGCTTTGTATATACAGTTCACCCAATTCAGGTACCGTTCCCCAATCTCAAATCTGCGCAGGACGTGTCTCAGATATGACCAGTGTACCTGGTCAAACGCCTTCTCGGCGTCGACCGATAGATGCAGGGTAGGCTGCTGAGTGCGATGAGTTTTATCTATTAGGTGGCAGAGTCGCCTCGTCCCGTCACTGCAATTACGTTTGGAAATAAAGCCAGATTAGTCCGGGTCCACTAGGCCCTGCATGTGTGGAGTGAGGCGGGCCACCAGGATGCTAGTGAAAATCTTTAAATCAACATTCAGTAAGGATATCTGGAGGTAAGAGGCGCATTCCTGTGGGTCTTTACCGGGTTTCGGTAGAACTACCAACTCCACCATAGACATTGTGGGGGTTAAGGTTCCTGTTTCGCTGAATGCATTAAAAAGTCACACAAGAAGCGGAGTAAGTTCAGGGGCAAAAGCTTTGTAGAAATCTACTGGGAAACCATCTCCCCCGGGGCTTTCCCTACCGTGAGTCTCTGGATAGAGCGCAGAACCTCCTCTGGGTGGATGTCCGCATCCATAGCTTCTGCGTCTGTGGGGGGAAGGGATGTCACTAGTGCCCGGCGGACATAGTCCTCAGCTGCTGCTGAGTCCAATTGCTCTGCCGTGTACAGAATGGTGTTGAATGTTTCAAATTCCGCTGCAATAGCGGCATCACTCTGGAGGGTTTCTCCTCTGGGTGTTCTTATACCCGCAATGCGGCACAAGTTCGTCTGGGCCCTCAATAGATGTGCTAAGAGTTTCCCGGCTTTCTTTTCCCCCTCATAGTAGCGCTGCTTAATGCACAGGAGAGCATACTCCGCATGGTCACTGTCCAGCGCCCTCAACTGCTTCCGTATGACATTAAGTTGTCTTCTTGACTGAACCACGCCCGAGCGTTGGTGCACCCCCTTCAGTACCCTGACTTACATCTCAAGTAGCTCCCTTTTGTCTTTCCTTTCTTTGTTCAATCCAGCCGCAATGGACAAGAACCAAGCCCTAATGACTGCCTTCAAAGCATCCCACACATGGGTAAGCGGGACCGAGCCATCATCATTGATTGTCATCAAGTAGTCTTGTAGAGCCGCCCGTATGTCAGTGATATTGGAGTTGTATGTATGCAGTTTATGGTTGAGTCTCCACGCCCTCTGGCGAGGAGGCCCTCCGGGTAAGTGTAGCACCAGCGTTATCGGGGAGTGGTCTGACAACACAGCCATTCCTATCGTAGCCTCTTTGGTATATCCCGTAACCTGGGGCGAAGTTCAGAATAGGTCGATTCGTGCATAGGTTTGGTGCGATGCTGAGAAATAGGTGTATTCTCGGGCGGTAGGGTGTCTGTTTCTCCAAACGTCCGTCAGCTCCACTTCCCCCAGCCTCTGGAGCATAAAATCAGAGAGAGATCCCGAGTGTCGCATTCGTACCACAGACCTATATAGCTGCGAGTCTAGCACTATGTTAAAGTCCCCCCAATATTAAATCCTCGTCCTGAGAGTCTAGAATGGCGTTCAGTGTGTCTCGGAGGAAATCTTCCTGATGTTCATTAGGGCTGTAAATGGAAGCTACGGTATATGTGTGAGGACCCAATAAAATGCGCAGCACCAGCATCCTGCCTGGTGTTTCTGCATGCACCCCCGGTATTGTTCCCGGGAATTACGTAGATATAAGAATAGCCACCCCAGCTTTTTTCCCCATGGATGAGGAGAAGTATTGTCTGTCATACCACTTGGACCGGAGACGTTTCCAATCAGCACATAGCAAGTGAGTCTCTTGCAGTAGGCATATGTTGCAGCGGGTCTCTCTAAGCATGGTAATAATAGTGCGTCGCTTAACAGGCATATTGAGTCCTCAGACGTTAATGCTTATTACCTTGACCTTAAGTGTTGACATGTGGGTAGTTATGAGGATGCGCAGTGCTTCTCGCCTGGGGTTTTGTAAGCTGCAGAGCCAGCCCCCTCCACTCATAGCTAAGCCAGTCCCCATGTGGTAGCAGGCCCTCGAGATAGAGGTACTTTCTCCTCCCCATCCCCAGGATTGCCCAGCTCCCCAATGGGATGCCCCTCTTGTCAACACCACCCTCAGTGTCTGAGAGGACATGTAAAGTATGGTATTGTTACCCATGTGTGTGAACATCGAGCTTCTCCAAGTAGTGATGCCTCCGCTTCCCCTGATTTCGACCGCCCTTTGCTCTTATTTCCACTCCCTCCCTAATTACATGGAGCCCCTGACTATCGGAGTGTTGGGCCCCACATCTGTGGTAGCCACTGCCATAGGCATCAAGTATAGAGAAGGAGAAAGAAGAAAAGATAAGATAGAGGGAAGACAGATAACGTAACAAACACATAGAGAGCACCATCAACTTGGCGTAGATCGCACTGTTGTGCATGTGTCCATGCGTCCAGTAATTGGTCATCTCGTCAACAGAGATGAGCCCCCTCCACCAAGAACGATTCCTTCTTTCCTGGACACCTCTTGTTAGGGTCTGTGATCCAAGGGCAGAGGCAACTGCTGCATATGCGTTCATACGGTCAGAGTTTCTCCAGCTCTGTCTCGATTCTGCATCTGGCGGAGAAGCGCCTCTCTTTCTTTCTTACTTTCCGTCGCCGAGGGTTTAGAAGGTTTTCCTTGTCTGGTCCCCCGTCATCTTCCGGCCTTTAGCGGTCTGCTTGCGGAGGTATCCTCCGTTGACAGCTCGCCAGGGTCGCTCCCCTCCAAGTCAAGACCTAGCACCTCCTGCGCTTCTTTTAGGGACCTAACTGACTGAAGCTCTTTGTTCCAGATGAATGAGAGCCGGAAAGAGTGTCCCCAGTGGTAGCGAATTCCCTTATCGTGAAGGAAGGTTGTGGCTGGCCTCTGAGCTTCACGTCTTTGGAGAGTGAGTGGCGACAGGTTCTGGTAGACTCCAACTTGGAGCCCCTCGAAGGCAATGGTCGCTTTGTCCCTAATTGCAGCCATAATGATCTCCTTCTGCTGGAATGAGTGAAGACATGTGAGGATTTCTTGTTGTTGACCTAGGTCTTTGGCTGGTTGTCCGGCACAGTGTGTTAGATCCAGGATGATGTCTCTGTCCCCTAGCTCCCTTGCGACATGTCGGAAGAAGCGAGTCACCCAGTCCTCCAACTTCCCCCCAACCGCCAGAAGAGGAACGCATTTGATGCAGATGTTAGATCTCCTCGAACGGTTTTAAGGTCCTCAAGGCATAGGTAGAGCTCCTTGTTTCGGTCTCTGAGCTCCAGCAACTCCCGGGTCTGTTCAGTGATCTCTTCCTCTCTGCAGTCGCCATTCTTTTCCAGAGAGTACACTCGTCCCCAATTTCCTGGATCTCCACTCGGAGCTGCTTGATATCGGATTTGACCTCCTGCCTCAGACCTGTGAAATCTTCTCTGAGTGTCCCGAACAGTGCTCCAGGAATCCGCAGGTAATTGGTTCCTCTGAATGCTCCCCAGTTGGTTCCATATCTTTCTCTTGGGACTGGGACCCTTGCTGCTCAGGCCCGCGTCCCTCCGTCTTTTTGGTGCCTGGTTTCTGGAGGAGATCTTTGATCATCTGATCCTTTCTTGCCGGGGTGTAGTCATCGCTACCCAGCTTCTTCTGTAGGTTTCCAGCCAACTGGTCCATTGGACCGGCCTGATCTAGTCTCTCACGTCCCCCGGTGAGTCCGCAGGCTTCTCCTTTATTTGTCCTCGCGACGGCGTGCGACTGGTGGATAATTCACTTTCAGGCCCGGAGGGAGTCTAGTGAGTATCTCAGCGTCCCCGTAGCACTAGGGCGGTGGCCTCTCTATACCGGTTGTCTGAGGGTCGCTTGCCGGTTAGTGGAAGGATTCATACCCCAGTCCCAGGATTCGCCCTGTTGCCGCCTGTCACAGGCTGTTAGGCCCGCTCCTGTTCTCAGTGCATATAAGGCCCAAAGGGGTCCTCAAGCAGGGAGAGCTGTTAATTAAGAAAGTGTTAATCATTAAGCCTATAGTGTATGGCATATAGTATTGAATAATTGCCAGGGGGAGCAACAAAAGATAAATTCTACACGTACCGAGGGAAACAGGTGGGCATTGCCATAGTAAATTATTTATTTCATAAATAATATATTAAAGATTTTTGGAAATATAGTATTCGTGCTCACAAGAAAGTGAAAAAGCGTGATGTGGTGAGTGAAGGTGACATTTCAAATATACATTGCATTGACAACATAAACAGAAAATCCTGACGATGAATTTAAACATTGTACAAAAGCTCGACGGCGTTTCGCTCTCAAGGAATTGAGACCATCATCAGGACAAGAATATGAGCATGTGGAATCCATAAGATAAGAATAAAGCACATTTGTTTAAAAAGTAGCCCCTGAATAATTAATTATGTTTGATCATGTACATATTAAAGTGCATGCGATGTTCTCCCATTGAATATAAGTAGAGAAGTAGATTTAAACAATATGACATACATAAATTTAATGAAGTGTTAATTTTAACGTAGATGAAAACGAATGAAAATTAATTTCTGGCAATTGAGTGAAGTGAAGAGATGAATCAATCAAGAAAAGCGAAAGCAAGCGAGTAAAGCGGTGCTTTGTGCCTAAGGAAAACTCAAGGCAGCAAGGTGAACTGAATTCATGCTAATGTGGCATGGCGCTGATTAAAACAAAAAGAAGAAACTGGTGCTACTCACTGGGCGACCCGGAAGGAGCCACTAATTGAATCGTAACCGGAATTTAGGACGAGTCGATCATAATGGGTCACGGGAGGGAATCCAGACCCGAATGTGCGCCCTATGAACGGTAGGCAATTATTAGTGTGGACGGAGGCATGCACGACTGCCAATTATAATTGGAAAAACTGTGTTAAGCACTTGCGGTGCATTTTGTGCCAAGGCCCTCCAGGATTTGAAGTTGAAGCCGGATGGGGAGGCAGCGGGAGCTCAAGTGAGGAACTTAATCAGCCACGGTGGCGATATCCGTAATTATTTAAGCGGTCAGCTGAACCATTTTGCGTTGTCGTTTAAACCAATTTAAGCAGAATGGAGAAAAGGAGGGGAATATTTAGAAGGAGGGTTGTGCGAGGCACGGGGGCCTGGACAGAACCTAAGCTAATCTTGGAGGGAAACTTACTTGGGTGTAGACCACATTAGTCGGTCAGAGTAGAGAAACAGGCAGCCGCTCCGTCTCGTGCTTCGGGCAGGTGATTTCTACAGAGAATCGAAGGCAGGGGGAAGTATTTAAAGGAACCGGCTACCAGTAGTGTCAGGACAACTAGAGCGTGTGAAAGAATCGGATGGGCGGTAGAGAATCTGGCGGTTCTAATTAGGAATGCATACCCTATTCGCGGGTCAGCGTCTACCGTGATGAATAGAAAAAGGGGGTGAATGAAGCGATAGAATAAAGGAACAATTAGGGATGGATGACAAAGACACATATTTAACATACCATGAAAATATATGAATAAAGCAGAAAAAATTTGCATTACTCGCTTACGGCAAGGTCAATGTGGGATGGAGCAAGTGTGGAAGCTCTATTAATTAAAAAGCATTGAGTACAATTATGCTGAATGGAAGGAAAGAAATTGTATTACAGGATTGCGTTCCATTCTTCCAGAGGGTTTAGGCCATGCTCAATAGAGCGGCAGTTGAAAAGCCATTTGCATTGGAGTCTATTCAGTGTCTGTTGATGGTCTCCATCTCTGTGATGTGGGCGTAGAGTGTCAATGACTTGCCACGTAAAATCCATTTCCGAATGTCCTTTCTCCCGGAAGTGTTCCATCAGGGGAGCCGTGACAACTTTGCAGCGTATTCTGCTCTTGTGTTGGCATATCCTTGATTTAACGTACTGAGTCGTTTGGCCTATGTACAAGAGGTTACAGGGACAACGAATGCAGTATATGACATTACTCGAATTACAGGTAGAAAAGAAATTGAGTGTATGTTTCACATTCCCATATTCAAAAACCTTTGTATTTTCGGTTGAAGCAAATGCCGTGCAGCTGCTGCATTTGAAGTGGCCCTGAACGGGGGGAGTCCTAGCTAGGACTGAATGGTAGTCTTGCTGTGTTTGGGCTTATAAGCTCTGACTAGGTGGTCCTTGATATTGCGGCCTCTTTTAAAGGACAAAAGGGGGTCATTGCACCCAATGTTGGCTGGAGCAAGGACAGACCAATGTTTTTGATCATTTTGGTCAATTTATTGCTGACGGAACAGAATGTGGTGATACATGTGATTCTTGACATGGGGGCCCTTTGCTTGCGTTCTAGCAGACATTCTCTGTGGGAGTACCATGCACATTTCAAGGAACGTTTTATCAATTGTCTAGGGTAACCTCTGTCAGCACATTTTTAACACAGGACCTCTGCTTCCTTAAAAAAGTCCTCTTTCAAATTTGCATTTCCTGCGAATCCTGAGAAACTGGCCATAAGGAAGTCCATCCCTGAGTGCTCTGGTTGTGAGCTAGTGTATTGGAGCAGAGTATTGCGTTCTGTGGGTTTTCGGAACGATGTGGTGTAAAGTTCACCGTCAAGGGTTTTAACTGTCACATCTAGGTAGTCAATCTGTGCATTGTTACGATTGTACATAGACTTGAGATCTGGTTGACAGTTGTTCAGCCAGTCACAGAAGTCACGGAAAAATACTATACACAATGCAAGGGTACTTCCATGGGAACAGCTTTTGCTCCCAATTTTGCCATTTTGTTTGTTGACGATATTGAAAAATCATTCATTCTCAACGCACAAAATCCACACTTGTCCAAAATTCACACCTGGCGAAGATACTTTGGTGATGTTTTTATGATTTGGATGGGTAACAATACTGAACTATGTGACTTCTGTGACTGGCTGAACTGTCAACCAGACCTCAAGTTTACGTACAATCGTAACAATGCACAGATTGACTACCTAGATGTGACAGTTACAACCCTTGATGGTGAACTTTACACCACACTGGTGCGAAAACCCACAGAACACAATACCTTGCTCCAATACACTATCTAGACGATTGATAAAACGTTCCTTGAAACGTGCATGCTACTTCCACAGAGAATGTCTCCTAGAACCCAAGCAAAGGGCCCCCATGTCAGGAAAGCACATGTGTCGCCACATTCTGTCCCATCAGCAATAAATTGACCAAAATGATCAAAAAACATTGGTCTGTCCTTGCTACAGCTAACATTGGGTGCACTGCCCCCCTTTTTTCCTTTAAAAGAGGCTGCAATATCAAGGACCACCTAGTCAGAGCTTATAAGCCCAAACGCAGTAAGACTACCATTCAGTCCTACCTAGGACTCTCCCCTCCCGTTCAGGGCCACTTCAAATGCAGCAGCTGCACAGCATTTGCTTCAACAGAAAATACAAAGGTTTTTGAATATGGGAATGTGAAACATACACTCAATTGCTTTTCTAACTGTAATTCGAGTAATGTCATAAACTGCATTTCTTGTCCCTGTAACCTCTTGTACATGGGCCAAACGACTCAGAAAGTTAAATCAAGGATATCCCAACACAAGAGCGGAATACGCTGCAAAGTCGTCACGGCTCCCCTGGTGGAACACTTCCTGGAGAAAGGACATTCGGAAATGGATTTTACGTGGCAAGTCATTGACACTCTACGCCCACATCACAGAGGTGGAGACCATCAACAGACTCTGAATAGACTTGAATTCAAATGGATTTTCAACTGCCTCTCTATTGAGCATAGCCTAAACTCTCTGGAAGAATGGAGCGCAATCCTGTAATACAATTTCTTTCCTTCCATTCGGCATAATTGTACTCAATGCTATTTTATTTAATAGAGCTTCCACACTTGCTCTATCCTACATTGACCTCGCCGTAAGCGAGTAATGCACATTTTTTCTTCTTTATTCATATATTTTCGTGGTATGTTAAATATGTGTCCTTGTCATCCATCCTTAATTGTTCCGTTATTCTATTGCTTCATTCACCCCCTTTTTCCATTCATCAAGGGTGACACTGACCCACTAATAGGGTATGCATTCCTAATTATAACCGCCAGATTCTCTACTGCCCATGCGCTTCTTTCGTGCGCTCTAGTTGTTCTGACAACTACTGGCAGCCGGTTCCTTTAAATACTTACGGCTGCCTTCGATTCTCTGTAGAAATCACCAGTCCGAAGCATGAGACGGAGCGGCTGCCCGTCTCTCTACTCTGACTGACTAATGCGGTCTACACCCAAGTAAGTGTCCCTCCAAGATTAGCTTTGGTTCTGCCCAGGCCCCCGTGCCTCGCACAACCCTCCTTCTAAATATTCCGCCCCCTTTTATCCATTCTAGCTTAAATTGGTTTAAATGATGACGCAATATGGTTCAGCTGACCGCTTAAATAATTACGAATATCGCCACCGCGGCTGATTAAGCTCCTAACTTGAGCTCCCGCTGCCTCCCCATCCTGCTTCAATTTCGGCTCCTGGAGGCCCTTGGCACAATTTGCACCGTAAGTGCTTAACACAGTTTTTCCAATTATAATTGCCACTTGTGCACACCTCCGTCCTCACTAATAATTACCTACCGTTCATAGGGTGAGCATTCGGGTCTGGATTCCCTCCCGTGAGCCACTATGATCGACTCGTCCTAAATTCCGGTTACAATTCAATTACTGGCTCCCTCTGGGTCGCCCAGTGAGTAACACTGGTTTCTTCTTTTTGTTTTAATCAGCGCCATGCCACATTAGCATGAATTCAGTTCACCTTGCTGACTTGAGTTTTCCTTAGGCACAAAGCACCGCTTTACTCACTTGCTTTTGCTTTTCTTGATTGATTCATCTCTTCACTTCACTCAATTGCCAACAATTAATTTTCATTCATTTTCATCTATGTTAAAATCACCACTTAATTACATTTATGTATGTCATATTGTTTAAATCTACTTTTCTACTTATATTCAATGGGAGAACATCGCATGCACTTCAATATGTACATGATCAAACGTAATTAATTATTCGGGGACTACTTTTTAAACAAATGTACTTTATTCTTATCTTATATATTCCACATGCTCACATTCTTGTCCTGATGATGGTCTTAATTGCTTGAGATCGAAACGCCGTCGAACTTTTCTACAACTAGAACTCTTTTAATGTTTAAATTCATCGTCAGGAGTTTCTGTTTATGTTGTCAATGCGATGTATATTTTAAATGTCACCTTCACTCGCCACATCAGGCTTTTTTCACTTTCTTGTGAGCACGTGTACTATATTTCCAAAAAGCTTTCATATATTATTTATGAAATAAATAATTTACTCTGGCAATGCCCATCTGTGTCCCTTGGTACATTTAGAATGTATCTTTTGTTGCTCCCCCTGGCAATTATTAAATACTATATGCCATACACTATAGGCTTAATGATTAACACTTTCTTAATTAACAGCTCTCGCTGCTTGAGGACCCCTTTGGGCCTTATAAGAACTATTGTTACCGTACAATATTATTGACTACCCCAGGTTCAAATATCGGGGCTCCCTTGTTTTTCAACCTGTTCTCAGTGCAGCGCTGGGACTCCGCACATGTAGCCCTGAGCTTCGCCGCGCCGGGGGTGACTGGGGCTAATCTCTCGCCCCCCCAGCGTAGCACTCACTCACCAACAACAGCAGGCAATCGCTGGGGGGGGCTACACCGCTCACTTTCCCACTCGGGTTACTTCTTTGCCCCTTATCCACTCAGCCTCTAGGGAAGGGCTCAGGCCTGCCGCCGTGCAGATTCGACCGGTTCTGTTCCTTCTTGGTCCTAGGGGTGCGCTTCATGATGTCCCTGGTATCACCTCCCTTTCCCCACTCTGCTCGAAATGCATCCGCCTCATCCGCCCCGGGCCTGGTTGGCGCTCGTTTCCGTTCACGCCCAGCAGCCTCGCCAGCCCCGAAGCTCTCACCTGCAGAAGCTGCTCCTGGGCCCTCCTTCAGACAAGGATGGCTGTTCCCAGCTGGGGTGAGCCAGCCAACCACCTCTCCGTGCCGCCGCTTTCCGCTGGGACAGGTGGCATCACAGCCCTTTGCCAAAGCAGCACCCCGATTTGGTGTGTCTGGGCAGGGCCCAGCTCGGTCAGCCGCTCCCTCTGCCACTCGGTCTGGACACCTCTGAGGCCTCTTGACAGCAGCCGGCTCTGACTCTGTTCCCTGTGAGAGCTTTATCTTACTCTCCACCGCTACCTGCTCCGCAGCAGACAGAAGCCCGCTGGCCGGCTTCCCTCCTCTCTTCGCTCTTCCACTGGGTCGGTGTTATAGGGCGTCACCATCGCGGACCCGACTACGCCAAAGCCCAAAGCTCGCTCTGTCCACTCGGTACATTCCCTCTAGGGCACGAGGAACTTTCTGCCGTGTTTGGGGTCCAGGGATGGCTAGTGGATGCTAATTTTCAGCCTTGGCGAGCGGAGCTCCAAAGAAACGTTGCTACTCCGCCGTCATCTTGGCCACGCCCCCTCTGACTTTGTCTTTTAGACATCCACTACAACCTGCAGCCTTCCTTGACATCAGAAATAACTTGGCAGAATGTGGAGTCCAGTGTCTCTGTTTTCTACCCTATCCTGTTCCCTTTTCCTCGCCTCTACTACAACCTCTCATCTTCTAATGTATATGGCCACTGGTGGGGATAATGAGAGATCACTTCTGGTGGTCAGTACAAATCCTGACACCGTGTTTTAGATGTAGAACACATGCAGTGAGAGGTTGGTCATAAACCTCTCACCGGTCAGAGAACAAAAATGTCCGTGAGCCAGATTAATGCAAAGGAAATTATTATTGCGGGAACCTGTTCAAATTATACATATATATAATACCCAACAATCTCATAGATACCTACATTAGACAAGAACTGGAGGCTACCATCTTGGGAATAAAGGGCAGGAAGACAAAATTGGCTCTCCCCAATATCAAGACACACCAAATGTGTCATTATATGGTACCTGATTTGGGGGAGCGTGACCTTCTGTTGGCTAAGATGGCCACCTAAACGTGGAGCTGTTGCTCTATCTCTGAAAATCCTACACAACCCTACACAACCCGTCAAACACAGACAACCTGGGACTGGTCTGTGCCCCTCAACCAACCCTACAGAGTTTGATCCTGCACCTGCGGCAGCTGTCCGATTTCTGAAGCTGTGTGGACATGGTGGCCTGGGCAGTTCCTGGTGTGCAGTCACTCTGGCTGCCTTGCCACCATGGCTGCTCATGTTGTTGTTGTCGGATGACGGCAGCAGCCTACTAGCCTACAGCCACTAGTCTGTGCTGCTGCTTGAGAAGGTGAGAGGGAGTTAAATGGGGGCCATTTCTTCATACAGCTGTTAGATGCATAGTCCGTTGCATGGGTGACGCCTGAAACTGTCGTTTAGATCTCTCAGTCCATAGAAGGCACTATTTGTACCTGTGTCCATTGCCCTTTGCACAAAGACCTACCATGGCATGCTCTTAAACCCAATCCAGTCCCCTGCTAACTTCAGGGAACTGAATGGTCCTGGCTACTGGATTGATGCCTGGCTGGTCTGAGGCCCCTTCCACCATGCACCCACTGTCATATCTTAGCAACTTTAGGTGTGATAACACCCTGGTGCCTCTGGGTGCAGTGCTTAGGCAACCACTCTATCTGACTAACTTGTGGTCTAATCGGTCTTGCCCCAGCCATCAAACTGGTTGACTCCTAGTTCATCAGAATTCCAACAAGGCAAACTTACCCATTGACCATAAAAAAGAGTATTTGTACATCGGAGGTGACATCCAGGGGCCCCAGGACTTTCCAGGATTAGGTCTGAGCCTTCAGACAATGGCTGTGATTTCAGACAGCCATTGATTGAGATGAAATGCTGATTGTTTGCCATAGTTTCCAAAAATGACTCTCTCTAACTGCCTTGAACAGAAGCAGGACAGGCTGGAGAAACACAACACCTACCTTAGCCAGGCTGAACGCCAAATTTCTGACATCGAAGATCAATCAATCAATAAGGTGTATGTTAAGCGCGACTACTCACCCATAGGGGTTTCAAGGCGCTGAGGGCTGGGGGGGTATTCGCAGGTTCCAGTCCATCAAGGAGGGGGTCTGTCGAAGAGCCAGGTTTTGAGGTTTCTTGCGAAGATGGGGAGCGATGTTGTCTGTCTGAGGTGGAGCGGAAGGTCGTTCCAGGCTCTGGCCGCAAGGAAGGAGAAGGAGCGGCCTCCCGATCTGGTCTTTCTGGTGCGGGAGACCACGGCGTAGGAGAGCTGGCCTGATCGTAGGGTCCTTTGGGGTGCGTGGAATTTGAGTCGGCTGTTCAGGTATGCTGGTCCGGTGTCGTGGAGGGCCTTGTGAGAGTGGGTGAGCATCTTGAAGGTGACTCTAGCTTCGATGGGGAGCCAGTGGATTGTGCGTAGGTGCTGGGAGATGTGGCAGTGTCTTGGAAGGTTGAGGACCAGTCTTGCGGCGGCGTTTTGGATGTTCTGTAGCTTGCGGGTGAGGTTCTTGTTTATTCCGGCATAGAGTGCGTTGCCGTAGTCGAGTCTGCTGGTGACCAGGGCGTGAGTGACGGTTTTTCTGTGTTCGAGGGGGATCCATTTGAAGGTCTTACGTAGGAGGCGGAGGGTGTGGAAGCAGGAGGACGAGACGGAGTTGATCTGGCGGTCCATTTTGAGCTCTGAGTCCAGGATGATTCCCAGGTTGCGTGCGTGGTCCGTGGGGGTGGGCGGGCTTCCGAGGGCGGGGGGCCACCAGGTGTCGCTCCAGGCATCGGGGTTTGGGCCCATGATGAGTACTTCCGTTTTGTTGGTGTTTAGTTGTAGGCAGCTGTTTTTCATCCATTTGGCGATGACTTCCATGCCTTCTCGAAAGTTGTGTCTGGCAGTGTTGGGTTTGTTGGATAGGGAGAGGATGAGTTGGGTGTCATCTGCGTATGACACAATGTTGAGTCCGTAGGTTCTCACGATGGGGGCGAGCGGAGCCATGTAGACGTTGAAGAGCGTAGGGCTGAGGGAGGACCCCTGGGGAACTCTGCAGGTGGTTGGTGTAGGGTCCGAGAGGAAAGGGGGGAGTCTGACCCACTGCGTTCTGCCGGAGAGGAAGGAGCGGATCCAGTTGAGGGCCTTGTCTTGGATCCCTGCGTCGTGGAGTCTGCATATTAGGGTGCGGTGAGAGACTGTGTCGAACGCCGCTGAGAGGTCGAGGAGGATGAGGGCTGCTGTTTCTCCTTTGTCCAGTAGGGTGCGGATGTCGTATGTTGCGGCGAGGAGGGCGGGTTCCGTACTGTGGTTTTTTTCTGAAGCCGGATTGGGATCGAGGATGTTGTGCTCTTCGATGAATGTGGCGAGTTGACTGTTGATGGCTTTCTCGATGACTTTTGCTGGGAACGGGAGCAGGGAGATGGGTCTGTAGTTTCTGAGGTCGGTGGGGTCCGCCGAGGGTTTCTTCAGGAGGGGGTTGATCTCGGCGTGTTTCCAGTCATCGGGGAATGAGGCGGTTGCCAGGGAGCAGTTGATGGTGTGGCAGAGCATGGGTGCGATGGTGTCGGCGGCTCTGTTGAAAATGTGGTAGGGGCAGGGGTCCGTGGGGGCCCCGGAGTGGATTGACTTCATCGTCTTTAGTGTGTCTTCGGTGGTGAGGGCTGTCCAGTTGTCGATCGCTGGCTTCAGGGTGTCGGGGGTCGTTGGTGAGGGTTCAGTGTGTTGGTTGTCTTCGTTGAAGTTGTCGTAGATGCTCTTGATTTTGTGGTGGAAAAAGGTGCTGAGTTTGTCGCAGAGGTCTTGTGAGGGAGGGATGTCGGTGGACTCGCTGGTGGGTTGGGCGAACTCCTTGATGATGTTGAAGAGTTCTTTGCTGTTGTGTGCATGAGTGGAGATTCTGTCTTCAATCGCTTTTTTCCTCATTTTTCTGATGAGTTGGTGGTGGGCTTTGGTGGCAGCTCTGAAGTTGTTGTGGGCTTCTGTGGATTTGGTGTTCCTCCAGGCTTTTTCGAGGCGGCGGCAAGTGCGTCTGGACTCTCGAAGTTCAGTGTTAAACCATCTAGTTTCTTGGCATGGGTGTTGTTGTTTTTCTTGAGGGGGGCTATTGTGTTGGTGCTGTCGGAGATCCATCTGTGCAGGGTTCAGGCTGTGGTGTTGGGGTCGTCGTTTTCTGCGATGGTTGGGGTGGAGTTGCTGAGTGATGAGGTTAGCTGGTCCTCGGTGTTTCTGGTCCAGTTTCTTCGTGGGAGTAGGTGCTGGTGTCTGTGGATGGTGGGTGTTCTGAAGGTGAAATGGACGCATCGATGGTCAGTCCATGGGAGTTCGGTGGTGTGGCTGAAGGTGATGGAGTTTCCTGTTGTGAAGAGGAGGTCGAGGGTGTGTCCTGCTGAGTGCGTGGGTTTGGTCACGATCTGGCAGAGTCCAATGTTGTGGAGCTTGTCCAGGAGGGATGTGGTGCTGGGGTCCAGTTGGTTGTCGAGGTAGAAGTTGAGGTCTCCCAATAGGGTGTAGTTGGTGGAAGCGATGGCATGTGGGGAGATGATGTCCGTGATGGAGTTGGCAAAAAGTCCGTAGGGTCCAGGGGGTTAGTAGATGAGGGTTCCTCGGAGGGCGGTGGTAGGACTGGCCAGTATCTTGAAGTGAAGGTGTTCCATCAGGTCTGTGGGCTGGTCGGGGAGTGTGCTCAGGCGGAGGGTGGATTTGTGGACGATGGCGATTCCTCCTCCCGGGCGGGTGGGGTGGTCCTTCCTGGAGATCTTGTATCCTTGGGGAATGGCGATGGCGATGTCCAGTCCCGAGGTGGTGTTGGTCCATGTTTCGGTGAAAAACGCTATGTCCAGGGTGGTGCTGTCGAGGAGGTCCCAGATTTCGGTGGCATGTTTGTGGAGGGATCGCACGTTGAGGAGGATGCATTGCAGGGTCTTCGGTTCGGTTGTGTTCTTGCGGGCGGGTTGTGCTGGGTCCGTGGTCTTGGCGGTGCTGCAGGTGTGCCGGCAGCGGTGACAGCTGAAGGGTCCGTGGGTGTCGGCTGGTGATGCTAGCTTGCAGTTGTTGTTGCGGCCTGGGTTGAGAGCGTGGAGAGCCGCTGGGTCGTAGTGTTGGCGGTGCAGAGATCCAGGGTTCCTGGCGCTGGTCGCGGTCGGGTCGCGGACGGGCACAGACGGGCTTGCCCGCTACACGCGTCCACTGCGCGGCAGCACAGCGGCCGCCATTAAGTAGGGGTCAGGGAGGGCTGGACAGCTGGGAGGCGGGAGTGGGGAGGGGAGCTGGATTTGGCTGGTCGCGCTGGTCGTGCTGGGGGGAAGGGGCCGCGGGGGCAGCAGCGGCGGGGAAAAACGGGCGGAAAAAGGCAAAAAGAGAGGGAAAAGTGAAAATAAGGCAGCAAAAGTGCAAGAAGAGTGGAGGAAAGACACAGAGGACACAGAAGGAGAGTGAAAGGGGGAGATTAAGATGAGTGTAAAAAACGAGTGAAAATGGAGGAAAGACACAGAAGGAGAGTGAAGGGGGAGCTTGAAATGAGGGGAAAACGAGTGAAAACGGAGGAAAGACACAGAAGGAGAGTGAAGGGGGAGATAGAAATGAGGGGAAAAAACGAGTGAAAACGGAGGAAAGACACAGAAGGAGAGTGAAGGGGGAGATAGAAATGAGGGAAAAAACGAGTGAAAAAGGAGAGAAAAAGCAGAGCAAGAGAAAGGAGACAGAGGTCCACTGGACCACCAGGGATGAGGCGCAGGTAAAACCTGCGGGCGGAGGAGGGCCTCGAACACCAACACTCAAGAGTGCAGGGGCTCGGGGGAAGGCCTCACTTAATGGTGAAGCTGCGAGGGAGGGAGAGCAATTTCACTGACAATGACTCAGTGGTCTTGCTCACCTGTCCCCGCAGCGGCCACCATTAAGTAGGGGTCAGGGAGGGCTGGACAGCTGGGAGGTGGGAGCAGGGAGGGGAGCTGGATTGGGCCGGTCACGCTGGTCATGCTGGGGGGGGGAGGGGCCGCAGGGGCAGCAGTGGCGGGGAAAAACGGGCAGAAAAAGGCAAAAGGAAAAATGCAAAAAGAGAGGGAAAAGTGAAAATAAGGCAGCAAAAGTGCAAGAAGAGTGGAGGAAAGACACAGAGGACACAGAAGGGGAGTGAAAGGGTTTTTTTGAGATGAGTGTAAAAAACAAGTGGAAACGGAGGAAAGACACAGAAGGAGAGTGAAGGGGGAGCTTGAAATGAGGGGAAAACAAGTGAAAACGGAGGAAAGACACAGAAGGAGAGTGAAGGGAGAGATAGAAATGAGGGAAAAACGAGTGAAAAGGGAGAGAAAAAGCGGAGCGAGAGAAAGGAGACAGAGGTCCACTGGACCACAGGGATGAGGCGCAGGTAAAACCTGCGGGTGGAGGGAGGGCCTCGAACACCAACACTTGAGAGTGCAGGGGCTCGGGGGAAGGCCTCACTTAATGGTGGAGCTGCGAGGGAGGGAGAGCAATTTCACTGACAATGAGTCAGTGGTCTGATGGGTGACAAAATACTGATTATTTGCCAGTTATGTAATGGGCTCTTGCAGTGAAAAAGGCCAAGAATGTGGACTTTGAAACATGCTTTTTGAGCAATAACTTAAGGATCCTAGGTCTATCTGAATACACTAACTTGGGAAGACCTAAGCAATTAGCTGATAATATACTATTAGAACTATTTGGCAAGGCACAATTTCTATCAGTTCGTAGAGGGGGGAGCACACTATATAATGGCTTCAAGACCCACAACTGGGATGCCTCCCAAGACCATCATTTCTAGGTTGCTTAACTACTGTGAGGGAGACACAGCATTGCACCCTTCCTGGGAAAATGGAAAACTAGAACATCAAAATACTACAATTTTGATCTCCCTTGACTTTATACGGACGGGTGGCACAGGAGGCCATGTACTCCATTGTGGAGGTATAAAGACTGCTCTACTCCCTGAAATCAATAACACCATGCTTACCCTGCCAAATTGAAGCTCCACCATGAAGGGAAAGACAGCCCGGATGACATCACTAGCTACATCAAAAAGTACATGGCTGGGAGGGACAATGTGAGAGGCTTTTCATACTATCATGATACCAACCATATAGACACAGTGCTAGGAAGGGAGAGGGGAGCCCTTACCTCCTCGTGGTTGGCTCACTGGTTTCAATACTCCATGTTTGCTCTTACTGTTAATGTAAATGTCAACACCCTTAAAATTAGCCTGTAACTTGTACTACATATGCTATTTACCACACAGCTCTACTTATCTGACATGGGCCTGTTCAACCTTTTATACTCCTTGTGTAATATTGGCATGACCCACATCTTGTGTTTAGAGCTGTACCATGCCATGAGTATCACTGCTGATGATTCTTGAAATATGGATCGTTGTACTTGGGTGGAACTTTAGATTCCTCTCTTCAAGGGGTACTTATTTGCGAGGAATCATGATTATAATCATTTGAGATGAACCTGGCGTCTGAGTGAGTCTCGATATTCCACAATGTGGGAGACATATAAGCCTTGCATTAGGGAAACAGCTTTCCAAACAGGTAGATGTCCTGAAGTCTATCGTCTTGCAATTTCACCAATTAGAATGCAAGCTGACATGTACTTAGGATCACTATTGTAAATTCATGGCACTGGGAATACTTTGTCAGAAGTAAATTGTCATTTGCTCCTTTTCTAGGACACTACTGACCAAGATGTTAAATTCTTAGGTAGCATATTAGCAACCACAGATTTGGTGAGGGAGCACACTTAGGAAGAACATTGGCCTGTTTCATCTACAATGATCAGGCCATTCCGCTATCCCATCACTCCTTACACCAGAGGGCGGTCTTGTCACCACTAGCAAGGACATTCTGGGCACACATACCATTTCACTCAACATGCATGCCCCCAGGGTATCTCCAGATGCTTCACAGTTGTATTACTATCTTGATGGCATTTCCTTGGACTGGAAAAATAATGCCAATTGGCAATAGCTAAGGGAACTCTTGAACATTGCTGAGATCAAAACTGACACAATCCCTTCGCTAGTGGCAAATTCTCAGGCATGGGTGGCCTGACGGATGAAATTTATTATGATATCTTAAGGTCTAGTGGCCACTCAATCAATCAATCAATCAAAGATATGTTTATTTAGACCAATGGCCTTTAAACAGTACAACATTAAAATATAGTAACAAATACATATATAATAATAATTTACATCTAGTAAAACCATAAATAAGTTGTTCAGATAAAACCTATATTTCAATAAAATCTGTATACAGTTCTTAAAAATACACCACACTTCTACTTATTTTCAATAAACACTGCATTAACTGCCCTCATAAATCTACCAATAGCGCATGCTATATTTAAGAAACGCATCTCAGTTAAAAATTCTCTGGCATGCCCTCGAGTCATAATTCCATATTTCAAGAATATTGGGCGTAGCCATTGTCTACGCTGTTGTCTGAGTTTTAAGCAATCCAACAGAATATGCAACATATCACATTTGGTGTTCAACACACAGACACACTTCCCTCCTATGCCAATCATTTTTGCTTTTGCCGTATTACTTATTTTACAGGGATTGAGACCAATTCTTACTCTCAGCACTTCGTCTCTTAACAATGGACTTGATAAAGTGTCCACATATGGGTAACTCACTTTATTGCACCATGCATTTAACATAAAATCTACAGATTCTTTCTCACTTAGATATTGGTAGTCATTTTCGTAGGACAAATCTTTGCTTTTAGCTCACTCTTTGAAAGATCAATATGTTAGGACTGCGGAAGCTGCTGAACTTTCATAGCGGTGCAGACAGCGGCCAGGTTAGCCCTAACCATTTTTTGCCCATTTTAGTTCACTGTACACAATTTCATTCTTACACAACTGAGAATTGTTTTGGCCATCTTCCCCATTCAGTTTCCCCCAGAATCTTATTAGGGCTTTTGCGTCCAACATATTCCATGAAATCATGTCAGCTTCCAATCTTATTGCTTGGATCATGGCAGAACTGGGGAGTGACAGTAAATACTTCAAACATTTTCCCTCCTCAGAATCCCACCTGTCTTTTCCACTAATACATAGCAATTCAGCTCCATTCTGGAGTTGCGGGGGGATCATTGCTTCATAGGCTTTTAGCACCGGTCTGCATGACATATCTCCAAAGGATTTATTAAACTTTTTCAGCCCGCTCATCGAGGCTATAGCCCTAGTCTTTAGGTACTCTAGGTGGATATTCCATTTCAGAAACCGCTCAAACCAAATTCCAAGATACTTGTATTCAGTAACTACTTCCAGTGTCTCGGATCCTAAGTGCCAATTAAATTTGCTTTTAGTTTTCCCAAAGCAAAGCACTCGAGTTTTGTCTATATTCACCACTAATTTTTTCCACCTGCAGTAATCCTCAAATTTCTCTAATGTCCTTTGTAGGCCTATTTCAGTCTGATCTAAAATCACAAGGTCGTCTGCATACAGGAGGCATGCCACATGTTTGCCATTCATCTTAGGACTATATCCATTTGCGGCGGCTAGAGTCTCTGGCAGATCTGCCACAAATAAAGAAAAGAGTAAAGGGGCCAATACACATCCCTGTCTAAACCCATTGTTTACTTGTACTTTTTGAGTTAGGGTCCCCATGGTATCCAGAATAACTTGGGCCTAATTCCTCCTGTGCAGCTCTTGAATTAGCCTTAAGAGGTCTTTGGGGATATCTAATTTTTTCAATGCCTCCCATAGGCGGGTTCTGTCAACAAGATCAAAGGCTGCACGGAAGTCTACAAAGCAACAAAATAGGCTCCCCCACTGCTCCACAGACTTACATGCAATGGACCACAGTGCAAAACAGTGGTCAACTGTCGAGTGCTGTTCCTTAAATCCCCCCTGTCCGGTGGTACTATACCATTTACATCAGCCCAATCTTTTAACATTCCCAGGATTATTTTTGCAAATACCTTTTCGGCCACGTCTAGCAGGTTGATCAGCCTGTAGTTTTTTTGTTTTTTTATCTCTCCCTTTTTATTGATCAGCCTAATAATTGCCCTGCTCCAGTTTTATGGAATAATCCCTGTACTCAGGATTCTATCAAACAACCGGTGCAATTACTCCCCCCACCAATCAGGGCGATTTTTTATTATAATCGCGGGCATATTATCAGGACCAGCGGCACGGGTAAGGCTTAGTCTTGCGATTATATTTCTAATGTTTCTTAATGCAAACATATCTCTGGTATCCTCACCTACTCTCTCCCATGGTGTTGCCTGTTCCTCCACCATCTCTCCTTCTTTACCATATATCTCCTCCAAATGGTCCACCCAAGCTTGCTCATCCACTACACAGACCATCCGACCCTGAGTTTTTCCCGACTCCTCTTGTACTAATTTCCAAAAGTCTTTTATGGTTTTAGTTTCAATAGCCTCTATCGTAAGTCTCCAACACTTTTCTTTGAGTTCTCTTTTCTGGTCTCTGATTAAGTTTTTATATCTACGCCTTAGCCTCATCGGTCCATTATTGCTTTCATTATCATACCTTAATTTAATGTTTCTCTCCCCTTTCCTTATTTTCGCCTTAAGGATCTTACATTCCTTAGTATACCAATTATTTTTATTGTTTCGGTTGTTTGAGGCAACTACATTTTTTGATCCTTTCCCAGTTAAAGCTACTCTTAAGCACTGTACAACCTGCCCAATAATCTTCTCATACCCTTGCGGGTGGGGCTCTAAGCTATCACCGATTTGCTTGTTTTGCTGATAAGTTGACAATTTTTCCATATGCTCCTCTGTTAGTCTTGTGGACAGTCTTTTCGGGTATTCCAACTGAACTGGGATCCCCTTTTCCCTTTGTACTACATTCCCCCTTTTCAGTTTTAACTTCAGAGGATGGTGATCACTTCCTTCCTCAGAGCCCACTTTAAAATCCCTTATTTTATCAAAATTCCAGGCATGCATATAAATATAATCAATTGGGCATAATAGTTGGCCCATCTTAAAGGTCTGATGTGCTGGTCGATCCTCGCCTACTCCGCCCATTTAAGCAAACTAGGCCCTTCGAGCCCAGATAGTTTCCCAGCGCTATATCCCATTTAGATCCTTTAGTTAATGGGAATGTTGCCGCCTTTATATTAAATGATTTTAGCATTTCTTTGGACCATTTATCCATTTTATTTGGGTTCAATCTGTGGTTCATGTCCCCCATTAATATGAGGATGTCTTTCGGATAGCTTTCACACAACCAATCAATACCCTCTTTCATCCTTTTCATTTCTAGCCTATATTTCTCAGACCGCCCCACTGTATATATACATTAGCTATTATCAGAATTTCCTTCATTGGGTATGGGTCCCAGGGCTCCACCTTGCATGCTACTAACTATATACAACTTACTGATAAAAGTGTTACCTTTCTAGCTATTCTAGTTGCTACTAGGGTAGAGATTCCTCCTATGGGTCGCCCTTACTGCCCCTTTGTTGCGGGCTTATAGACCGGTACAAATCCTTCTATTGAAGGGGTTTCATTGCACAACCAGGTTTCTTGCAAGCACACAATCTCATGAATAACTATTATTTTTTTTAAAGTATCTGAATTTGAAATTTTACTGAAGCCATTTATATTCCAGGAAAGAACCCCAAGGCTGTGCGATGACCCAGCATCCTGATCTGTTTCACTTAGCCACCCCTCATCACTCTGAGGGAGGGTACAACGGTTTAGGTGTATATATCCCCCAATTCCGTTACTCCAGCTCTTATCTATCCTACCCCCTGATACTGTAATCTCCATACCTTCCTTTCCATCCAGCACCTGGCCAAACAGCTTTATTTGTCTTTGCTCCAGGCCCGCATGATGGGACAGAAAGACTAATCTTTGGTTATCCATTGGGGTAAGTTCGAATTCTGGAACTATCCTTATTCCTTCCCTCTTCAGCTCTTTTTCTGCTTTTAGTATTGTATGCTTTACTAAGCCAGAGTACATTAGGACTTTGGTTACCTCCTTCCCATTTTTGTTTTGTACAAACCCTACTTGTCATAGGTCATTTGTCCCTATCTCCTTTAAGCTGCCACATTTGGAGAAGGTTATTAATAGCTGAGATTGATTCAGGGGGTGCAATTTCCTTAACCTTTTTCCCCCGTCTTTAAATTGTGATACTTCAAGATGCAGCCATACATTTCTCCCATCCCTCTTCTCTTGCATTGTTTCCACATTTTTACTTTTCACATCCCTATCCTTCGCAGTTGAACACCCACTAATCAATCCCTGCACCATCCCTTTATCTTTTCTGACTGATGGTCTACTTGGGCCAGTATTCTCCTTCTCCCACCTTTCATCTTTTTTTGGTCTTAATTGTATTTTTCCCCTCTTCTTTTATTTTCATCCTTTGTTCCCAGCATATGCTCTTTCTGTGTTTTCTGAATTTTCCAGGGATTTCTCTTTAGATGCAGACTTTCCAACTCTTTACTTTTACTGTCATTGGCCCTAGTGCTGGCGATGTTCTTTTTTCCCAGTAACCTCTCCCTCCCTTTTAAGTTCTTGACCACTCTTCTCGATCTTGGTATGCATTGTCTGTAGCTAGTTGCTTCTCCTGATCTCTTTACAAGCATTGGACATTGGACTCACCTCCTCAAAGTGAGGTGCTGGAGGCCTCAACTGTGCCAACCTTGAACAGATAATCCATCATTACCTTCTTTCTTAAGCCTGATAAAAATGCCCAGACATGCTCATCATATCGCCAGAACTCTTGCTTGTATCTACATAATAAGATTCTAGCCAAGGACTCATTGGAGAGGTCCGTCCTGTTTCTGGTGCTTGAGTGACTTGGAGTGAGGCCAGGTTTCCAGTTTTTTGTTAAGGATCCTATATATGTACCATGTTGAAAAATGTACAAACGCATCTGTTCATCAGGCTGCTTTAAAACTTGTATAAGAATGTAACAGGGCTACTCCCGTCACTCATGCTCTGGACTACTGGCTGGGAGAACACCACCCTCATAGAAGCATAGCATTTCCCAATAACTTGTCTGTGGTGTAGAGAAAGGTTAGTAAGTTCAGCACACAAACATATCCATATTAACTATTTTTATTCAAAGGTCTTTCTTCTTCGTCCCAAATACACCGTAGCACTCTATCCAATATACAGGAATCTTTAGACATCGGGATAGGGATGAGATAGTCAGAGAAAAGTACAGCCCCATTGTCACTTCTTTGGTGATGCAGTTAGAGTGCTGGATTGCTCTGTCCCTATCGCTTGTTGGCAGAGTGACCATAATTAAGATGAAACCAGTACTCAAATTTCTATATGTATTTTACAATGTCACCAACCCCCTCAACTGGTCCTTTTTCCATGGATTTCATTCTCTGTTATCCAGACTGATTCGGACCAATAAACAACCACGGATAACTGGGATATTCTTACCCTTCCCCCATGAAAAGGGGAGCTTCTCAGTTCAGTATTTTGCCACACAAACTCAGTTGTTTTTATTCAGATACCCCCAACATTAGTGCTTACCACTTTTGATCACTGAGAAATAAAAGTTCACACCAAACTCACTGCAAATGGCAGTGGTCGGAGCAAGATGGCGGCCGAATGAGTTGAGTCGGCCGTAGGTGTCTCCCGATGTGATGGTGGAAACTGACTAGGAGACATATGATAAGAGGCTAAAAACAAAAACAAATGTTGAACCCTTCAGCAGGAAGTGTAAGAATCAGCGGCTGTGCCAAAACCGGCCGGACTTTACCTGACCTGCAGCGCTGGGTTGCGGTGCTGGTGGAGGTCGCGGAGCAGCTGATCGCCGGCTGCAGAGTCTTCGAGCAGGAACTGACTCTAATCCCGACGCGGTGCTGGGGATCCTCAACCCGCTCAGGAAGCATGGGTCCAAAAGCAGGCGCAAAAGGCAGAGGTGCAGCGCTCCACATCGGCCCCCAGGATTCCCCCCAAAGAAGTGCAGTGGAAGCTGAGTCTGCTCCCGTTACAGCTCAGGGACGCCGACAGAGGATTAGAGAGGAGAATCCCTCTGACAGGAAGGGGAGGGGCGCCGGCGCGCAGCCCCAGCCGCATCGCACCGCCGTCTCTGTCATCGAGCTACTCAGAGGAACAGGGAGCTGCTCCATAGCTCAAAGAGTGGAACAGGGGAGTGAGCAGACTGAGACTATCAGTGAAGAAAGGGAGCAGGTCCCGACTCCGGCCGGTAAGGATCCAGGGGATGTCGGGGAGGGGTCAGTGGTGGCAGAGACATTGGATAAACAGGGGCGGATGGAAGCTGGCAGTGGGAATTCGATCATTGAACATCTACAGCAGGTGGAAGGGACGGGCCGGGATCAGGCAGTAGGGGTGGCAGGGCAGACTGAAGATCCTCCCGGCAACACAGATACTGAGGAAAATGCCCAAGACACAGGGGCCCCTTTGACAGGTCCGGAGGGAATAGGTCAGCCGGTGGTGTGGTCAAGAGAAGAAAATTCTACCAAGCAATCTAAGACCTATGGGGGAAAAAAGGGGCTCAAAATGGGCCTGACAGATTTATTGGAGACAGCCGAACGGAATCCCCCATACAAGTGCCTAGGGGAAATTAAAACCCGAGGGTCTCTCTAGGACCCACAGAATCCCGCAGGATCGCAGGGAAAGAGATATCGACTCAGAGGCTAACGACTATTTCTCATTATCGGACGCCACATGGTCAGGCCTGGGGTCGGATTCCGGGTCTAACACAGAATCAAGTGAGGAGAGCGGCGCTCCTGGCATGGGCACAGGAGGCAAGGGCACCATTTCAACGACACGGAAGACCCAATCCAGAGTGGGTAGAACCAAAAACCAAGGGCAGAAGGAACTGAGATGGGATTACTCCCTCGGAGATCAATTGATGGGGGACAGCAATAAATCTCCCAGTGAAGAACTTACTGTGGCACCCCCAACTCTGGAATCCATCCTGCAGTGTGTGGTAGCACACCGAGACGAATCTTGTCTGGAGAGTAAAAGATCTCAGAACGCTTCCCGTAAATTACAAGGGGCAATAAGGAAGGTTGCAAGAACCTGCAAGGATATAAGTGACCGGATGACTGAGATAGAGTCAAGAACGGCCTCTCTGGAGACAGAGGTAGCTGGATCAAAGGGACAAGTAGAAGCCCATGAAGCACAACTCGTGGACATCCAGTGGAAGCTGGAAGAGAGCGAAAATCGACAAAGGAGGAATAATTTACGTTTTTTGGGTATTCCGGAGGGAAAGGAGGGGTCCGATGCACGGTCATACATGGTTCAGATGCTCCAGAAGTCCTTTCCAGAATTGGAAGGTTGGAACTGGCAGCAGGAAATACAAAGGGCGCATCGAGTACCGTTCACTATCCGACTGCCAGCTCGCACAGATGCTAAACCAAGGGCATTTCTGGTTTATTTTGGAAACTATTTGTTGAGGCAAAATGTGTTTGAAAAGGCAAGACCAGAAGCACAACGTACTGTGGATGGGTTCTCATTCTTCACCAGACCAGACTTCTGCCATATTACTGTGGAAAGACGATGGCGTCTGCGCCAGATGATTAAGTATTTTCAGGACAAAGGTGCACAGGCCTTCCTTCTTAACCCGGCTCGACTAAAAATAATCTGGAATAACCAAACCAGATTTTTCACATCGGAGATCAAGGCGAAGGAGTTTCTAGACGCAGGGGAGATGACTTTCTTCTTCAGATGGGGACTTCTTTCTCTCCCTCTTTCCCGTCAAGGGAGACTAAGGCGTTAAAATTAACCATAGGGGATCAAGAGGGTCCCAGACTAGATTAGATAGGGTTTCAAGTATATATAGCTATAGGTAGCTGTTTTTCTTTGTTGATTTTGTACATTTTGGGTGTCCTTTGTTTGTATATCTTTTTCTTTTTGAGTGAGGTGACATTAAGGGCTGAGGGGGCTTTATAAGGTCATACATTTGCGTCACACACACGTCGTATATATACATCACCATCGGGAGGGTTTCACCGATCATCAACCACAGACCTTGGTAGGTCTGTTGCTCATAAAGCAGGGAGGGAGGGTGGGGGGTGAGAGGGAGGGGGAGGAGGAGTAGGAGAGGGAGGGGGAGAGGGGGTAAAAAAAATTCAGAAAAAGCAGAGGTAAGCTGTAGTTGGATTGACTTAAAGATGAAGGAATGGTTAAAGGGGCAACCCAGGTATCAAACAAAACTATAGAGATGGGTAGGCTGAGGATCTGTTCATTAAATATTGGGGGCTTGAATGATACGGGTAAGAGAGATAGGTCAGCAGCGGTGCTACGAACATTGAGTGCTGATATTATATGTCAACAAGAAACCCATATTCCATGGCAAAAGAGAGGGCTTAATGGTATCCCAGGATATACCCAGGTAATTAGCTCATTACAGACTACCACGACGAGAGGAGTCGCAATACATATCTCTAATCGGATACTACCAGTTGAGCGAACTCTATCGGATAAGTGGGGAAGGTGGGCGATTGTATTACTATCTAGCGGAATAACAGTATGTACGATCTATGGGTCGAATTTTGATGACCCAGACTTATTGTCAGAGCTAGAGCTTGAACTAGCTTCCTGGCCATCCCCGCTCATAATTTGTGGTGATTTCAATATCCATTTAGAAACACACGACACCCTATGGGGAGGGTATCAGGGAGGAAGCCACAAGTTTTCAAATCTCTAAAAGCTCTAGTGGATAGTCATGGATTAGTGGATATGTGGGCCTATAAAAAAACTGGGGACACTGGGTATACCTATTTCTCATGCCCACATAGGAAATACGTTAGGCTCGACTATTTTTTTGTCTCTGTTGCTCTTAAAGAGGGAGCTAATATAAGGAAATTACCTAAGGTCCTGTCGGATCATAACCCACTGATGTTGGAAATTGAGGTTCGGGGGCACGAGAGATCTTTTACAAAATGGTCTTTTGATAGAAAACTTTTGGTCACTGAGGGATTTACAGAACACATTAGGGGGTGGACTAGGCAGTTCTTTGATATGAATAGATTCAGCACATCGAGAGAAATGGTTTGGGATGCGTTCAAAGCTGGGCTTAGGGGGGAGATCATTAGCTATGGGGGGCATCATAGGAAGGAACAGAGAGAGGTAATACAGCAGCTTACGGTGGAGCTTTCTAAATATGAGGAAGAGCATATGGCAGCTATTGGTAGAAGACAGGTGGAATTGCAAAATCAAATAGAACTAAAAGTTATAAGTATTAAGGCTAAAATTAACGGAATTTACAACAAGAAAATTGCTGAAATATATCAAACTCGGGCCAGGGATAATTATGAATATGGGGAGATGACAGGGAAACATTTGGCACTCCGTTTGAAACAGAGGGCGTCAGTAAACAATATTTCAAGAGTAAAAAGAAAGGATGGTAAAACCATGACAGAACCCCAGGATATTGTAAAAACTTTCGCTGAATTTTACGAGGATTTGTATAGCTCCAGGGACAACTTGCTAATAACAGCAGGTATGGGAACCAATATCACGCCCCCAATTATTCAGGAATTGGAAGAAGATATCTCATTTAATGAGGTTATTGAGGCACTCCAGGCAATGGCGTATGGTAAGGCAGCTGGTCCAGATGGGATCCCAATGGAGATCTATAAAGCTCTACAAAAGGAGCTGGCTCCCCTGTTGCTGGACCTGTTTTTAGCGGTGCAGGGGAAGGGGAGTCCGCCCCAATCTTGGCAGGAGACTAATATCGTCTTTTTTCTGAAAAAGGGAAAACCTGCTGAGGATCCAGCATCGTATAGACCTATTTCCCTGATAAATGCTGACGAGAAACTTTACTCCAAAATCATAGCGCAGAGACTAGCAAAAATAATTGCTCCTTTGGTTAGCCCATGGCAGCATGGTTTTATTCCCGGCAGAGGCACTACGGACCATGTCCGTCGTGTTATATCACTATTCGACATTGTGGAAGCTACAGGGGAACAGATGTCCTTAATATTATTGGATGCACAAAAAGCTTTTGATTAAGTCGAATGGGCTTATCTGTGGCAGAATCTAAGATCAAATGGTTTTGGCCCTCGCATATTGACTGCTCTAAGGGCTATGTATGTACAACCACACGCAAAAATACAGCTGATGGGGAGGGAATCGGAAAAGATTAATATTGCACGTGGTACAAGACAGGGCTGCCCCTGCTCCCCCATCCTTTTTGCGCTTTATATTGACCCTCTAATTAGATCAATGATATATGATGAGGCTATTAAACCGATAGTGGTCAGGGGATACAACACCAAAGTGTTAGCTTATGCTGACGATATTGCAGTAGTCACCCCCGACCCACTGGAGGCCTAAGGAAGGATTGAAGTCCTGGCGTCTGAATTCGGGCGGCAGTCGAGGTATGGCTTAAACACTAATAAAACTAAGATCGTCTGCTCTAAATCCACTCCGTATCAAGATCCACGGAGGACGGAGGTAGCTACATACATAGGGATAAATTTAGCTGCGGAGGTTGGGACTATATGGGACATTAATTCGGTGCCTCTTATAAAGAAGATAGGTGACGACTTAAAAAGAATGGATAATTTACACCTTTCCATCATAGGAAGAGGAAATGTCCTCAAGATGACAATGCTCCCCAAATTTTTGTATTTATTTAGATGTATACCACTGGAACCACCTAACGTGTTTTTTAAAAAATAGAAGGGATTTTTTCACAATTTATTTGGGGGTATAAAAAGATTAGGAGATCATTGAAGTTGATGACTTTACCACATAATCGAGGCGGATTGGCTGTCCCGCACATGTTATATTACTATTGGGCTATAACATTGCAGCAAATGACCAGTCTTTTTAAACCTAAAATATGGTCCGAATCTACTGTGGGAAATCATAATAGGGCGACTCCCCCTTCTATATATGAGCTTGCCATAGGTGATGCAGCTCCAGGAATCTTACTGAGGCAGGTTGAGGGGAGCTATTATAAGAAAACGCACTTTAAATCCCTAAGAGCAGCCTGGAACGTATGGAGAAAAGCCAGTAAGTATATGAAAATCCCAAAGGTCCAGAGATATTCACTGTTATGGCGGTCATCAATTTTCTCGTCGTCACTTAATGATAAAATAGGTAGAATTTGGGAACAGGCTGGAATAAATAATTTAGGAGACATTTGTAATCAGAATGGGGTAATGTCATTTGGAGAACTCCAGGAACAATTTGGGGTAGACACTAGGAAATTTTTTAAGTATATACAAATCAGTGAGACAATTAAACCTGTAGTGTCGCAGCTCACTAGTTTAGCTAAAATTCCACTCTTGGAATGCTTAGTATATAGGCAGCCCCGGGTCAGAGATCTGTATTCTATACTGATGAATGATAATCAAGATGATATAGCCAGGTTAGAAAGCTCATGGGCCGTGAAGCTTGGGAACCAGGATGTGGATATGTGCAGATCTCTGTACTTGTCTAAAAGGATATTTCTATCTGCTAACCTCAAAGCTCAACATTTTAAAACAGTATTTAGACTATATTTTACGCCGGCAAAACTGTTTGCATGGGGGAAAAGGGAAACTAACTGTTGTCCGAGATGCGGACAAGGCCCGGCTGATTTGGTTCACATGTTTTCCGGTTGCTGCAAATTGATTGCTTTGAAACAGGGGGTAGAAACCTTCTTGAATCAATTTACAGGGCGGTCAGTCCTATTAACCCCAACAATGGTGCTATTCGGCTTTGATGAAAGTTTGCAGATGGAACACCCAAGTATATTTTTGTTTCATGGTAATAGCCATTCTTCGTATAATGATTGCAACAAAATGGAAAGATGTGGATCCGCCGACATTCCAGGAGTGGTATGCTAGACTTCATCATGTGTACAACCTGGAGAAGGCATTGTATAAATGTAAAGGGAGGAGAGCGAAGAAAAGGGGTCGACAAGTATGGGGGCTTCTGATGGAGTAAGATGGGAATTAGGTAAATAGAACTAACAAGCTTAGCTAAAGGTGTTTTCGTTTTTTAGGTAGCCCTATGTATATCTATCTCTGTCTTTAAACATTTATTTCTTCTTTCTTTGCCTCCCTCTCTGTGTATAATAGGCAGGATAAACTGACAGGAAGCAAATTACGGCTGAATAATTATATATGAGTGTATGGCATAGACGGATAACCGATGAATTGTACCTGGTCATTACATTATGTGTTGAGTTTTGGATTAATTGTACTTACTGCTTTTCTGAATTGAAAAAATAAAAAGAATTTAAAAAAAGCAAATGGCAGTGGTGGAACATATACCTCATCCTGTGGCCTTGATCCAGATCATCCAGTGCAATGCCTCAATGTGGCACGAGGCGAATGGGAGAAGTGGCTTTGAAACACTCTATTCATATGCTATTTTCTACTAGACAGCCCTATGCTATCCTTG
This sequence comes from Calotriton arnoldi, assembly GCA_963921515.1. Classification (NCBI taxonomy): domain Eukaryota; kingdom Metazoa; phylum Chordata; class Amphibia; order Caudata; family Salamandridae; genus Calotriton; species Calotriton arnoldi. The sequence continues at coordinate 2,516,645 of CAWUFW010001215.1, forward strand.
ACTAATAGAAAACTAGTTCAGATGCCCCTTCCACATAGGTCCCCTACTCAAATTGGGCACTTTTACCCACATGCCAAACTTCTACCTCTTGAAGTAGAGAATGATTGTACTACATGGCCACTGGAGGTTTTTATGTACTTCTGACAGACATACAACTCAATCCATTCTCTCTACTTTTCCTAAAGAGACCCTGCAATTCACTCATTTTTATTTTTAACATGTATTATTCAAACATCAACTCCCCATAGATGTCCCTGTAGACTCTTTGCTTTCTTAGGATTGAGGGGGGAGTTACATGCTTATTTAACTTGTGCTTCATTGGAAAAACACCTAGGGATGACACATAGTGGTGAATGCAGGACGTTCTGCTGCAATCAGAGCAACTCAATGTCCTTAAATTACAGCACAATGTTTTTACATTACTGTACACCTCTTCGAATACACAGGTATGATTTTTCCAGTGATTCAGCCTGCTCTAGGAGCTCCCACCAACTGGCTGACTTCTTTCATCTAGTTTGGTACTGCCCTTAGATTTGCAGTTTCTGAGGCATGTTGATGGTTACAATGACTGTAATTACTAACATCCACATCAACCGCAACCCTCTATGAGCATTGCCGAGCAATATACCTAAGGTATCGAAACAGACCTGATGACTAACAGCTATGATTCAACTGCTTGCAATGTGTCGAGTGGTTATGGAGCAGCCTAAATGCCCTTTCCCTAAACATAAACATTGGATGCAAGATGAAGAGTTTTGCAGTTATCTGGCTGACCTATACTCACACCACCTTATGACCTTGATTTATATGGGGACTGGTCCATTCATACATATTTGAATTAGTTTGCCATGTCCAGTAGCCATTTGGGATGGGCTCCAATGGAAGACTTGTATTATGCCTCCCCATGGGGACCATGCTCCCCTGGCCTTTAGGATATTGACGGCCACTCTCTACTATACTTGTCTGATAGTCCATGTACCAGCTTATTATTCTTTGGTACTGAATGCTTATGTCTGTCTTAGACTGGTATCTAGATGATGCACATGGCTGTATTTACTACTTTATACTTATAATGAAAAATGAATGGAAACTAACATTTAAAAAAACAGGAGCACCTAACTGGCAGTTTGGGAGTTCATTGTTGGATTATAGACTAAAAAAAGGGAAAAATACTTGGTAAGCACCAGGACAAATGATAGAATGAGATGTCAGGCTGAGCCAAGCTGCTCTGATGAGGTGTGAATTGGCCTGAAAGGAAACAAAGAGAAATCTGGTGGGAGGAGATCAGCAAGCTGCTGAGCAAAATGACGGAAGGGGGCTGAGTAGCCATACTGGTCTTCAAAGAGGGAAAGACGCTTAGGACAGAACCTAAGCCCACCCCCTCTTCTCGCACCCCCAGCCAGATGGCAGCCCCTATAATTGAATTAGCAGAGGGGCTGGAAGTTTTGTGTTAGGGAACGTTAGCCACACCTGTAGGTTGGGTCAGCCAGACCTTAACCTCCAGGAAAGATATTCACCATTTGGATTTTTTTGACAAGCAGTGCTTTCTGGGACAAAAATATTCCACACTTTGGAGGAAGTTGTTATACCTGAGTGTGGCACCCTGCACCCCAGTGGTTAGAGGTGCCACCCCTGCTTGTCATGGCAGAAGCATGGATAAATATGGGAGAGCTGCCCAGCAACTCAGATCCCAGCCTTGAAACTACAAGAAGAAGAAGAAGGACTGCCCTGCTCAACCTTTGGTTTGCACTCATAAGGACTGCACCCATCAGGACTACACCTGCTGCACACTTTGGTCTTCAGCCCAAAAAGCTCCATAAGTTGACTGACCCATCGTTTGAGAGTCAAGCCAGCAACATAAAACTGCAACCCGGCCTGGTGGTTTAGATTTTAACATCTCTTTTGAATCCTCAGTTCTCCTTAGGGAAATTGGTAAAATAGAAGATGAAATATGGGGTCTTCCCCAACTCTTAGGACAGCTCAAATGGTTCTCTGCTAAGACAGCATTGCAACTGATAGACCAGCTCTTGAGCTGCCAACTGAGAGCCAGCAATGGTCACACTCAATTAGACCTGACTAGAAGTCAGACCTTCAAAAGGAACTCCTATTTGAGTAACATTGATTATATTTTCTTGGATCTGTCCTCTTAGCCCTTTCTTAATGATATGGATATTGTTCCCCGACATGAAAGTGATCACTTTCATTTGCTTCTCACAATAAGGGATAAAATGGGGCAGATGGCCATAACTATATGTCAGACAAGCGTTAGCCTGTCTGACACCAATAATCAGAGAAATTTAAAAATGGAATCTATTGCTACTAACGAGGTATCCTTACCCGGGATTTATACTTATATGAGTACAATTCTGCCTGACCTTGCTGAAGCAGGAGCATCCTCAAAGGCCATTATGACCCTACATAATAAGTGTTTTATAGAACTAAAAATGTTCTACTTTACTAAATTGTCTACCCAAAAGTTCTGCCCGTCATTGACAACTACTCGTGGTACAATAAGTCCTGTAGGATGGCCAAAAAATCATTAATATCTGCTATAAAGAAAAGGTATCACCCTCTAATTCAGTCCTCTATTACTGATTATAAAGCTGCCCAAAAGTAGGCAGAAATAGCCTGGGATACCTCCATTTGGGATAATATTCTAACGGCCACCTATAAGGAAACCAGACAGCATTTTGGCATTTGATCAGCCAAAGCTCACAAAACTCTCAGATGAATCCAAGGAGAACCATATTTTACCCAAGGATGAGGTTAATCATTTTCCAACCTTATACAGTGATTGGCCAGGCGAGTCCTGTTGTGTTACTCCCGTAGCCTCCGAAGTCATAGACAGTGTTACTATGTCTGTTGAACCTCCCAAAGGCCTCAAAAAGGATATAGGTTAGAATTCCTTCTTTACTCTGTCCAAAACCTCCTGTGCAATCTGTGCACAGAAAGCAGGCAAAGCCCTGGGCCCAATAAAATTCCGGAGGACCCTTTTAAGGTTAAACCGGTTGTGTGGGCCCCTTATATAACCAAGTAGCCAATGCCATCATGGCCATAGACATATACCTGACTCCTGGAGAGGAGAAGAGATAATACCCATTTATAAAAAAAGGCTGCAAGTCAGAGCCAGAAAACTACCACCCTATAAGTATTATCGATGCCACACAAAAAATCTTTTGTAAGCAAATTTCTCGATCGTCTCTTCGATTGGATGGAAGAAAACAATATTTTCTCTCAATTTCAGACTGGATTCCATCCTAATACACGCACGGTGGACCAAGTTTTTAGATTTCTTCCCCTGAAGTGGAAGGTAGGGGATATCAGTGTGGGTAGTCTTTATGTGGCCTTTGTCGATCTAAGATCGGCTTTCGATATGGTCCCAAGAGAGAAACCTTGGTCCACACTGAGAGATTTGGGCCTGACATTATAATTCGCTTTCATTCAGATAACTTTGCACAGGTGAGATGGGGGCCAAATGGTGAGACAACTGAGAGGTTTAGTGTGACCAAGGGCATTAGGCAAGGCTGTGTACTTGTCCCAACCTTATTTCTCCTTTTTATAAATGGGTGTGTGGATTTTCTTTTGAACTGTGCCAGTGATGCGCCCATGCTTGGGGAAGAAAAAAACACAGCTTTACTCTTCGCTGATGACACTCTTTTGGTGTCTAAAACACCAACAGGGCTAAAAGACCTATTAAGCAGATTCCATTTGTTCTGTTCTGAACAGGGGCTACTCATGAACGCTTCAAAAACTAAGTTGACGGCTATTCATCCTCATAGACGCTTTAGAGGGACCATCCGACTAGATGATGTAGTCCTCGAGAGAGTACAGGACTTAAAATACCTTGGCATTCGCCTGCCCAGTGATAGATCATGAGCCAGTCAGATCTCGAAGAGTGTGTTCTTGATAACCCATAGGGTGGTAGACATACTAAAATTTGTGAGTAATACCACTATACACACTATGGGGCAGATTTACAAGCCCCTTGCGCCACTTTTGCGTCACTTTTCCCATGTTAAAAGTGACGCAAAAGTGGTGCATGGGGCTTGTAAATCTGCCCCTACGTCTCCTCTCCTTGAAATATGGAGAGCTCAAGCAGTGGCTAATTCAACCTATGGGGCTGAAACCTGGGGCTACTGCAATGTTGAACCTCTGGGAGCTGCTGAAAATTATTTTTTGAGAGCAGCTATAAAACTTTCTCAAAGCACTCCCCTAATCTTTAATAACGATCAGGACATGCATTCTATTACATCTAGACTGAAACCAGTCCTGTACTGGAGAAGAATCTGGAGAACTCCAGAGCTTCTCCACTACAGGAAGCCCTTAGTGACGTATTGAAGAAAAAAAACACCTCAACCAACACTCCCTTGGTTTAAATATATGAAAGAGACATTAGCAACCTTAGGCTTAGGTGATTTTTGGAGCAACCCGGTTTCCATTCTTTCTTGCACCTCCAAATTGGTCAAGACACGCTTCTGGGAAAATGAAGACAGAGCCATGATACATTCCCAAAAACAGGGTTCTCTACCAGATAGCTTTCTGGACATGAAACCAGTCCCAAGCTCCGAGCCCTTTATGGACTCGACTTAACCCCCCTTTTAAACGGTTTATACTTATGATGCAGATGGGCGTTTTGCCGTTTGACAGTCAGAAAGGTATGAGCAACTTTTATTTTTTTGGCCAGCTTTTAGTTCTCAGTGCAAGCGTTGGGTTGTGCCACTCTGCAGGAACTAAGGAGTTCAGCAGTGGAAGGTTGAACTGAGAATTTGTAGATCAGATACTTCATCATATATTATATTCTATATAGCAAACTACCTAGAATGTGTATGGCCCATTCAACCCAAGCTTCTTTTACGTGGGACACTCGGCTGAAGCTACCTGAACCTGGGTTATGACTATTAGGAACAATTCCCCTGTCCCCTTCGACAATGTTGATTACTTTTAACAATTTTTAACCAACAGAATGTATGGTTTTGTGTCACATGGCCATCTTATAATTGTTTATTTTCCATGACTTGAATTTAATATATATATATTTTATTTTTATTAAATGTATGCAAAGTATTTCTAGGGGGAATTTTACAAATGGTATTGTATCTGGTGACCTTGATATTTTTAAATAAGTCTGAAACTTTTAATCTTTTTATCTTCTATGTACATTGTATGTAACATTGTTGAATGTGGATTGTTGTTTTTAAGGTCTGTGACAGAAATAAACTGCTTTAAATTAAATTACTTTAGGGAACGTAGACAGTAACTTAATTTCAAAGTTAGATATGGTCACTCAGTTGAAGGAAAGAAGCCTCGAAGGCATACTTGAAAGCCCCTAACTTGCAGCCACAAACTGGAAGGGATTGGATTTACCACAGTGGGTGTGCTAAAGATGCATGTAAAATATGTCTTCCTGAGCCTCATGTGGGTGTCATGGGAGCCATTTGTAAAGGTTCACTAGGCATGCACTCTGTAATGTTCAGAATGGAGGGGGTTACATGATAGGTGGTAAAAATGCAGTCAAACTATTTTTTCATTTGTGAAGGTTATGGATGCATCAACTGTCCACATATCTGGACATAAATGGGGATTCCGTCCTGCGGTTTATGACTGTGATCTACCCTTGCATGGTGGCAGTATGCTGATATAAGTGCACTGATCTGTTGAATTAGGCACGTGGCCGGTGGTATGAAAGTCTTGTGTGTGGTCCGTGAATGACGTGTGAATGGACCATAAAGCAGTTGGTGCCTTCATGCGGCTGTAAGGCTCACCTTCAGTAGTCTTGATTTCAATATTCAGGTACTTTAATAAGTATTTGTGCTTTGAAGCTAGCATTTCTAAAGGTGCCATAACTAACCAGTGTAAGTGGTGGATTAACTTTCAAACTTAGCACCAGATTTATATCTGTGGCGGTAAGAATACTCGTTGCAAATTAAAATAAAAAAAATTGATGGACAGCTCCGTCATGTTGATAGAGTAGTGCGTCAAACATAAAAAGGAATCAACAGGAACTGCTGTTTCAGTGCTTCCTGTCAATGTTTTTGAATTGACCACCAACTTGGCGTTCATTTCTAAATTTGGTGGGTTTAGTAGTCTCACCGTAGCAGATGTTAAGTCCTCCACAAGGGAGATGGAGTCTTCTTTATCAGGCAAAATGTAAAGATGGCCCTTCCTAAGAAATCCTTGTTTTTTTCCCCAATGTGGGTAGCTCTGGATTTATGGCCCTACCTCAGCCGTTATCTAGGCAAACTTGGCACATTTTTTAAAACTAGACATCCAGGGCAGTGAAGTGGGACATGACTTGCGTGGCTCTCACCAGGTAATTTTACCCAGAAGCCCTTGCATACGTCAAACGTTTGTAAGAAACACACATTTTCATCATGTTTATGTGACGGAAAGAAATGGAATCTGTGGGAAGCCACAGGTTTCCTATCCACCTGAGTTCCAACACATCTCCTGATAAGAACAGTACCCCACTTGTGTGGGTGGCCCAAGAGAAAATTACACAAAAGGCTCTGATTCGCTATGTTGAGAGATAAGCAATAGGGGTGAGTGCTGTATTTGAGGCCGTGCTGTGGCACCACCCATGCAAAACGTACAAACCACAGACATTTTTTAAAACTAAGCAACCAGGAGTATCCAGAGTGGTGTGCCTTGGGTGGGTCCCACTAGGTTTTCTTATTCACAATGCCCTGCAAACCTCAAACACTGACTGACTTCAGACATGTTCCTTCCATTTCTGTGATGGAAACTTCCGGGAATCCGCAGGAATCCACAAAATTCCTACCACTCTGCATTAACCCACTTGTGCCGATAAAAATGCTGCCCCACTTGTGTGTCTGGGCCTAGTGGCCGCTACCGGAATGGCTCAAACCAATGTCAAAGGGCGCCCTTGCGAGGGGACTCACATTTACCTATTTTGATAAGTTTTTATCAAGGGCACTAGGCCTAGCCACACAAGTGAGGTAACATTTTATCACCAGACCATGGGAATGCAAGCTGGATGGAAGTTTATGGCTTCCCGCAGATTCCAGAACTTTCCATCACAGAAATGTGAGGAAAATGTGTTTTTTTAGTCAAAGTTTGAGGATTGCACAGGATTCTGGGGAAACAAATTTGGTGAGAGCCACGCAATGCAGGCCCACCTTGGATACCCATAGGTGACTAGTGTTTAAAACTGTACTGGTTTGCTAGGTTTACCTAGGTGCCACCTGAGCTAGGGTCCAAAATCTACAGCCACCCACATTGGAAACAAGCATTGGCATAGCCAATCGGTCTCGCTTTTGGGACCTTATAAGTGTTTAGCCAGAACTATTGGCTTTGCCAATGCCTTTAAGGTATGTTGTAGAGCAGCATGTTGAAAATGTATAATAAAAGAGTGTTATAAGCATTTTCTTACCCTATATATAACCAAGAAGACATTATGTACAACCGAACGACCCAATTAAAAAAAGAATGAACATACCAAATGTATTTTTTTTTTGCCCTTGCAATTTCTTCCTGCCTATACTAATGCTTGTTTGTTATAGCTTTTTTTGCTATAGGGGGGGGGAGAATCTGAGCTCCTCTGTGAGCTATTGAGAATTCATGGCGTGAATATAGCACTATTACATAAATACGTTACATAGAAAACACTGGTCACGTAAGCCTTCACGTATATTCGATCGGCTCACACCCCTATCTCGCGTGCATGAAACCTGCTGAGATGTGAGTACATAGTGCCGAGTAGTTAGTATGCGCACTGATATCACTGCAGGGGAGCTGGATCCATGGTGTGCACCCTAACCTCGACACCTGTCCCAGTCCCCAAGGTAATCTCGGGGATCCTCACTTTGTCCGCACTTCAAAAATCCTAATATTTACTAATCATAAAGCCCATGTTTATTTATTTATTTATTTTGCAGGGTGGAAATAGTTTTCCTCAACGCCACACTCTTGTAAAACCGCGAGTGCGGTCTAAGTGGCAGCGACTTTTTTAAGCGATACCGTAACCTGACTTCAATCCAACCATCACATGCAGTAGTATAGTTTTATTAAATCAATTATTAAAAAAGATATTGTGCGTTTATGCAAAATGAAATATGAACCATCTAATTACTGATGTTAAAAAGCAATTTAATTGCGGCGCTTTTCGGGAGCAGTGGCAGACGAATGGAAAAACCCTAATTAGATGGCTAATTTCTCTTCTTGAGTCCACATAGCCTTTGGCGATGGAGGCTGTAAATGGAGCTATCAGCCCCAAATTGCCATGCTTTGCTGATTACATTTTAATTGAGACTTGTAAAGGGCTGGAAATGGCGTGACATATAACCTGCGGTCATGGGGCTGCGGCGGGGGAGCCTGGTGCTGTACATTGTTCGGCCTTTGGCCTGCAGATAGAACCGGAGAGCGGTAGCCCTGGAGGCCCCGAAGAATGTGCCGGCGGTGCCCACGGGGGCCCTCCGTGGAGAGGAGAGTCGAGGAAGCCATGGAGTGGCAGAGACTTCAAAAGGAATACATCAATGGGGCACCTCGGCCCTGCTCCCCCTCGGTGCCTGCGCTGCAGCTCCCTCACCGGCAGCGGAGACACAGGGATGTCACTCGACGGGCTACTAATGAAGAGAAGCCCCTCATTACAGAGCGATCTGTTCTGAGGGGGCGTGAGGAAAAGGGTGATGGCTGGGATATGATCTGTAGGACGCCGCCCTCCAGGCAACGTAGAAGCAGCACTCACTCAGCCCCCTAAGAGAGCACGCAACGCAGATCGAAAAATACGTGTCTAGATGCCGGAAAAGGGTGAATGGTATGACTCAAAGTAAATGGCATTGGCTGTAGTGTCTTTACTCTACTGCACCTCTACGAGGAGCTTGCAATAGAGCCGGGAAAGAAGCAACCATTCTCAGCAAATTTAAGGTAGTGGCCACCCAATGAAATTTTAAGTAACATGAATCATACTACGAATAAAAGGAGAGAGCACAAATTCTTCAAGAAATGTTGCATCATGTCAGCCGGCTAGACACAACAAGCGCTCACCATTGTCTATATTTGCATCACGCTTTCACTTTCAGTTTAAGTGAAAGCTCGATGCAAAAATAAACATGGCTGAGTGAAACCAGATGGCAATAAAAAACGAGCGAGCGCGGCAGCCTGCAGAGCTGACCAGACGCTCGTGCGTCATGGCCTTTTGCCTGCGATTACACGCACGGCAGGCATGTGTTTCCAATTATCGCGCCCGCGTCTGGGCACGATAATTGGAAACACATGTCTGCCGCGCGCGTAACCGCAGGTAAAAGGCCTTGACGCACGAGCGTCTGGTCAGCTTTTCAAACTCCCTAACTATAAGTCTCGCAGAGCATCGCTTGCGCGCTACTCGAGGCTCGACCTAAAAAGGGTTCGTTTTCAGTGGAAAAATGTGATGCATCCATGTTGGGCCATTTCTTGTTGCGGGCACTAGGCCTACCCACACAAGTGAGGTACAATTTTTATCGGGAGACTTGGGGGAAAGCTGGGTGGATAGAATTTTGTGGTTCTCCACAGATTTCCGAATTTTTCATCACAGAAATGTGAGAAAAATTTGTTTTTTTAGTGAAAGTTTGAGATTTGCAAGGGATTGTGGGTAAGAAAAAAACCTGGTGAGAGTCTTGCAAATCAGCCCACCTGGATACCCCTAGATGTCTAGTTTTAAAAAATTCACAGGTTTGCTAGATTTCCCTGGGTGCTGCCTGAGATGGGGTCCAAAACCAACACCTACCCTCATTAGAGAAAAAGGGTCCGTTTTTATTGGAAACATGCAATTTGTCCATGTTGTGTTGTGGGCTGTTTCCTGCTGCATGCACTCGGCCCTACCACACAGGTGAGGTACCATTTTAATAGGGAGGCTTGGGGGAATGCTGGGTGGATGGAAGTTTTTGGCTCCACGCAGATTCCAGAAATTTCCATCACAGAAATGGGAAGAAAATGTTTTTTTAGTCATAGTTTGAGGTTTGCACGGGATTCTTGGTAACAAAACCTGATGAAAGCCCCATCCATCAGCCTACCATCGATTCCCCTAGATGTCTAGTTTTAAGAAATGTACAGGTTTGCTAAGTTTACCTAGGTGCCGGCTGATCTACGGCACAATGTCTACAGCTGTACACATTGGAAAAAAGGGTCAGTATTTAGTGGACAAATGTGATGCGTCCATGTTGTGTTTTGTGGCAGTTCCTATCACGGCCACAAGGTCTACCCACACAAGTGAGGTCCCATTTTTATCAAGAGGATTGGGGGAATGCCACGTGGAAGGAAAATTGTGGCACCCTGCAGATTCCAGAACTTTCCATCACATAAATATAAGGAAAATTGGTTCTTTTAATCAAAGTTTGAAGTTTGCAAGGGATTCTGGGGGAAAAAACCTGGTGAGAGCCACGCACGTCAGCACACCCTGGATACCACTAGGTGTCTAGTTTTAAAAAATGTGCATGTTTGCTAGGTTTCTCTAGGTGTCCACTGAGCTACGGTCCAAAATCTACAGCTGCCCGCTTTGAAACAAAAGGGTCAATTTTGAGTTGAAAAATGTGATGTGTCCATGCTGTGTTTTGGGCCCTTTCCAGTTGCACGTACTAGGCCTAGCCACAGGAGATTTAGGGGAATGCCCGGGTGGGAGGAATTTTGTGGTTCCCTACAGATTCCAGAAGTTTCTATCACACAAATATGAGGAAAGGGTGGTTTTCAGTCAAAGATTGGGGTATACAAGGGATTCTGGATTAAAAAATCCATGTGAGTCACCCAAGCCTGGATACCCCTAGGTGTCTAGTTTTACACAATGTGCAGGTTCGCTAGTCTTCACTGGGTGCCGACTGAGCTAAGGTCAAAAATCTAGAGCTCCCCACATTTGAATAAAAGGGCTAGTTTTTCAGTGGAAAAATGTGAAGCATTTTGTGTTTTGGCCCATTTCCTGTTGCAGGCACCAAGCCTACCGACACAAGTGAGGTACCATTTTTATCAGAAGACTAGTGGGAGTCTAGACTAGTTAATGGATTTAATTAGATTTGTGCCTTTCAAATGTAAACCAATGTATAAGAAAGAAGATTTTTTGAGAAATACCCTCAAAATCATACTCTAGTACAGGTACCCACTAATTCAGAGATGTACAAATAACCATGGCTCCTAAATTCTATATCTTGTGCCCAGTTCAGAAATACACAGGTTTCCTTGATACACATTTTTCCCTGTACCTATTTTACTATATGAATTGGTCTATACTTGGTACTCAATGAAAAACCATTTTATGATGGAGCTCAGTTATTGGCTCTGGGTACCTTGAGTTCTAAGAGAACCTACAAACCCTATATATCCCCACAACCAGAAGGGTCAATTCGGTGTAATAGAATATTACATTTTGTAAATTGGCCATCGTGACAAAACGTTACACATAAATTTTGTTTGTCACAAATTACCATTTTTTCCAACTCAGTTTTAATATTTCTTTATTTCAACAGTGATTTTCCTTGGGAGAACCTTGAGGGATCTACCCATATGACCCCTTGCTGAATTCAGAATGTTCTCCACTTTTCATAAATCTATAGCTATCCTGGATCAACCATTGATTTCACACTGATTTCTACCGGAAACTGGAAGTAAGTTGAGAGAACAAAAAATACGAAAATTGGGCTAAGTCTTTGAAAAATCCCAAAACTGTGGTACAAAATTTGTTTTTTGATTCAGCACTGCATGTTGCTGAAAGCTGGGAAAATGTTGACCTTATACAGCAAACTGTTTGTTGATGCCATTTTTAGGGCATAAACAGACACTTTTATCTAGAGCACTTTTCCCTATTTTGTTAAAAAAACTCAAAATGTTGCTACATTTAGCCTATTTTCTCGGCCCCATCCAGGGGTATCCACAAACCCTGGGCATTATTACCATTTCCCAGGATGTTAGGGGAAAAAAGGACACAAATTTGGTGTGGTTACCTTGTGTAGAAAAAAAGTTATGAAGCCCTTAGCACGAACTACCATAAATAGCCAAAACAGGGCTCAGCACTGGAGGGGAAAAGGCCCAGCAGCTAAGGGGTTAACAGCTAGCAAAAGCTAGGTTTGCTTTAAAAGACGGAAGGAACTACTACAGCCATGTTTCTTCTATGGTAGGTTATGGGGCTGTGGAGTAGGTTATTTGTATATATACCGCAGCCCTCAGTGTGCCACAAAGAGCTAAGCCAGGACCGGCAACTCTCTAAAACAAAGAAACTGTCAAATCCAACCAGCAATTAATTTCTATGTCTGATTTAAATTAGAAAGCTCACATTTGAATGCTAATATAAGAGCCTTCTTCATCTTGTTATCCTATTTTGTCCTACAATGCCCACGACAGTGAGCAAGTTTCAATGACTTATATTCACCTTCTTGCTGAGAAAGTTGGTGCAGGTCAATTTAGGCAATTTAGGCAAATATTAGGATTGATATACGGTTTCTTCCTGAGGAAAACATAGCCCAAGTTCAGTAAGTATCCACACAGATTCCACTGCTCTTCAGATCAAAAATGAACATGAGAAGTAAAAGGAATTTTCTGCTTTGTTGCAGAAAACAATAAAAGCTCTGGCTGCTGCATGACAGCTAAGTGAGTTGTACCAACACTTAGCCTGATGTTTGCTCCCTAAATAGCGTCCCAGAGACACTCGAGTCTTGGTAGGCTATGGGCCACTTGCAACCTATTAGTGCACTTTCACCTGGGGTGCATGGAAGCTGAGAGGGATCTCCACCACAGGACGTCTTCCTACCAGTTAAGAATTCCCAAATGATTGGTATTGTGGTGAGGAGATTTTGTGGCTATATAGTAGTTGTGAGATGCCCTGCATACCTTTTCCAAAGAGAAAGGGTTCCAATTAAAGCAATTCTGAAAACCCAACTTAAGAAACTACTTGAGAAGAAGAAATTTGCCGCAAAATTTCCATGTTGATGAATTCTACATTTTGTGGCATTTTCATAACTTAATAGGGATTAAAAGGCAAAGCTTTGCAGGTTTTGGAAGACTAGGAGAAGCCCATCGTACTTTTACTCAGACATAAGAACAGACTAGTCCCAACCAGAGATTTTTTGACCTTCCAAAGACATCAAATCAATTGCATCCATTTTTTTGGACAAGCATACAAAAACCGAGAAAACTGGACAATAAAGCCTGCCACCACGAGAAGGAAAGAGTTCGTCATAATTTTACAGGAAATTAACAAAGTATATTATATTGTATCAAATATATGCGATCTAATTAACTTATTCTTATGTACTAGATCTTTTTAAGTGCATAGTATTGTCCCTGCTCTCTATCAAAACACCTCTCACTCCCTCAAGCATTGAATAAGTTCCCAATATCACAGGCAATGCTATCATGTGCCCATGAGTCCCCTGAATGTCATTTATTACCACAAGCTACCCCATCTCTCATAGACCATTTAAGTTTATGGTGAGTCCAAGGAGCCCTCCTTCTACCAGTAAATGATCCCATCTCCAATCCCATGCCACAAGCATATGCGAATACTCATACTCATGCAAACACCCAGGATGTTTCACTCACCCAATAAAGAACAGTCCTAAATACATTAGCACAAACAGAAACACTCACCCCAACACACACATAAACATGTACACATTACACACTCTCCTAAACACACATACACATACTGACAAACACATACAAACACAAAGGATCAGTCACTCACATTATGAACCTTACCCACCTCACTGCAGCACCTGCTTCTCCTCCACTGCTAGAATCTGATACTGGTTGAGTGCTGATAAGGTGACAGGGCCAAATGGTGCTCTTACCAACTAGGCTTTGAAGGTTGGCAGACAAAGTGCTAGTTGTCTCCAGGCCCAGTTCAAAAACAATTCTCTACCTCTGCGCCAATGTAGATTGAGTAAAAATATATTTTGGCTCCCATTACATGTTCCCCATATAATTCCGATATGTGTGGTAACTAATGTTATTGCATGTATCAGAATTATAAGTTGTGCGGCTAACACAGCAATCACACAATTTTACCGGTATACATTTTTGGAAACTTGTGCAAACGTTTCCTATCCACACTCCAATGCTTCAAAGTGAAAAGATTTTTTTTTCAAGGGGCCTGGGAAAATATGCTTGTATGGTCCCTCTTGTACCTCGTCACTGGCCTCCAAGTGAAATGTCTGCCTGCAATAGACCTCTATACCAACTAGCACTTCAGAGTTAAGCAGGCTTGTGCTGTGCTGTGAAAAACTAATTCTTTTGCTGCTAACCTCTGACTGCCCTTGTCTGCAAATTAATTGTAGACCTGCCAGGCCTAAGGAAAAATGCCCCACCACCCTACCCTTGTGATAGCACTGAGAGCACTTAGTACTTTTACAGATTTTAAATAACAAGCTGTGAAGAATTCAGAAATATGTAACATGCTGATGCCTTGCACTGGTGTGTCAGCTACATCAAAATTGTTTCTCAAGTCTTGATTGTTGACTAACTTTAGAACAATATTAGAATGGGTGAATACGATGTTGATGTATACCATGATATGTGCAGGCCCAACAACAGCAATACCCATAAATGCAATGTCAATGTATGCAATATCTATGCCCTCACAACATTGTCGATACCGGTAGAAACAATGTAATATGGCATAATCCATGCACGTATAACAATGTTGATACAAGTAGAAACAATGTCAATGTACACCATGATCTAGGCATGCATAACAATTTCAGTATCAGTAAAGACAATGTCGACGTACGCTATGACAACTGTACGCACAATATTGAGAATGTCCGTAAAAATTATATCAATGACTGCCACATTATTTGTTGAAGTTCAAAAGTACTCGTATCATTGCTGTCAGATTCACCCAAGGTGACCACCCCATCAACCCCGAGATACATGGTCAGACAGGCCCAGCAACCCCAAATCACGGCTATCAGTTGATAGGTCACAGGTGGGGTCTCACTTAGCCCAAAGGCAAATGTGCACCAAGGGAAACCCCTGATCAATCCCATGGATAGACAGTTACACCACAAACAGGTCCGAAGAAATTGGCCCCAATAAAACACATTTTGCCAAAGGCATGCATTCCCCAAAAATATCACAAAGCTAGATGCCACATGTAGATAGAAACACTGAGCCAATCAGGACACAACATGCATGCCACACGTAGTGATCACAGGCACCCCACACCAGACATCTTGACACATGCACACTGGCCCACACTAGCTCTCCCCGAGGTCGAGAGCCATCTGTGTCCTTACCAGATGACCAAACTTGTTATTTATGACTAAGATGCTTTTTAAAGAATTCAGAATCAGTTTATTGTACTTCACGAGATGTATATATTGTCAGCCTAAACTTTGTACAGCGAGAGACCTTCTTCAGACGCACTCTGCAGCCGCTGATTTGAATAAAAAAAACTTGTTCCTGGTTTGCCAAACACCTTTTCATTTCTTTAAGGCAAATTCATTTTCAAGCAACAAAAACATAAAACAAAATTGTTCACATGCCCTGAAACAGGGCATTAGACAAACAACCAGTGCTACTATCTAAAGTTTGCACAGGAAAAACCTGGAGAAAATCTTTTGCACCAAGTTTGTAGTCTGAGAAATTGTGACTGCAGCAAACACAGCTTGCTTCAGTCAATAGTGGAGTCAATCACTCAATCGATCAGTATTTGTTTAGCGAGACTACTCACCCGTGAGGGTCTCAAAGTGCTGGGGAGGGGGCTGCAGGTCTGACTGGGTGCTGAGGTTCAGTCGTAGAGGCAGGTCTTAAGATCCTTCCTGAATTGGGACAGCGACGGGGATAGCCTGAGGTGGAGAGACAGGGTGATCCACGCTTTGGTGGCGAGGTAGGAAAAGGATATTCCTCCGGTCCTGGTCTTGTGGATCTGAGGGACGGTGGCAAGGGCCAGTTGAGCGGAGCAGAGGTGTCTGGTGGGTACATGGAATGAGAGGCGATGGTTCAGGTATGCTGGTCTGGCATTGTGGAGGGCTTTGTCGGCGTGTGTGAGGAGCTTGAAGGTGACTCTTTTTGACTGGGAGCCAGTAGTGTTCTCGTAGCTGTTCAGAGATGTGGCTGCGGTGGAGGATGTTGAGGACCATTCTGGCTGCAGTTTTTTGAAGGTTCTGTAGTTTCCTGAGGAGTTTCTGGGTGACGCCTGCATAGAGTCGATTGCCGTAGTCGAGTCTGCTGCTGAATGCGTAGGTGACCGTCTTTCTGGCCTCAGTGGGGATCCATCTGAAGGTCTCTCGAAGCAGGTGAAGAGCGTGGAAGCATGATGAGGAGACGGCGTTGATCTGGCAGTTCATAGTAAGTGAGGAGTCCAGTGTGATGCCGAGGTTTCATGAGTGGTCCATGGGTGTGGGGGGTTCCTAACACGGTGGGATACCAGGAGTCTTCCCAAGTGGAGGTGTTGGGCCCTAGGATGAGGACTTCGGTCTTGTCTGAGTTGAGCTTGAGGCAGCTGTCTCTCATCCATGTGGCGAAGGCCTTCATCCCGTCATCAAAGTTGTTTATGGCAATTGTGGGCTCATTGGCAAGGGAGAGGATCATCTGGGTGTTGTTGGTGTAGGAGACAATGTTGAGTCCATGGTTCCTGACTATGGCTGCGAGCGGGGCCATGTAGACGTTGAAGAGAGTGGGGTTTAGGGAAGAGCCTTAGGGGACTTAGCAACTGATTCTGTGGGTTCTGAGAGTAACAGTGGTAGTCTGACTCACTGTGTTCTACCAGTAAGGAAGGAGCAGATCAAGTCCAGGGCTTTGCCGTGGATGCCAGCGTCATGGAGTCGTGTGCTTAGGGCATGGTGGGAGATGGTGTCGAAGGCGGCGAGAGGTCAAAGAGGATGGGGGCTTCTGTTTCTCCTCGGTCGAGGAGGGAGCGGATGTCATCAATGGCGGTGAGGCGGGAGGTCTCGGTGTTGTGGTTGCTTCGTAAGCTGGATTGAGAGGAGTCCAAGACGTGGTTGGCTTCGATGAACTTGGAAAGTTGGGCGTTGATGGCCTTTTCGATGACCTTGACTTGCAAATTCTTTGAGGTCTGTCAGGTCAGCGGATGGTTTCTTCAGCAGGGGGTTGATCTTGGCGGGTTTCCGGACTTCGTGGAAGGTGATGATCTCGATGGAGCAGGTGATGGTGCGGCGTAGTTCAGGGGCAATGGAGGTGGCAGCTCTTTGGAAGATGTGTTACAGTCAGGGATCTGAGGGTGCTCTGGAGTGAATGCTCTTCATGACCTTGAGAGTGTCATCAGTGGTGAGGGGGGTCCATTTACCTGGTATCTGTTGGGGCGGCATTGTCATGTGTGGTTGTTGCAGAAGTGAGGGGCGGGTCTTGGGTGTCGAAGCTGACTTAGATCTGCTTGAACTTGTGGTGGAAGTAGGTGCCGAGTTTGTTGCAGGGTTCTTGGGAGGGTAGGACTTCTGTGGTCTCGCTGTTGGGTTTGGCGAACTCCTTGATGAGGGTGAAGAGTCTTTGCTGTTGTGTGTGTTGGCATTGTTTCTGTCTTGGAGGGCCGTTTTCTTTGTAGTTTTGAGGAGGATGTGGTGTGTTGTGACAGCAGCTTTGAAGGCTGCATGGGCTTCCGGGGTTTTGTTGTTCCTCCAGCTCTTCTCGAGCTGTCTACAGGTGGGTGTGGACTCGTGGAGGGTGGCAGTGAATGTACTGGCTTTCTTGGAGTGTTGCTTGCCGGGTGCTTTCTTGAGGGGCACCAGCCAGTCAGAACAGTTGGAGATCCGTCGGTGGAGGTTGCCTGCTGAGGTATTGGCGCCTGTGGATGTTGGCAGTGTGGTTGTGCTGAGGGAGGCGGTGAGTTGTTCTTCAGTGACCTTGTTCCAGTTACGGTGGGGGGCGGTGGGTGCAGTGGTGTACGGTGGGTTTGGTGAAGGCGAAATGAATGCAGTGGGGGTCGTTCCAGAGGAGTTTGAAGGTGTGGCTGTAGGTGATGTTTTTATTGGCGGAGAAGACAGGGTCGAGTGTGTGTCCTGCTGCATGGGTCAGAGAGGTGACTAGCTGCTTGAGTCCAATGTTGGCGAGATTCTGCAGAAGAGATGCAGTGTTCTGGTCATTGAGGTTGTCCAGGTGGAACTTGAGGTCACCAAGTAGGATGTAATCAGTAGATACGAGAGCCTGGTGTGCGATAAAGGTGTCGGTAAAAGGTGGGTGGGGGACCAGGAGGCAGATGAGGGTGCCCCGGAGGGTGGTGTTGGTCTGGACCTGGAAGTGGAGATGTTCAATGGGTGTCGTTGGGTCGTCTGAGTGAGTGGTCAGTCGGAGGGAGCTCTTGTGAACAATGGCACAGTCCTTGCAGGTGATCTTGTAGCCATCGGAAATGGTGATGACGATGTCCGGACCCGAGCTGGGGTTCGTCCAGGTTTCCGTGAAGAAGGCATTGTTGGGGGAGTTCAGGAGGTCCCAGATTTTGGTAGCGTGTTTGTGGAGAGAGCGCGTGTTAAGGAGGATGCATCTGAGCCAGTCAGGTGGGCCCGGAGTCGGCCGGGCGGCAGGAGGAGCTGGAGTGCTGAGGTGGGTGAGGGAGCAGCTGCAGTTTCAGCAGGCGAAAGGTTCTTGGGTGTCCTTCAGCAACGTAAGGTGGCAGGCAGGGTGGCATCCGGTGCTGAGGGCGAGGAGGGTGCTTGTGTCGTATCAGTGGAAGGTCTGAGAACCAGGGTCCGTAGCGTTGGGTGCAGTCCAGGCGTGGACGGCTTGCCTATGCATAGTTTGCCTTTTGCCTTCGGTGCGCCAGAGGCATGCCCTCTGCGCACACCTGCAATAGCCACCATTAAGTAGTTTGAGGGGGAGGCCTGGACAGCTGAGAGGCGAGAAACGTGGCACTGGAAGCGGGCAGGCCACGGGGTCTGAGCAGCAGCAGGAGTACAGCGCAGAAAAAAGAGAGTGAAAAAAGTATTCAAAGGGGGGTAAAAGAAAAAAGTAAGAAAGAGTGCAAAGAAGGCAGAGGGGAAAAGAAGGAAGAAAGAACAATGACAGAAGGCAGACCAGCAGCAAAGCAAAGATGCTCCCCACTAGACCACCAGGGATGAGGCGCAGGAGGGAGGCTGCGGGTGGAGGAGGGCATCGAACCACCAACCAACAAGGATCAGTGGACCTGCAAGGGGCAGCAGCTACTAGGTGGAGCTGCGCAGGGAGGAAAGCAGTGCAGTGACAAGGTCAGTGAAATTGCTTCTTTTCTGCTGCAGCGGCCACCATTAAGTAGTGTGAGGGGTGGGAGATGGGAAGCGAAAAGTGGGAAACCCAGCGCTGATCTTTGATATTTGATATTTTGTGCATTCACAATTTGATATTTGTGTGCATTTCACAGTAAAAATTTCCCCATATACATGTTTGTCAAATTTTGATATGTGACTATGACATTTTTTTAGGCAAAATTAGAATGCCCCATTTCTGTTAAGGCATAAAGCACCAATAGTGAAAAAGAACTTTGCTCTTATTGTTTTAACAAAGTGCGGAGAGGTAGATCCTACTCAACCTCTCCATGGCATTCAATAATGTCTCCCACAACAGGCTCATCAACAGACTCTACAACATAGGCATACAGCAAGACGCCCTCAAGTGGACTGCCTCCTTCCTTCCAGGACACACACAGAACATCCAACTGCCTCCCTTCACCTCCGCTCCCAAAGACATCATATGTGGCATACCACAAGGATCATTAATATGGGCGCGTAGCAATTGACGAAAAGTTGCGTTTCTCTTGACGGACACCCGCTACCGCCTTTTGGACTTATGGGCCTAAAATACAATCAGTTTGGAGTGCAGTGCTAACAAAAAGTATTTAGACAATGACTATCCAAGGACACCTTTTTGCGTCCTGAACAGATTTGGATTAAAGTAATACGTGCCGGTTCAAATAAACTGGCGTATGCATATTTTGCACATTTTGTACAACGAAATGGATACAAGACATAAAGAACCTGATTTCATAAGTTGCGCATGCTAGTGATATACATGCAAGCAACATGGTAATGATTTTCGTTGAGGTACATACACAACAAAGGGGGCATACCACACTAAAAAAAAAAATCTTTAAATTCCACACAAAAGAGGTCAATCTTAAGTCAGGAGGAGATGGTGTCTAGAGATTGGGCATTTTTCAAAGTAAGTGCTCCAAGGTTGTGTGGCACTAGCTCAGCATTTTCAAGTGTGTTAGAGCAATTAAATTAATATCAAGTTTTGGTGTCTTTTTTCCTTAGATTGGTGCCAATGGTGGCAGTCTATAGGCGTTCAGAGACAGTTTTTGTTGAAGAGAATCACATTGAGTGAAATTAAAGGATGGAGGTAAAGGAATTGGGCTGTGTTGCGAAGGACTGAGAGGAAAGAGTGAAAATGTGGATGAATATTGTGTTAATTATAGCTTCTTTTAAATTTTCAGCTCTTGAAATGTTCTGTGTCCTGAGGAGAACCCTCAAAGAAACGCGTCAGGGTTCGAAACGCGTCAACAGCTTTTTTCTGGCCAAATAAGTATTCAAATTTATGTGTTACCGCTGTGGCTCACAATTAAGTGTTTTTAAAAAAAAATTGGTGTGGGCCATGTAGGGTCACTACCTCTGCTAATACCTACAAACCTTTTCTAGTAAGATATCAGTCAGGGGTATTATGACATTATTGAAGTTTGAAATTGAACAGAACCTGAGCCAAAAACCTTTTTAAATGTTGTTTTGGTCTTATGTTGTTTATGTATTATGTTATGTGATTTGTACGTTATTTTCATTGATGTCACTTTTGGGATTCCTGTGCATATAGAATAATGAGGAAACTCTTATATGTATCAAATTTTCAAAAACACATTCAAAGTATCTTTATTCAAAGAACAAAAAATGAAAACAATTTAAAAATAAAATAATAATTCACTTTGTGGATCATAGCAATTGGTTTGTGTGACCTTGTTGCGGATGGATGATTGAATGGTGATCAGTATTGGCATTTCTCTTGTTGTTTAATATTTATGGCCCAGCCTTACTGATTGAGCGCCAAACCCTTTTGTGTTAAGAGAGTAAAATATAAACTAACACAGATAAGTCTTTGGAATCATGGAATTAAGAAACCAACAAGCAAGTGTTATGAATTGCACTTGCTGAGTCTGTCCTGGCTGGTTTCTGTTGCCCTGAAAATGATCTCGCTATTTTAGAGAAAAAAACTTTTTAAGCGGCAAAGAACAGATATCCACAAAAATGTGCATGCTTTGCTGTTGGAATGGGTGAATACAATGTCAACGAATACCCTGATATTTGCAGGCCTGACAAGGCAATACCAATAAATGCAATCTCAACGTCTGCCATAACCTATGCCCGCATAACAATGTCAATACTCATAAATGCATTGTCAGTGTATGCCATAATCTATGCCCGCACAACAGTGTCGATACTGGCAGTAGCAATGTCAATGTATGCCATAATCCATGCACACATAACAATGTTGTTACCAATCGACAAAATATTGATGTACGTCATGATCTAGGCACGCATAACTATATCAATATCAGTAAAGACAATGTTGATGTACACTGTGGCAACTGTACGCACAATGTTGATAATAATGATATCAATGACCACCATAATATTTTCAGAAGTCCTAATGAACTCGTATCTTTGCTGTCGGATTCACCCAAGATGACCTTGCCATCAACCCCAAGTCAGAGATACATGTTCAAATGGGCCCTGGGACTTCAATCCATGCCTACTGAGTGACAGGTCATAGGTGTGGTCTCACTTAACTGAAAGACAAACAGGACCCAAGGGAAAACCCTGATCAATCCCACAGAGAGATAGTTGCACCACAACCAGGTACAAGAAAATTGGCCCCAATAAAACACGTTTGGACAAAAGCGTTTGTTCCCCAAAAATACCACAAAGCTAGATGCCACACATAGATAGAAACACTCAGACAATCAGGACACAACATGCACATCACACATAGTGATCACGCACTCCCCATACCAGACATTTGGACACACACACACTGGCCCACACTAGCTCTCCCTGAGGTCAAGAGCCATCTGTGTCCTTATCAGATCCCCAAACTTGTTAATTTATGACTGAGATGCTTTTTCAAGAATGCAGAAATGTTTTATTGAACCTCACAAGATGTATATAGTGGCAGGCGAAACTTTATACAAGAAGAGACCTTCCTCAGATGCACCATGTCGAGAGTCTCCTGGCTGCTGCGTTTAATTAAGCCAACTTGATCCTGTTTTGCCTAACACCTCTTGTCTTTATTTCTTTAACATAAATTAATATCCGAGCAACATTTTGGCGAGCTAGATAGGGGAGATTGGTTTATAGAGCCTGTCTGCTGCCAAAAAAACAAGGATCCTTGCCCGAACTGATTGACATCTGCACAAACAAGACCAATAATGGATTAGAAGTTCTGCTGAATGCACAGGGAAGAGGTCTGTCCGGAGGCCACCGTCACAGGGTAAAAGACTACATCTGATTCTTAGTTCCAGCATGTGGTGTATGGCAAACTAGGACAAGCATGTAGATAATTTTTACCTTGTCAGCACGCTAGAGACAGTGAAGGTAGCTACAGTATTTTTTTGCTTGAACCATTGGGTGTGACAGAACAGGTACATCCCTGACCCTTGGTGTGTTATATCGGGTTACTCTTTTTAGCTTGATCCTTTGGGAGTGACACAACAGGTACACCCCTGAGGTGGTTATGTAGGGTTACCTATTCATTTCGCTTGAACTGTTGGGCGTGACACAACCAGTACACTCCTGCCATTGGTGTGTTCCATAGGGTCACCACCTTGATCTTATTTTTTTTGTAAAATTTGTTTTCTTAAGGGCTGCTGGTTTCTTAACACTGGGAGTATCTAAAAGAAGTGAGGGAGTGGATTTTTTAGCTTGGACCACTGTGCATCAGGCAGTCAGTACGCACTACCCCTGGGTGTGATATAGGGTGTAATTCGGACATTAGGGAAAATTCAGACTTTGGTGAATAAGGTGTAGCTTGTGTCAGGTTATTCCTTTTCTCCGCACAAAATTGTATTTTGTCCACTGAGCCAATAGTAACAGACTATCAGACTCTGGTGCTAGGAGGGAGCTAAGGTTTTTGGGCAAATAAATAATTCTTTCTGTCAATTTTTTTCTCTTGAAGTCTCTTTTAGATTTTTCCATTATATATATTTATTGATGTTGTGGTGTTGTTAAATTTTGCAATATTCTGCATATTTAACTTTTATGTCATCTTAGTGAGTCTATGCTTTATGAAATAATAACCATTTTTTCCCAGTTCAGAAGTTTATGTTTGCTAGTTTAGTGCTACAAATCAACTTGTTCTGCTCTGAACTAACAATTCCATTTTGTTATAGGTTGTTAAAATGTCATTGCATTTGTCTTTGTCTATTGTTAAATGTTCTTTTTCTTGATTCATCAATTTTTATAGAGCTCTTAACCAGCAGATTGTTTTTGGTACCACCCTGGGTAAACTGTTCCCCACAATTAGAGTAGATTTTTTTAAAAGTATTGAGACAATTAAAAACTTGCAAAATCCTTCATGGAAACTCCACAAGCCGCATGCAAGCGAAGTTCCCAAATCAGGCTCAGAGATTAGAGAGACACTGTGGCGAGTGGCACACCCATACCAAAGCCCACGTATTTCCCTGGCCTGAGGGGGGAACATTTGATACCAACACACCAAAACTTACATTCAGGGCAGACATGTGAGCCAAGAAAGAGATGAAAATAGCTCTGTTAAGACTATGAGCCGACCGCAGGGTGGCCTGAACACGCAACACATAAAACACTAGACATAGCACCATCAAGAAGGAAAGCTGCAATTCCTACGAAACTGCCCGTGAGGGCAAAAGCATAGTGTGGATCCTGCCAATACAGTGGAAAGGCAGGGAGCATATGCCAAGGACCACCAAGGTACTTAAAGACATGCTAATCCCACTGACAGCCCAGGACAACCCTGAGGAGGGCTCCATGGTCATGATGCGAATAAGTGAGACATCATACCATTTTCTGGTGGATATAGGTTCGGTAAGGTCATGCTTACAAGAAGGCGAAGTCCCTATATCAAAGACCACCATTCAAGTGCAGGGAATCTCGGGTTCCGTGGCCAAGGTCCGCCTCAGAGAACCCCTTGAGCTGGAAATAGGGGGAATAGGATTATGGAACAGCTGTTCCGTCCTCCCCGACTAATATATTGGGATGGGACCTATTGTCCACGCTCAGGATGTCCATCCAGTTCACAGAAGATGGAACTATAGCCTGTCCCTCCCCGGGAGCTTCCCCTCAAGGGCACAAGCCAGAAACATTCCAAAACGTCATGGGAACGCCAGCCAGGGTGATCCCAGACCATGGAGCCCCCGTCAAAAGGGTATTCCTGGACAATACGGAAAACCTCTTAGATTTGTATGAACAAGTGCAGCAGTGGACCTGCTGTGCACACCACCTCTTGGTAGAAATGGCCAAAAGAGTAGCAGGTAGGGTGTGTGGGCAGCTGGAGACCCATGAACGTGACATGCACAGGGAGAGGGAGAGATGTGGCACAGCGGCTAGAGCGGCTGACTCCGGAGCAGGGCTCATGGTTCGATCCCCGGTGCTGGCGGCAACTCAGCTCAGCACCATGTGACTCTGGGTAATAGCTCACTTAATCTCCCCGATGGCCCCCAGCACCTTGAAACCTTAAGGGTGATATGTTTGAGCTTTACTAATATGGATTTATTACTACATCTCCAAGGCTAAGTGGGAAGCCAGACCATGATGTATAGGGCCAATGATGGTAGCAATCAGACATTGCACACCCCCGGACCTACCCGGTCAAGCCTTTGTCACCACCATGGCACCTACCCGAGGGACGAAGTGGTACAGGCAAGGTGGCATTATGACAAGGGGTATGTTGCCCGCACTGGGAGCCCCCTCCCTGTCACCAAATGCAGGGCCCAGGCATGTGACAGCATTAAGGAATACAGCATGCCAGACTAGCATAGAAACATCCCAAAGAGATGTCCCCACCTGCCACATGAGGAAAATCCCTGGGCCTGGAATGGATAGGCTACCGACCTCATCTCCCAAGCAGGGGCCCCCTTGGAGTGATCTAAAACTAGGAAAGAGTGGCCCCAAAGAGGCAGTGACTACGGACATGCAAAGGGTGCCCAGCTGGGTGAGGGCTCAGCCACAGGACCCAAGAGGGATCCAACTGAGTGCCCGCACCAGAAAGCCAAAAGGCTGGCAGCCTCCAAATCTTCGAGAATGCCACTATTGTCACAGAAGAAACCACAGGACCAACTATTGTCACCTAAAAATGTACCACAAATAGAATAGAATATTACCAAGCCAGCCCCCACAGAATCCCTACACACCGAACAAACCCCAGAACAAGCCAAACACACAGTGAATCCACGACTTCAGTACAGCACCCACTCCATACCCAGTCCACAAAGCTCACTACAACAATAAGGACTAGCGACTCAGCATTAGGAAAAACTCAAGTCTTTACTTGCACACAAGAAAACCTCAGGGAAGCCATACTATGTTGACCGGGAATCCATGCTAGAGTTTGCCATCTGGGAGCCCGCAGGGGCACCGATCCTCCACTGCTGTGGATCCCAAGGGGGAAGACAGTCTGACTAGGGAGCAGGGCGACCCCCACTGGTACATAGAAGCAGGCACCCAGGTCCCTTTGCCCAAGTCACTAGGGCATGCCCCGATTGAAAGGACTCCATTCTTCAACATTTTTCTGGCCTCCTCCAAATGGAGGGCCCCTATAGTTTCAAAATTAGGCAGATGATCTAGAGGGAAGCCAGGGTTTCCATGCACTTGAGCGAGGGGGGTTGAGATGACCATAGAACTCTGTCGGTAATGCACAAACTTGGCACCAAGTCAATAGAGATATCTACCTGGGTGATCAGCCGTTTTAGTTCGCTTACTCACTGCACACCCCAGCTGCACACCCGAATCGCATTGTGGGCAGAATATTCTGCCTCCTCCTCTCTTCTGATTCTTATGAACGCAACCAAAGGTCCACTCATCAGAACCTGCCCTCCAAAGCAGCAGAGGTAGTGCAACATCGGACAAGAAGCCCCTGATTCCCGCCGAAGGTGGCAGGTCCGAAACATCCCAGATTCAAGGGAGAGGGTCTCCACTGATAACCTTTGCAGCCCGCGCACAAAGTGCAGGTATAGGCTCACCAACCACGCCTCCACTGGTCAAATGATATTCACAAGGCCTCATAGAACATCATCCAAGGAAGCGATAAACTCAGTCCCAGTCATGGCCACATCGAAGTCACAGGAGCCATAGAATGACTTCCCAGCAATCACACGACTGCAGTCCATTTGAGATCCATCAACTTCATTAGTGTTACCTCCATCAGGCCAAGCACATAAAAGTCCCAACGAGACCCCCAACTCTCGTTGAAAAACACAGCAAACAAACACAATTCCAGGCATTCCTCTACAGACCCCTACAGGGGTCGACATACACGACCTTCCGACCACCTCCTAAATTTACAATGCCCCAAAACACAGGTAAATGCCCACTGGAACCCGCACAAAACAGCCTATAAACAGCCCAAAATTCTCAACCCTTCCAGAAGAAGGGTGTAACCCAGCAACTCCACCTAATTAGAGAAAAACCTTGTTTCACGCCACGTGCAAAGACCCAAGAGAGGCGCACCTGTCAATGGAAACATTGGCCTAAAATTCAAACATCCACTTCCCCTCACAATTGCACGCAGCACATGCAGGTCAAAAGGATACCCCTACACCAATTAAAACGTCACACCTCTATACGGCACAGCACACAGGGAAAGAGTACAGTACCCAACATGCAAGGAGAGGAGGGAACCAAAATTCAAACAGCATTGAATCAGTTTAAAACTCACCATTCCCCTAAAATCCTAGCACCTATTAAATCAACTTAAAACTCAACATTACCCTAAAGTCCTAGCAACCCCTAAATCAGCTTAAAACTCACCATCCTCCTTATATCCTAGCACCTCCTTCCAGTACCCCACTAGGAAAAATTAGCTCACAGTAAAACCATTTCAGTGCATCGGTAAAATGTAAACGCAGGAATTTTCCAAACAACTGCCTAACGATGTGTTTTTTCCGAGCTAACCTACAACGCACAGCTTTTATCCTACAGATCTGTGATTGAGCTGCAAGTGCACCATCATTGCTGCGGTCCACCATCCCTTCGTTCAAAGCTTTCAAAAGGACTTTCACAAGGCCAACCGCTCAAGAAACACATTCTACAAATTAACTTTTGAAACCATTTTTAAAGAGACATTTTTTGAACTGCACCAAGATAAGACACCTTTTGGCAGCCAGGCGACAGACATCTCTCCCAAATACAATCCTAAGGCCTACAAATGTTTTTTAAGTTACTTATTTTTGTATCTTTGTTCACGCTCTATTTAGCCGGGGTACTCTCGAGCCCCTCCGGAGCTAGGCGTGTGCCTAATCTCATAAACTTTACTTCTGCATTCTAACAACGCATGCACAGGGACCTCTTTCAGCTCACGTACACCTATACTGAACCAAACGCAAGCATTCCTCATGCACTACATAGTGCACTCCTACACAACACCTGGTATCAAATTATGACCACCGTAGGCACCCAAACTACGAACAGGCCACTCTACATGTGTTCACTGATACTCCACACCATAGGCGCAGACAGGCTTTACTTATTCGAGGAGATAGCCCCTGAAAAAGTAAAGTTCCTCACACATCTGTACCTCTGTAGGATCAGGGCTAAGATCCAACCCAATAGAGTAGAACCCCTTAGGGCAACAGTAAACATCACCCGGTATGAGACCAACCTCACAGAACTGTACCTATTTAATGAACCTAGCGACATTCAAACTGAGGTAGACAGGGTGCGCAGAAGGGTCACTATAGGGGAGGACACTGTTTGGCCAGGGACTTCGTAGAAAAGAGATTCCTGGAGGTAGAAAGACCACTGCACAAGTACACAAATATGTCCACTCCCGCCTCCGTCTGTGGTCCCAGGGCGGCCTTAATGTCTTTGGGACCACCTTCTTTAATGACAAGTGGACACCAGATATGGAATTCCAGTGTAGGGCAGCTCCCCTTGACCATACTGGGGGAAAGGAGTCCCATGAGAGGAGGTCCAACGTTAGCATAGAAAACCCGTGCCAGGAAATCTGGGATACCGAGATTAATAGGTACACATGTTTGGAGGGGAAGGGGCAACCCCTAATCGTACGGAAACTTACACTGTATTCTCTTTGCTTCAAAGGCAAAGGAACCATCCAGTTGGGAAGCAACGAAAACTGTGGCGCGATACTGCACATACCGGACCTGCAATGGGACACCTCTACTTTGATGGATACCTAATGGCAATGCTGTGAACTTGTCTACACCCAGTTCGTCCCTGGATGGCAGGGCCTCTGCACCCTCGTGACCATATACACCCCAATACTGGTCATCCCTGGAGAAGATCTGTCTGAGTCGTCTCAACATCTGTCACAGAAGAAAATAACTCTGTTGCATCAGGCTGCTGATTATTTTGGCTGGGTTCATTACAAAGACATTTCAGTAAAATATAGACTGTTCACAGAGACTCAAATAAATGCAGGAGGGTCAATACCCTTATTCACCATGCAAACAAAGGCAAACCCCCTTGGTTACAAATAACCAGGTGGGAGTTACTGAAGATGAAAATTGATACTGAACTCGGCCTAAACGCTATCAAGGAAGAACTCAGAACCATCCGCCTTATGGTGATTCAACATCGGTACTTGTTGGACTTGATGACCATGATGGTGCCTCCTGTTGTACTTTTATCTCCCAAAATTACATGGATAATGGGACATTAGCTCTTGCCATCCAAGAACTGCATCATCTAAAAGCCAACATGAAGAAGGAGGAAGGTGCCCCGAAGCAGGACTGGTTGCATAGCATCTTTTCGCGGATCCCCCGATGGGTGTCCAAACTATTAATGTCACTAATCCCAGTTTTCGTTGTGGTACTTCTGTTGTGTGGTTTCCTTCAAGTGGGGGTTTCCAGCTGTAAAAATGCAGTCCTCAAATTAGGTAGTATGCACACAGCTGGGGAAAAAGTAACAGACACTACAGACACACACACAGTTTTGAATAATATAATGGTCATGACATATGAGGAGGATAGAGTAGTTGAAAATTCAGCTAGAGGGGGGAATGTTGGAATGGGTGAATACAATGTCAGTGAATACCATGATATGTGAAAGCCCAACAACGGCAATACCAATAAATGCAATGTCAACGTGTGCCATAACATGTGCCGGCATAACAATCTCAATGCTCATAAATGCAATGTCAATGTATGCCATAATCTATGCTCGCACAACAGTGCTGATACCGGCAGTAACAATGTCAATGTATGCCATAATCCATGCATGCATAACAATGTTGTTACCAGTAGAAACAATGTTGATGTACGCCATGATCTAGGCACGCATAACTATGTCAATATCAGTGAAGACAATGTCCATGTATGCTGTAAGAACCGTATGCACAATGTTGAGAATGTCTGTAAAAATTATATCAATCATTGCTCTCCGATTCACCCAAGGTGACCTCCCGATGTTATGTTATGTCAGGTTTGCTTATAAAGTGCATGTGTCACCCAAGCTGGGGTCTCTCAGCGCTATAGCAGCTCCAAAGATTCGCAAGTGGAAGGTGTCAGACAGCTAAAAGAGCCAGGTCTTAAGGGATTTCTTAAACTGTTTAAAGTCAGTAAATGCATGAAGATGCCATGGAAGTAGATTCCAATGCAGGGGAGCTAAATGTGAAAAAGAGTGCCCACCATGCCTGGTAGTAAGGATACGTCGAGGAAGTAACAGGGATTTACCACTGGATCTCAGACACCGGGTGGGGGCATGCCACTGCAGTTTATCCTGCAGATAGTGTGGCCCACTTCCGTACAAGGCTTTGTGGACCAGACAGAGAAATTGAAACTCTGCCCGTTTATTTATGGGCAACCAGTGGAGGGATGTGAGAATAGGTTCTGAGGGCGAGCGGGCCGGAAGATGACTAAATAGCCATTCTGCAGTATTTTGAACCACCTGGCCACCATTAAAGCATTCACATAGTCCAGGTGGCTAACTATGAGGGCCTGGACTAGGGATTTCCTTGTCTGCAACGGCTTCCACTGGAAGACCTTCCTGAGGAGGTGCATGAGTCCAAAGAAGGATCCCTCATGGAAAGATGGCGTTCAAATGTTCCCTCATAGAAAGATTTTCATGGGCCAAAATTACCAGATTTTTTGCTGTGGCTCTTGGGTTGGGAACTGGGCCCAGACCCTTCGACCACCAATCCTTCGACCACACAGAATGAACTTTTCTGAATAGCACAATCTCAGTTTTTCTTGTGTTTAGCTGAAGGCAGTTATATTGCGTCCAGGAGGTGATCCTATCCATACTGTTCCAGAATCTCTCTTTGGTAGAGTCCAGGTTAGGTCCCATTGTGATGACAAGTTCAGTGTCATCTGCATAAGAGAAGACCTCAAACCCAAATGATTTTATCACTTGGGCCAGAGGGCTCATATAAATGTTGAAAAGAGTGGGGCTCAAAGAAGACCCCTGTGGCACAGCCTGTCCAATGCTATAGTTTGAGAACAAATGGACTCTAGCTGCACATCATGGGTGCGCTCACTCAGAAAATTCCTCAGCCATCTCAGGGGCTTCCCCCCGACACCTATCTCATGTAGTCTTTGAATTAAGACTGAGTGGGAGATGGAGTCGAAAGGTGCAGAAAGTTCTAAAAGCACCAGCATTGCGGAGTGCCCAGCAACCCTGAGTCAGAGATACGTGGTCAGATGGGCCCCATGACCCCAACCCACGCCTATCGAGTGACAGGTCACAGGTGGGGTCTCAATTAGCCCAAAGAAAAACGCGCATCAAGGTAAAACCTAGATCAATCCCACAGATAGATAGTTGCACAACAAACAGGTCTGAGGAAATTGGCCCCCCAAAAAAAACACATTTGGCCAAAGGCGTGCATTCCCCAAAAATACTACAAATCAAGATGCCACATGTAGAGAGAAACACTCAACCAATCAGGACACAACATGCACACCACATGTAGTGATCACGAGCTCCCCACACCAGACATCTGGACACAAACACACTGGCCCACATCAGCTCTCCCCGAGGTCGAGAGCCATCTGTGTCCTTATCAGATTCCCAAACTTGTTAATTTATGACTGAGATGCTTTTTCAAGAATGAAGAATAGTTTTATTTAACCTCACAAGATGTATATATCCAAAAAGTTGTACAAGAGGGTTTCTTCAGACGCACTCTGTTGAGACTCTGCGTTTAATTAAACCAACTTGTTCCTGTTTTGCCAAATGCATCTTGACTTCTCATTTCTTTTAGGTCAATTCATATCCGAGCAACATTGCAATGGTTCAAAAACAGGAACTTTTTTAGGTCAAAATAAAAATGTGTACCTATTTGAAGAAACCCAGTGACTTTAGGCACCTTACAACTATTGCTTCATGTTTAAAGTAAACAATTTTTGTTCCATATATGTGTGGAAAATTATTTATGACATATCTCGTTTATTAAACTCCTAGTAGCACATTTAGGTAATATTGACATTCCAATTTGACTTCAAATAGATGTGGCCCAATGCTCTTAAAAATAAGATGAAGTTACACTTCTTCACAGAACACAACAACTCAAAACGATAGAACTAATCTTCATTAAATACACTGACACAATGTTTGCGATCCCGATTTGTAGTTCTGTACTCATGTTCATATATAGCCCTCTGTTACTTTGTAAATAGGTGCACACTATGCATTTAACCTGGGCTTTAAGTGGACCGAGTCCTGCCAGGTCTTCGAGCAATAATTAAAAACTGGCTTCAAAACGGGTTCCTATCAGGCCCTTTATTCCGTTCCTTATCTTTGCTGGTAAAAACACTGACCAATTTCTCTAGTTACTGTACACTCCCTTAAGGTAATTCATGTCAGCAATGCAGTCGCTGTTTACATTTCACATGTTTTACTTCATCCTACATTCCCAAAGATTATTTGCTTTTTACGGATGTTGGATTTTTGTAGTTTTTTTTAAAATTTAATTCAAGCAACATATGACTTGTGTAGAGCATACTATGAACTGGGTCTCCTCCAGGTGTCTTGGTGAGTTCAAGTTGTGGGTGAATGTTCATTATGGGTCATAATTGAGAGCTCTGGAGCTGATGTTGAAGGCAGTGTGAAATTTTCACAGTGCCTGTCAGTGGATTATGAAGATGGTCTGACTGCATGCACATCCAATCATTACCCCTCTGCAGAGAGTACAGAGCGATGGTCATATATGTGCCAATTGTAATAGTGGGAAAGTGTGTCAAGGAGGTACCCAACTGTCGAAATATGGCAGCACCAAAAAAAAAAAAAAAAAAAAAATGAAATGCATACGGGTGATTGGATAAGTTGTATGTGGGAGGGGATGGTGTAGGGGAGCAGATCAAAGGAAGTACACGCAGCAGGAGGGAGTGAAAAGACAGTCTGAAAATGAAAGTGATGAGGTGTGAGATATGCAGACTGAGGATTTCAGAAATATATGGGGAGAAAAAGGGTGTGACTGTCTATCAGAGGGACAGACTGCAAAGCATTGTGAGGGGAAATTAAGGAGTGAATGAGACTCTCCGGAGACCACTACCCCTTCCACAGAACTTAATAATGTTTTAATTTACAGTCTCAAATTTTCAGAATTTGAATATTTTCAATTAACAAAGCCAACAGGTCTGGCTTTTTTCAAGAGCATGTCTGTTTATGTTTTATATATCTGGTTGCAACAACAGACAATTCACAGAGAGGCACCCAAATACTGTTTCGGTGGCACTCAGTCAGAAGCATAGGATTTTAGTTTACATGTTTTGAGACATACCCTTGATTATAAGCCAAGCCTCATGGAAAGGGTTCCTGGTTAAGTTTATTTGGCCACGCCTCTTTTAGAGATCATCCCTCCTTTTTCATCTCTTAAAATACTATTTATTTATCCACAGACTACCTTAGAGAGCAACATGGCTCCATGTGGTCCCATCTTCGTTCTGGCACTGCATTTCACGCTCATGTCTTATGCCACGACAACTCCACGCCATTTTGACCTACCATAAGCAAATAAGTATTTCACCCACTGACTACAAAGGGTACAGGGGTTTTAAGCGGGACGCGAATCTTGTCGACTTCTGTGAGAGAACGGCGAGGTAACGTTTACTTGGAGAATAGGCAAGAGTTTGGCATTAAAAACAATAGAATGCAAAAAGTGTATCCGTCCTTTGTACCCTATAGCCTGCTGCCCCTTTCATAGTTTTTTGTCTCTGGGTCACGACTGACAGATTCTTGACTAAAAAAGCATGAGAAACATTTAAAGAAAATAAAGAGGGGAATGTTTTAAGTCTGAATGTATGTGCGTATGTTTCCGATAAAACATCAGACGGAGTAGACAAATACCGCAGGGATATATTTACGAAGCAATGAGACAATTACGTACCAGGTGCTAGTTTTTGCCAAAAGTATATTTTCTCTCTTCACAACTGACACACTTGAACACGAATTCTCAAATTGCTGCCAAAGCGTTTTTGTCTGCTCCTTCGCAGATCTTTTCCTCTCCCGGTCCAGCCGTGTAAGGGAAAGAAAATGAAACCCTGCTTTTGTGAGGCCCTTTCAGAAACATTCTGAGAAGAATGAGCTTTTGGCA
This sequence comes from Calotriton arnoldi, assembly GCA_963921515.1. Lineage (NCBI taxonomy): Eukaryota > Metazoa > Chordata > Amphibia > Caudata > Salamandridae > Calotriton > Calotriton arnoldi. Next base: position 2,550,275 of record CAWUFW010001215.1, read on the forward strand.
AAGAAAGGAAGAGGCCAAAGGTTGCTATTTATCCCAGAGAAGCAGCCAACTTATGCCTATTGATGGGGAGGAACCTAAAGTATTGTGGGAAGGAAGAAAGTTGCTCAAAATGCCAATCACGGGGGAAATTTCCACGACCTGTCACTCATAATTAGGAGAAATGTGGCGGTCCACGTAGGTCACAGCAGCAACATTCTCACTGAATAAACAGGCTTCCACTCAGATGAACTCACTCAAATGACTAAAGTGATAAATGCAGAGCACATCTACCTTTTAAGTGACTAACTGAACAAGAAAATGCATTAGATTTCCATTAGCCACCTTATGTAGGCCACCATGAAAAAGAACAATGGGACACTTAGGCTGCCACCCTATGACAATTGTGGCCATACAAAGGGTGTTAGTTAACAAGTACAGTCTTGAGTCAACCAGCTAGCAAGCGAGCAGCGTGTGGTAAGAAGCGTCAATGTCTGAGACTCACATGCATGGCACATCATTTTTTGTGGTAAGCGTAAAGAATAGAGGGATTATTTACTGAGGCACAGCGTTCTGGGTGGTAATACCACACATGTTAAATACGTACGCTGCATGGTGTGATATTTACTGGGTACGGTTTTACCCACTTTTTCAGATTATGTGGTATCAGAGTTTGAGCTCCTTAATCTCAAATGTTTATCTCTTTTCAACTATTGTTCCACAGACAAAATCTATGATTTTTTCCCTGAATTAATTATTGAAAAACCCGAAAAACTCGAATTAAACACAAAATCCCATTTATGTTTAATCCAGGGTTTACACATTACTGAGAAGAAGGACCTAGATAGTATCTCAGACCTTCCATCTTCTTCATTTTGAAGTTGATGTTCAGTTTAATGCAGGCACCTCTTTTTCTAGGGGTGGGCATAACTTGATAGTCCCGGTACCATAATTATGCAAAATTTACCTGAGAATTCTGCGAGAATAATTCTGCATTTAGCATTATTTCTTAGTGCAAAAATGCCCCCTCACATCCATTTGGGATGCGAGGGGGAATTCTTGCACTAAGAAGTAGCGCTAAGTGCTGTAGAACACATATAGCGAGCTCGAACAGCCACTTGCTAAATGTGCTTTTGGGGTAGGGATTTTTCCCAATTTACTCCAGACATTTAGCACTATTATTTTAGCAAAAATGCACCCTTGCATCCAAAACAGAAAGAAAAAGCGTTAAATGCAGCAGAAAATGAATAGCCAATGGGAGCGGCCACTTGCTTAATGTGCTCTTGCGATAGGATTTTTCCCACTAAATTACTCGAGGAGGGGTAATCATGTACTTATCGGTAATTCTGCGTCAAAGAGAAATGCAGAATTACCGAAATTACTCTGATTACTCCAGTGTAATTGAAATTGCACACATGACTATTTTATTCCCCTGCATCATCCTCACAGTTTTTTTTTTATCTTCCGTTGACTTGCTTTTAATTAGTCTTAATCTTCCTCGCTCTATTTTAATTATTGTTATTGTGCACCCATGTTTGTTGTATTTTTTCTTGTTAAATATCAAATGCCTACATGCCCACTGATGCTAGGTACCTACACATCAAAGCCCCAAACAAATGATCTGACCTTCATTCTGTTTTTCTTCATGTTAGTATAGTAGGACATCCCACATGCTATGTGTGCATATGAGAAAGACATTGAAAACTATTTTGTTATAATATTTTTTCTTCAGAGTCTCTCATTGGTTCATCTATTTTGGAAGGCTCATGCCCCCGATCATGCTACTCCTGCACTAGACCTGCTCTGTGTGCTTATTCATCCCACATATCTTGCCTTCTTTGATGTGGCTACTGTAATTGAAGTTTAAAGTCATTCTCTTTACTGTACTGTATGGTACAATTGACTTTTGTAACTAAACATCTTATTCAGCCATTCATTGATTGAATTTGCAACTGGTTGCTTTAAAATTATATTTTGTGGAGGAGAGACTCTTATCAACTGTCTAGAGTGAGAGTCATATTGGTATGTGACCATGCCTGCAGTTGACTTTACATTGAAAGAGCAATAAATAGGGGCGGAGGCGAACTCCGAGGAGTAAGGCTGCACCTCGCTGAAGCTCTCCTGCGAGTCGTCCCTGGGAGATCACTCAAGGTCCATCTACCCGTAGCCTGGCCCGGCTATGCTGCCACAACATCAGCAAGAGACAACCACCACAGACCCACCCTGGCAGCAAGAGCAGCAAGAGGAGGCCACAGGGCTTTGGGACTTGTGGTCTTGCGGCCTCTGTAACATCAAGGTCCACTGCCCAATGGTGCATGGCAGTGTCCACCACCTCCTCCCAAGCAACTAGGACCTCACGCACTAGCACGGCACTTGGTGTTCGTAGCAGTCTCCCCTGCAGACAGCCCACTCACCTAGGGACAGTGTCAGTGGTTATGCCACAAGAATACACTCCCACACAGGCACCAGCTAAGTTGTGCATGGCGATTGCCTTGACCTGCTCCCAAAGCTAGCAGAGGCACTGGAGACGCTCAGGGGCATTGTACTAGAATGAGGACTACCTTTCCAAGTAACAAAGGCTGCCATCTTAACTGAGGGTATTCCGTTCCTCATCTCATCATTAAGAGAGAGAAGGGATGCCCTTTCATGGAACAATGGCAGCCATCATCACTGAGGGTATTCCATCCCTCCTCTCACCATTCTAATAGACAGAGGACTGCCCTTTCAGGGTACAACGGCAGCCATCTTTACAGAGGAATTCCTTCCCTCATCTCATTCCTATGAGGCTGATTGGCACAAACAACTAAAACAATACAGGAGACCTCTACCAATTGTCGGCCATCTTGGTAAGGGGGCACTTCTTTGACACTACCCAGTGGTATTAAATGCATGCACTGGATATGCTCCTCAACAAGCATTACCTAGACCTTACTGATTGGTGTCCATTTCTCTAATATTGAATTCTCCCTGGAGCTTTTTTAACCTGCCTGCTCCCCCAACCATCTCAGTACCGTCATTAACTGCACTGAGTGGACCATTTGAACTTTTTGTCCCTGTGGGGTTTGTCGCTGGCACAGACTACTTCCTCCACATCAGGGTGACCAACCAATTCAATGGTCCCTCCTCTGCACATGTCTAAACTGAAAGACACACATGAGTTGCTGTTCTCTGAGGCTGTTTCCAGCTCCAGGATGCAACGAGTATGGGAAATACGGCAAATAAAGGACCACCCATCTCTTTTACGGCCATGGACATGCTGCTCCCAGAATTATCAGACATTAAAACATCTATAGGCTCCATAAATGAAGTAGTGTCCTAAACAGGTTTGAGGTTGTAATCCCACATCACTTCCTTCCACCACAGCCTTAGACACATCAGACATAGACACTCATGATTCCTGCACCCCTTCAGGAACTTCCACAGCAACCAACGACTGAAGAACACCGGACTGATGACCAGACTGAAAGGCATAGACTGGATAGAGTCACCCAAAATTGGACAGTGGATGGGGGAAGATATGTCACGAAAGGATAAGGATCACAGAGGGGCACATTCTAGTCTTTTCTGAAAACCTTGAAGGGAACCATGAGCACTCCTGGGCCTGGCCCTCATGTCCCAATACTTTCTATTTGCTATATTAAATACTTGGGATTGACTTGCTGCAGCTGAGTCCTCTGAGGGGCTTTCAGATGGGCTTTCGGATGGTTGCTCCACCCTCCACTATGAGCTCTGCATACTGGTCTAAGAACCAAACAAAGAGTCCCGGAGAACTGTCCGCTGGGACCTTCGGATGGAAGGATAATACCTAACTCCTACATTTGTAACTTATGCTTCCATATGTTATGCAAGTTGTGGCTTCCTGCCTAATAGTTTGTTGTTTGCCAAGAATCACATTTTCCATAAGGGTCTGAGGGCGCTGATGGGACATGGGGCATTCCTTTACAGGTTATGGTTATAGTACAGGTAATAAACGACTGGGGCCCACAGCCGGAGATAGGCGTATCAGCCCTCGCCCTAGTTCTACAGGTAGATTCATCTTCTCTCCTGAGCTGGGGAGGTTTTGATTAGTTCCATCCACAGATTCTCGATCCACAGAGGTTTGCTCTTTTTCTGACCTTTCTCTTTCTAACTGTTTTAGTAACCAGGATTCATCAGAGATCCACCACTTTTCGACCCCCCTTGGCCGACTCCCCACGCCACACTCATAACCTGTCCAGATGACTCCCCTCATTACTCCGCCACATCCACTGAAGATGCTGTTGCTCAATGTGAATGGCCCAGCACATTACATTTAATGAAAGAAAATATTGTCATAACTCAGATTGTGTCTCACTCTATGCTCGATTATGTTGTTTCTCTTTTCCAGCCCGGTAAGGTGCGGGCATCCTGCACCATTAGCCCTTGGAGTATTTCTCCCCTTGATATTAGGTAAGGGTCCTCTCCCTCACCACGCACTATCCTTCGGCGAGTTAGAGAAACCACTTTCTTTTTCTTTCTGTGATACTGCACTGACCCATCAGACGGGCGGCCTGGTTGTGCGATATATGCCTAATTGCTCTGATTTTTACCATGCACCATGCGGCGGTTCCGCACCATGCACTTACTAAACCATATGCTCCCTTGTGCTAGACACCCTGCATGACCTGTGCGTAAGTGGCCCCACACGTTGGGTTTCCACAGTCATGGCGCTTTGCCCGAAGTGGGTTACTCCTGGGGTGCCGGAGGGGCCGCACTTGGGATCGCCAGCTTTCTGGCGCTCACCTGGACCGGGCCTGCTTCACACGCCTGGGTAGTCACCGCATTGGGTACTTGCCCCATGGTTTTTCTACTCAGCCAGTCTCCTGCTTTTTATGCACGATGTGCGCTCCCTTGATGTACATCGTTGAGGCACACAATGATGCCTCTTATATTTGTCTGATGAATGTCCTTTTTGTTGTTTGCTTGTTTTCTCTCCTAGGTCACCATCAGGAGTGTTTTTCAACTATTATGTTGTAGCCTTACTGTAGGGTACACAGTTTAGGCCCGCCCTGATTTCATAGAGGGTTCTTATCCCTTTTAATCATTACTCACATGCACTCAACACCAGCATTTTGTTTCTCTGGTCCTGATGAAGCGCCATGGATCCTTGTGACCACCCAGGCGCGAAACATGTTGGCCTTTTAGTTACCTGGGCACATTGCGCCCATTGGGGTAACATACAACCTACAGGTTTTTTATTCTGACAAGGGTACCGTCACATTAAAACATACCCCTTTTGGTAACCCTTAGTCAGTTTTAAACTTTGCACGCACTGACTCACCCTCCACATAGGATTCACCCCACATACCCGCATGCATCAGACAGCAGTTCTTAGAAGATCTCCGCTAAAGTGACCCTTCGGGGGACCCGTAGGGCATTGCAGCGCCAGCCCGACGAGGAGCAAAACACCTGATGATGAAGCATGACATCCTTCGGGGTGTGTGAGGGCAACAAGAGGCAAGACCTGTTCTTCCCTCTTACCAGTGGGTTCTAGGCCTAGGACCCCTTCCCTGTCTTCTTCCTTCCACTCTCTCTTTCCCTTCTCAGTGAGTGGGTGACACTTTGCACCCCTCCTCCGGAACAGTGTCCCCCCGCTTTTGATTTTATAACTCAGATTGCACCACAGTTATGCGGCATTAATCCAGGAAACATACTTGATGGACATCGAACATGCTAAGCTGAAAAGGGAATGGGTGGGCACAGTGATACATGCCAGCTGGCAGGGACGTGAGATCTTACATCCTGCCACCCCCTAGATCATAGGAAGGGTGGAGTCACTATCCTCCTTCATAAAATAATGGCTGCACGTACACTTCCGACTTGGACAGATCCACTGGTCAGCTATGTCTTTGCCAAACTTAAAACACACTATGAGGTGTTGATCATTTGCTCAATATATACGCACCAGTAGGGGACAAATCTGACCTCCGTACCACTCTACTCAGACTCATCCACTCATTTGGCAAAACCAAACTTGAGAGGAGGAGCAACTGGAACTTGCTCCTTGGCTCTCAGCTTGACAAATCTGGAAACCTTAATGTCTGACAACCCAGAGATACTCTCTGATATCATCCATGACCAAGCCTTGGTGGAACCATGGTGCCTGACTCACCCTGGAGATAGGGATTACACTTTCCCATCTTGCGTACATGGTACAAGCTCCCACATAGACTTTTTCCTGATGATGGAGGTGGTGCTATCTCACAATTTGTCCTAAACCCCTATATTCCTGAATAGCATGTCCAACCGTGACATGATTGTGCTGGACTTGGACCGTAACCTATTGAAATCCCCCGTGGTCCTTTGGCACATGAATTTATCCCACTAGAGACAACCGGAGGATCAGCAACGCCTCCGTACTTCCCTGCGATACGGTCTCTTCGACTCAAACATTGTGGGCAGCCTGAAAGGCCTGCTTTCGGGAAAATCTAATGGGAGACTCTGTGGTCTACAAAAAGCGTTGCGAGGCCGACCGCCAAAGACTCACTGCTTTTATGAATTGACTTTTGATGAAAACAACTTGAATCCTTCTTCCTCCCTTCTTCGAGATCTCCTCAAGATGAAGTATGACTTGAATACCCTGTACACTTTACAGGCGGAATCAGCAATTTTCAGGCTCAAACAAAGACACTACGAGAGGGGGCAAAATACTGGCTAACTGCTTGCGGCACAATTGAAACCAATGTACTCACACACCGTCATCCCTAATATTAGGACTGTACTCAAAACATGCTCCTCACTGACCTTCATGACATATTGCAGGAGTTCTCTGATTTTTATAGATGATTGTACTCTACAGAGATGCACAACACTTCACAAGCCATTTCAGCACTTCTGAGCAAACTTACTCTACCAACACTTACTCAAGAACACGCAGCTGCCCTGGGGGGATATTAGCCATGAAGCCCAAGCCATAGACGCAACAGTGACACTGAAGGCACCAGGGGACACCGGTTTCCCCAAAGCATTTTATAAAAATTACCAAACCATTACTGGTGCCGCATTTCAACAAATCTTTCTGGGAAATCCCAGCTGACACTGCACCCTTACTTAAATTTAACAGAGCCAAGATCTCGTTAATACCCAAGGCTGGCAGAGATCCACTCGTTTGCATCAGCTATAGGCCTATCTCACTCATAAACTTAGACAAGACATGAAGATCCTGCTGAAAGTCTTGGCCACGGGGGTCACAGCCTACATTCCCCTATAAAGTCAACCCTCGCAGGTAGGGTTCATACCTGGTTGCATGTCAGCAAACCACCTGAGGATGCTCACCCATATTTTGTGGAAGGTCAGACATGAAAGGGGAAAAAAAAACCCTCATCTGACTTGATACCGAATAGGCATTCTACAGCGTGGAGTGGCTGTACTTGTTGAGAGTCAAGGAGCATTTGGACATGAATCATTTATTGAAAAAGTTCATGGTTGTATAACTCCCCCACCACCTTAGTCACATCCATTGTTTTCCCCTCCCACTTCTTTGAAATTTGTTGTGGGCAAGACAAGAATGCCTGCTGTTCCCCCTATTATTCGTGTTAGTGCTGGAACCACCGGCATACAAAACACTTACACCATACATGGGGGTGCACTGCAGTGGGGGAACAGAAAGCCTTTTATTATGCAGATGACATCTTGGTTACATTGTCCAACCCTCATGACTCAATACCAGTTCTCATGAATGTCTTTCTCTGTCTTCTCAGGCCATAAGATAGATTGGTCCAAGTGTGAAGCCATGCTGCAGACAAGTGGGACCATAGAGGCATCATTAGGATCTTCACCATTTGGCTGGAAAACCAGTCGCCTTAACTATCTTGGCGTGTACCTGAGTGCAGTTGCTGGAGAAAATATTTCCCCAATCATTGAAAAAGTCTCAACAGAATTTGCAAATTGGTATTGGTCCAAGCTTCAATTGACATTGTGACATTTTAGTGCAATGTGCAGATCATAAAAATGAATGTAATGCCACACTTTAATTATGACATACATCCCCTGAGGATCTCCCTTACGTTATCGCGGGAAATCGAGCACCTCATCAGGAACATTATATGGAACAAATATAAGCTGCGCCTTAAAGCTTCCAAGTTATATTACAAAACCACACAGAGGGGCTACAACACCGCATGTGGAGTCATATTGAGTTGCTTCCCAACTGGCACACGCGATCTTCATGCTAAAACCCATAGGGAAACACCCACCTGGACACGCCTAGATAAACACTTGCTGAAAACAAAAGAGGATCTTACAGTGTTCTGCAACAGTCATGCTCAAACTAACCCCACTGGTGATCCGATGTTGCATGCTGCTCCTTACACATGGGAATGGGCCCACAAATTGCTTCACAACCTGAACGTTGTTAATTTACACGCCCCTGTATGGAAAAAATAGGAACATCAAAATTTGAGGGGGAGAAATTGAATGGTCAGTGTGGAGCAACAAGATGATACTTTACATAGAGGACTTACTTGATGAATTGTGACTTCCTCTCATTTGACTCACTTGCGCTCAAATACGGGCTATCACTATCACAAAAATTGTGATATAGCCAACTGAAACACCAAACTCATATACCCAACTGAAACACAGCCTACGTCCGAGTTTAGGCACACCATATTATGCATTGGAAACAGATTCCCTCCTTCTATTTATCAGGATATAGAAAAACTTCAAGGGAACTATCCCTGGAATTTATACTAATCTATCTGACACACTCTTCTCGCAACCCATTGCATGCAACCTATGTAGTTGGTGTGAATCCAGATTAGATCTATCCATCCCTGAAGATGAATGGCTCAGCATGCTTAAATACCACGACAGAACACTATGAGAGGAGAGACTCAAATTTAGTTACTTCAAAACTCTCTATCAATGGCATTGGTCATCATCCAAGCATCATGGAGCATGCTAGCAGCCTGATTCCAAGTGCTAGAGATGCTCCACCTCTGACTGCAATATAGTACATATCCTATGGGACTGTACATCTCTCTCCAATTATTGGAGACAGGTCTGGGATTTTCTCCACAACAAACTGGGAGTGCCGACGACACTGATGAGCCAATTGACTTTACTTCTTGACACCTCTACCCTGTGATCTCTGCCCCATCATACCGCCCGTAGGTTATCCACGACCATGGCAGTGGCAAAGTGGAAATATTACGCCACTGGAAAACTACAATGCCACCATCCTAACAAACATGGCTTTCTGGTATGCATATTGTTGGAATTGGCCCTTTCTTCAGGGTCACACAAAAACATTTGTGATTTTGTTGGCTATAGGACTGCTAACCAGTTCTAAAATGCTCATTCTTTCTCCATTAAACATGATAAGATTCATATATATCTGTTTGGCATATTTAATTTACTTATAATTCCCTTGTAGTGTGGTATACCATATACCCAGGGAGTGTAATGTAAATGCCACTAGTGGGCCTGCAGCACTTATTGTGCCACCCACTTAAGTAGCACCTTTTAAACACATCACAGGCCTGCCAATGCAGCCAGAATGCAGTTTTAAACAGCCAATTCAACTTGGCAATATACCCCCTTGCTAAGACCTAATCTCCCTTTTATTGCATATAAATCTCCCACCAAGGTAATCCCTAGATAGGCCATTGGGCAGGGTACATTGCAATTAAAAGGTTGGAAATGTACTTTTAAGTTTTACATGTCCTGGAAGTTAAAAACTCCTAAATCTGTTTTTCACTACTGTGAGGTCTACCTCTCCTATAGGCTAATATTGCTTTGCCTTATTACATTTAATACGTGCTAGATTTTGATTGGCAACAGGCAAACATTTTGTCTTTGGTGTCTGAGAAATTGTAATTAAAAATCTTCTTTGATGGTAAAGTCAGATTTTAAATTACAATTTTGAAAATGCCAGTTTAGAAGTTGCCATGTTCTTGCCCTAACCATTTGGTGCCTACAGCCTACTACCGGGTCATATGACTGGGTGTAGTTGGCAGCTGGACCTTGTTTATTCCTCCCAGACAGCCACACACAAGAGGGATGAGGTGTACATTGATGGGCCCTCTGCTAGCAGGATGGGGGGTGGATGGGCACAGCCTCACTTGCAACTGAATAGGCTGTGCTCTGCCTTTGAACAAAGGACTTGTCAGTGTCACCCCAACATTGTTCATTCAGCTAGCTTGGAGCCAGGGCAGGGGAGATAGGAAACTTTAATCACTTCAAATGGATTTCTCTAGAAAATGAATCTACTTCAAAGCAGGCACCAGGTTTGAAAATAGGACCATCAGACCCACTCTTCAGTTCACTTTTTGGACCTGTGGAAGGACTTTCAGAGGACTGCCTGCTGTTGTGGCCTGCTGTGTACTCCACCAGCTTGCTCTGTTGCACCTGGAAGGACTGTATTGCTACATGGACCCTGCTTTGAATCCTCAGAGGCACTGCTTGAGTTCTGTTTCATCACTTGAACCCAGGGCTTTGAGTGAGTGGAACTCTAAATTGGAAAACTCTGTAAGATTCTGCGGAATTCTGCAAACGAGTAGAAATCGGCACCTCACAGTTTGCGATGATTTTTAGTACCAGGAGCTTGTTTTACACTGAAAAACCAGCACAAATGACACCACGTGGCACAGCAGAGGACACTACTTCTCGAGTTTTACTTCTGCTCGAGTAGATTTCTACTCGGACTGCAACTTTCTCATCGTGAAAGTTTGTGACTGCCGATGCTGGGAAAATCTCACCACATGCCCTCCTAGTGCCCGAAAACCATGCTTGGGGACGGCAATTCTCGCTTGTCCATGCCAATTTGCCATTGGCAAGCTGAGTGTGAGAAAAAACTCTGCCACACGGTGGTTGGCAGAATTTTGCTAGAACTCCACATTAAGGGGCCGATTCCGATTCAGGCCGGAAATCTCTCCGACCGAGCCGGACCCGGAGAGAATTCCGACCGAATCGGACCCTAGCAGTCCGACCGGACGAGTACGATGCATTCGCATGCTATCGGACTCGAGTCGGTCGGACTCCCATTGAAGTCAATGGGAGCCGGGCGTACAATGCGTACGCGGGCTCCCATTGACTCAATGGGTGCGAGGCGGAAAAGGGCGCCCCCTACAGCGTGTACGCGTCCATGCGCATCGCGGCGTACATGCACAGGTAGGGGGACCCATGGGTCCCCCTGTGTGCGACTCACGTGCATACGCGTACAGGGGGTCCGACGCGGACCCCCAAAGTCCGGCTCCGACAGCTTTTTCGAGCCGGACGGCGCGAGTCGATCGGACTGCTCGCGGCGCGCATCGTACTTACCCGGCCGGGAAACGTCTCCATAGCGCGGTGCGAGTCGTGTCCATGTGAGTCGGTCGGAGCGTGTTGAAGCCGCGTTCGAGTCGGTCGGCGATTTCGCGGGTGCTTGCATCGTACTCGCTCGGCCGGACCCGCGTACGATTCGGTCGGGAAACAGGGCTCCGAATCGGATCCGGTGAATCCGAATCCGATTCGGAGCACTACCGGCCGAGATCGGAATCGGCCCCTAAATGTGCAATGCGGAGTGGCCAAAACTCAGCCAACTCTGCCGGCGGAGTGAAGTTTATCGCCCACACTTACCCAGACTACTAGAGTCACTCAAAGTTATGTTATGTTATGTTTACAGCATTTGTAAGGTGCATAGTCCGTCAGCACGAACAGATGCCCGCAGTTGGCGCTTTGATCTTTTAGGTGATATTTTTTACCTTAAGCTTAAAAAAAGTCATAAGTCCTGCTCTACTGATTGGATTATTGTTGTTTTGGTCTTAAATATTTTATTAAAATTTACTCCATTTTTCTAAATTGGTGTGGGATTTTTCTAGTGATGTCTTTTCACTTTATTATTGTTTGTGTGCTGCATAAATATTTTGCACATTGCCTCTAATTTAAGCCTGACTCCTTTTGTGCCTAGCTACCATAGGGTTAAGCACAGGTTAATTTAGTTACTTTTGTGGTTCAGCCTGACAGGGATTGTGCCTGTTACTTGAACATGGTCACCCCCCCATTCAACCAGTAACCCAATTTCTCATGCATATAATGGCTTTGTACGAGAAGCTAATATACAAAATTAATGGCCTACTGCAAAACTTTGACAAGACATGGGGTACATTCCTATACTCCTGACCATCACTGATTGAAACAGAACCACTAGGCATCATTCATTGGACTATCAAATGAGAGGGTTTTAAGTAAGGAAGTAGTGGCGCTCAGCTTTGTTTGCGTACATGTATAAGTAAAAGGCTCAAGTACATACGGTGCTAACCAGGTAGGGGAGACCCCTATAACCCCTATGTGCGTGCAGGAAAAATCCTGCAACAAGTAGAACAACCAAAACCTGGGCACACGTATAAAAGTGTGTGTAAATAAGGTAAAAATTAACAAAAGTCCATAGGAAAATCAGTTGTAGTAAAGTTTGCAGAAGAGTCTTTTCTTATTTCTTTAATTCAAACCACGTTGAGAGGTAATCAGCAGAAAAAACCAAAAACCAGCCAACACGTGTTTCGTCTAGGAGGTTACTCCCACGACTTCTTCAGGGCTGTAGTTTTGATAAACGGAACAGTGAAATCGAGATGCCGGTGATAATTCCAACCCGGCAGGTCTATACTGCAAATTGAGTGAAAGAATACCCAAGTGTACGGATAATCAAAACTTGTCTAATCGTATTGAGCTCAAAGCAAGCCACGAGTATGGACACAGGTATGTATCGTGTAGTCAAGGATCCACAAACAAAAGGAGTGGACATTAATGAGGTGTAATAAAGCGGATACTCCAGGCATAAGTCCATTCAGTTAAGATTAAAAGCAGATATCAGTGTCAAGACACGGGTATGTGTCAACGATTTCTATTGCTGCAAGGAAAAGTGAACCGTGGCTTGCGTCGATGTCCTTCCGGTGTGAATGGACTTATGCCTGGCGTATCCGCTTTATTACACCTCATTAATGTCCACTCCTTTTGTTTGTGGATCCTTGACTACACGATACATACCTGTGTCCTTACTCGTGGCTTGCTTTGAGCTCAATACGATTAGACAAGTTTTGATTATGCTTACACTTGGGTATTCTTTCACTCAATTTGCAGTATAGACCTGCCGGGTTGGAATTATCACCGGCATCTCGATTTCACTGTTCCGTTTATCAAAACTACAGCCCTGAAGAAGTCGTGGGAGTAACCTCCTAGACGAAACACGTGTTGGCTGGTTTTTGGTTTTTTCTGCTGATTACCTCTCAACGTGGTTTGAATTAAAGAAATAAGAAAAGACTCTTCTGCGAACTTTACTACAGCTGATTTTCCTATGGACTTTTGTTAATTTTTACCTTATTTACACACACTTTTATACGTGTGCCCAGGTTTTGGTTGTTATCATTCATTGGACTGACAGCCCCAATTCGGACATAGTCAGGACCAAGGATATGTGCTGTGGCAATCATACAGATCCCACGACACAGATATTGCCTGATTGAGGACATACATGGTGCGACAGTCTTACCCTTGAGAACGTTCTCGGAGAACAGACCAGATTCAATGGCTGCCATTCTCCCTCAGACTGAGCAAATGACCTCTAAGGTGACCCTATCCTATTCTAGTTAGCAATTGCATATGTATTTTGCCTATCATTGTCTGTGAAACAATTACGATTAAAATCAAAACATTCTGTAATGCCCTAAAATATGTGTAATGTTTGTTGCATTCCATGTGCCCAATGTTAATATTATTTTGAATTACTTGTTTCACACCTACATTTTTGTAATATGAAAATAACTGTTGTAAAAATACACAAAAGAAAGAGCAAGCAATGGTGAGAATTTAAAGGCATTTGTGGTTCTCATGTGATAAAGTTGTGAGACTATGGTAATAGACACGTTCCTTTAGAAACCTGCTGCTGTGCATTATTAAATGGTGTGTCCTCTTGATTTTCTCTTGGTACTACAACAATACCTAGCAGTCACTTTCTCTGTTAACTGACTTAGAGCCTCTTTTACATTATCTTTACTTTTCCATTTTGTTTTCCTCAGATCAGTCTCATTGTCCTGGGTTGTGGTACAAACAACCCTACCATGCTTCTGGAAACAATGATAGCCTCATTCACAGAGTGAAGTCGGTATAAGGACATACAGTTACATAAATTCGGCTGAACTGTGCTCCTCCACTGGCTTTTGAACAATGATGTATTTACATTTTTTCACATCAGACAGATATACGATATATTGATGTACAGAACCCTGAAAACAAATGAGCTGTTGAATAGCCACACAAAAGGAAGGACTGGAAAAATCGACAGATTCAGAATATTGCATCAACATAAACAGCACAGACTCAGCATCTCGACCCTCCCAGATATATGTGAATATTATCACAAATGTATGCAAATACAAATGTATGCAGTTCCCAGCTACTACTACCTCATCAAAAATTACATACCTTCATGGGTCATCATTCCCAATTGCCCTTAGGTGGTAATATCCACTGGAACACTGCTTGGTGGTAAACATTTCAAACAAATGGGACAGCACAATCCATATAACTGATAAAGCAAGAAAGAGCCCTGTTCTGTATGAAATAAAAATTAAATCAAATTGACTTTTAAAATGTCGACTACATTAAAATTATGTTCAAAGTGTTGAGGTAATAATGTTGTGTCTTTCATCATTAATCATTGAAAGACGTTTTTATTATGTACATTCCTTCATTTATTTATAGCCCCTTAGTATTCCTTACCATTTCATATCCCTTATCTCTTAAATCCCATTACTACCCTTTAAAGCTACTCTTCTGTAAACCCAAAAAAACAATTATTATCCCTTAACGCTACCATTTCATGAACCTAACAACCCCTTACTTTCCCTTAGGGCTTCCATTCTCTGAAGCATAAACCCCCTCAAAATACACCTATGTTTCCCTTTTCGGAACATAATGACCCATTAACATCTCTTAACACTACACCTTCTCTACACTGAAAAACTACATAATGCCCCTTATTACTATTCTTCACTCAATCCTAAAATACCTTCCTACCGCTTAACACTACTCTTCCATGAACCCTAAAAAACCCTTACTACCCTTTTAAGCTACCCATCTTAAACCCTAAAAACCCAAACAACCCCTCAATGCTACCCTTTCCTGAACCCTAAAAACCTCCTACTGCTTCTTTAACCTACTCTTCCCTGAACCTTATAAAACCCTTACTACCACATAACTCTGCCAGTCCCTCAACCCTACAAACCCGCTAGTACCCCTTAACTCTATTCTTCTGTGAATCGTAAAGCTCCCAGTACATTTAATTTCACCCTATAACTTTTTTGTAGACACCTCTTTTTCCATTCTATGTTTACAGTAGTGGACATTTTTTAAACAACTTTTTTTCAGTTTAATTTTTTACCCCACAATATTTTTACTGCAAACCAGCCTCTCAAACTGACATCTGGAGTCAGATGGTCTTTTTTAGTCCAAAGACTCCTCCCCTCATGTAGTTGCGTGTGCCTCTCTTTGTGTCAGTGCTACGTTTGTTGCAGACTAGATGTGTGAAGTTTAGATCCGTCGGCTCAATGTATTATTGGATTAGCAGTCATGCAACACTGGATTACAGGGCCACTCTGATTGCTTGCTGTTGCTTTGTTTAGCAGATTAACTGCTATTTTCGGATCAATAGAATGGATCAAACAGTCTACATGGAAACCTCCTACTCCACAGGTACCCAGGCAACAGGAATCTGGTCAGATACTGCTTGTTTGAAGCCAGAGCAGGAGTCATGGCCGCTCCTCAGTTCATTGGTGGAAAGAGCAGTGGTGTGTGTCATCTTTAGGGCAAAGGTAGTTACAGGAAGGGCACGGGAAGCTTCAGCTTTCTGCTGAACCAAGAGAGCTGTTTCTGGCTGTAGTCAGCTGTGTGAGGTGGCAGCATGTCTTGTGGGACGCCATAGACGGCGTAGACCGCTAGTTGCAGAGTCTTACAGTCAAATGTTTAAAGCTCCAGTGTGGTCTGTAATTTACAACTAAAGGATTAAGATAGTGGAGCTTTAAATTATATAATACCAGGTTCTTTTTCCTTCAATTTGATTTCAACTTTGGTGCTATTGCTTTTGCCCTTCAAGGACCCCGAAAGCTAGGTTCTGAGCATTTTATGTGGTGCCATACTAATACTGAGTGCCTCCTTACAAGTTGGAATATGTTAGCAACTGTAATTTAATTGTAAGCAACAAGCTTAAGTTTACATAATCTGACACCAGAGAGGAAAGGAAGCCAAGACTGACAAACAGGAGTAAAGTGACAGGAGCTCTTTTTTGCCCTACTGCTATGTCATGTTTGAGAAGTTTTAATAACATGCCTATTACACAGAAGAAACACGCAATAATTAGAAAAGGCCTCAAGTCAAGGGAAACAAATTCCGGGTCGGAAAAGTATGGCCCAGGATAAAGAAAAACTTCTTGTGGTACTGGACACTATGGGGCCGATTCCGATCTCGGCCGGTAGTGCTCCGAATCGGATTCGGATTTACCGGATCCGATTCGGAGCCCTGTTTCCCGACCGAATTGTACGCGGGTCCGGCCGAGCGAGTACGATGCAAGCTCCCGCGAAATCGCCGACCGACTCGTACGCAGCTTCAACACGCTCCGACCGACTCGCATGGACACGACTCGCACCGCGCTATGGAGACGTTTCCCGGCCGGGTAAGTACGATGCGCGCCTTGAGCAGTCCGACCGACTCGCGCCGTCTGGCTCGAAAAAGCTGTCGGAGCCGGACTTTGGGGGTCCGCGTCGGACCCCCCTGTACGCGTAGGCGCGCGAGTCGCACACAGGGGGACCCATGGGTCCCCCTACCTGTGCATGTACGCCGCGATGCGCATGGACGCGTACCCGCTGTAGGGGCGCCCTTGTTCGCCTCGCACCCATTGAGTCAATCGGAGCCTGCGTACGCGTTGTACTACCGGCTCCCATTGACTTCAATGGGAGTCCGACCGAATCGAGTCCGATAGCATGCGAATGCATCGTACTCGTCCGGTCGGACTGCTAGGGTCCGATTCGGTCGGAATTCTCTCCGGGTCCGGCTCGGTCGGAGAGATTTCCGGCCGGAATCGGAATCGGCCCCTATGAGTCTTGCTATTCCATCAAATAATACTAGTCGTACTCAAAAGTGACCAATAATGCAAGACATTGTCGCACCGGTTTATTCAATTAGAGATTTGTTCGGGATTTACTTTAGGAAAAAAGATAAGAAAGACCTGTATCATGTTACCCTTGACAGAAGAAGGCAATTAAGTAGGATTTGATCACCTCCTTGTATGTAGATGCTCCCTACCTATTTCATGATTCAGGGGTTGATGCAGCCCCTGTGCCTCGGTTAACTTCTTCTCCTCAGATTGATCCTTTTGACTTATCAGATCAACAAATAGAAAGTACTTCTCTAGAAGATGTTACAGAATAGAAAGGGAGCCTTCCACTATGCCAAACAAGACTATTGAATGAAAAATCATAAACGGGGTAGAAACGTGATAAGGCATTCATGCAAGTCAGGTATTCTACCTTGGTTACTTCAGTGGTCCCGGCATCTTCAATGCTGGATGTTCTGTTATTAATGAAGAGAACTGTACACATGATTTTTGAATCAGTAGTATCAAATAATGATGAAGTAAATTGCACTGCTGAAGAATATAAATGAGGAGTTAAAATTAAATGAGACATGTATGCCCACAATAGCTCACCCTTTTGAGGATCATAATACCAACAAGAGTGAATTAGACTGCTCACAGGAAAAAATGAGGAAAGTAGAAGTTGCCCAAGTTTACATTCTAAACGCCTCATCAAAAGATGAAGCTATTGGGGTAGCCAAATTCTCTAGGGTTCATAATAGTACAAGAAATGTAAGTAACACTTCAGTTAACAATATTTCAAGTAAAGTATTGGGCTCTCAAGAGCTGACTAGCTGACCACAGGATACAACTTCCAGAATAAGAGGAAAGGATTATAACTGACCTGGTGGGGGAGAAATGCCCCAAGGGATGCTCCTCCAAAGAATCGTACAAATGCACAAAAGCAGTGCATTAAGAAGAGGGCTTACCAAGAGAAGGAGGATCAAATCTGAAAGCTAAATAAAATAGTAATATCTGTGAGGGAAAAGACATATCAGCCAGATGTAAATGAGGATGTCGATTTTTTGGAGCTATATTTTGAAATAATGAGGGAAGGGGGGACAAAAAAGGTGAGACTGTTAAGTAGATCTAGTTGTTTGTGGTTATGTCTTAATATTTCCTTGTCAAAGATTATATCCTCTAGTGATTTTAAACATGTGGGTTGCACTGAGGAGAATTCATTAAGAGAGGTTACAAGAATAAAGGTAGATTCCATAATGTCAATACAAGAAATGCTAACCCCCACATGTCAGACCTTTTATAAGTCACCATACTAGATTAACACACATGCAAATCAACCTCTATCATGAAGAAATGAATGGGAACACTCTGATAAGACAGTTGGGTTTAATAAAAGAAGCTTAAAAATGACTTTACCTGGAAATTAAAGCAATGGAGTTTCCAATTCGAAACATAAATCTAATAGCTTTGAGTGTCTAAGCTCTGATGGACATGAAATGCTGGAGTATGGCAGACTAAGGGGCTGATATATATCTTTTTGGTAAGTATACTCCATCTCAACGGTGACCGAGTATCTTTACCGCCAACATAATAGTCCTCCCACCCGATATAGATGTGTACGAACTATAGGATTGGTTACGATGGTGACTACTTCATCGGACAACTGGCTATACGTCCGCTCACTCAATTAGGATGGGGGGGCATATACCAATTATTTTACTGTCCGATGCTGCCATGAAAACCCTGGAAGTGAGCTACAGTAAATAAGGAATAATTCCCCTCTCACGATGGGAGATGACTCCAATAGCAAGTGGGGCTTTTCATTTTATTTTCAAAAATAAAATCTGATTTCATGATTTTTTTTATCTTAAAAAAGAAAACTGCTTGGTGCAGTGTTCCATCAAGTTTACAGAACCCTGCACCCAACAGCAAAGAGCATTGACAGGAACCGCTGTGACGATGGTTCCTGCCAAAGCAATATAAATAGCTGTCAACTTGGCATTCATCTATACATTTGGCAGGTAGTCCATCCACCAGGGGGCAGAGTAATATACTCCATCCCCCTGGTGGAACAACAGGCCATACTCCAAAATATAAATTGAGCAATTAGGATAGTAATTCCCCAGACATGGAAAGTTTGCAGGTCAAAACACATGTTGAATTCTGATTTGCTAAAGAAAATTCTAGAAGAAAATGATATGATATGTTTTCCAAGAGATACCACTGTCTGTGGAGAAACCAGTGTTTTTATAGGATAGGTGCAAATATCTTCCCACTGCCACACCAAATAGCATAGATCGCTATATCCGTCACTTAGTAACAAACAGTGAGTGGATACATAAATGCAAGATTTATCTTTTTAATAACTTTGAAGTGATTGGGAGCATTTCTATTGTGAATGAGTATATTAATTTGGGTGAGAAAACGTACAATGTTAATCAACTACCGCTATGTAAGGATGATGTGGCTCTCATCTGTACAAAGTTTCCAAATTCATGAATACTTTTAATGAGGAATTTCAATCCTCAAAAAACTTTGTCTAAGGCTGCATTTTTGGTAATCAATGGCTTTCATATTATAAATGTAAACAATATTGACCACTTCCCATTAAAAGTGAACTTAAGACAAAAAATGTCTAATAAAGAAACAATTTTGCCTATAGACCTGGCATTTCATAAATGTCTATCAATGCATATAAGTGAGGATCCCTCATTGTTATTAATCCAACTATAAAAAAGATGTATGTAAATGGCATGTTAAACAATGCATTGATGGTGATTGAATGTTACGAGAGTTTAATGAATGATATGGTTAAATGTATGAAAGTTAACCTGCAAATGAAAAATATGCATGTAGTACTAGCGACTGCTAGGCTAAAAAGAAGGAAACGTGGTTTGATACACCTTGTATAGATTAAAAAATATAATTAAGGAAGATGAAATGCCTTCAAATGGTGAAAAGTGATGAAATTATATACTGAGAATTAAAGAAAGAATATAAGGTAAGGATTAAGCAGAATGAAGCCCAATATTATAAGAATAAGCAGTTTATCCAACACATCTGCAGTTGAAATGCACATACAGGCATAGTTATATTTGTGTAAGATATTCACCACCGCTACAAGTTCCCCACCTCCACACCACTGGCATCGTGGTCAACTCGCAGTCAACTTGTAAACTCGTAATTTGGACCGCCAGCACTGTGGGCCACTGGCGGTGGTTGACGGGGGCTTATGGCAGTTGACAGCCAAACTCGTAATAAGGTCCTTAGTGATAATGGATAAGATACCAGCTGGGTTAGAGAGGAAGCAAGCAGATTTTAATAATTATTGGCAAATAAATACATTGACTATTAAGTTAGGTAAAAAAAAATTGTGGCATTTGGTAGAAAGCAGCATGGATATGTTCAGTCAATGGGACAGAGAAGCGTAGAATAAGTTTCAAATTTTAAGTATCTGGTCACGATTTTTTGTAAGAAGGTAATGTGAACATTGCACATAGACAATTTAAAAACTAGGGCACGGTCAACTATAGGAGGTCTAAAGAACTTTAAAAGAGATTGTGGAGGGTCATCTTCTCAACTGGTTCTCGTAGCCTGTAAAGCAATGATACCACCTCAGCTTTTACATGGGGTTGATATATTAGCCATGAGTGGACACTCTCTAGCTGATTTAATTTACTGTGGGAGTCCATTTTTTTGCCAGGGTGATGGAGTATTGCCCTGACGGAGATACCTTCAACTGAATAAACAAATGTCACAACTTTTTCGTAGTTTGGTGCAGGGTCTGTCAATATGATGAAGTCTTGAACCAAACTGGTTTCTGTTTTTATTTTAAAAGAATCCCAAAGCAGTATTTATTTTTTAATTAAAAAATAAAATGCCCCACTAGCCATGGGAGTCATCTAAAATGGCAATGGATTGCCTGGCAGTGACAGACAGTTAACAATGGCCCATCCTAATTGGATGAACAGACACATAGCCAAACCCATGGTCTGCCCACATAGCGGCATACAGATCGCCAGATCACTGTGTTAGCGGGGAGGGAACTCGCTGTTGCGATGGAGTTCCTTCTCAGCCAACAATTAAGTTGGCCCTTAGACTGGAATTGTTAGAAGGCTATACTTGATGAACTTGTTATACTTGCTAAAATGATCTATGCCACTTGCACTCATAGTGGAAACTCACATGCAGTCATGGTCTTCCCTAATGCGTTTTCAATCCTTGTGGTTTTGGAATAAATTGATAACCTATGACCTCCCAAAAGTGGACTGGTAGTGTAAAGATGAAATAGACATCAGTGAATTTGTTCGGGCTAAAGACAACATCAGAACTTAATTGCAAATGACCTTAAGGCCATGAGCTTTAAAATAGATTCTCCAATATAATTATGTTAAATTAAACTAAAGGCATTAGTGTTGGAGGATTCATTGGAAAGAGGTATGAGGTGTCTAGCCTTGAAGAGTTCTATGTTACACTTAAGAGAGTCTTAGAAGAAATATTTGTTTCCATTTTAACACTCCTACCGAATCAGGTTATTTGCAATACTAAACTGAAATTTAAGAAAGGGCCCTCCCTCTTGATGCAGAATCTTTTAAGAAACATGATGAGAGCTGAAGTTTTGGTTTGGGGGAAATGATGGACAAACGTTCATGTTGTTAGAGACTGTCTAAAATTCTTTTATCATTTTGAGACTTGTTTTCAACACCAATTTGTTTTAAATATACGAAAAGATCTAGGATGCTTGCAGTGAAATTTTCATTCTCTTTTTTCTAAATATATTTTTATTAGAGATTTTGTCAGTGTCACATATGCAAATACATGAGGAGATTCAACATTAAAAAGTACCATTAAGAAAAAAAAGGAATCCAGGAGCTATCTAGTGTTAAAAAACCATAAATATCATTTTATATACGATCATTACAAACAATGCATAATTCATCTTAACCCATATCTATATCATTTTTCCAGCGATAAATCTGTGGCCATATACACTTTCCTAATTTTTTAACCCTCTGACTCTTCCGTTCATAAACCCCCTTTTCAAGATTAAATATTGATAAAAGCCGAGCAAGCCATAGATGGAAAGTGGGAGCTGATGGGTCCAACCAGGCAGAGGAAATACATATTCTTACCAGTATCATGGCCAAAAACAAAAAGTATTGCTGTAATCCCATCGTTCCTTCACTACAAATACCCAGCAGCATTCATTTAGGTGTTAGGGTTACTTTTAATTTTAGGGATTGTTCTAAAAATGTTTCTATATCTTTCTTTAAGATTTCTAAAAGAGGGCAAGTAGTAAACATGTGTACCAAATCTGCTTCTATGCTTTGGCGGCGAGGGCACCGAACACCGTCTGAGCCCCCTCATTTGGCTATTTTAGCCGGTGTATAATAGAGATCAAAAATTGTTTTATAATGTTGAGCCTGTAACCCAGCCGAGCACAATATAGTCTGTACTAGTTTTAAATATTCTAAAAAACAATCTCTTGTTACACCAAGGGGAGGTTTACTAAGATTTTGCTGCGTGTTTGCGTCACAAAAGTGACGCAAAATGGCGAAAAATCTTTTTTTCTTAATTTACTTACCAGCGCTAAACTTGTTTAGCGCTGGAAATAACGTAAAAGTAATGCGAAGCAACGCATAGCGCTGCTTCTCATTACTTTGCGCCATGGAGGTATGCCAAGGGTGGTGCATGGGCTTTCCCATGCAACCATCCAAGGTTTCTCACGCTAAACCCAATTTACCAAATACAGTAGATTGGATTTAGCGTGAAAAAACTGCGCCCTTTTAAACTAGGTGCAAGGAAGGAGCAATGCTTTAATTTCTCCTTCCTTTTCCAACTTTGCATGCGTGCTGCACTGTGCAGCACACATACAAAGTGGGAAAAGCTTTCCCTCATGTCTAGGCATAGTATTTTGTATAGGAAAGGTATCCTTTCTATACAAAACCATAGGCTGGACTCACACACACACACCCTAGCCCTATGGTACATGATATGGATAGCGTGTGTAGGATATAAAATCAAGTCATCTGTCTTTGAAAAATCTGAAGATAGTAATTGCATGTTCTTATGGTTTTCAGATCTCCCTTCCTGCAGTTCCCTTCCCATCCTTCCCTCACTTGATCCTATCAAAATTCTGTGCTATTACAGCATACGTAATTGAGATGATCAAGAGGTGGACCCACTTGTGCATTGCTCCAATCCCAAGGTACAGGACTGCAGATGACACCCCCCAAATTTCTGTTCCCATTTCTTAACTTGTTTCTCAATGTCATCTTGCAACATTTGATTCAGATGGATGTATAGCTGACTAATTGTGCAGCCCTTGTTATCTTTTACTACCTGCATTGTAGCATATTTAGTAAAACCTCTTGGCCCCCAGTATCTTGACTAAAAAACTCTGTTGGCTCACGGCTTGGATCTACACCAAAAACAGGATGCCATCTAAAGCGGCTCGTGTGATGTGAGAATGGATTACTGAGGTAGAACCAGCTGTACCTGTAAACGTGACCTCTTCTTACGCCCACGCTCAAAGTCAGGGAAAGGAGGCACAGCATTTGCTGGTGGGAACAAACCAGTCTTGACAAATAGAAAGGGCTTGGAAGCTGCAACTTCTATGGACATAAAAAGTACTGAACAGGTGTGCCGGTGCAGAAACTAGATCTACAAGCTCATCAGCAGCAGCAGGCAATTACAAAATTTTTCTGGCTATGGCAGAAGCTGCTGGATATCTTCGCTTAGAAACTGTGGAAGAGCCTGGGAAAAAATCACTGGACAGGGTGGGTGATAACCCACAGACCAACTAGTGAGTGTAAGACAGGGAGAGGAAGGGCTTCCAAGTAAGCTTGCTCTGCCAGTGGAGGATGACAGGGGGCCCCTGCGACTGACAGGTTACCCACTTGGAGAAATGGCTCAGGGGGCAGGAAACAGATACACTTCTAAGCACGCTGGCCCACCGCTTCCACAGGGGTGCATTTTAACAAAAAATGGAGGGCAGGCGGTAGACAGCACTGAAATTAAGCGTGTGTTACTAGCATAGTAGCTTCCAGGCTGGAGGAACCCCAAAACAAATGCATTGGTAGAAGTGGCAGTGGGCTTAAGGGGGCTGGAGGACTCCCAAGACTTAGGGGAGAAATCTTTCTCCCTAACTGAAGGCTCAGACATTAGCTCAATGGAATCAGAGGGTGGGAGCATCCTGTTGACCTCCAGCTCGAGCCCAAGGAGCCAGTATGATGATCTTGGAACTGTAGTTGGAAGGAAGAAGCACTCTAGAAGGAGTAAAGATGGTATACAGCAAGGGTATTCCATGGATGGATCAAAAAGAAATGGATCAAATGCAACCCTAAAATGGGATTACTCAGCTACACAGAAAATCTATATGGATTTGCAAAAGCAGGGACACATCAACACTGAGTCTAAGGAGGTGTAAATAGTAATGCGAGCCGTGGAACCAACTTTAAAACTAATCTACGAATCTATAAAGCAACATCAAGAAGAGACATGAATGGATAATAGAAAAAACAGGCTGGCTACAAAAAGATGCAAGGGGCAATCAGTAACGTGGCTAAAGCTTGTTAAGAAGTAAGTGAGAGATTAACGGCTACAGAAGAACGGACAAACGCCTTGGAAACTGAAGTGGCCAGGGCTCAGACTCAGACAGAGGCACAAGGCTCACAAATCACTGACATACAAAAGAAGTTAGAAGACTATGAAAACAGGCAGCGTTGCAACAATTTGAGAATTCTAGGCATTGAAGAGGGGGCTGAAGGGAATGATATCCGGGCCTATATGCTGAATTTGATGAAGGGGTTCTTCACTGAGCTCCAACAATGGAATTGGGAAATGGAAATGCAACAAGTACACCGTTATCCATTCATGCTGAAAAAATCAGGACAACATCAGACAGGAGAATTTAAGAAACCAAGAGCTATAATTGTTTATTTTAGGAACTATTTGCTATGTGAAACAGTGTTTGCAAAATCTCGTCCGGATGCTAAACAGACTTATGAGAGACAGTCCTTTTTTTCAAGGCCGACTTCTGTCATGTAATGGTAGAAAGATGTTGGAGGCTAAGACAGCTGATTCAACCATATCAGGCACTCAGTGCTGAAGCCTACCTAATAAATCCAACTTACTTAAAAATAATTTTTAATAATAAAAGTTTCCACCTCGGAGATAAAGGCCAAAGAGTATATGGGTGAATTGTTGAAATAGAGATTGAGCAATCTAATAGGCCTTTGATTATTATTGTTAACCCAAGTGTATTTGGATGTTTGGGGCTCTGAGTAGCGGGGGAGTCCCAGATTTCATCACCCAGACCATACCTGGTCTGTTTGCCTCAAGGTTTGGGTGGGAAGGAGGGGATTTGAGAGGCGGTGGGATTGGGGGTGGGAGGGATGCATGGGGAGGGATGAGGGGGGAAGAGTAGGGAGTAGGTTGGTTCAGGGCACGTGGGGTGGTCGAAAATGGGAAAAAGAATTGTGCATGAGGAGATTCAAGAGATTCTATGGAAGGAAAGATGAGCTGATTTCAGAAGCTGAACCTATATAGTTAAGCTGGGGGATACTGGTGTTTTGAAAACAATAGGAAGGGTAATATGGTGAAATTGCGAGTCGCAACAGTAAATATATGTGGCCTAAATGGTCGGATTTTAAATTACAATTCAGAAAATGGCACTTTTATAAAGTTGCCATTTTCTTGCCTTAGCCATTTGGTTCCTGCAGGCTGTCTCTGGTCACATGACTGGGTGTAGTCGGCAGTTGGGTTTTGTGCATTCCTCCTAGACAGTCATGCACAATTGGGAACTTAGGTGTGACTTATCACAAACAATCCCGCAAAACCTCCAGCTTGACATTTTTGCTTCACTCACTAGACAGGCTCCACCACTTTAATCTCTCTGAACCACCATCTAAAATAAAAGATAGAAGCTTTGTCTCTGTTTTTGGAATGATTGTAGGAAGATATTTAAGGACATATGACCTTTAATAAAAAAAAACACATTGTAGTTGTTAATTTAACTGTTTGGGCAGAGTTTTTCTGTAATTTGTTATGAAAATCATGTACGCAGCCCCTTCAAACCACTTCAAGCAACTTAGAGATTAACTATCTTTATGTCCTCCTTTAGAAACTAAGAATATGAGTATCACTGATGGTCTTTTCCAAATGGAGCTGTATTTATCTCATTCACTATTATGCTGAGAAACAGTCTAAATATTATAGGGGAATGCATGAGAAAAAGCATACATGTCCTTACATGATAATGGACATACATGTCTTATTAGAGTTTGATAAGCCACTATTTAACCATGGTCCAGTCCAAAGTGGCCAGATGGGCCTTCTTCAGAGCAGGGACCCTCCGCCTTGTGGGTTCCTGTAGCAGCAACTGTAGGCCAACCACTTAATGTTTAGACAGCAGTTCCAGTCTGTAGGTGCCAGCACGAGTCAGGAGTCTTTCGGACTTCTTTCCTAAGCAGAGTTATAGTTAACAAGGGAACCCCAGAGTCTTCAGGGACCTTGGGAATCCAAAATATACCAAAACACTGGTCCCAAGACCAAAGAATATATCACTGTTACTTTCAAATGCACTAAATGGTTACTTATATTACTCGCATTGTTTATTTTCAAAAACATCAGTGATGATGCAGTGGGTGTGTGGTGAGAAATGTGCTTGGTTCTCTTATAAACATGGTACACACATTTGGCAATAAGTGTTCAATAATGTGCATCAAAAACCAAGAACAAGATGGCCTATTTCATCCATAAAATACTTAAAAGAAGTGGTCCGCAGAAATAGTCAACATTTCTATCCCTTAGAGGGTTATAGGGATCATCATCAGGTCCCAAAATTGACCTGTGACTCCAGAATAGTTTTAGAACATCCTAAAGTAATGTCATGAAACCTCAATTTTAGCAGCAACTGTGGGGGTTACACTGTCCACTTAAGTTCCACAAACATTTTTATGGGCCTCTTCTGTCTACAATTCTGCAGATAAAGGCTCATAACTAATGCTGCTGGAATATAACTGGGTAGAGCTGAAGGGTGGGGAGTGGGAGGGGTGGCAATGTGCTGTTAAATGGGCTAAATAGTGTGAAGGAAACAGACCAAGAAATTCTGGTGAAAATTGACAGAGAAGTAGAGTGAATACGCATGAACAGGAGAGAGAAAGGTAAGAATAAAAACAAAAAAAATGGGTGAAAAGAAAGAAAGAGCTTTAGATAGGAAGGAGAACGTAGGAAGGGGAGAAGGAAGATATGAAAGTGAATTGAAACAAATATTTGGTTAATGGAAAGGTCACTTGAAAGAAGGGAATAATGAAGTACAGGGTAAAAGAAAGAAGGAGAAGTGAAAAGATGGTTGGATGAATGTAAAGCTAAAAGGAGGGTGAAAAAGTGGGTGAAATGTGAAAATATAGATGAATATTTACATGAGTCAAAGGATGGATAATGGTGGATGGATGGATGGATGGACAGACGTACAGAGGGATAGATGGACCGCTTGATGGATTGATAGATGAATGGATGGATGGATGGATGTGTGAACATGGATGGTATTGTCAATAAAGGATAGAATGGTGACATAAAAGGTGGATGAAGAAATGTGTTAAAAATAACACAACACATCGGGCTTCTAAAAGTCTTATGTGTTCAATGCAAAAATAGTAAAAGTCACAGCACTCAGTAAGGCAACAATTGTCATTTCAACCATACAGAGATCTTACTAAAAAATTCATTAGTAGGATGTAATGCTAAAATGCATCCAATTTCAAACAATGTGGCAGGAACTGCTGCTTCATAGAAACATCTAAAGAGCAGGAGGTAGTAGATTCTCACTGAGAGAATGTGAGAAGACCCTGAATCAAAAGGCAAACAAACATACTGCTGAATTCATTAATTTCCTAAAATCATACTTCTGTATTCTAATATTGAAAGTGAGGCTGCGCTTTACTATAAGTTGTGGGTAATGTGCAGATGTACTACCTTGAGTAAAATAGCTTCTAGGCCTACGGGAATCATGAAGCTTAGCATGGGTGTTAAGGCTGATGAACACTTCCAGTTTATATAAAAACAATAGTCAAATTTGATTATAAATCAGTGCACATGCTGATATATATGTGCAAGGAAACATTAATATTTAAGGGAACAGACATTCATGGTTCTATTTTCTCAAATGGATGGGGGATGATTTGGTGAAAGGTTGGAAGAAAAGAAAGAGGGGTGGATGATGAGTATCTCAAGGATGAGATTATGGATACATGTGATTGAACTGAACTGTTAATTTAACTGACTCACTTGCTTGGAGTCTTAAGAGGTTTGGGCCATACTGGTGGGTATTTTAATTTTCTGGCAGCCACTTTGCTGTACTAATACTGAACATGAACTAACAGAGTCTTCGAAGTATATATCTCAGGTATGCCCTGTGGTCATCTGACCTCCACTGAAGAACTCATGTGCCTTGCCCTCTTCATTCTACATCAAGCATCCTCTGTGTCGCAGATATCAATTACAAAATGATCACTCCATTAGAGTCAGTGATAGAATATCTAAAGGCAATGAAACAATAATTTTTATGTCAGACAATATTTCTGTAGATTATATTCTGACATGCACCCTCTCTGTGCATTGCTTAAATTACCACCCTCTTCCTTTTTCCACTTAATTCTCCTTATTGTCTACTGAAATCCATATACTGTTCTCCCTTTCTGTTCACCTATCCCTGTACCGTTATTTGTTGTTTTGTAGCTAGGGAGCTAAGTAACGCAAACATATGCCTGTATGGAAACATGACAAATCCTCAAACATGAGTGAATCTGAGGCAATCCCATTAGCTAATGCTAAGAAGAAGCCTGGGCAGTGGCTACTCCAACAGAATAGACAAACTCAGAAGAGTATGATTGTGTGAAATGGATCTCACAGCTGGCAAGCACATACAATATATCAGGGCCTATCAGTGAAGTACATTTTTGAGAGCTGAGCAGTTACCACGAGTTGGGTGTGGAATGAAAACAAAGAAGTGTGCAGGTTAAGCCTTCCTAGTATAGGTATATAAAAGAAATATGTATAAACAGAAGCAAATATGTGCAACTCATATAAAGTAAAAATATGAATTACGATTGTCAACAGGAGAAAAAGTGAATTGTATGTAACAGACTGTGAGTAACAGGCTGTGAGAGACAATGAAATAGTACTAGCTGGTACCAGTGAGGGTTTAAGGGAAAAGCTGTATTATAATTGGTGGGCAGTTTAGCTGTTCTTAAATTAAGAGGTTACAGAGTTATCAGTATCTGAATGTATGTTTGCCTTAAAGAGCTCTTCCTTATTATCAGCTTCCATGGCTTCACTACGTCCCTTTGCCTGCATCGGCCTTTGAGCAGTGTCAGGCATTCTGAGCAAAAATTCAAATAATGTTAATTAATGTTTGCGGCCCTGAGAGTGGGACAAGTGTTATGATAATAAAGTAATATTGGAACAATAAGAGGGCTTCCAGTTGTATCCTGAAAGGTGTTTACTTGACTTGGCAAACCTACTTCACCCACCCATTATCCGCTAATACCCACAAGTATGTCTCTCATTGTTTCCCTTCCTAATCATTCTCGCAATCCCACTCTCCTCTTTCCCTTCCCATGCAAGCACTACAGAGAGACACAGCCATCAATCTGAAATACTCTTTGCACTAAAAACACAGGAAAGGAAGAATGGGAAGGAGCTAAACATGGAAGTGAATGGGTTGGGAAATGCAGTAGAAACTGGCATATTTCTCCATAAATCACAAGTAAGGTAAATGTGCTTCTGACCATCTTTTTTCCTAGTCATCAGAAGGAATGACCTTTCCCAAACATTACACTAATTGATTGTACATTGAGACAAGATGGTTGGCTATGATTCTGTAATTGAATTTAAGACATGATCTCTAGTTTCCCAGAAGAACCATGGGCCATTATGAGTGATCCAGGAAACAGAACAGTTATTCCACTGTGGAAAGGGGGAAATGTCACCCCATACAAGTTGTAGGGGAATAACATGCAGTAATTTGTTTAGCCACATTAATCCCCAAACTCAATTACCCAAACACATCTGTTGTTTTCAGAAGGTGAAGGGATAAACAGCAGACGCATGTGAGGCTCTTCCCAAAGGTAACTTATACTTGTGCATAATTTACATTTGTAAGTTCACTGTCACACTTTTAAGTAACTTTATTACTTTTGGCTATTCACAATTTGTGAGTGTGAAGTTACTCAAAAATATAGACTTACATGTTTCCAACCCCTAAAAAGAGTGTGGTGCCACATTTACAAGTGTAAGTTACTACCGCCAAAAAGGAGCAGTAGTAACTCCAGCACCACACATGGGCAACCACTGATTATTCAAAACCCTCCCATGGAAAACAATAGAGGCAGGGACTTAAAAGAGATCCGCTTAGGAAATAATGTTAAAATAATAGAATTTGTTTCACTTTTTTAAATATGTATATATTCAATGAAAAAAGCAAAAGTTTAAGATTATTTATAGATCGAAAAACTTAATTTATTAATTGTACCCAAAACCAACTTAAGCTACAGAAACCTTAGAAATGAAAAGTTATAGTTATACCTTAAAGTTATAACTTGCTCCTCGAGCAAATCATTTTATAACTCTCGAGCCTCCATACACAGTACTGTCAATTTGTTAGCCAGACTAAATTAACTATAAATCGGCCCTGTACCTTGCGCAGTGTTCTCAAAAATTATGTCATTTGAGATGTCATGAGTGTTGTAATGAATGCTATTGTTTAAAATTCTGTAAACACCACCGGGTGCAGGGATCAACAGAGGGGCACCATAGGTGCCCCCAGGCCGCCATTCGGCGGCCTCGCACCCATGGGGGCCCTACTGGGGGCCCCCAAAGACAGTTACCGACTGCCTTTTCATGCCGGAAAGACCGGCACGAAAAGGCAGTGAAATACTGCCATCGTACTCCCTCGGTCGTGAAGAGGCGGCCGGGGGAGTACTGAAGGATTTCCGGACGGCGGACGGGCTCTCCGAGCCCGTCGTAAGCCATCCGGAAATCCGAGTCGGATTCCTTTCCGACCGAGCCCATCGGAATGGCTCGGTCAGAAAGGAATCCGGCCGGCACGTTCCGATTCGGTCGGAAGGGCTCCGACCATCGTTCGGTGCCCTTCCGGCCGAAATCGGAATCCACCCCTAGGTGTTGAACATGATTTAGGTTTGAAAGGAGTTGAACTAACATGGATTTGTGAAAAAAGCTTGAAATGGAATCAGTTGCTCTCTCTTCTTTTCTCACTTAGTAAATGTGACCATCCCCATTTTACGGTTCTCCACTCTGGTGGCAATGACATAGGACACTCAACCTGAGATAGATTGGAAACAGACATGAAGGAGACATTTTCCATTTTAGGGGCGGATTACGATCTCGGTCGGAAAGCCTCCGACCTTAGGTCGAAGGCTTTCCGACCGAGATCGTTGGTTTCACTTCCGACCGCCTAATTACAATTTAGGTGGTCGGAAGTGAAACCGGTTTGCCATTCTGGCTGGATTTCGACGGGCTCAAGGATATCATCGGCCAGTCGGAGACCGGCCCATAATCACTATGGGCGGTGGGTTACACCGTCCGGATTACGATGCATGGTTTCCGGCAGGCTTTCCATGCTGGGCTTTCTGACATGGAAAGCCTGTCAGAAAGCGAGTTTGGGAGCCCCACTGTTTGTGGCCTCCGGTTGGGGGCTGAGGGGGCCCCTATGGTGCCCCCTTGCTGATCCCTGCACTGTGTGGCAGGCACCCTAAGGTGCTTGCCACGCGGTGCAGGGATGAAAACAACCTCCCATTTCCACATGGGAGCTTGTGCTAGGGCCGGTTTATGACCATAGCACATGCTCCCATAGGGAAATGTGAGTATGCAAACGCACCCTGTGCGGTCGCATTGTAATTAGGCAGTCGGGACCGCCAACCAGAGGTCAGTCTGACCCGTTTCCGCAACGGTGTCGGTCGGACGCAAGTCTGCCCAACATAGTTATAAGCCCCTAGATGTCTATGTTTCTGAACACATAATTTCTGTTTTTAAATATTTGTCACAGACAAAAGGGAAATTGGTCTACTGTAAATGCTGCTCTGTTTGAAAAGACTCAGAGACATGTGAACAAGAAAGTGGGCCTTATTTTGATGGACTGCCAAACCCATGGTGGCGGTGCACCTACCCCCGCACCGCACCGCCAAGGGACCACTGCTGCTGCCAGGGACACGATCCCTGATGGTCTTGCAGCAGTCTGAGGCCCCTAATATGCTCACTGTGCTCCTGCGGCCGTGTCGAGCATATTAGGGGTCTCCTCACTGCCCCAGTTTGCATGGCGGTGAGATTGCCATGAAAAGTGTGGCAGTGAGGAAACAAAGAAGGCCCTACAGGGCCCCCTGTTGCCGCTGCGCTAGGGGATGCATTCAGGGGGGCACATACTGTGGCCCCCTGTATGCATGCACCCCTTGTTCCTGCAGGGCATGGACTTGACAGTCCATGCCCTAGAGGAACGTGCAATGGCTTTCCATTGCAGTGCCTTGCTAAGGCTCACGTATGAGCCTAAGCACTGCACCGCCATGGGCCAGCCACAGCAGGACTGCCCAACTGAATACCATTTGTAATCCGGCGGGAGGTCTCATTATGATTTTGGTGGTGTGGCAGCGGGACGCTGGCATCGCTGCCCGCAGCCACACCGCCAAAGTCATTAAAAGGCCCAGTGTCAGCATTGCTTCGTGATCATAAAATGTCTTCCATTTTTCATCTAAATATAAAATATGTCAATGCAGCACTGTATCATCCTGATGGTGTACACTTTTCTACATATGGAAACCATATTTTGATTACATACCTAAAAACATGGCATCACGAGCAAATATAAGGGTTTATTAAAAAACAAATCTATTTTAAGAGCCGCCCTTTATTATGTCAAATTTTGTTATGTCATATATGTATATACATGTATATATGTATTTTTTCCAAGAAGTACCGGAGTACATTCTAGTTAATTTCAAGAATGCACTGCAGTACATCATAAACATTTAAAAAAATATATAACAATATATAAATCAATAAAAATACTTTTCCCTAACTCATTCTTCCTTTGCATTACAAAAAGAGAAATAAGCTATTGTGAGTAATTGACAGTAGCGGTCGGTGGTGGGAGTGCCGCCGGGCGCTGACGTGGGGTGGGGGAGGGGCAGGGTGGGGGGTAGTAAACTACGGATTATGGGAGATTACAGGTAAGTACACATATAAATAAATAAAACTAATTTCGTTTCTCGCGCTGCATCACATTTGAATTAGAAAAATAGAGCAAATGTTAATAAATCATTTGACATCAAAACAACGAAAATCCAGTTAAAGCGGAGATATGAAGTTTTAAAGGTAAAAGTAAAAACTTGTGCTTAAAAGATCAAAACACCACCGGAGAACATCTTGCAGCATGAAATATCGCTGACTCTGATGGAGCGCAAATCAAAATCAAACAGTGGATTGGGCCCAGTCAGCACTTACCCTCGGATTTAGAAGAAATTCTGTCGAAAATGTTCTGAGAATGTAAAGTTCAGCGGAGCAAGGCTTCAGGCAATGTCTGAGGAGGGAGAATCATCGTTGGGGAGCTGCTGGATGAAGTCACTTTTTTGGAAGTCAAAAATCTCCAATGGGTTGTGGTAGGACGTAGGAGGCTGTAGTCGATGGGAGTTCCAGGCTGCATACCCCTTTGGCAAAGGACCGCTGAACAGGATTTGCCGCAATGGAGAAAAGCGTAGAGAGAGTTGCCTCGAAGTCAGCCTGGACCAGCGATGCACCTTGGGTGGATAGACAAGTATGTTGGTCACACACTTCCCTCAGTCTTAAATTTAATTTAATTATAAGTCCCCTGCCATTGCAGCCTGAATGCAATTTTAAACTGCCAATTCGACCTGGCAATATAAGTCTTAAACTTCCCTTTTATTGTTTATGTCACCCATAAGGTTGGCCCCATGTAGCGCAAAGGGCAAGGTGCATTGTAATTAAAAGGGTGGACACATGCCTTTAAGTTTCAAATGTCCTGGTAGTGAAAAACTACGGGGCATATTAACAACGGACAGCGATAATTATCGCTGGCCGTGCGTAGCGATAATTATATTATCGCTGGCTATCTCTGGCATTCATCGCCCTGGTAGCGCGTTATTAACAACGCGTTACTCCAGGGCGATAAAAATACCAGAGATAGCGATGTTATCGCCCTTTTGCAGGGAACATCGCTGGTTTTCCAGCGATGTTCCCTGCAAAAGGCGATAACTCTGCTGATACGACCCACAGGGTCGTATCAGCAGAATCCACCTCCTATGGCTAACATAGGTAAGTCGGGATTATAGCAGATGTTAGATTTTGGCGAAACGGCCGTTTTCGCCAAAATCTAACGTCTGCTATAATCCTGTGAGCTGCCTTGTAAATATCGCGATGTGCACATCGGCGATATTTACAACGTAGCCCATCTGGGGTACGCCAGTAACGCCCACTTTGCATCTCATTAGAGATGCAAGGATGGGCGTTGGGGAAAGGGCGATAGTGCAGGGATTCACGCGATAGCGTGACCTGCTGATTAGGCGATAGAATTATCGCCGCTTTCCGTCCGAAAACGGACGCTAAAGCGGCGATAATTGTCTATCGCCTCATTGTTGATATGCCCCCTAATTTGTTTTTCACTACTCTAAGACTTACCTGTCCCTTGGATAACATTGGGTTGGCTTATTACGTTTGATGAGTGTTAACCTTTGATTGGGAACAGCTAATCATTTCTTTTTTGGTATCCATCAAATTATAATTAAAAATCCTCTTTAATGGTAAAGTATGTCGAAAATACCACTTTTAGAAAGATGGAATTTTCCTCTCCTAACCATTTGGTGCCTGCAGCCTGTCCTAGATCCCTTGACTGTAGTTGGCAGTTAGACTTTTGAATTCCTCCCAGGCAGTCACACAATAGAGCAGTAGCAGTCCGTGCAGGGCGTGCTTGCCGGGCGGTGACGTGGGGCGGGGGAGGGGCAGGGTGGGGGGTAGTAAACACCAGATCTGGTGGTGGCGGGTCCAAGTAGCTCCCAGATGTGGAATAAAAGGGCCGTTAAGCATAACGCGGGGCACTTGGAAGGATTTGATAAACTTACGGAGACCTTCCTCAAGAGTGCGCGAACGCTAAAACATGCACCCTGCCGGGAGGAGGAGGGGCCCGGAGAAAATTGCGACACTGTCACCACTATTGTAGACCCCGACGGCGGGTTTCCCTTAGAGGGACAGGGTGTATCGGAGGACGATTTCTCCTCCGATGAGGATAAGGACTCGGGGCGTCCCTGGCGTCCAGAGTCCCACTCCTCTCAGTCCCCGGTTAGGGACGGGGTCAACTCGGACATGTTCGAGCCTACCCAATTACCATCCTAGGTCGGCAGAGTGGACACCTGACGCCAAAGTGGCAGAGTATGTGGTGGGGAAAATCCATCAACCCCTTGAAAGGGAGGTCAGGAATAGGATGAGGGGAGAATGCCCCAGGCCCTCACTGAAGGAGAAGGTGGCACACACACCTGAAATTGATGAGAAACTATGTACCTTTTTCTCCAAGTATATGAGGGATCCCAAGAAAGGAATTGATAGGTCTTGGACGTGGTAGGGCCCTTGACCCAAATTATTCAATTGACGGAGCGTTCCAAAGAGTCAGGATCCCCTTTGTCCACGGATATTGTGGCTGGTTGGGCGCACTACCCTAAACCCTAAAACACTACCCCCTCCACTACCCAAACACCACTGCACTACCCTAAACCCTAAAACACTACCCCCAGCACGACACCCTACACTACCCAAACATAACTGCACTACCCTAAACCCTAAAACACTACCACCAGCACGACTCCCTACACTACCCAAACACCACTGCACTACCCTAAACCCTAAAACACTACCCCCAGCACGACTCCCTACACTACCCAAACACCACTGCACTACACTAAACCCTAAATATACCCCCAGCATGACCTCCCACACTACACAAACACCACTGCACTACCCTAAACCCTAAAACACTACCCCCAGCACGACCCCTACACTACCCAAACACCACTGCACTACCCTAAACCCTAAAACACTAACCCCAGCATGACCCCCTACACTACCCAAACACCACTGCACTACCCTATACCCTAAACATGACCCCTACACTACACAAACACGACTGCACTACCCTAAACCCTAAAACACTACCCACAGCATGACCCCTTCACTACACAAACACCACTGCACTGCCCTAAACCCTAAAACACTACCCCAGCACTACCCCTACACTACCCAAACACCACTGCACTAACAAACCCTAAAACACTACCCCCAGCACAACCCCTACACTACACAAACACCACTGCACTACCCTAAACCCTAAAACACTACCCCCAGCACGACTCCCTACACTACCCAAACACCACTGTACTACCCTGAACCCTAAATCTACCCACAGCATGACCCCCTACACTACTCAAACACCACTGCACTACCCTAAACCATAAAACACTACTCCCAGCATGACCCCCTACACTACACAAACACCACTGCACAACCCTAAACCCTAAAACACTACCACCAGCATGACCCCTACACTACTCAAACACCACTGCACTACCCTAAACCCTAAAACACTACCCCAGCACGACCCCTACACTACCCATACACCACTGCACTACCCTAAACCCTAAAACACTAACCCCAGCACGACCCCCTACACTAGTGCACTACCCTAAACCCTAAAACACTACCCCCAGCACGACCCCTACACTACCCAAACACCACTGCACTACCCTAAACCCTAAAACACTACCCGCAGCACGACCCCCTACACCACCCAAACACCACTGCACTACCCTAAACCCTAGAAAAGAAACCCCCACCCCATGCCCAATCCCCCTTACCTCTCACTCCTCATGGTTCCTCTCTCCTCGTGGTTCCTGCTTCACGTCATCTCTGAGGGACGGTGCACGTCGTTGTGAGGAAACGGAACAGCCTCTGTTTCCTTACAACGACATGGATCGTCTACATGTTTTTAGAACGCATGGTCATTTACCATACATACCTTTACAACAAAATTCGTTGTAAAGGCATGCGTGGTAAATGACCATGCGTTCTAAAAATGCGTAGTAATGACTTTGTGATGTACAACGCATGCGTGGTAATGCATGCGTTGTAATGGTATCGCAAAGTAAAAAGTCGTTGTAACGGCTGTTTACCGATCGAAGCTGGCCCCTGTTCTTCAGTGAGACGTTTATTTGATTAATTAGGAGGAAGGAATGTGTTTTTTTACCGAAAAGTGCATTCCCGGCTGTTGTATTGTGAAAGTGTCCGCGTGGCCTGGTTTCACTTCCGGTGAGAGAGTGGAAGAGTCTGTTTGGATCTAAAGGAGTTCTGTTGTTGGACGGGGCCGGCGCGACATGTCATCAGAAAACATAGCTAATGGAAAGCGTCCTCCCTGAAGTTGTGAAGCAGTGCCATGAGAGGTCAACGAGTGTGCATCCTACCGCAGTATGACCGTACTGCGTGACCCATGTGCCGCCTCCAGGGTACGGGAGGCAGAAGCGGCATCGCAGGTCCTCTTGAAGACCGTTGTAGCACTAATTCTACATTTTGGTACTAGGGCATTTTAACTTCGTTGTTCCTGCCAGATACAAAGAGAAGATCCTGTGTTATTCAGTGCCCTTGTTACCTTTTTTGTGGGTTGTGGTGCTTGTCACTTCGCTGCCCCGCCGGTGCACACGACTGGGCACCCCACCTTGTGTGCCATCTGCAGGGCCTCTGCCCTCGGATCACTGGTTTCGGTTTCGGAGTGGCAACATAAACAGTTGCTCCCAAAGGACTAGCCTGAACACTTAGGTGAATATCCCCTGCATCAGCATTCCACGGAAATTCTTTCCTAGCTCTCCCACGTCATCGAGCACGGCTCCGCTCGCGACACCGTATGACGTCATCGGAGCCATAAGAGGACCTCGTCGGCGTGCTGACGTCAGTTCCACCCATTTTTTCCGTGCCACCGAGGCAAACAGGGGACCACGACATTTTCACATGTATACATAGTATAATAAATATATATATATATTCACTGAAAAAACCATAGGTTTCAGGCACGTTATAGTTAGAAATTAGCATTTAAAAAACCTTAGAAATTCACTGAAAAAATCATAGGTTTCAGGCACGTTATAGTTAGAAATTAGCATTTAAAAACCTTAGAAATTCACTGAAAAAACCATAGTTAGTTGGACATTTCACTCGTACAAAACCATAGAAATTCCCCCGTTATAGTTAGTTCAGCTAACTATAACTCACGCGCTCCCGCAATGCACTGCTGATGACGTCACTTATTACATCACTCATGACATGGTCAGTGACATCACTCATGACATCACTGATGACATCTCAAATGACATCACTGATGACATCACTGATGACATCATACAGTGAATGTGTGTTTTTCTGAAAATTAAATATGTTTTATATATGTATATCTCAAGGTCGATGGAAGAATAAATGGGTATATAAGTGTCTAAATGGATGATTTTTTTGTAAAATTGATTGTATAACTGACTAAGTGTATCTTAGTGACTACATGGGTTAGTGAGTAATGTTTAAATATGAAAATATCTGTATGTGTCTCTCACTTTGTGTATAAGTGGCTGCATGGGTTGGTGAGTAGCTACATGAGTGTCTATATGGGTTATTAGTTGGTTTTTGAGTATCAGTATGAGTGTCTGAGTGTCTGTATGGTTCGGTGGGGGTATTACTTAGTGCATAGATGCATGAATGAGTGACTCACTGTTTGTATGTGTTGAAGACATCATGTGTGCAGGACTGTATAGGTGGATGAGTATGTGTATGGGTGTGTTAGTGAGTGAATGACTGTCTCAATAGTGTCTTTATGAGTAACTACATATGTTTTAAACTAGTATATGTGAGTATTGGTGTATATAAGTGAGTATATGTGAGAGTGAGAGATTGGAAGAGTTCCTGTACAAATAAGTAGGTGTTTCTATAAGTGATTGTTTAAGAGAGTAAGTATGTGTAAGTTTCTGTAGAAGTAAGTGTGGTAGTGTGTGTATAACTGTATATGCAAGTAAATGGATGTTTGATACTTTGTTTGCATGTGTGACTATGTGTGTGAGTAACTCTATGGATGAGTGGCGGTGTGTAACAGGATGTATAGCTGTATGAGTACATATGATGAGTGAGTACATGTATGAGTGACTGTATAGGGACTGTTGGTGAATGAGTGGATGTGTGTGTAGATCTTGGAATTACTGAATAGGTGTGTTGTAACTGGTATTGGTATGTCCATTGTTTTGAAAATGTTAGTTTGTATTTTTGAGTGTGTGTATCAAAGGTTATATTAGGGTGAGAGGAGGTCTGCCACTCTATCACAAGGATGATGTCATCAGTGATGTCATTTGAGATGTCATCAGTGATGTCATGAGTGATGTCACTGACCATGTCATGAGTGATGTAATATGTGACGTCATCAGCAGTGCATTGCGGGCGCGCGAGTTATAGTTAGCTGAACTAACTATAACGGGGGAATTTCTATGGTTTTGTACGAGTGAAATGTCCAACTAACTATAACGCCCCTGAAACCTATGGTTTTTTCAGTGTATATATATATATATATATCAAGTCCTCCAAGCAGGGTTAGTTTAGGATCGAGCCTGTTGTCAGTTGGTGCGTGCCGCCGGTAAACCCAAAACCGGCAATTAATTCTCAACGACGATTCAACGACGATTCAAAATAAACGCACACTCGGAGATCAGGTAACAAAATGTCTGCCATTTTACCATGATGCTGGTAGTTACCTGAAATGTAGTCCCTTATCGATTTTCACTATTGGGGGTGTGTTTTTTACTTTATTTAAACATGCTGGAAATGCTTTTTTGTTCGTGTGATCAAGACTACGGTCGAAACGCGTAACGAGCATTAAATAGCTATCATTGTTACCTGATCTCCGAGTGTGCGTTTATTTTGAATCGTCGTTGAGAATATATATATATATATATATATTTATTTATTATGTATTAATAATTATTAAAAGTGATGTATAAGATGAATTAATCATAATATAGTTATATTTTAGTAAAATTTGTTAAATTATTCTTTACATTGAAAAGGTTATTAAAATATTTTAAATCTAGATAGTAAATGTCTTAGTTTAGATATTATTGCAGCATTACATTTATTTATATTTTTCACTAGTTTAATTTTTGTTAATTAATTTAGCCATATTTCCTATGGGCTTTCTTTTTAAGTCTCTACCTCCATTGATTTCTGTGAGAGGGTGTTGCAGTACCAGTAGCTGAGCATGGGTGGTGCTGGGCTTACTTATTGAGCTGACATACATTTACTACTGTTTGGGTCCTTTTTGGCTGTAGTAACTTTAGAAGTGCAGTTTGTGAATGGGCTTACTTAATTGTAGGTGGGTGCATGTACCTCCACAGAACCCTCCATTCCCTCCCTTAACCCCTCTTTAGTCCTCAGTAAATCACACCTATTTTGTAATAACAATGGCACATTTTTCAATCATTCCCCAGACCTGCCAACATTTGCTACTAAGGGGCCGATTACGATGTCGTAGGAAACGACTCCGACCCTCGTTCAGAGCTGTTTCTACAGCATTGTAATCTCCTGTTTGGATTCATTCCTGACCGACCCATTTATTTGGAGTCGGTTGGAAATTAATCCAATCTGGATTTCCGAATGGCTTACAACAGGCTCGGAGAGCAAGTCTGCCATTCGGAAAGCCTCCTGTAATCCCTAAGGCGGCTCTTTCCACCCAAGGGATTACAATGTCGGATTCTGACAGCCTTTCTGTGACGGCCTTTTTGACACAGAAAGGCTGTGGGAAGTCAACTTTGGGGGCACCCAGCAGGGCCCCCATGGGGGCAAGGCCTCTGGATGGCGGTGTTGATCCCTGCACCCCGTGGCGGGCACAATGAGGTGCCTGCCACGGATTGCAGGGATGAACTGCATCTCTTCTCTTTACACTGAGAGCATGCATTCCGGTCAGAATGCATGCTCCCATTGTAAAGAATAGGAGTGCGACCGAACAGTGTTCGGTCGCATCCTAATTGCTAGGTTGGGACTGCCGACAGAAGGTCGTCGGACCCAGTACGCAAACGATGTCAGACAGACTCAGGTCCGTCCGACATCGTAATCAGGCCCTAAGTAGTAAACTTACATCTTTGCAGATCTCCTTATAGAAAAGATGGGAGAGGTGGACATAGAGATACACATTTGAAGGTGTGTTAATAGCATATTGTATTACTTTAGTAGTATTATTATAATACTACTAAAGCTACTACAAAATGCAGTTTGTGAATAGGCCTTAATGGTGTTCAGGTGGACTTGTATTCTGAAAGGGACCAGAAACTCCAATTACCAGCTACATTGGGATCACCAGCCCACAAAGAATGATTGACCTTAAAATTAGATGTGGTGTGGCACATGACCCGAACTTCACTAATTGTACATAATGACCAACTATTACACAGACATTAAAGGCCAGATTAATTAAGGGCTTGCATTGCCCTTGAATCACGCATGGTGACGCAAGGGCAACGCAAGTCCTAGGTGAGATTTAATATGGCAAGCAGACCCACCTTGTGTGGCTCTGCGTGACATAGTAAATCTGGAGTAATGTAAGGCAGTGCAAGTCGCTGCCTTTTGTTAGTTACTCTGTACTGGGAAGGTGTTACATGGGTGGAGAGTGATTGTCCCGTGCACCCACCCATGTATGTTGGCGCATTTCAAGATTTACTAACACTAGTAAACCTTGAAATGCGTAAAAATGTCATGCCTTCCTAGTAGAGAAGCATCATGGAGAAATATCTTTACTTCTCCTTGTTTTTCCCTCTTTATTAGCGTGTTCCATTCTGCAGCACACTTGGAAAGGGGAAAAGGCCTTCAAGGATTGTTTTTGTGCAGGACGAAGGCCTGGGTGTAACAACAGGACTCTTGCATTGGCGCATGCGAGCCACAAGAGCACCAGCACAGAGAGAGTGCAGGAATGTTAGTAAATATGGTGCAGTTCTGCGATCTCCCTGACACGCAGTGCAGCACGTTGTCTTGTTGCATTGTGCTGTGTGACTTTAAATTAAATCTGACGCTAAATCCATTACATTTTCATATCTGATGGGTACTTTCTTAATGGTTCCCACCTACCACTGCCCTAAGTTTGATCCAAAAATAAATAAGGTTAAAATCACACATTTTACGTTACTACCCACCACATATACATTGAAAACATCCAATGCTGCCCAGTGAATACGTCATTGACACCGTGAACTAGCCTTAAGTTTTTTTTATCCAACAGCACTGGTGAAGAAATCAACATTTTCACAAGAATGGAAACTGGCAATATCCCCAAAATGTAAGTAGTTTTGCTTCAAGATTGTTCAACGCGTTGGTGGTTTATGGTGAAAGTACCTAAATTGCACGCACTACTTGAACCTGAACTTTGATTCTGCTGTCGAATGTATCCATACTACGCATACCCAGACGCGCACACAAAGAAATACAATTAAAAATATATTACCGACTCTAAGCGGAAGGGTCTAAGACAGAGCATAATCACCCAATCATGTAAAATGAGCTCTGTGTGGAAAAAGAATTGGCCGGTTTCCCAAAACACACAGAGCGTCTTGAGCAAGCACATTGCAAAAGTATGCGGTAATCTCACACGGCTGCCCCCAGTAATCCCCGGGGAGCCTCGGCCTTGCTCCACGCTGTTTTACTCCTCCCAGTACCAAGTCCTTAACAGCCCTCCACATATTCTGGTTTCGCACAGATGTGAACCATTAGGAAACTCTTAAAGCGTAATATTATACTTTGGACGTCAACCTTGCATGAAATTTTATAAACGCTGGTTAAAAGAAAGAGTCACAGGAGTGTGCGTATTAATATCTCCAGTGCAATTGTGTTTGGGATGCACAGGCCGTGTTCTCAAAGTTCAAGCACGCGCTGGGCCTTTTTATTCCCATGTACAGGGGCTGGATTTAGTGTTGGGTGGTAATAAAATCACTGTTTTTGCATTAAGCTGTCACATGGCAATTAACTTGATTCACATCAAAATCTATGCAAATATTTTGCTAGAAATATAAATACTGTGGATGTAGTGAAAACTCGTTATGATAAAAATAATCTATGTGTATCACTGATTTGGAACTCATACAACAGAATCGCATGTGCTGTTTGATCTTTATTCATGATATGTGCATTCTTTTCTTATTGCCGGTTTAAACTCTTTTTTTCCGCAATTTAGTTTTTAGTGCCTTAAAATCAAGGGTAAATAGGTTCTGTTTTGGCATTGCCTCATTTTATATCAACTGCACAGTGAATATTGTACATCTCTTGAATAAAACAATATTCAAGTTGGCTGATTTTAATGTTCTGTGCTATTTTTGACTTTCTCTGGATTGCTGTTTGCATATATTTGCATATCCTTTGAGAATTTAACCAGGAATATGCAAATGCTGCAGCAAGGTCTGTGGTAACCAAGATTTTCTTCCAGATCTATGAAGCAGCCCTGTCTGGTTTCTTGTGATGACAGGCTGCGCAGAATTATGAGGCAGGTCAGTGACTTTCAGCAATGGGCACAGTACAATTGTTCTATTGTTTAGTATTTTAAAACGCGATATTATAAATATTCCCTATATAAGGCGCACAGGATTTATTTTAATACCAGTTTGAATTACTAGGAGAAACATAGGAACAATATTTTTTTAGGTAATTATATCTTAATTTGGCTCCCCTGAGCAAGTTGTCACAATAAACATTTTTTTCTTGGCGGAAATATGGTTATTTTTACTTGAGCTGTGAAGGTTGGAAAATCTGACTGTGAGAAAACAAAACACAAAAATATATAGCAAGGAAAAGAAAAATACATTTTCATGCTCACATGTCTAGGGTGTGAACAGTTGACATCAGTGGGAAGTTTAAATGAAAAGGCTATATACAGAAAATTGGAAAACTAAGGTCCCCAAGAGAGAGAAACTTACACAGGCCTGCACTTTTTTCCCATTACAATTTTTTGGCAGATACGTGCTTTTGCTGGAATAGAACACAACAATGCAAATAGAATAAACAGATAAATCTTTCTCTCCAAATTTCTTGCATGGTTTGGCAAACAGTGACATTTTTACACTATTAGGAAATAAAAAAGTGTCTCCTTTAAAAATTAAGCTTATGTGTAATTGGTCGCGCTTAAGGCTGCATTGAGTTACAGAACTTTTAGTATAGTCCACTTTGTCAGGTACATTTCTTCTAGGCGCTTTGGTTAACTAAGAGCGCAAAGAAGGATGGAGTTTGGATTGTTACAAATTGAAATCGTAGTCGCACAGATTGCCCCATCGCTAACCTACAAGGTATA
Organism: Calotriton arnoldi; assembly: GCA_963921515.1. Classification (NCBI taxonomy): domain Eukaryota; kingdom Metazoa; phylum Chordata; class Amphibia; order Caudata; family Salamandridae; genus Calotriton; species Calotriton arnoldi. The sequence goes on from CAWUFW010001215.1 coordinate 2,594,746, forward strand.
TCTACATATACAGGTGGAGAAGTGTGGCTCAATGGTTAGAGCGGCAGACCCTGATGCAGAGATCTGGCATGGGACCAGGGTTCAATTCCTGCCTCGGCGGGTCTTGGGCTCAACTTCCTCGGACCTGATAATTCTCGCCTCGGTGCCTATTCTAATCATGGGTCCCACTCTGCAACTCTGGGCAATAGCTTGCTTAATCTCCACAACGGCCCCACCAGCGCTGGGATGCCTGGCTTCACCTTGGGGGTGCCCAGGAGTGGACATTTCACAGGGAAAAGCCAGGAAGGGTTCCACAGCGGTATGCGTTCAGCGCCAGGAAGCCTCAGGGTAGCAGTGCGCTTTACAAGTACAAATTCATTTCATTCATTTCATATATTTGGTGCTAATAGTTGAGAATCTCCTTTTACATTTAAGCTAGGCACCCTCAACTGAGACTTTAAACAATAATAACAATTAGTGACAATTGAGATTTTGCACTTACGGAGGCCAATTTTGAAGTGACTTGTTACCAAAAACCGATGTAAAATAAACATATACACTGACTGGACTTGTGAAAAAACAAATCACAATTTGTACTACTTGATCATGCAAAAATCAATTACAGACAGGTGCAAAATTGTCGTTTAAAATGGCCTTTCAGCAGTCTAAATTTGCCTGGTACCAGTTCAAAATTGCCTGGCACAAGCACAAAATCGCCTGGACCACATGTAATTTACATGAATTGCCCCTCCTTTCTAGCCTACTATAAACAACTAAACCATACAGTGGTCACAATGTTCATTACTGGCGGACCAAACATTGGCCAAAAACAAGTTTTTTGGGGTACATAGAAGCAGTGGCGGCTCGCCGAGGAGTGCTGCAGGGGCGATGTGGCGGGGCAGGGTGGGGGGGGGTAGTGGAGTTCGACATACAACGGACAGGAGTAAGGTAAGTAATTAAATAAATAAAACAATTTACCTTGCGCGCGCTGCATCGCCAACTCGTCGATGCAGCCCGCGCAAGGTTAATTTTTTATTTATTTAATTACTTACCTTACTCCTGTCCATCGTATGTCGGACTACACTACCCCCCCACCCTGTCCCTCCCCTGCCCTGCCTCACCGCCCCGCAGCACTGCCTCGGCGAGCCGCCACTGCATACAAGGGGTTATAGTAAATAAGATAAACACACCGCATATGAATACCGGATGACTCCTTGTTGCCTAGAAAACAATGTTCGAACCCTTGGCATTTGTTTAACAAACCATTGTTTTCAGATGTGTTGGTTCAAATGGGTTACATGTAGTGAGCGAGGAGAACAAGGTCAATAGACCAAAACCCAAGAATATTCACCATGTTCCTACTGACACTGAGCCACAGTAACACAGCTGGAAGTCACTTTAGAGAGCTTTGCTGTAGAGTTGATACATATGGTACAGCTAGTGCAGCAGCACTAAATATCCAATAGAAGGCAGAATTTGTATATGTATGTGTTCGAGTCGTCATCATTAGGGTTGTCTTCCCACGACTTTTTGCCTGCTTACCACCACATTTTGCTGTATCTTTTTATTGGCCTTATGACTTTAAGCACTTTACCACTGTTAATCAGAGCTAAAGTACAAGTGCTCCCTGTGTAAATGGTGATTATGATTGGTTATCCATAATTGACATATTTGCTTTACTGGTAAGACCCTAGTAAAGTGCACTGTGTGTGCCCAGGGCCTGTTACTCAAATGCTACTAGTGGGCCTGCAGCACTGATTGAGCCACCCACATGGGTAGCCCTGAAAACATGTCTCAGGTCTGCCACTGCAGTGTCTGTGAGGGCAGTTTTTTAAAGTGCACCCACTTGCCAGCCCAAAACCTTCCCTTATTCTACATGTAAGGCACCCCTAAGGTAGGCCCAAGGTAGTCTCATGGGCAGGGAGCAGTGTATGTCAGAGGTAGGACATGTACTGGTCTGTTTTACATGTCCTGATAGTGAAATACTGCTAATTCCGTTTTTCACTGTTGAAAGGACTATCTCGCTCACAGGTTATCATTGGAATTGCCTTGTAACATCTTACACAATGTGGGAAGAGATAGAGGGTTGGAGTTTGGTTCCATAAACTCAGGATTTAAAAGCACATCTTTCTTTGAAGGCAGTTTTTAAATTGTGTGTTTGAAATTGCCACTTTTAGAAAGTGGGCATGTTCTTGCTTTACCATCCTGTGCATCTGCCTGCCTGTGGAATCCACGTCTGGTTTAGACTGACAATTGGGCTGTTTGTGCATTAATTCTAGACAATCACACAAAGGGAGCTGATGTGTGCCCTGCATATCCTGATTGCCCATCGCCAGGCTAATGGGCCTTCCTGAGATGGAGTAGTGAGAGGAGTTGTCACTGACACCTCCTGTCTCCTCACACAAAGCTGTCTCCTCTCCCCCCTAGTGTGTCTGGAGCCAGGTCAGGGCAAGGCAGGATCTCTGCACTACAAAGACTATCCTTTGAAGTATGCCTAGTTCAAAGGTGGAAAGGGGTATACCTATTGGCAGTGTAACCCCACATTTTTAGAACACTTCTCAATCAAGAGGAGCTTCTACCAAGAGGAAGAGCTGGAGAAGCTGTAGGAGGGAAACTGCCACTCTGCTTGTTGCTCTGTTGGGCTGGCCTGCTGCTTGCTGCTTCTGTCTTGGGAAGTGGAAGGACTGAACTTTACTTTCTCATCCTGCTTGTCAAGGTTCTCCAATGGCTTGTGTATGCTTGCATCCTGTTGGAAGTCTCAGGGCCATCAAAGACTTCATCTGCAGCTCCTCTGAACTCCTCTGCTGGGAGTTCTTACCGCCAATTGTGCCAATCCCAATTCTGGACCCTTGGAGGTGGTTTTGCTGCTCCAAGTACTGAAAATCCACACATCGTCCTTCAGCGCTGGTTTTTCGTGCTACAGCTACTCCATGCAGTTAAAAAATCCAATGCATCGACGTGGTGCGACCTAAGAATTGATGCAGCGCCTGTCGTGCGGCTGGAAGATTGCCACAGCCCAGTCCTGAGTACAACCTCTCCAACATCCGAGCCCCTTCTTCCGGCTCCGATGGAGGCACTGCTTTGCGGCTGAAGGAATCCACGCATCACCTGCCCATGGCTGGTAGAATCGACACAGTACATGCTTCGACACTGCTGCATCAACCTAGCACGCCTGGGTTTTCCATGCATCGCACCTATGCACCAAGTCTCCAGCAACATCGCCCGCAGTAAGGAGCCAAGGCTGTGTGACCAGAACTCGACGCATCGCTTCTCCTTGCAGTAAGGAATAGATGCAAAACTTCTCCTGCCGTGCAGCAGAACTGATGCCTCCATTCCCCTGGGACTCAGGAACCGAAGCATCTCTTGTGTTTTCTGAAACTCCCCTCCTCTGCGGCTGTTTTTCATCTCATATTTTTCTGCATGAAAGGTACTGTGTGCAAAAATCAACCCATCCATAAAGTTCTATGGACTAAACTTACTTAAACTTTTAGAAAGTGATATCTCTCGCTTATGTATATTGGATTTTTGTTGTTTTAGTCTTGTTTGGTTTAGATATAGATTGGTTATTTTTCTAAAATGCTGTGGTGTCCATTTGTAGTGTTTTCACTGTGTTACTGTATGCTTTATGTACAAATGCTTTGCACATTGCCTCTGAGATAAGCCTGACTGCTTGTGCCAAGCTACCAAGTGGGTGAGTAGGGTTTATCATGGGTGTGTAACTCCCTTAACCTGACTAGAATAAGGGTCCCTACTTTGACAGGGTGCACGTCACTGCCAAGTAGAGACCCCCATTTCTAACAATCTGTAAGTCCCTTGTAAAGTGGTACACAATGTACCCATGGCCTGTACTCTAAATGCTACCAGTGGGCCTGTAGCACTGGCTGTGCCACCCACACAAGTAGCCTTTCAAACCTGGCTCATACTTGCCATTGCAGGGCCTGTGTGTGTAGTTTACTGCCACTTTGACTTGGCATTTCAAACCATTTACTAAGCCTTAAACTCCACTTTTATTACATACAAGTCACCGTAAGGTAGGCCCTAATTGACCGTCAGGGCAGGATCCTGTGTAACTAAAAGGAAGGACATGTACTTCTAAGTTTTACATGTCCTGGCAGTGTCAAACAGATAAATTAGTTTTCCACTACTGTGAGGCCTACTCTTTCCATAGGCTAGCATTGCGGATTCCTTAAAACACCCTTTAAGCTGTAATTCCTGATTGGAAAGGAGTAGCTTCATATTTAATATCTTTGGAATGGTGGTGATAAATCCTCTTTAATGGTAAAGTTAGATTTGACATTACCATTTTAGAAATGCCACTTTTAGAATGTTGAAAGTAGATGTGGCACGAACTCACGCGTCACTCAGTGCACAGCCTAAGAGTGAGATGCTTATTCTTGCAATAAACCACAATTTGTCCAGTACTTCTTCTTTAAACCATATTTGTATTTATTGTATTCCAAAATTCTTCAATTTTTTATTCGTTCACTCCCAAGGTAGCGTTAATTCATAATAACTCTTTTTTCAACTGACATCAACATGCCCATCCAGGCTTTATCAATGCCACCTCAGAATTAACAGTTCGTTCTAGTTGATGTCATACTTTCAACCCAATGCATTTCAGGCTTTTTTCAGCCCTTCGTCAGAATGTTGACATTTCTCTGCATGTATTGCTCTGACTGCAACACTTGTCTGGGCTGGGAGACAACTACACTTTGTGCATTCCCTCTAGACATCCACAACAGAGGAAGGACTATGTGTGACAGGAGATTCATCTGCATTCATCTGCATTCCAATAGCCTGCCTGGGCAGGAAGGGGGAGAGATGGCTCACACTTACATCTGAATAGTTTGTGTCCTGCCCTCTCACAAAGGGATGATTTACCCCCACTGGTAGCCTGGAGCCATGGCATCTGCATTTCAATAGCCTGCCTGGGTAGGAAGGGGGAGAGATGGCTCACACTTACATCTGAATAGGTTGTGCCTTGCCCTCTCACAAAGGGATGATTTACCCCCACTGGTAGCCTGGAGCTAGGGCTGGGATGAAAGGGATCCTTGTGCACTTCAGAGAGTTCCTTTGAAGTTACCCCCAACATCAAAGACACTTTAGAGTATAAGTATTAGGGCTTTGGTCCTACCAAATCAGTACACTACTGGACCTGGAAAGAACTCTGCTGGAGTAAAGACTGCTCTGCTGAAAGGATTGCAACATTGACTGACTTTTCTTAAGAACTGATTCTCTGCTTTGCTGAACTGCCCTGCTGTCTGCTGATCCCTGTCCTGCTGATGCCAAGGACTGAACCCAGAGTGACTCCAAGGGCTTGCTGGCTTGCTTCCTGTTTTCTGAAGTCTCAGGGACACAAAAGACCTCCTACAATTCTGCCGAAGCTGCTGGACTCTGCCTTCTGTGAGTCCTGTCCATGCCTGAGGTGGCCCCTCCAAGCTCTGTTCCTCAGAAGTAGGTTCTGCAGCTGTTTGCATCATCTACAGCTCCTGGGCCCTCTAAATCAAGCTTGTGAGCCCTGCGCGACCACAATCGGGCCCGTTCACTCTGGAACCACGTCACTCATATGAAGGATCACCATGAGCAGCACAACATTGCTTCTTCACACAGCAGCATCGCGGCCGGGTACCGCGAGGCCCACGCCTGTCTGTCCGAACACCCGCGAACCATAGCCAGCAACGCTGAATTTGCTCCCGGCGAACCTCTTCCCTGCGAACAGGACTCTTGCCTCAACTTGAGAAGGTAAAACTTCAGCGGGATGTTTGGAACTATATCTGACACACACTCCATTGCAGTCAGCTTGACTTCTCTGATTTGCAATGGTTTAACGCCACCTCAAGTAACCTTTAGCACTATTTCTTCTAAGCACTGTTTTTGCATTTATTCTTTAAAAATTATAACTCGACTTCTACTTATTGGTTTTTTGTCATTTTGGTCTTGTTTTACTCAGATAATTATTCACTATTTGTCGAAACCAGTGTGGAGTCTTTTTGTGGTGTTTTCATTGAGTTACTGTAATTTAAGTATTACACAAAAACTTTATGCCTGCTCTGTGTCAAGCTATCAGAGGGTGAGCACGGGTTAATTTAAGGTGTGCATCTTACTTACCCTGACTAGGGTGGTGGTTCCTACTTGGACAAGGAGCAAACCTCTGCCAACTAGAGACCCTATTTCTAACAGTATGTTTCAACCTGAGGAAATGCTAGGTGTGAGACAATACCTCATGTTTTAAGAGACTGAAGAAAAGTTAAATGGCATCCTGGCAAAAATTCAAGTAAAAGTCCTAGAAGGAAAATGTAGCAAAATCTTAAAACTCGAGTGAAGGAAATTGTCTGAAGAAGACAACACTAGGATAGTGGGCAAAACTGAATGATTTTCGGTATTATGTCAGGTAGCAATATAACCGAAACAAAGGCTCCTTTTGACAATATCAGACAGGAAGAAGAGATGGCTAGAAATAAGTGGTATCTGTCTGAAAACCGTGCTTTCGAACACTTACCAAACAAAACATAGTTACCTGAAAGTCTCATAGGTTACGGGAGAGCATTTCTGAATGTAACAATTACCTGTCAATAAATTAAATTTGTCTTAATTAATGTTGAATTTGATTGTGGTTTTCACAGCTTGTGTGGTTAGTCCTGGTGTCACAGAGCAAAGATCAGGTGATCAGTTTGATACAGTCCTCTTTGGAGCTTGGGAGGCTAGTGTCGATGACATTAGAGTACCAGGTCTAGAAATTTCTGCTGTTTGTTTAAGGTAATTTCATGAGACAAGGGGCAGAGGTTGTACTTCACATATGTAGCGAAGATTGAGAAAGTCATTCTGTGTATTAGCATTGACTTGGGGATTGTAGGACAGGTTGTATCAAACATGTACACAGGTTGCACACCTCCTCAGGTGATGGACCACATAAACAGATGTGACTAGGGTTACCGGGAGCCCATGAAAAGGATCTTAGGTGCTGATCTAGACTATCCTAGTCCACTGCAATGGCTAAGGACTCCCTGTGATAATTAGAGACCCCTACTTGTATGGAGATGATCTCTGTGCTTATCTCACATTTGCCAGTATTTAAGCTTCACTGTAGGTACAACTGAATTCAGAAAGGTTACCTTGGGTTTTTTTGTTTGGATTGTTTTTGTCTTTCAGAGACCAAGTCCCAAAATGGAATTTTGTTTGAGTAAGAAAAAGGATACGCCCTACTACATAGGGATTTTCCTCTCTGTTTGATAGGTCAAATGTTGGTTTTCCATTTCAGGGTCTGCCATGTCTCACATAACAGTCCCTGGTAGCGTAAATCAGTAGCAGTTGCCCTGCCTTAAATAGGACAGTGCTACTCCCCCTGTGACAGGGTTATGAATCTCCAAAAGTGGAGCTGATGCTCAGCATTTGGAAACCCAGCAGTTCCTGAATGTTTGGCAGGAAAGAGCATTGACAATCTACTGTGGTACTCCCACCCGTCATAATCAAAACTATCAATCAATTAATCAATCAGGATTTATAAAGCACGGCTAAGCACCCAATATGGTATCCAGGCGCTTGCAGGCCCTTGAGGCTTATTTGAACAAACTGGTTTTGAAGGCTATTCAGAATTCTGGAAGTAAGGTGATGGTCCGGAGGTGCATGGGGAGGCTGTTCCAGGTCTTTGCGGTGATGTAGGTGAAGGAGCGTCCTTCACTTCTGCTTCAGTAGATGGGGGGATTATGGGCAAGTGAAAAGGACGTGGAGCATAGTCTTCTTGGTGGTTGGTGGAAGTTCAGGCAGTGGTTAATGTAAGCGGGTCCTTGCTTGTGTAGAGCCTTGTGTGCGTGGCTCAGCAGCTTGAATTGGTATCTCTTCTGTACGTGGAGACTCTGTCGCTTCCTGAGGTGGGGTGTGATGTGGGTTCGTCGGGGAAGGCCGAGGATGAGTCTGGCTGCGGCGTTCTGTATGGTCTGAAGTCTCTGTAGAAGGTGTGTGGCAATTCCTACGTAGCGAGCAAGCTAATTGACACTCACCCAAGCTAATTACCACTCATCCAATGTTTACAGCAAAAGAAATTCTACTTATCCAAAACATCTAGCTCTAGCATTCATTTATATTTTTTCATCTTTTACTTCTGAACACCCAAAGGGACTGACATATATCTAAATTATTAAATAATGGTGGTCATAAGTACAGTTGTTGTCAGGATGGTTACAGCTCTCAACAGAAATGTGAAATGATGCTTATAGCAACACCTTTCCAGTTTCTCCACTTGAACATTACCTCTCCTTTATCTCTCAAACACAATTCCATTCTTATTGAATTAACTCTCCTGCTGAATCTCTTTGCAATCTTCTTGTATACTCAGTCAATTAGTTTTTAAGTTTTAACTTTGTCTTCTTAAGCCATTGCTCTAGTGTGTATTTTTTCCAGCACAATGAATCTGTCTTCCATAGTTCTACTTTATTGCTGCTTATTTATATATGCATTAAATAAGCATGTTCTGTAAAATTGTTTATTTATCAATAAAAGTAGTTGATAAAAAAATTGGAAGTAGCAAAAAGTCAATAATGCACACAATATAAATATTACATATTTTAGGGAATTAATATTCTTATTCAATTTTTAAGATGAAACTCAAACTGTCAGATTTACACCCTCTCCGGGTGATGGAAGCCTCTGAGATACGTGAATACTTAAAACACCGGAAGGAGAAAAAAGGTTTGGGAGGGATGGATGGAAAACAAGTTTTTGTTCTTCAAAATTGGCTTCTGGACAAAAAGATCAAGATAGAAGAAATTCAGAACAAGACATAGAAGAAAAAGAAGAAGAAGACAAAGAAGAAGGAAAAGGCAGAGAAGAAGAAGAAGAAGAAGAAAAAGAAAAAGAAGAAGAAAGAGAAGATGAAGAAGAAGGTTGTGCATTGCCTCCAGAATACATTGTGTAAAAGTTTTTCACCATTCCCGTTGGTGAGAAGAAATGTGATCTCCAACTACATTACTTCCACTTTATGTGGTAATAAACCAGTCACGGCTCGCATGACTCACGGGCTGGGTTCGCGCGGGGGCGGTTACAAAAATAAATTAAAAAACTTACCTTACCGGGTCCTGCGCCGCCTCCGCTCCTGGCCAGGTCCGCGTTTGAACAGGAACAGGCATCCTCCCTCCCCTCCCTAAGCCAATCACAACGCTGCAATGTCAGCATTGTGATTGGCTTGGACAGCGCCTAGCTGGGCACCTGTAGGGAGGCCATTTTCTCTATGTAGGCTGCATGCAGCCTACATAGAGAAAATTTAGAGTGCGCATGACTGGTTTGGTTGGCCCCAGAGGGCCGACCAAACAGTCAGGGCCTACAACAGTGGGCAAGCCACCTCCTGGACCCCCAACCAGGCATACCCTCCCGCCCGCCCCCAACCAGGCATACCCTGCCTTCTGCTTTCTCGCAGCGAGAGAAGCAGAATCATAAAATGGTATCTAAAATACTATTTTATGTTTCTGCTTTCTCGCACTGCGAGAAAGCAGTGGGGCGACGCTCCTCCGCTCTAATGGAGGAGCCGCCCCTGGAATAAACTCAGTGGGGGCAACCAAGGTAAATACAGCTTCGGAACCACATCAATGCACAAGCATCTTAGTGCATACCATGAACGGCAATTCATTGCAGAAAACATTTTAGAGGAAGAGGAAGGGATAAGAGGTAAGTATATCTATTGTAACCATGTTGTCAACCATTATGCATGCCAACTCTGCTGGAGATTGGTGGTCTAAAGAAACTCTACAGGAGGAGCAGAAAACTATTGATGCCTTTTATGTGACTGTAGGATTGTATTATTTATTTGTGTTGCGCAGTCATTTCCTGTGTTGAAGAAAATCGGGTCACTCAAATGAAGGACATTAAGGAACCTGTATATTGCCCCCTTGGCTGACTTAATCACCTCTTTTTCAGTTTTATGCATATGCCGATGACATACACGTTATCTTCAGGTTAAACCATAAAACACCATTATTCAAAAACAGTTCAAAAGTTGTTTAGTAGCCATTGCTATTGGGATGAATACCAACTCATTTAGACTAAATTCTGGCAAGACTGAACTTTTTGTGTTTGGTGAACCGCAGAGTTGGTTCCTGACTGGTGGTCATCTGAAATAGGCTCTTGCCGCTCCCGATTTACTAGTGCACGCAATCTAGGTATCATTTTATGTAACAAGCTTTCCATTGAAACTCACATCAATAAACATACTTCTATTTGTTTTTTATGATGAAGCTTCTCAGGAAAGTTTTGTCCTCTCTCCCCTGCTGCTCTGCCAGGCAACTTTTCATTCAAACATATATCATTAGAAGACTTGACTATTGCAATGTGCCATCTTACTTGATGCATAAAATTGAATTATGCAGAATACCGCTGGCAGGCGCGTGCTGAATGTACCCAAATTATTCCGCATTTCTTCACATTTAAACCTCTTGCATTGGTTCCTGGTTAAAAAACGGTGCCTCTTCGTAGCCTTGTGTTTCTGCCACAAGGTTGTTTTTAAATCCCTTCTGCCGTATAACTACATTACTTAGATATTTAAGAGGGTACATCCCCCCCAAGTAGGCTCTGTTCTTCTAAGGCCAACCATGTCATTGTACCTAAAGTTTTCAGAGCCTGCATGAAAGGCTGCTGTTTTCCTATCTGCACAGCTTCGAACCTCTTGAAGTTTCATAAACTTTTAAAGACCTATCTCTTCAAACTATAACTTTAATGATTCTTTTTCCTCTTTGATCCTCTTCACTGGCCACTCATAGTATTCAGAGGCAGGATACTTTTGAGTAGCAGCATATTTTCTAAGACTAAACACATCAGAAAATGTGCAAAAAATATTTCTTTCCTACCATTACCCAAACTTTTGATTCCTTTTTTTGACGTTGTTGAGAAATACCAGTGACACAAAATAGGGCTATATTTATTTCTCTGCTCCCAAAACTATATATATCTATAAAAATCAGGAACTGGTTAATTTAAGAATAAACTTTAACAGTGTTAAGAAAGATAACATTATACGTTATTTAGTGTGTGATTGAAAGTACAGAAAATGAGGAGACTGAGTGATATAGTAGGAGTAAGATGGTGTGTCAAAGAGTAAAAGAGATTGAATAAATCTTAAATAGTCTGTGTTTGAAAACACAAGTGAGTCAAAATGAGAATAGTAAGTATATGTGAGTGAATGGGTGAGTGTGAGACACTGAAACATAGTGAAGGTGGGTGTGGGAGGATGTGGGATATACAAAGTGCATGAGAAAGTGAATGAGTGAGAATGTGAGTTTGACACTAAATGAGTGGGACTGACCCTCTTCCATGCAGTGCAATGAACCACTCAAAAACAATTGACTATACGTAGTGGCTATTTGCCAAACAGCTGTCTGTTATTCTGTGTGGAAGTTATAGTACAATGGTTAATGTGCCTGCAATAGAGCGCAGCTCTTTTTAGGTTGAGCATTCGAGACCTCTTGTATATACTTTAGTATATACTTATTATATACTTATATGTGTATGTACTTTGTGGGGTCTGGAGATCAGCTCTAGGACTTGTCTGCTTCCGCTTAGGGACTTTTTTTCTGGCAACTGCCTCTATTTAACTTTGTTGATAGAAAACGACCAGCAGAGGTTAGTAAAATACCAGAATTGCTTTCTGCTGAGAGATTTTATTTTTTAATTTTTCTGACAACTGCCTCTATTTAACTTTCTTGATAGAAAACGATCCGCTGAGGTCAGTAAAATACCAGAATCACTTTAGCATTCTCTAGATTCCAGTATTATTTTCAAATCTTGTATTTTCAGTAATATGACCACTGAAGGCCCTGATTTTATATTAAAAACAGCTTTGGTCTATACCATTTCCTGCTGAAAGGCAATATTTCTCTCCATGTGTTCCCATACCTGGCGTGTCACGCAGTTTGGTGCTTACTTTCCCTGTTAAAGAACAGTAGATGTTTCAGCACCTAGGCTAATGTGCTGCATAGCGAAATACATATAAGGTCCCAAAGGCGAGACCGATTGCATTGCAAATGCTTGTTGTACTTTTGTGAACCACCTGACAATATTAGTAGGACTCAGAATACCGTCACTCAGTTCCCTTTGACTTTCCATTTTCTGCAAAATCAGACGATAGACATCATCCTTAAAATGTTATGTCCCTGGGATGTTTCAAATCTCTGGATGAGTTTTACTATCTCTTTTCAAACATTGAAGTCTCCTCTTGCTCTCTGTAAACTGAACTTGACCTAACTGCAGAATGCTACTCTCATATGAATCTTTTGGGCCACGGAATAATATCCATTCTACAACTCACTGAATCTTTTTTGTAACCAGTTTATTTGCTACTATTGACATAAAGCAACCAATCATACAAAAATTAATTGATCTAATCAGAGTCACTCCTTCAAGGGGAAGTCTCTTCATTATGTAGCACATTTTCTCAGGCTATCAAGGCTTCCAGCATCAAGCTTCTTGTGTGGGTGAATGTTCACTTCTTTGTTTTCTAGGTTAGAGAGTATGCCAGATATTATGAAGTTCATTGGGATATAGGATTACCACAGGTGGACATTACATGGATTGGTATTCGTGGAATAGACTGGCATAAACATTTACCTTTGGTGGAACATATCTTGTCCTGTGAGCAAACTCACATAATAATTGTACACTGTGGAGGGAACAAAAACTACCAATATATTAAATGAAATAGCCCTCCGGGATACTCTATGTTCGAAGCACACAATGATACTAAAAGGGAAGGAGGTTTGGAAATAATTATAAGAAAAAATAGGAAAGCAAATACTACTATTTTTTTTACTGTGATCCACTTTTGAAAATATAATATATTTAATTATCTAATATATATTTATAATGTATATACATATATACAAAATGTATAGATACAGCAGTCATATTATGGAGTTGTGTAATCGCCTATCGTCCACCTAACACCTCTATGAAAGTCCTAGATTTCCCATCCACTTCTTTAAATAAAACATTGGATACAAATTCACAGCTGATGCTTCTGGGGGATTTGAATATCCATTTTGAGAAAGCATCATCAACAGAAGTTACTCGATATATTGACTTATTGAATATGTATGATTTAAAATGAGGTCTTCCACCATGCATCCACCTACTTGGGCATTCTTTAGGTATAGTTGTAACTACATTAGACAAATGCTATCCTTGAGCTTCTTTTCCAATCTCTTGGTCTGTTCATTATGGATTTCCCATTTTTTGTGTGGACGGCGGTGCCGTAAAATAAGAGAACCCTCAACTACAATAAATTTCACCATAAAAAATGGAAATTGATCTCAATATGTCAGAAAGTGCCCAGCTGGAACAGTGCTGAGGATGACTGTGTTAATCAAATAATTTCTTATCATTATGACCATCTCAAGACAGCTCTGGACAATCAGGCCCTAGTGAGATTATTTAAGAAGTGCAGTAGAGCTTGGAATGGGTGGCATACAGTAGAGTTAGAAACAATGAAAGCCACAATAGGATCTCTACAAAGGAAATAGAGGCATGGGTACACCCTGGAGAATAAAGTAAATTTAGGGAAATGCCAACAGAATGTATAAAAAGGCTATTAACACAACTAATCCCGCATTTTATTCAGAGAGAATCTGAAAAGCTTCAGATATTTCACAAGTGCTGTTTAATGGTATTAGAGATATTCATGGAGCCTTAATACAAGAAATAGAGTCTGATTCAGCAGACCAATGCAATCAGCTGATTCCTTCTACCAGAAAATAATAAATATACAAGCGTCCTTGGCAATAGAGACACATCAAGCCGCAAAGGCTGCAATTAATAGTTCAAATGTTGATGCATTCGCCGAATTCAAATATCTTACTGATGAGGATCTTTGTTTATTATCGAAACAATGGAGACTCTCAGTTGCTCCAGGTGACCCATTACCAGCAAAGCTATATAAAAACATATTCCCTCCCCACCCTAGAAGGGGGGAACACAAATTGAAATTGAGACAGTAGGAGAGCCAATGGATTCTAAAAACTGTGACGGTCAAGTAAAGTTTGAGTTAGAATTCAGAAATGCACGATTGATTACTATTACAGTCCCCTGATTAGGAATACGAACAGCATTGTAGATGAAACCCTGGGATTGTCGCACTGATTCTTTGATAACTACTGGGTCTCAATGTAGCGAATGTCCTGACAGTATCAGTGTACATTACGGGGCCCATCAACAGTGCAGGAAAGAACTTTAGGTTTCTTGTCATTGCTGATATCTCAGGAATTCTGTATTCATGGCTCTTCATTGAGCATATTAATGTAATATACTCCACTGAGAATATAAGCACTTGTCTGAATGCTTAAATCGGGCTATGGGTATAATCATACCAGGTGAAGTTATGTGGTTATGATTATTCTATGAAATGGAATAATGACCTAACAGCATGGGAATATGTATGAAAATGTAAATAACCACAATAGACGAACGTATGTGATTAATATTATTATATGCACCATTGGATGGTGATTACACTGTGCAAATGAGTACATCCTGGATTCTAACACTTGTGTGAATGCAGTCTTTTGAGAAAAAACAGGTTTCATGACATTTTAGCTCCATGCTTGTTAGATATGTCTTTTGATTTCTGTGGCAGAAATACATATTTAACAAATATCAAACTATTCTGTGATTGCCAATAATGTATCTGGAAATGTGCATTATTTTGGGATGTTATTGGTACTATAAGATAGATTCTTTAAATTAACGATGTCGGGATTGAATATGGCTATACTATAACGGGTTTAATTATATGTATTATATCCAAAAGTGCAACTGTTTTACGCTGACATTGGGTTTATTCGTAATTGTAGGTACATTTCACTTGCTTCATGGCTATGGTATAGATCTGGCATTACTTCCTCTTTTTTTCGGGAAACAAAGACCACAGTATAATTTGTATCACATCTGCCTCTCTGACACATATTGCTGCATGGCCCAACTCACAGTTACAGTCACTACTCTCACAACCCTCCTACTAACTACTCTGCACATATTCCTCTTTCACCCCTTAGACACCTTGTTGGTGTACACAGGGCATGCAAAGTTTTCTCTCACTTTACATGTAAAGAAAGACCCACATTTTGAATCCTTTTTAAACAATGTATAAACTGTTGTATGGAGGCTCAAAACCGACTCAGCTAGCATGACGCTCATTGGGACACTACTAGTCTGCCTGACTTATTATAGCCTTATAGCCCGCCGTAGCGGGCTATACCGGCTATTAAAGGCCCGCTCCCGCGTTAAAGGCCCGAGCCAAAGGCAAGGGACTTTAACAAGGGACCAGGACTTTAATAGCCGGTATAGCCCTGCTACGAAGGGCTATAAGGCTATTAGAACATTCTGCCACTAGAGGGCAGAATGTTCTAACAAATAAAACAAAGGCTTCTCGAAGCTCGAGGGGATTTAAATCCCCTCGAGCTCCGAGAGGCCTTTGTAAAACATTGGAATGTTGCTCTGCGGGCCTTTACCGGCCCGTAGAAGCATGCAGCACTCCATTGTCTTCAATGTAGCTCCCAACATTCCAATGTTCTAATAGGGTATATAGCCTTTCTGTAATGGCAGAGCGAGTGACCCAAGTAACCAACCTAAGATGGAGGACAATCAGCTTTTACTTCCGGTTATGACTCGCCGACATGGCACCTGTTTTCCTTTTTAGGATGAGCACTGCACAGTCAGCATTAGCAGGAGTCTCCCAGAAACCAGACTTCGTGAGACGTCCCTCTGCAGGCACTGACGTCCTGCTCACAAACAATTTTTTCCGATCGGTTTTCACTGGTAAGTGATTACGCTTTCACCATTGTATAACTTTGAGTGGGCCCCCTCTTCTCAGTGACCTGCATATTCTTTTTTTTAATTTTAACGGGGTCTTCAATTACAGATGTTGGTTTTTATCTGTTGAACATCGGGAGGCCTGGGATAGTCAAGTGGATGCCTCCAATTGTTTGTGTATGCATTGTTGTTCAATACGTACGTCAGATTTCTATTTTTGGCATGACATTATACTTATTGTTGAGTTATCCCTTTTGCTCAGACTATTGAATTCACGAAAGATGGAGTAATATATGATGAGTTTACATTTAATAAATCCCTTGCGTGAGTGTGCCGACTTTCTTTCCAGATGTATTTTTTGCATGAGTTCCTGTTTGTTATACTTTACTAGACAGGTGTGTTTTTTTAATGATCTCTCCAGGGCCAGTCACATTATCAGTTCCTTAGCACAGAGCATCTTCACTTTCAGAACCCAACCCATTCTCTATAAATTGGTAACTAGCCAGACTACTGATTAATATGGTTCTGGTCATATGATATTGTCTCTTCATTAGCTGTTATTTGATCCAGTTATGAGGTGCTTTTCAAGGCATTTTGGCCTCAGCATATCCAATCCACCTATGGCTACTTCCATAAAATGGTTTTACATACTTGCAAATCTTTCCTTTCTCATAAACTATTGTTTTTCATCACCATATTCTCACATGTGCATATCATGGTTCTCGATGGATGACTTTTTAATGCACATTTGCAGTGTTTCATAGAATGCTTCACAAGTGTGCTTAACCTAGCTCTATGGCGCAATATATATATTTGGAAAAAGCATTTTACTTTAAGCTGTCTGTATTAGCTTTGCTCATCTTTTCGTTGTCCTTTGTTTGGGCAGTTTTCTTCATTCAGCCTTGAAAAAGCCCTAGGCTCTTTAGCCACTATAGGGTGAAACACGTGCTGGCTGAACATCTACAACTTTAAAAATACTTGTATTCATAGACTGAACCAGCATACCTTAAGAGACTGGAATCTATGTGATAGGTTTTGTATGCATAATGGAAACCTATTTGTAAATATATATATAAACCTAGACTTATGACATCATATTTTACTAACCTCCTAATGAACTATATATAACATATGACCTTAGACATCATACTATATAAAACCCCTGATGAACTTTGTTCTTCAGAAGTGTGTCAAATGTGTTATGTGCATGTATTTTACCAAAACACAGTAAAATAGTGTGCAGATTTTCTGTTGAATAGGTCATTTTGATTTCTAATAGATCTTTTTGATTTAAAATAGCAACACAATAATCCTCACACAAACAATACAAAGGTGGTGCCTTTGCTCTTAAACTTATGTTTGACCCCACTGGCTTGGCTTATTGATTCATTGAGCCTGAAGTTTATTCTGTATGCAGATGATACCCAGATAATAGTGAGTTTTAGAAAGAGTGACCATGAAGCTTTGGTAAATCTGACTCATTGTCTTGAGCAAGTGCAAGCCTAGTTTAGAATGTATTATCTTAAACTCAATGGCTCTAAAAACAGAGATTCTAGGTCTAGTGAAACCAATTCTACCATCTCTATCTATGTTCCAGCCTGAGATTCTAGGACCTCATTCACTATTTGTTCCTACAGTTAAGAATGTAGGATTCTGAACAGATTCTTTACTAACTATGACCAAGTATCTACTGTGTTTTAAACCTGCTTATTTCAGCTACACTCACTTAAACGAGTGGTACATTTATTCACGCTACCTCAGAAGATCACTATTTCAAATGCATTTGTGTCTTCGCATTTAGACAGTTGCGAACCCAACCACTAAGTCTGCCAGTGTATCTTAATAAAAAAATGCAACTGATTTAGAACTGCTTAGCAAGACTGGCTACAATGACACAATGTAGATTCCACTTAAACCCAGCATTGGCGAACTGCCACTGGTTGCCAGTAAAGGAAACAGAGCTGTTTAAATCCCTTTGCCTAGTCCATAAAGAGATACACTAACCAAGCATGTCTCCTGTCGGATCCTAGTTATACTATCCTACATGTACTCTGAGATAGGCAGCCAAGCTCAACATGATAATACCAAAGGTCAAGCTGAAGACAGTGGGTGTGTTAGAATAGAAATTATGTTTCCGCATGGTTTTATGTAAGTTAGCATTCGCGGCGCCATTTTGTGTATAGGCACTATTTTGTATTGTGATCGAAACAAATTTTTTGCTATTTCCGAGAAACGGCCTTCTCTAAGTTATGTTTCTTCAGAGCAGAGTTCTGCCACACTAATGAATGCACTGTTCTTATTAGCGCATACCTTTCTTCTTAGATGTAGGCCTTCTCCCACTTGTCTAGTGGCGGTCACAGGCAGAGTGACCTTGAATGTTAGATAATGTGTGCCCGGCCTCAGAATCGAAACTTTCTCCTTTGTAATTTACTGTCCAGCTGCATCTCTCTGGAAAATTCCATTGTGGGTGTGCCTTCATTGGTTCTGAAATGTACATAATGTATCGTTATGCTTGTTGATGTCAGTCCCTCTGCAGCACTCCTTAGAGACTGGGCAGACACGGCTCCGCTCTTAGCGTACTCTGAATAAACAGATATTGGTTTGTATTCTCTACTATCTGACTGACTCTTCATTTGGTATGGAAGGCTGAGAGGTGGTCTTGTGTGACCCGGGTGACCCGAATCGGGTCATTTCCTTCAGGTGGCAGAGCATTTTCCAAACTTGCGGCTCAATATGGAAATTTGCTCCCAGGTGCTCTGTATTGAGAGTTAGACCATTTTAAATTTTAAAAGAATCTAAAGGCCTGGCTCTTCCCTCAGGTATAATGGGAGAGATCTTCGAGTAGCAGCTAAGAATGGTGAGAGGCAGTGACACAAACATTATGATGCCAGAACTGTACCTTGTTGTTAGCAGCTATGAAAGATTTTTTATGAGTTTGTTAACATTTGGTCTGCAGTGTCCATATCTGGGATGGAGGTATAGGTTTAATATTATCAGTTTTGAGAACAGTAGTAGTTTCTTTGGAAGATGCAGCTTCACACCCAATAGCCAAGGATTCCCAGTATCTACTGTTTCAGTTTTAATGTTTATGTTGGTTTTCACAAACGTCACTAGCTCTCCTGCAGGTCTGCCCATTGTTAGTGTTTTACTGCTGGGCTGTGAAATATTTGGTATCCCAGCAAGTTTTGGGCATTAACTACCCATGTCTTATTTAGGCACATGATGTCAAAAGTGGATATAAATGCTACTGTTTTGTGCATTCAACTGGTTCCATCTTTCTATGTTCCATGAGCAGATGTTTAATTTGTCAATTTTACGAAGCCTGTTTGACTGATGTTAGCCGTCCTGTCAATTTCAGGTGATTTCTTATGGAGTTAGGCATGGCATCTTGTTTCCAAGTGCTTCTAGCAGCCAGTACTAGTCATGTTCGAATCTTTTTTGTATTTTTTAGCCTTCAAAGTCAGTAGTCTAGACTGTTGATGTTAATCCAAATGTTGTAATTTCCTTAATTGGATGTTTCAGGATGTTGTGCTGCTGTGGGAGCTCTGGTATTCCAGCCTTACATTGGATATGCCTTCATTTCCGACCCCTGGGACCTTTCTATTTGAGGCTCTTATCATTCCTGTTCTGTACTTCAATTTGCCTCTTTGTTGTTTGTCATTTGGCCATTGAGGCATGGAGGAACGGTCTCAGTTAGGGATATAAATTGTAAGATATCACTCTGGTTAAGGTGTTGAGATCAAAATACCCCAATAGACAAAAGTTTTTTCGTTATTATATATTCCAGGTCATCTTTGAATCTTAAAGTAATTCTTGTTGATTCTTGAGTTTCATCAGACTCAGGAATGAGGAAAGCTTCATTAATTATTGATATATCAGAGAAGAAATGATTATTGAGAAGTTCTTTTCATAGTTTTAAGATGTTGCCCTGGTTTAGATAGTCTTGCCGGGCCCTTTGAAGTATATTGCGGAGGTAGACAAATAACATACTTCATATTTTGTTCATCCTTTGTGACCAGTTGTGTTTCACCTCTTCCTGAATTAAGTTCTTTTAATGATGTGCTGGAGTTTGTCTGGTACTGGGTCTCTGGGGGTTTCTACCCTTTATCTTCTTCTGTATATATTTCATGTAGTGTCTCCATTATGCTTGCAATCATAGCTAGATTATGTGAGGAATCATTGATATTGTAGTTACTATTATTTTCCCTGTTTGCTAGAAGAAGACTTTCGCAATTTCTTGATATGCTGCAGGTAAGTTTTAAATGCTCAGATGTTAGATTTATATGCTTCTTTTACTGGCCATATGTACTTCATTGAGTGCTCAGCATGCTGAATTGGGGATCACTGACATAATATCGATCCATAAAATATCGAAACACAAAAATATCGGAAATTAAATATTGATAAAAAAATATTGACTCCATATATTGAAAACAGAAATATCAGAAATAAAAATATTGTAACATTTAAATAAACATATATGTCAAAAATATCGATTTACACAATATCGACTACAATATTATCATCATAATAATTAAATAATCATTAATAAAAAGATAAAAAACACTTTTCATATAAAACTATTTCTTTAAATGAACATAACATTTGTTATAAACATTTTTAATTAAATAAAAATATATTACATCAACAAAATATTACCATACACCCGAAAAAATTATATATCTGAAATATTTACAATACAACTCAACAAAAAATTTACATTAACTACAAACATTGAAACACCAACCTAAATAATAATAAATATATATGTTCATATATATATATATAAATACATTTCTGACCAAAAATAGCAAACTATATATTATACATAAAAAGTAAAACCTAAATTAGTGTTTACCATAGAAGGACTCAACTAATTAAAAAAATTCAAGCTATACTAAACCAACCAATAAAATAAAACTATAAACAACCTTAACCAATAAAATCACACAAACAATTAAATCAACAATATAAAAGGCACACTAATTGAAATAATTAAATGCTTTAAAAATGACAAAGAAACTCTGCCAGATTCTCTCAACAAACCATTAAAGAAGAAAAATATACATCCAAACAACTATGTAACCAACTAAAAACGTAACTGTTATGAATCTTAAAAATGTAAAATAGCAAATAAATATTAACACACTCTCCAACTTTTCTCTTTTTACATAGACTTCCCAAAAGAAAATATCTATAACTTAAAAACTGAAAAACTAACAAAAGGTCAAGTATCACAAACCAGCACAAAGATATAAGAAAATAAGTATACATAAATAAATAACAAATTGTGAACTCACCCAAATAGTGAACAAAATTTAACCTAACTGCCATAACCTCGACAAACTATCAACAAGGTGGCATTCAAAATGTAACTTATGTTTTATTTTTTGGAAACAGCCATTACAAAAGCGGCTGTTTCCCTGCATACCTTTACAATGCAAGCGTTACCATGCTTGCGTTGTAACAACGCGTAGTCATTACTACGCATTTTGTCACAACGCATGTGCTTTTACCATGCATGCCTTTACAACGAATTTCGTTGTAAAGGTATGTGTGGTAAAACACATACCTTAAAAAGAATTTAGGCAATCCACGTCATTGTGAGGAAACAGAGGCTCTTCCGTTTCCTCACAACGATGTGCACCGCCCCTCAGATGACCATAGGGAACCAGGAACCATGAGGAGAGAGAGGAACCGTAAATGGGGTAGGAGTGGGGCGTGGGGGTGTGTGCCGTGCAGGGTACTGTTTTAGGGTTTAGGGTATGGTCGGGGGGGTCATGCAGCATAGTGTTTTAGGGTAGGGAGAGGACTGGGGGTCGGCGGGAGGGTCATGCAGGGTAGTGTTTTAGGGTAGGGAGAGGACTGGGGGTTGGGGGTGTGTCATGCAGGGTAGTGTTTTAGGGTTTAGGGTAGGGTCGGGTCGGGGGTCATGCAGGGTAGTGTTTTAGTGTAAGGAGAGGACTGGGGGTCGGGGAATGGTTGTGCAGGGTTAGTGTTGTAGGGTTTAGGGTAGGGTTGGGGCTGTCGTGCAGGTTAGTGTTTTAGGGTAGTGAGAGGACTGGGGGGAGGGTCGTGCATGGTAGTGTTTTAGGGTTTAGGGTAGGGTCAGGGGGGTCATGCAGGGTAGTGTTTTAGTGTAAGGAGAGGACTGGGGTCGGGGGAGGGTAATACATTGTAGTGTTTTAGGGTAGAGAGAGGACTGGGGGTCGAGGGGTTGTGTGCAGGGTAGTGTTTTAGGGTTTAGGGTAGGGTCGGGTCATGCAGGGTAGTGTTTTAGGGTAGGGAGAGGACTGGGGTTGGGGGGTCGTGCAGGGGTGGTGTTTTAGGGGAGGGAAAGGATTAGGGGCTGGGGGTCATGCAGGGGTAGTGATTTAGGGTTTAGGGTAGGGAAAGAATTGGGGCTCGGGGGGGTCGTGCAGGGGTACTAAATTAGGGTCTAGTGTAGGGCAGGGTAGTCTAACTTACCTTAGATACTTTTACCAAGAGTATACCTTTACCACGCATGCCTTTGTGTTGTAATGGCATGCGTGGTAAAGGCTTATTCGTGGTAAAAGTATGCGTTGTAATGGTAGGTCATGGTGAATGACTACGCGTAGTAATACCCGCGTTGTAATGACACGCGTGGTATTAGTACCCGTTGTAACATGTCATATTCTTTATTTTTCATTCACAGAAAAGAAAGTACCTGCTCCACATTAAAACACCTACAACGGAAAAGCTGCAAAACCTTGTGAAACATCTCAACAGAACATACAAGTAAGTATACAAAATAACTGTAATTGCATTTTCAACATCTTATTAACAATTGGCCAAAAGCTAAAACATAGTGTATATTTATACTATTACACAACTGACAGATACAATGACAGAGGCTGCCAAATCTATCTCTTAACAGAAAGGAAAGCAGTTACTAAGGGCCTTATTATGATATCAGTCAGTCAGACCACCGACTGCTATGGCGGTGGTCAGGCGTCTGCCCGACAAGCAGTCAGCAGTCTGACCGCTGCATTGCAATGCCACTATTGGGCTGGGGGTCGCAAATTGCTCCCTTACACGGCGGCTTGTACTGCGGCCACAGCACAAGCTGCCGTGTAAAGGAGCACTTCCTGCACCTCCATGCACTGTGTCCCATGCACCATGTGGTGCTTGGGACACGGTGCATACAGGTGCATGGGGGGACTACATGTGACCCCTGGGCCACTTGGCCCACGATGGAAGGGAGCCCTGTTTGGGGCCCCCAAATCAGTTTCCAACAGCCTTTTCATCCCAGTCTTTCTGACATGAAAAGGCTCTTGGAAAGGTATATTGAAATCCCGACGGTGGTGCCTGCCTCGGCACCACCTCCATTCTGGATTGTGATTCCGACCACCACCCCGATGGGGTTACTGATCCTGTCAGAGTCGGCGGTCTTTCCCTAACGGTGAGAGTCCGACAACCTGGATTGTAATCTGCCGGTTGGACCAAAGGGCTGCCATTCGATTGGACCGCTACCGATGGGCTGTCGGTGGTGGTACGACCAACATTGTAATCAGGCCCTAATTCATACGGGCTACACCTAGAGCCAAGAAAGTGCATCATTAGAACCTATAAATTGGAAATGTACTGAGGATCTTATTACGAGTTCGGCAGTCCGACCGCCGAAGGACCACGTCCGCAACCGCTGCTCTTGTGGGATTCCGACCGCTGTGTTATGATTTTCTGAGGGGCCGGCAGTGTGGCTGCAGCGGTCTTGTGCCGGTGGGCAATGTATTTCCATATATATCGATGCCTGTGTGTACATTCTGACTGCATATGTGTCAAATGCACACATATGCATGATGTATGTGCAAAGAAACTGCTACCCATTGCCAGAGTCCGACCCATATGTGGGCAATCCCTGTAATGGGTACATAGTACCAAAACACGTACCTGTATTTCGCTGAAGACGGGCACACATTCCTCAAGGTGAAGATGCTCCTGTGTATGGGGGACCTGGAGAAAGGAATCCACATCAAAATCTGCTAGGAAGAACTGGAAAAGAGTAGGAAGGCATCAAAAATCCTTCATTTCCGCAACCTTTAGGCGGTGATCTGACCGCTGCAGTCGGCCTGTAGAGAAGTCAATTCATAATACCTCTGTACCGGCCGATGCAGGCTGCCTTCCCCCGACCCCTTCGGTCGGCGGTGTGCTGGCGGTGCCAGCGGTCCAGCCGTGGTCTTTGGAAAGCCAATTTGCCCAACTTAGAATACGGCAGATGGCTCACCCCCGTCGGGCGGCCACTGCCGGGACGGGGGTCTGTGAACCGCCAAACTCGTAATAAGGCCCTAAATATTTTTCTGATGCATGCTATGGGAGGGCAACTACAAAAGATGTTGTGGTAACTCATGCAAGAGAGCACAATCACCCCCAAATGTGACAGAAATAGAAGTAAGCAAAATATTACAAGATATAAGAGAGCCAAGCACTAGCTCCCAGCAACCCCCAAGCAAAATCCTGAAAGATATACTACCTAGAGTCCCTGAACACAGAACAGGGCAACTACCACCTATCCCCACTTAAAAAATTTCATTGCACAAACTAAGAAAGCCAACAGCGATACCCCACCTGCCCCTAGAAGATACCAAGACATAGTCATACCTGACCACTTAACAATTACACATAATGAGGAGCCTTTCTTTTTACATGACAACCTAAATAATGAGAAACAAATTCTAATATGCTGTACATCAAACAACTTAATGCAACCTAGCCAATGTCAAACCGGGATGATGAATGGCACCTTCAAACTGTGTCCCAAACCATTCACTCAGATATACATAATACATGTTGAATATCAAAATACAAATATCCCTTTAATATATGCCTTACTATCAAATAAGCAAAATTGCACTTTCTACAAGCTCTTCAACCATATAAAACATTAAACAAATAACTACTACACTGAAAAATTAATCATAGCTTTGAGCAAGCCATGATTCAAAGCACTGCAAAATATACCCCCACACAGCCATACAAGGCTGTTAATATCATTTCAGTCAAAATATATAGAGATACCTCAAAAAATCTGCACTGTGTAGAATATTCCATAAACAGTCAAATTGCCTTTGAAATAAAAAATGATAGCACTAGCCTATGTTCCTGTCACAGAGGTAGTTAACCACTACAATATACTAATAGAAAGCGCTTTCTACCAACAAAATGAAGACAAACTTAGGGCCTGATTATATTATAGGATGGATGGGTCCCGCCATTGCTTTTTCTGCGGTCCTCCCACCCACTTACTTTGCGGATTTGGAAATTAGCAAGATCTTGGCTACAAGACAGCTGCAGTCCCGATGCCTCTGCCGGAACTTCTTCTCTTGCATCGACAGCGGGAGAGCCAGAGGCGGGTCTCAACAAGCTTCCCGCCTCTGGCTCTGCCGCTGTCTCCGCCAAGCTTTTCCTGGCAGGACACTACCATCCGCGAGTCGGCAGAAAGGAAGTAAAGGATCATTTTTCTGGGTCCTATCACAGAATCTGTGTCAGCCATCATCATCCAGGTCCTTTATGCACTTCTCCCCCAGACCACAATGCTGTTGTCGTCATATTCTGAAGTAGGCTTCTCTGTCACTACTCCAATGTAGTGTACGCAACATTGACTTCCGGCTTGTTTCCAGCAGTGAAACCTGACTCCGTCATGACTCCGCCACCAAGAGACTGCCAGCCCATCAGGATCATCTTAATACGATGGGCGGGAAGGCATGCAATTCGGCAGAGTACTCATTCCCGCCACTGCTGCTGGACAGCAGTAAGACCGCCTACATCATAATCAGGCCCAAATCCCCCTAATGAACTATTTCAAAGACTCTTCAGTTGGCATCACTCTGGACACAGTCATCAACACAAATTCAAATACCATGGTGGAATACCTATGACAGCACCTTGACACAGGAAGCCAAAATAAACAACGCAGTGGAAGGATGGCACAATGCCTTCCAATCCACACTAGGCAGAACTCAACCTACACTATACACATTTACAAAAAGAGCAAATCTACCAACAACTATGAATGGAGCAATCTGTTAGTCAAATTAGCCCTAGACGTAGCAAACAAACCAAAAAAAGTGTGACATGCTACAATTTAAAGTTAAACTCTTCATAAATAACAAAGGAGTAGATTACTTAGAAATTATATCCAAAAGCATATTATAAAAGAAATATTAACCTACCAAAGTCTTCAAAAAGTATGACAAATTCTAAACCAACATAACAAATGTATTTGTTTTAAATAATAAATATAATGTATTTTTAGATCAGTCAAACAATTATTTTAATTACAATGTACTAAAGACTGATAAAATAAAAATATATATAAATATTTTTTAAAATGTAACCATTCCCAACCAAAATAAATAAAATAAAACTAAATCCATCACATAAAATAATGACAACACATAATCCAAACAATTCCAATAAACAATCACATAAATTTGACATAAAC
Source organism: Calotriton arnoldi (assembly GCA_963921515.1). NCBI lineage: Eukaryota > Metazoa > Chordata > Amphibia > Caudata > Salamandridae > Calotriton > Calotriton arnoldi. Next base: position 2,620,970 of record CAWUFW010001215.1, read on the forward strand.
AATAAAATATCACATTTCCCAAAATAAATTAAAGAAATAAAACTTACTGTTCTGAAGCTGCATATCTTTCTCTGGCTCCATATGATAAAAATTATTAATCCACCAAAAATTAGATAAATTAATTCAAACGTCCCAAAACAAAATGCAAACATATAACGAATCAAATCAAAATCCATCAAAGCAATCCAAAGAAATCTAGGTTCCATAAAAAAAAAGAAAAAAGTATTTTAAAAAAAGAACCACTCCAGGAAATCCCCAAAAAAGGAAATTAAAGTAAAAACCATTGGCTTATTATAAAATAAAACTGATTTCCTTAAAAAACAATTTACTCCAACGGCCCATAGAACACGTTTGTAGACAAAAACTTGTAAAGTAAATTACAAAACCCAGCCGCAAAACACATTACATTCCCAAAAATACATACACATAACAATTAATCACCAAAATATAACTAACATCACACAATTTAACATAACATAGCAATACATTACTAAAACAGTGTGGAAAATGCAAAATGACAATCTAGTGTAAAACACTAACAGCAGTACATCCCTCAAAAAACCCTCAAACAATATCATAACTAACTTTCAAACCTCTCTCCTAAACATATCAAACAAGTAATAGTATCAAATATATACAATTGTTTCATATATTGTTTCATATATATTAATAAAACATGTTAATATAACTTTAAAAATAAATATATTTAAATATGAATATATATATATATATATATATATATATATATTTCTGTAACAGTGTAAATAAAGCGATCACTCAGAGGTCTGCATACACCAGAAGATGATTTAATCCAGGTTACGCATTTCGCTTGCACAGCAAGCTTGGTCACACAGTGTTACATGGGAAAGGACTTGCAATACATAGGAGTTGTAGAAATCAAGAAAGGACCAAACGTTAGTGTTCTATATGCAACAAAATTGGCATCCATTTTGTAATATGCTATTTCTTTATATAATGTAATAAACCTCTTACTTTACAGTGGTCAAAGAGTACTACCATCATAATTGCTTTACCAAAGTGAATCAAACCGGTCCTCTCATAACATCATTGCACTTCCTGCACCATGAAGTAATATGAACTTCAAAATACAGCCCAGCCACTGTTAGAATACAAGTAAAGTTGATGTAAACAGTGTAAATGCGGTGGCCATTTTGTAACGGTATAGTACCTACTTTCCACCTCTTGCTGCTAAGGAAATCCCTGCGCATGCTAATACGTAGATGGTATCGATTAATCTAATCCTTGCAAAATCTACAGAACTAGCAGTAGGTGGTACCCTGAATAATATTTCAGTCGGCATAGTGCCATAAGGAATGGACAGGGGTGAGTACGATCCGAATTGTAGGGGACGTGCTCAGGTTGCAAGGGACTAATGAAAACCGTTACCAAGTGTAAAAACACAGCGGCTGGAAATAAATGAAAATTAAAGCGGTACCTGAAGAGATGACTGTATATACCGCAAAGTGCCAGAGGGGGCATGGATGATGCCTGTCTAAACTCTAACAGTATTGGCAAAGTGCCAAAAGAGACTGACCTCTCATGTGATTCTTGCACAGCTCCATGTAAAATGCTGTTCCCCATACATCAGCACTACACCCAGTAGTCCACCAAGGATAAATAAAATTCCAAATCATATGTGTCCGTGTCAGAATTAATGTAAATGAAAGTTGTCGTAAGACTGAAGAGAGAAAACTAGAAAAGCATATTTCTTATCTGTCTTGTTGGGCCCTTCACCATATTGATAGAAGAAAAGGGTAGGGGATTGCAGTGAGGGTTGGTTCTCAGTTTCCGCCCCTTCCTTTTCTCCTGTGAAAAAGAAAGAAGAAAAGTAAAAAGAACATTAAAATCCGTGAGCAATCTCATATTGGATTAAAACTTACATACAAGATACAAACAACATAATTGCATGACTGTACAGTTGACAGGAAACGGCACATCAACATAAGGAAGGATATTCTACTTTGTCATTTATCAATACTCATGTAAATGAATACTCATTTCTTCGTCTTGGTTAAGCCCTTCTGGGCTTTTGGTTTGGAGGTTGATTATATGCCAGGATTCCTTTTACGTAGTTGAAGGACTCTGTTGCCCCCTCTCTGTGTGCGTTCAATCTGTTCTATCGCAAAGAAAGTCAAAAGGGAGCTGTTGGACAGGTGGTACTCTGCAAAGTGTCTGGCTACAGGATATTGGGGGTCCTTATTAGTGATGGCCCTCATGTGTTCTAACACTCTTTTCTTTGTTGCTAGGGTAGTACTGCCTACATATCTTTTCCTACATGGGCATTCAAGGATATAGATGGTAAATATCGTGCCACATGTGAGGAACTGTTTTATAGCAAGAAGGAACTGTAGCACACATGATAGCTTTGTGAACGAACAAGAGAACATGATGAAAAGATTTCGAGAGAGGGTACCCCAACTGGGACTTGAACAGAGCGAAAGATAAAATCAGTAAAATAAACAGAGAGGAAACCCTGAGAGATGACACCCCGACTAGAGTGATCTTCACTTATAATAAGGAGTCCAAGGCAATATCCAAGATACTGACAAGGAACTGGAATATCCTCACTAGTGACCCGATCATAGGTCATACTTTACAAGAAAGACAGCAGATAACTTACAGGAAAGGGAGAAATCTCAGAGATTTCTTAGTAAAGGGAGACATTACTAATACCAACCTACAAACTCAAATCAATCTTCAAGGCTTCTTTCCCTGTGGTCAATGTAAGGCTTGTAGAAACAGCTCCATGAGGAAAAGTTATCCCACACCCACAGGAGAAAAAACTATAAAACAGTTCCTCACATGTGGCACGATATTTACCATCTATATCCTTGAATGCCCATGTAGGAAAAGATATGTAGGCAGTACCACCCTAGCAACAAAGAAAAGAGTGTTAGAACACATGAGGGCCATCACTAATAAGGACCCCCAATATCCTGTAGCCAGACACTTCGCAGAGTACCACCTGTCCAACAGCTCCCTTTTGACTTTCTTTGCGATAGAACAGATTGAATGCACACAGAGAGGGGCAACAGAGTCCTTCAACTACGTAAAAGGAATCCTGGCATATAATCAACCTCCAAACCAAAAGCCCAGAAGGGCTTAACCAAGACGAAGAAATGAGTATTCATTTACATGAGTAATGATAAATGACAAAGTAGAATATCCTTCCTTATGTTGATGTGCCGTTTCCTGTCAACTGTACAGTCATGCAATTATGTTGTTTGTATCTTGTATGTAAGTTTTAATCCAATATGAGATTGCTCACGGATTTTAATGTTCTTTTTACTTTTCTTCTTTCTTTTCACAGGAGAAAAGGAAGGGGCGGAAACTGAGAACCAACCCTCACTGCAATCCCCTACCCTTTTCTTCTATCAATGTGGTGAAGGGCCCAACAAGACAGATAAGAGATATGCTTTTCTAGTTTTCTCTCTTCAGTCTTACGACAACTTTCATTTACATTAATTCTGACACGGACACATATGATTTGGAATTTTATTTATCCTTGGTGGACTACTGGGTGTAGTGCTGATGTATGGGGAACGGCATTTTACATGGAGCTGTGCAAGAATCACATGAGAGGTCAGTCTCTTTTGGCACTTTGCCAATACTGTTAGGATTTAGACAGGCATCATCCATGCCCCCTCTGGCACTTTGCGGTATATACAGTCATCTCTTCAGGTACCGCTTTAATTTTCATTTATTTCCAGCCGCTGTGTTTTCACACTTGGTAGCGGTTTTCATTAGTCCCTTGCAACCTGAGCACGTCCCTACAATTCGGACCGTACTCACCCCTGTCCATTCCTTATGGCACTATGCCGACTGAAATATTATTCAGGGTACCACCTACTGCTTGTTCTGTAGATTTTGCAAGGATTAGATTAATCGATACCATCTACGTATTAGCATGCGCAGGGATTTCCTTAGCAGCAAGAGGTGGAAAGTAGGTACTATACCGTTACAAAATGGCCACCACATTTACACTGTTTACATCAACTTTACTTGTATTCTAACAGTGGCTGGGCTGTATTTAGAAGTTCATATTACTTCATGGTGCAGGAAGTGCAATGATGTTATGAGAGGACCGGTTTGATTCACTTTGGTAAAGCAAGTATGATGGTAATACTCTTTGACCACTGTAAAGTAAGAGGTTTATTACATTACATAAAGAAATAGCATATTACAAAATGGATGCCAATTTTGTTGCATATAGAACACTAACGTTTGGTCCTTTCTTGATTTCTACAACTCCTATGTATTGCAAGTCCTTTCCCATGTAACACTGTGTGACCAAGCTTGCTGTGCAAGCGAAACGCGTAACCTGGATTAAATCATCTTCTGGTGTATGCAGACCTCTGAGTGATCGCTTTATTTACACTGTTACAGAAATTTTGAAGTTGGCGCACTCCGCCAACAATCAGCGATCCTCTGCAGAGGGCGGAGGAAGGCAGAAGGAGCCCTGTATAAGAAAATATATATATATATATATTCACTGAAAAAACCATAGGTTTCAGGCTTGTTATAGTTAGGAATTAGCATTTTAAAAACCTTTGAAATTCACTGAAAAAACCATAGGTTTCAGGCCTGTTATAGTTAGGGTTTAGCATTTAAAAAACCTTTGAAATTCACTGAAAAAACCATAGGTTTTAGGGAAAGTTATAGTTAGTTGGACATTGCACTCGTACAAAACCCGTGAAATTCCCCCGTTATAGTTAGTTCAGCTAACTATAACTCGCGCCCCCGCAATGCACTGCTGATGACGTCACATATTACATCACTCATGACATGGTCAGTGACATCACTGATGATATCCTATGGAAGGAAATTCAAGTTACTGGTAAGTACGGTTAAAATTACTTTTCAGGATCAGTACTGGGCTGAAAGATGCAGCACTAAGGTCTCTCCTGATAACAGGTGAGTAAATCGGAATTCGTATTTCGGCTGATTTTAGAGGAATATTATAAAGTTCCAAAACTCCACACTTAGAAGAATTTCCAAGTGAAACCAGTCAATGATATCCTATGGAAGGAAATTCAAGTTACTGGTAAGTACGGTTAAAATTACTTTTCAGGATCAGTACTGGGCTGAAAGATGCAGCACTAAGGTCTCTCCTGATAACAGGTGAGTAAATCGGAATTCATATTTCGGCTGATTTTAGAGGAATATTATAAAGTTCCAAAACTCCACACTTAGAAGAATTTCCAAGTGAAACCAGTCAATGATATCCTATGGAAGGAAATTCAAGTTACTGGTAAGTACGGTTAAAATTACTTTTCAGGATCAGTACTGGGCTGAAAGATGCAGCACTAAGGTCTCTCCTGATAACAGGTGAGTAAATCGGAATTCGTAGTTCGGCTGATTTTAGAGGAATATTTGTATGTTTCAAAAATCGACACTTAGAAACTTTTTCAGCAAAAAGCAGACAATGATATCCTATGGAAGGAAATTCAAGTTACTGGTAAGTACGGTTAAAATTACTTTTCAGGATCAGTACTGGGCTGAAAGATGCAGCACTGAGGTCTCTCCTGATAACAGGTGAGTAAATCGGAATTCGTATTTCGGCTGATTTTAGAGGAATATTATAAAGTTCCAAAACTCCACACTTAGAAGAATTTCCAAGTGAAACCAGTCAATGATATCCTATGGAAGGAAATTCAAGTTACTGGTAAGTACGGTTAAAATTACTTTTCAGGATCAGTACTGGGCTGAAAGATGCAGGACTGAGGTCTCTCCTGATAACAGGTGAGTAAATCGGAATTCGTAGTTCGGCTGATTTTAGAGGAATATTTGCACAATGGTGAAGGGAGGGGGCGGGGCCTGAGGTGACATCTGTGCAAACGCGCCCCGTGGCGCGTTTTAAGTTGGGGATTAAGTCCCCTTGAATCATGAGGGTCCCTGGGGTCCAACTAGCCCACCCTGTACCTCCAGTATGCGCCAGGAGGCTGCGTTGCAGAGAGGTGTTCAGAGGCCACGCCCCTTTTTGCACCTCTCTGCAACGCAGCTCTGTGGCGCTTCTGGACGTACCTGGTGGGCTAGTTCGCCCCAGGGACCCTCAGGATTGAAGGGGATTTCATTCCCCATCTTAAAATGCGCCACGGGGCCTGTTTACACATGTCACCTGAAGCCCCGCCCCTCCCTTCACCACTGTGCAAACGTGCCCGTGGCGCGTTTTAAGTTGGGGATTAAGTCCCCTTGAATACTGAGGGTCCCTGGAGTCCAACTAGCCCACCATGTACCTCCAAAGCGCCACAGAGCTGCGTTGCAGAGAGGTGTAAAGGGGCATGGCCTCTGTACACCTCTCTGCAACGCAGCCCCTGGCGCATACCGGAGGTTCCTGGTGGGCTAGTTGGCCCCAGGGACCCCCAGTATTCAAGGGAATTACTCCCCTTCTTAAAAGCAGCGCCAGGAGCGCGTTTGCAGACTGCTGCAGGGAGGGCGGGGCCTCGGCACAATGCCGGTCTTTTTTTTTTTTTTTTTTTGCTTTTTCTGCCCAGGGGTCCTTGTGGGACCCCTGAGCAGACCTAGAGGTCAGGGTGTTTCTACCCTGCCCCCTTTGTGCATTTTACGCACTTGTTTCTTGTGCTTTTTTTTTTAATCGGCGGGATCCGCGCTCCCTAAGCGCATCCTGCCGATTAAAAAAAAATGCTTTCTGCCCAGGGGTCCTTCTGGGACCCCCTGAGCAGGCCTAGGGGTCAGGGTGTTTCTACCCTGCCCCCTTTGTGCGTTTGCACACTTGTTTTTGTGCCTCGGTTCTACCGAGAGACAAAATGGCTGCCAACACTTCCTGGTTTGGAGTGTTGACAGCCAGCTGACAGCCAATTAGCATGCAGCTCGTGATCGGGACGGTGCGCGCAGGAGTGCGCTGAGGGGTACGCGGACCCTACTCGGCCATAGATATATATGTGACTTTACTTTTGATTTTCTCAGGAACTACTGAGCGGATTTACACCATTTAAGCCAAAGGCACCAGTCTGAACCAAGGGCTACCTCTTTGCCAAATTTGGTGTAATTCCGTTCAGCAGTTCGGGCTGTAGCTGCGACTAAAGGTTCCTATGGAATAATGAATGGGGAAAACGCGTTTTGGGACCCCCCTTTTTTCTCGGCCCCCGCTTGACGAATCAACCCGAGACTTTCAGGGTAGGAGCGGAGCGCCCCAACAAGTTGGAAACTTTCGCGAAGATTCGTCAACCGGCGTCAACGTTATTTCAATAGAATGTAGCGGATTTCCTATGGATAATAGGTCCTAACTATAACTATCTACTGGCGACCGCCAGTAGATAATATATATATATATATATATATATATATATATATATATATATATATATATATATATATATATATATATATATATATATATATATATATATATATATATATATTTATATTTAGAAATATTAAACATATAAAACATCAAACAATGGTATAAAAAATTAGGAAAAACATTGTAAATTATATTTTAAATAACAGTATAAAATATATACAATTATTTAATATATGCAAATAAAATATGTGCTAAAATAATGTTGTTAACAATGAAAAATACAGATGTATATAAATATCATTTACTTGATTTTTATTATTAAAAAATAATGAAAACATGTTTTGTTCATTTAACTTTATACATTTTTATTTTTACTGTAAGTATGTATGATTTAAAATGTAAAACTATAGAAAAATTAAAAATTAGAAACAAATGAAAATAGAAAAAATGTGCAATATTTTTATTATACAAAATTTGGGAAGGTGCAGGACATTAAAGGGATGACATTTACTATTTCTGCTTCAATCTAAACCAATTTGGGGAAGGTGTTGAACACTAAAGATGTGAGATTTACTTTTCCCACTCCAATCTAACCATATTGGGGTAAGGAGTTGGACACTAAACTGGTGACCTTTACTATTACCACTGCAATATAAACCAGTTTGGGGAAGATGCAGGACACTAAAGGAGTGAAATTTACTATTCCCACTCCAAACTAACCATATTGGGGAAGGCATTGAACACTAAAGGGGTGACATTTACTATTCCCACTTCAATCTAACCATATTGCTGTCAGGTGTTGGACACGAAAGGGGTAACATTTACTATTTCCACTCCAATCTAAACCATTTTGAGGAAGGTGTTGGACACTAAAGGGGTGATATTTATGATTCCCACTGTAATCTAAACCAATTCGGTAAAGGTGTTGGAACTAAAGGTGTGACACTTACTACTCCCAATCCTTTCTAACCATATTGGGGAAAGGTGTGGGACAATAAAGGTGTGACATTTACTATTCTCTTTGCAATCTAACCATTGGGGAAGGAATTGTACACTAAAGAGATGACATTTACTAATCCCACTCCAATCTAAACCAATTTAGGGAAGGTGTTGGACACTAAAGGGGTGACATTTACTCTTCCCACTTCAATCTAACCATATTGCTGTCAGGTGTTGGACACGAAAGGGGTAACATTTACTATTTCCACTCCATTCTAAACCATTTTGCGGAAGATGTTGGACACTAAAGGGGTGATATTTACGATTCCCACACTAATCTAAACCAATTCTGTGAAGGTGTTGGAACTAAAGGTGTGACATTTACTATACCCAATCCTTTCTAACCGTATTGGGGAAAGGTGTGGGACACTAAAGGCGTCACATTTACTATTCCCATTACTATCTAACCATATTGGGGAAGGTATTGGGCACTAAAGGGATGACATTTACAACTCCCACTCCAATCTAAACTAATCTGGGGAAGGTGTTGCACACTAAAGTGATGACATTTACTATTCCCACTCCAATAAAATTATATCGGGGGAAGGTGTTGGACACTAAAGTGTTGACATTTAGAATATCCACTTCAGAATAAAACATTTTACATAACATATTAGTAAATAAAATATCACAAACGCAATCAGCACTCCATATTCTCACATATTTTTTGTAATATAAAATTTGCTAAAATGTTATCTAAAAACACACAAATCTAAACTACAAGCCTTATAATACATATTTATATTTTAAACTATAAAACTACACTTTTAACTACTATTAAAAATAATATATTGTTCAAAATATTACTACCATTCATAAGCTTTAAACAATAAAAGAATCCTAACAAAATTAGCAATCATAAATTTAAAAAGTATTTATATAAAGGTTATGTTTTAAAAATTTAAGAAAATATTATTTAAAATGAAAATTCAATGTTTTATTTTTTTAAAAAGAACAATGTATGCAATTGCACATATTGATTTTAAAAATGTAATTTTATTTTAACAATAAAACATAAAAATATTCTATTTCATTAAAAATTACATGTTTTGAATATATTATAGTATATATTTTTTAAGTTTAAAAAAATATGTATTACCTTCAATAAATCCTAGTTAACATTGAAGGGCCGATTACGATGTCGGATGGAATTGCTTCTGACCGACACCGTCTCGGTCTCGGTGTCGGTCAGCGGTTCTGAGCGCCTGATTACGATGCGACTGAACACTCTTTGGTCGCATACTCCCTTTTCTCTATGGGAGCTTGTGTTATGACAGTACACCGCCCGTAACACAAGCTCCCATAGGGAAATGGGGGGGTGCCGAAAACCCTGCACACAGTGCAGGGATTTAGAGGGGCGAGCTCCTGGGTACCCCTTCGGCCAACAACCGTAGGCCGCAAGAGGGAAGGGGCCCCCAAAGTCGCTTTCCGACAGCCTTTCAGTGTCGGAAAGGCCGGCAAAGAAAGGCTGTCAGAAACCGACATCATAATCCCGATGGCTGAAACACCATTCATAGGGGATTACAGCGTGGTTCCAACTGCCCGGAATACTCCGAGAGCCGGTCGGAACGGCGTCGGACTGCCCCAGCGGTTTATGCACCAACCGCCGACATCGTAATCGGGTGGTCGGACCGCAACCCAACCTAGTCGGTCAGACAGCCTCCGACCGCTTCGGTCAGCTTCCAACCAGCGGTCGGAGGATTTCCGACCAACATCAAAATGGGCCCCTAAATGTAAATATATTAAATTCATAATATGATAAAATAAATGTAAAAATTCCAAGTTATTAATTTGCTTATCTTCAAAATTATTACCTCACAACTTAAATTTTAAACATACATTTTTAAACAATCTCACCACACTTATCCCCTAAAACCCCAATATCCTGCTTCTAAAAGAAAAATATTCAACAATTGATTATATACATTATTACAACTAGCAATACAAATTACAACCATTTCATAAATAAAATATTATCTTACTAAAAACACAAATAAAAAAATAAACACATACAATCAAACAACCTACAATATATTGCATACTAGTTAACACTTATGGCCTTATTACGATTTTATCAACACAAAGGAGTTAGGCCCACGTGGACAAAGTGCAGGTAGGGCCATATAATAGGAAAAATGGGGTTTTACCTGGACCTTGTATCATTAAATGCACTTATGATTTACCGTGGAGGTCAAAGATAATTATTTTATTTGACCAAGTTTTTACTTATCAAAATTCATTTTGTTTTTTCAAATATTCATTCAGTTGCAAACAAAGAAGACACACAAAAATATTAACATCCTTCTATACAAAAAAGTAACAAAGACTCAATCATCAAATTTGCCAATGTTGCTACCTAGGGTTTAGAAGAAATTGGTGCAGACTCTTTTTCAAATTCAGTTCTAGTTTGGACAATATATGTGAGAGATAGTTCATTTGCAATTCCATTTGAGATTTCCTGAGGTTTCCGTTAGTTCTGTTTTCCCTTGTATCTTTTGGGGGTGGATCCCTTTGATGGTATTTAATCTCTATTTGTTAGTTCCTCTATGATTAGTTAATTATTCGAATGCAGTTGCTGCGATTGATTGAGTACTGGAAGATTGCTGGTGTGTGTGCTGTATACTGAATATAACTTCAGACTTGACCTCCTTTGGTCCCCCTTTCTCCACTTATTGTTGCTCCAAAGTTGTGCTTGTTAAGTTTTCTTAGTCCTTTCTGTATTTTTTCTGGTTTTTAGATTTACGATATGAACATAGCCTGATCCTCTTGTACTCATCGTGGTAGTTGGCGTTGCTTCTAGACACAAAATACCTATACCATCCATTGTCAGTAGGTCACACATCTGTTGGTTTGCATCCTTTTTCAATGAAGCAGTTGACAGTGCCTCTAAGCCCTGTGTGGGCTGGTGAGTAGACCTCATCAGCGATTGTGATTTCATTAGTCCGTGTTATTTTGAGACTGTTGCTTTGGCCAGTTAATGTTTATTATTCAGACTGTAAATGCTCAGGTTGAGCTTTTTCTTGAAATGATTGACCCTTCATTGCAAAATAGCTGGTGCGTTTGCAAGCCTGTTGAGTATCAGTAAACACAGAGACACTACATTAGCTATTCTAGCCTTCTTTTGTGCACAAAGTATTAGTGCATTTCATTTAATTTGACAATTATCCATCAATTGCAGCAAGTGAGCTCTCAGCTTTTACCTGGAGTTTAGCTGTTTTTCCAAAATGTGAGCTTGTATTGATAGAGCAACTATCATTACATTTAATGCAACTGACATCTCATACCAGTCAGAAGATTTGTCTTTATTTTCCTTGCTCATAGTGTTTTCAATAATTTAATCCCCCTCTATTGAGGCTAGGTACTCTTGTATACCAGACTCAAGTAAATCCTCATCTAGTATTTTATATAGACTCTAGTTAGGGGCCTGATTGAAGTCTGTAAAGTAATGATTGTACTCTGTTCCATTCTGAGGTACTTGTTCCCTTTTTATTGGGGACAGCGTAAGTGTTAGATTGAGGCATTTCTAATAGTTTGATTAGTGGTTGCAGCAGTTTTTTTTATATAGACTTGTAATGGATGTGACTGGGCAGTTATGACATCATGGTTTAGGTGTGTGTATGAGGGCATGACCTCATATTACATATATAAACTATATTGATTAAGTGTAGAACGTGCAGTTTTTTCTCCATCTTCTATTATTTTTCCTTTGTTTTGTACACTCTGGTTTAACCTCTCTTTATACTTTGCCTGCTTTGTCAGCTTTGTCAGTTTTGTCTGCAGATCTTCCTTCGTGTATCCTTGCACACTAGGTGCTTTGCTGTTGGGCAGCCATTTTGGTAAGATTTGGTTTATTAGGCGCCAAAAGGTCAAATTTTACTTGTGAAGGTGTTTAAAAAGAATTGGTCTCAGGGGGCTTGAGTTTACGTCTGTTGATTGTAATCCACTACATCTACTACCTTGCCAGTGCTTAAGGATTATACCAAACAAATGGTCAATATAATCAATGTGGACATCTACTTACACACAGTTTTTCCCGATTCCCAGCTCTTTGATTCATTGAAAAAAGAATCCACAGAATCTACAACAACGCAGCACACAATTCAGCTTGGCTCAGTTACAGAACATGCTGTGTGGCACAATGGCGAGGCTGCATAAATTAGCATTAGGGAAACGGAAGCAGAGTGCCCGATTCAAGGCTATTTCACTCGACCTGACCTCCTTGTTGCCCTTTGTTTCTCTCCACAGTCATCACTAAGTGCTGGAAAGCTGAGAGAAGGCTTCCATACCACCAAGCCTTCGTGAAGGGACAAAGGAGGCAGTGAGGGCAGAGTCATGTCCCAGACAGTAGTGAGCAACACTGCTCCAAGGAGGCTGCCTCAGAGCAATGCAACTACTGAGCATGGGCCTGCGAAACAAAAATGATCTCCACTCGTGGGGTGCCGAGCTGAGAGACACCAGTCAGCTCTCAAGGGCATTGGTACTATGGTACTCTGGCTGAAGGCTATGGAGACAAGCACATCCAACTAGTCCAGCAGTTAGAGCGCATCTAGTCCAGCAGTTAGAGCTCAGCAAGCAAACTAGTGAGGCAGTCTTGGCTTAGTCTGCCTTTTTAATGTGCACTACATATTGTGTGCTTCAACATTAACAAAATAATAACAATTTGCATTTCATTTATTTCTCTAATTTCAACTCTTGTTTTTGCTGCATTTAGGTGCTATTTTTATAGTCGCTCTTATGGGATGTACCAAAAGCATGTGCAAGAGTGAAGTATAAAATAAAGAGCGAGGAAGTATAAATTTAAGATGTCTTGTGACTGCACATTTATTAATTGTAACACCTGCTATTTGCCTTATAGAATCCAAGAGAGTTTGCAAACAACTCGAAAGGAAAGGGAAACCTCCCGAGGAACCACAGCAACAAACATCTACAAGGCTGCACTTAGACACTATCACCATCAAATAAAAGAGACCAAGAAAAAGACCCTGACCCTGAGAATTGTATCCAGCTCCAACAACTGCGAGGAACTTTTCACCCTCATCAAGGAATTCAACAACCCAGCAGCCACAACTCAAACCATCACCCCCTAAACAAGAACTCTGCAACAGCCTCTCTGACTTCTTCCACAAAATAAATCACCAAGATCTATAGCAACTTCGAGCGCCAGCCACCCCCATAAACCTTCCCGGCCAGCTAACCTCATCAACCAAACTGACAGCATGGAACTCTCGATTTATCAAGGACACTGCAGCTATAATGAAGACAGTTCACTCAGGGGCTCCTACAGACCCATGCCCCCGCCATGGCAACAACCTGAGAAGAGCCATGATCAGTGCTGCACTCTCTTCCATCATCAACACCTCCTCAAAAAACTATCTGGAGAAGATACTACAAATGGTGATGAGATAGGGGATACATAAACCCTGCAACCCGAACAGTCAAAAGTGCTCTGCCAGAGACTTTGCCGAGGTCTAGCAAACTGCTCATGTGTGTCTCGTGTGCCTCAGTCGAAGTGAGAATCGCCGGTTGGCATATGTGGCATCAAAGCACACTCCAGCCAGTGCAAGACCTGTGAAAAAAGGGAAGGCCCTATTGAAAATGTAATTTATCGTCGGTCTGAAAATTGCTAATACGACCAAGACAAGAGGTATGATGCTGCAACCTAACACAGAACCATCATTCATACAGTACAATAATGCTAAAGGCAGTGATAACCAGGTACAGAATGTGCAACTGCAAAAATGCAAATAACGCTGCGATCAGAAGTTGATAAAAGTAAAGAAGCGCTAAAAGAGAGAGAGCAACCATGGGGTTAGAAAGCAAAGCCTTAAATACATAAAATACAGTTTCACTCACCAGAACTGGAGTAAAGAGAGTCTTCCGATATCAGCTGCAGGAGCAACGGCCCAAGTGAATGCACCAGTGTTGTGCTTACGGAGCTGTGAATACCTCAAAAGGTGCCCCACTGGAGTAGCCGTGTTGGGCTCAGTGCAACTCCAAAGGTCTTTAAAGATTGAAAGCTCCGATGGCTGAGAAGAAAGATGCCACGTTATCAAAACCTGTTGGGGATGAACCAGAGGCCAGCATGTCAAAAGGCCTTAGAGATGGTTTGAATGAGACAGGTCCTAAAGGACAGCAAACTGTATTGGAGAGAACTCCACTCTCAACGTCAGTAAGTCCCACACTTGTCAATATAGCTGCTGCGTTTCTGAAACCACTGTCTACTTTCGATGTTGTCAAGAAGCAAAATATTGACGCTAGATGGACTGCCTCGATCAAAGCTTTTGATATTTTCATTGAAGCGCTGGAGGAAGCAGATGACAAAAAGATCACCAAATATCTCAAAAACATAAGAGACAGAGTAAAGGAAGTGATAAAGAAAAATGCCACAGGTGGATAGAGTATCTTTTCATGATGTGAAATCGTCATGGAACGTAAATTCAATCTGGTGCCAAATGTCAATTATGAAAGGTACATTTTCAATCAAAAGCGTCAGAAAGCAGGAGAAACAATCAATAAGTTTGTTGAAAGACTTGAATCTCTCATCAAATATTGCAGATTTAATGAATTCAATGATAAAGAAGCCAAAAGGCTCAGAGTCGTAGATGGCTGCCTTTCTGATTCCTTCAGATACCAAATACTAAGAGAAACGCTCAGTCTGGAGTGTGTGCTCATGGCAGCCACACCAGAAGAATGTGCCAATGAACAAGTCACTTACATGGAGGCTGTAGGGGCCCAGAGTGAAATGGCGTTGAATGTGAGGAGCAAGAAAAGGTACAAGGTAGAAGGACACAAAATTGTGTCTCCAAAGAAGAAGAAAAATAAGTTATGTTATCAATGTGGATTTTCCTTTCTGCATGAAGCTAAATGTCCTGCCATTGGACAGATGTGTAAAGGCTGTGGGAAAGAGAACAGTTTTGTAACAGTTTGCAAAGCCAGAGAAAAAATGAATGTGTCAAGTCATGAAGACAAATTGGCTGCCAGAAAGTTCCAGAAGCAGTCCAGTCACTCCCTCCGAAGAAAATGGCATCAGTTGAGGCAAGGTTCTTCGACACCACTATCGAGTGACAGTGAATAAGATGGGTGTGCAATGTCGATGCTGACTACTGAAAGATGTGCGCAGATTTGGTTTCTTGCAAGAAAGAATGCAAGTGAGAAAAAGATTGACAAATGGAATCACAACATACATTTGGACATTGTCCCAAAGTAAAGTTGAAGGTTAGTGGCTGCTACATACTGTTTATCATAGACAGTGGTGTGTTGATAAATGTTATGCCAGCCAAAAAGTACCATGAACTGTTCCCACGGCCCAGTCTCACATCATCAAAAACCAAGGTATACATGTGTGCACCTATGACGCCATTGCAAAGTCAAAGTTCATTCATGGCGATCATAAAACACAAAAAGACGAAAGCACAAGCTCCAATTCATGTCCTTCAGGGCAGTTCGTCAAGTGCATATTTCCTCAGCTTCAGCACTGCTGCTGACATGGGACTCATTTCTGTGAGTTAATATGTCAATGCTCATCACAAAATAGTGAATTAGTTTTCATCATTGTTTCATGAAGAAGGAAAACTTAAAACAATAAAGTGCAGCTTCACATCAATGAGGACATTCATCCTGTTTCTAAACGGCATTGTCAAATTGCATTTCATCTATAAGAAGCTGTTGAAAAAGAAATTGAGACTTTGCTGAAACATGATATCATTGGGCGCTCCACTGGTCAGATGTCATGGGTGTCACCAATAGTGATGGTACCTAAAAATGACAGTGGAGGGTCTGCAGGGATTTGTGTTGACATGCTACAAGCAAACAAGGCGTTTGAAAGAGAACGGCATCGAGGTCTGTTAATGTTAATATATTTTATAAAGAGCACATCTACCAATAAGACATCTTGGCGGTCAATAATAGGCAGCCAATGGAGATTTCAAATGCTCTGCAATATAGGGCTAAACTTTGTGAGAATCAGCAGGATATGGGCCAAGAGCATTCTGTAGCATCTGAAGTTTGTTTAGGATATTCTGTTGTGCACCCACATACAGTGCATTACAGTAATCCAGCTTCGAAATCACAAGAGCCGAGATTACTGGTTTCTTTAGTTCCAGCGGAAGAAATGCAAGGATTTTCTTCAGGACCTTTAAAGTGAAAAAGCAAGCAGAGGCCACCCGGTGTACATGATTGGAGAAAATCAATTTGGTGTAAAAAATGACCCACAAGTTCCTAACTTTGTGGACTGGTATTGGGGCAGAGCCCAGTTGTGAGGGCCACCGAGCTGAGCTTCAGAAAGTCGTATCATTGCCGAAAAGCATCACCTCTGTTTTTTCTGAGTATATTTTAAGGTAGTTCTCCTGCATCCATTCTACCACCTCCTTCATGCAACAATTGAATCTAGAGGCAGCAGTGTCAGGGTTCGAAGAGATTGACACAATGATTTGGGTGTCATGCGCATACGAGAGGACTATGAAACCATGAGATTTAATCAGCTTCATGAGGGGAATGATATAAATATTAAACAGAGTTGGGATCAACGATGACCCCAGGCAATGTGAAGGAGTCTGAAGAGAAATTACCAACAGTCACCGTCTGCTCTCGATTAGACAGAAAAGATTTTAATAGGTATAGGGCTTGACCACCAAAACCAATCTGTGTGAGACGGTTGATCAACAGCGCGTGGTCAACCGTGTCGAAAGCAGCAGGGAGGTCTAACAGAATTAAGGCTGCTTTTTGCCCATTGTCAACTATGGCTCTGATTTCCTCTGTCGCCTCAAGAAGAGCCGATTCTGTGTAGTGATTTGGTCTAAAACAATGTTGCACTGGATCAAGGACAGCCCTGGAATCAGGAAAGGTCATAATCTCCAGATTTAAAGATTTCTACAGGATCCTCGCTGCTAGTGGAAGCCGGGAGATTGGCCTAAATTGTTTTGTTTCCAGAGGGTCGAGAGACTTTTTTTGAGAAGGGGTAATATGGATGCTTTCTTCCAGGCTAAGGGCAAGCAACCAGAGTCAAGAATTTGATTTAAGAGAGTTGTGAGCTGGGCTGCAATGGTGTTAGAAACTGGGTACAAGACCCTAGGTGGACATGAGTCAGATGGAGTGCCTGACTTGGCTTCTAGATTCAGTTTGGTTACCTTATCCTCTGATATAGGTGTAAATGTAGCAAACAGGGCTGGCCCATGTACTGTTGTTGGTGGAGTGGGTGTCTTACTGACTTGTTGTATACTGAAACATTGGTATTCTCAGCTGAGGCAGTAAATACGCAGAAAATATTGGTTACTTTGGTTACTTAGGTCTGCACATTGCCGATATGATTACCCAGTTGAATGGTGCCAAAGTCTGTTGCACCTTGATCTGGACAATGGATATAATCAGCTTGAATTGGAAGAAAATTGCAGGTATATTACCACCTTTTCAACACATATTGGTTTGTTCAGATACAAAAGATTGAGTTTGAGCGTCTTCATCTGTCAAACTTTTCCAAAATGTAATTTGTCGCATTATACAGTCTGTCATGTATGCTTCCAATTGCAGTGATGATATACTGGTTTTTGGGGCAACACAAAGGGAACATGATAGAGCCCTTACACAAGTATGCTGTGTAGTTGCTGATTCAGGTCTTACGTTGAATGCTGGAAAGTGTGAATTTCAGAAAACAAAGCTAAAATTCTTTGGGCACATTTTCTCAGAAGTGGGAATGACTCCTAATCCAGTCAAGGTGTAGGCTTTGTCATCTACCTCTCCTCCGCAGGAAGTAACAATGCTGCATTCTTTTCTTGGTATGGCCAGCTACATTTCCAGGTACATCTGTGATGTTTCATTTCAGTGGTCATGGGAGTGTGATCAAAGTTTCAAGACGATTAAACATGCAATTGGAAATGCTACTGAAATGGCTTATTTTGATCATAAATTGCATACAGAGATTGTTGTGGATGTCAGCCCAGTGGGTTTGGGCGAGATCCTTGCCCAACACAGTGGACATGTAAAGACACAAAGGTGTATTGTAGCTTATGCTAGCAGAAGTTTGTCACAGACTGAACGGGCATACTCGCAACCTGAGAAAGAAAGCCTAGCTGTTGTTTGGGCTTGGGAACACATTCATGTGTTTCTGAATGGGAAACATGTTATGCTTGTTACTGATTACCAAGTACTGATCACTATCTTTGGCTATCCAAAGGCCAAAATGCCCCCTCACATTGAGAAGTGGGGGCTGCGACTGCGAGAGTATGACTATAACATTGTGCAGTGGACCGAATGACACCAAAACTTTGCTGACTACTTTTCTCGAGTGTTGGGGTACCCCTTCTAAAGAGGTCATGGCTTACGTTAACTTCATTGCAAGATCCAGCACTCATGCAGCTGTATCCCTGAAGCAAATAAGTGCTGCTACCAATGCAGATAGGAATATGCCCATCCTCAAAGACATTATTATGCTTCAATCCTGGAGAACACATGCTCAACCTCTTGATAACAACAGTGAATATCAGAAATTCAAAAATGTGTGTGATGAGATTTCCATTACATAAGAAGGAATTATCTTGCGAGGGTTGAGAATTGTCATTCCTGAAAGACTACTACAGCAAGTCATTGAAGTGGCACATGAGGGACATCATGAAATTATCAGCACAAAGCGAGTCCTCCTGGACCTTGTTTGGTACCGTATTCTTCATGAGCGAGATGAGAGAGAGCTCCAGGCTTGTTATTTGTGTAACTGTTTATCTCCCAAAACAACACAGCATCCTATGAACATTTCAGATCTTCCAAAACACATCTGGCAGAAAATTGCAATTGACTTCTTTCAACCCCTTGAAAATGGCCAGTACCTCATGGTAACCATAGATGAGTACTCCCAGTTTCCTCTGTTGGTAGACCTTTAATCAATCACTCAGGATTGAGTAATTGAAAGACTAGAAGGCATATTTGCAACCAGGGGTGTTCCGTTCATTCTAAAATCTGACAACGGTCCAACATTCAATAGTCAAGAATTCAAAGATTTTCTTACTCATTTAAATATCAAGCATCAGAACAGCACACCTCTATGGCCACAGGCTAATAGCATTGTTGAACATTTTATGAGTAGTCTTAAGAAGGCTGTCCAGTGCGTTTGCTAGAGGGACCTGAGCTCAAGTCAGTTCTTCATTCTACTCTTCGTGCCTACAGATCTACCCCCCATTCTACAACTGGCGAAAGCGTGGCCACCCTGATGTCTGGGAGAGCCATGGGCATGAAACTGCCCCAGTGGACCACTGAAAGAACTAATGATGCTCAGAATGTTCATCTCACTGAACAATCACACAAGTACAGAATGAAGACTTATGCAGAAAAGTATCAAAGTGCTCAGGACATTATGTTTCAGATAGGGGATCGTGTCCTTGTCAAGCAGAGATGACAACACAAATCTGATGCTCCATTCGATGCCGATCCATTGCAAGTTGTGACTAGTAAGGCTCACATGATGACTGCTCACCATCCTGGAAAGTACATTACAAGGGATTCCTCACATTTCAAGCACTTGCATCAGAGTCTGTTGGCTCTAGACATCCGGAGTGAGACACTGTCATCAGAGGGCCAGGACAGCCCCGGAACTGTCTCAGTGGCTAGTTCACCAATGCCTGCTGCGGTTGTTTCTCCTGTGTCTGTGGTTTGAGGTTCTCGATGCCTCATTGAGGAACTATGATGCATATATGTTTAGTTTGTATTTTTTTATTTAACAAAGGGGGAGATGTAGTATCTTGTGTATTATAGAGTGCTGGATGCCTGTGGTCCCTAGTGGACTCTCAAGTCTAGTGACATAAGTAATTGGGTGTGATTAATAAAATTCATGACGCAGTACGTTTCAGTTAATGGTTACTTGCACTTCAATTAATCTTGCTGCAATTATGCAAGGAGACATTTAGCTTTTTTGCAGAAAAACCTGGAACTACTGCAAATTATAATCCACATATTGATCAAAAATGCCTAAGAACAAGCACTCACCAGTGGCAGAAGCAGCAACAATAAAAAGAATAGAATCAATCATTGGCTGCACAAGCTGGGCCAAATTTAAGGAGGCATAATGGCATTACTTCCTTATCTTCCAAGAAGATATGGTGATCACTCAATCTCATTCCCCTTCAAAGTGAAGCAGCAGTGGGGACAGCTACTGCATAGGTCCAAGGATGGACATTTCAGAGTAGTTGCAAGAAAGTTTTTCAGTAGAGACAATCGAAGCAATGTGCCCATAACAGAAACCTCTTCCCAGTATGAAGTGAATTAAAAAAATAAACAGGAGAGGTAGGAGAAGGTGACCAGATCCCAGGGTGCAATGGAATGCAAATGTTTCAGGTTTCTTTTGCCCTATGAATGCTTTATATTGTGACATAGCAAATGAAGCAGGGCACATAGCTGAATGCTTATCAGTATACAAGCATTGTGGGTACAAGTGACTGCAATAAACCATATCTTGAAGTGTTCATCAAAGTTTGCCAGTTTAAATTATTTCTGTGAGTTGTTTCCTTCTACTTGTATACCACCTGTGCATACAACTGAGTAAAGTTAATTTAGTATACACATTTAGGAGAAGATATCAAACAAAATTAGATCTGCACTTAGTCGTAAAAGACAAACGTCTCCTTCAAGCTGTCAGTCTCTTTTCCTGGATGAGACTGACAAGGATTCTGCTTTTCAAACAGCCTTCCTAGCAGCTTTTTGGCAATGAATTTGAGTTGTCTGACCTGCAAAATCATTCAAAGGCAGTTCAAGATTTCATTACTGGTTCAGATGTGCAAGAAGGAGTTAAAAAGGTTAGGAAGCAGGCCTTATGTCAGAGGATTTCAGTAAGCAAGATTTCCTCTAAACTAGGAACACCTTGAGACTAATCATCCCTCACTTTACAACACATTGTTTGCCATCTCCACTACCTTTCTAAGCTAGGCAAATAAGGTCACATGTATAAAGCTGTAGACTAACTGGAGAGTAAATCTAGAGACAAACAATAGCAAGTACCACTAACTTAGATCGTAATTTTGAGTTTGGCAGACAGATTACTCCATCACAAACATGTCGCTATCCAGTCCATCATATTACAAGTGCCATAGACTAATAATGTAATTGTAGTAAATCGGACAGAATATCCGCCATGTTTCTGATGGAGTAGTCCGTTCACAAATACTAAATCAGGCCCTAAATCTGCTGAATGGTCTACTAAAGGGTAAAATTGTTTTCAACAAGCTTGCTAATAATATCATATGCTCTTGGGTAATTGCCCACTAGCTCTGAGTCAGCAGTAATAACTTTAGTGTCATAATTGCCATGATACTTAATAAAGACAAATTTGGTCAGCTCTGTCTAAGATATAACTATCTTAATGCATGACATAAATGCATTGTCACCATGTCACACGCAAAGCTACATTTTGATTTAAGATTCCATCTATATGGCAGAAGCAGCTAAAAGAGGGTTTTCCATTTTGACATTTAAAAGATCAGTAATTCAGTTTCTTCAGATGTTGAACAATAGATAGAGAATAAATAGCTGACGTCCAATGGTCGAGATACAGAGGACGATGCTGTTTATTTGTTTATTTATTTCCAGTTATAACACTAGTACCAGAATGTAACCAAGCTTCAAGAGGCAGTACATTACAGAAAGAGTGCAGTTATATCAACTGCTGCACATCTGAAGCTCCAGGTAATCAAATACATATAGAAGATTCACTAATACATTAAAATAGTGCAAATTCGATAACAAGTGAGATAAAAATAAATTGCAATGGCATCAGCCATCCTCAATGCCCTGCTAAAAATTACAATTTCGAAGCTCTCTTAAAATAACTCAGCCTTTTAATAGTGTTAAAGTTGGTTTGCATTTCATACAACAGAGTGGTTCCTGACACCTCCAAATGCTTTTTTCTGTACCACCCACGTATGCACCGTTTTGGAGCAAATGCTGATCAAAGAGCCCTCGCCCGTTTGCTAAAGGTAAAGCGAATGAACACATTGTCAGGTGCGAGCCTGTAAATCACCTTCCATATGATACAAAGTACTTTCAGCTTACCTTGCGTTTCCACATGTGGTCATTACAATTTTTTGGGTGGTTAGACACTTGGTCAAACTTATGATGTCCAGTGATTATTCACCCTACCCTAATTTGAACATCGTCTCGACTGCACATTTGAGGCTGACAAATGTTGAAATATACACTGAACAAATACAACAGCTGGGTACATGCTGCTGCGTGTACATGTGCTTTCTATGGTATACTACCAGTAAATATATATTTTCAGAATAATAATAAAAATGAAAGGGAGCTGATCCTCTGACTGCTGCTATCTGAGGGGAAAAGGAAAGGATTATATAATGACCGTCGAATTCTGCACTACAGTACCTGAGGTTTGTGCAGGTCTTAACACCAGTGCTTAATTTGTGCCGGTGCTTTCCGGTGCTTTGCACCGGCACTTAATTATCAGGGCCGGGTCTACGCATCTGCTACGCACGTCACATCTTGATGTTTTTTAGAATTCACCTTACTGTACTCGCAGCGTGTTTTTCACGTCTCCTGAGTGACTCATGGCGCTTAACAGTGTTGCGGGCGGCTGTGTGAGACTTCTTAGTCACTTAGCCTGCCCTGAAGAGAAGATTCATATAAATTAATAATAAATATGTTGGACATGGCGGCCCGGGCCGCGGCCCTTAGATCAAATTCAGTCAGTGTTGCACTGTTGCCACTTGCCGGTGGGCGGGCAGGACACACACACTGACACTGATTTATTTGGGCTGTATTTGGTTCTGATGGGGGTAGGGGCTGTGCGCGTGGTAGCGTGCGTGCGCAGATTTTTTTTAACATTGCCACGCCCCAGCATAGCCATTGCAGCTCACCACCACGAGTCGTCGTTGTTCAAGTCAGCCCGAGTCCCCGACCCGACCGACGACGACAGCAGCACCAGGCCGCCTAATCGTAATCAGTTATTAAAGGCAGTGCCGGCCGGCCCACCACAAGTAACGGTAAGAAGTTAAGGAGTAAAGTAAACTAACTTACTTAGTACTAGTAGCTAAGAAGCCAACTAACTAGCGATGCCATCGCAATTCCAATAATATGCTCCGTGCCAAAACCAACGCTGTTTTTTTTGGAGCGTGGTGGCGTGACGGTCCGGTTGTCAGATCACCGGCGTGGTGAGAGGCAGGCAGTCAGCTTGCCTCCGGCGGCTCCATAAGATGTCACAGTCATACCAGAATCAGATACGATTAATAGGATGTGATTCAGATTCACTGAATGCCAGACCAGTGCCTGGCCCTGGCCTAGTAGTAGCTGCCGCGCGGCGCCCTCAGCGGCACACTTATGTGATATCTTGATCATAGGGCCTGCCAGCGCCGCAGTACTGGCCTGCCAGGTTTAAGTTAAAAGACCAAGTCCCTGCCCGCCGGCTGGCTTGCTGATTTGTACAAACATGGCGCGCAGCCACGCACAAATTAGGTTCCCACAGTTTCGGTGTCACTTTCTCAGGTATGGTCACGTCACCGTCGTCTCACAGTCAACAAACTGCTCCGAGTAACCCCGGGCGTTGACTAAAAGATAGGCAAGCAGAGGCATTCCCTCGCTCTAACTTCCATCAGGGTACAAACAAACAATTATGTATTAGTATGCGTCTGCGTTGAGTTACTAAAATCATGAACTGATGATGGTCGGTCGGTCCTGTAAAATAATGCTCCGTCCGAATTTCTGAGGCGTCACGTCACAGTGTCACACATCTTGACTGGAATAATCGACTCGAGCGCATCCAAAAGAATTTTATTAAAGAGTAGTTTGGCCTCACTCGCCCAAATGCTTGGCGGCATCCTGATTCCTGGCAGTCCTCCTGACCGGCCATATTCCAGATTGATTCTAGGCTTTAAAGTTGAAAGCTTGTGCACGCACACTGCACGCACCGGCAGTCCGGCACCCCATCGTTGTAAAAGCAAAAAAGTTTGCAAGCTTGAAGTGAGCATGGATGGAATGCAGCACAGACACAGTACTTGTGCAACAGCAACTATTGTTCCTTGGGTTTCTGTATGAAAATCCATGAGTACAGCAGGAGAATGCACTCCGTGGCTACGTGTCTACTCTTTGCAGTGGAGCTCATACTAGAGAATAAAAGTTTAGCATGCATATTTTAGCAAGAATTAGCGTAGAAAACTGATCTTATGATCGGGTTTATTAAACAATTGGACAACTGATACACGTCAATGTGCGAAGGCAGGTACTTCAAAATGTGAAACTGGCGAAAATAAAATATCTACGGAGAAAGTAATACATTTAATAAATGTGTAATGAAAATAAATTTACAGACTTAAAAGGTTTGACTGGTGTCGAGGCTTTGTGAGTTTCTAAGTGGGCCTCCCATGATGATTTGCTACGAACACTTATTTTGTGTTAAATGTCCATTTTCAAGAATATCCCACTGGATTACCAACGATCCCATTAAATGATCTAATAAGAAAGTTAGGGAGTTTCTAGTGCACAGGGGCCACAGCCTTGGTACCTTGGAACGTTTTGAAGAATACAGGGGCATATTAGCAAGACCGGCGATAAAATTATCGCCGTTTTAGCGGCAGGAAACTGCCGCTAAAGCGGCGATAATGGGCTTGCTAATATGCGTTATAGAATTCCAATAGAAGCCCAGGTTAGATGTGCAGGACATCTAACCTGGGTTTCTATTGGAATTCTATAACGCATATTAGCAAGCCCATTATCGTTTTAGCGGCAGTTTCCTGCCGCTAAAACGGCGATAATTTTATCGCCGGTCTTGCTAATATGCCCCTAATTTCGAAAGAGCAAATGCACTCTTTTGAGAGTTTTCTAGTCCGTTAGTTGGGAATAGAAATAGCTTCAATTGACAAGCTGCCTGCAGGCCATACTCCAGTCCATGCTCACTTCTCGTCCACAGACCGCAGTTCCACCGTGTCACAAGAGCTAAGTAGGCAGAGGCCAACTTGCAATAGTGGGGCCAAAGTACATCAATTTGAGGCAGTAATGGCAAATTTGCAGCACAATTTGCAACAATTAAAAAGTGCACTAAAAGACATTTTCAACAACCGACTGCTACAAAAATAAATATCCCTCTGGCCGATCTTTAGAAATGCAAATTCTAAATTGCCTATCCCGCGTGCACATTAATGCAATCTACCTCTAGCCTGTCCCTATGAACGATTGAATAACTGAATGGAAAGCCTTGGGATGGGAAGGAATGTATTATTATTATCTGTATCACACTGATCAGGTTTCCTTTCCAGAATGGTGTTTTCCCCCACATCATAAGTTCACAGACGCCAGCATCCTGGACCAGTGCCATGCCATCCAGTACAGGTGCCATCATCCTGTCTCGCTGCTCTGGCAGTCCTGGCTGGAATGCCCACTATCGGGAATGGCACTGACAGGAAATTAGAACCTCTAACTGTGGGTGATGGGTGACGGCCATGGCTCCATTGCCTGACATTTGAGCAGTTGAGAGCTTTAGTATAAATCCACATATTCCACAAATTCTTGTATTAAAAGATCAGTGAGAGGCCTATAGACCGACAGATTGAGGTTTCTGCTTGCACTGCCTTGGAAGACTTTTAGCTCCAGCTTCCTTGAGTATCATGAAAAGCAGGATGTTAAATAAACTGGTTGCCTTTTTTTCTACCAGTAAGTGAGTAGTTGCACACCTAATGAATGAGCCCATAGTCTTAAAGGCTCTTTAAGTGTGCAGCGTGCCATGGTTTGTGCTTGTAAATTTGTAATGTAATTGTGCCGTGCCTTATTATGTATTAAAGATTATGTGCAAAAACAACTGACAGGAGTAGGTCAGCATCAGCCGCCCTCGCAGTGTCCTCCATTAATTTAATTCGAACTTCGAAGCAATCTACATCGCCCTTCGCCCATCACCTAAGCATTTGATTAAAACAGGCGGCCTGTCCAGTAGACACTGGCTTTCTTGAGTAGTTCGTGCGGATTTATTTTTCCTAAGAATTGTTTGCTTTTATTTATGGCGGAGGCCGGCAGAGCTGCAGTATGTGTCTACTAAGGAAATACCTGGGGCTTAATGAAGTTTATTTATGCCTCTACTGTCTTCACTTCATTATTACTATCAGCCGCAGAAGCATGGTAGCAAGAGGGAGGTGAGGTGAAGAATAACTTCGAAGAGGGTAGGGAGGAAAGGGTAGGCAGCAGAGAGAGACAGAGGTAAAGAGGGGTGAGCCGTGAGGTCAGATACCAAGAGAGAGAGAGAGATGACGGAGCAAGAGATGGGTGAGGAGAGAAGGAAAGATATATAGAAAGACAGGGTGTTGAGGGAGAAATAGGTAGAGAGAAAGTAAAGACAATCAGTGTTAGAGGTAGACAGACAGAGGGTGTGGGGGTTAGAGAGAAAAATAGAAGCGAGTAAGAGAGAGAAAGAATACAGAGGACTCTGCTACATTATGCTCCCAAACAGGGCGTTACACGTCTGTGATTGTTCAACTTTGAGCGATATTTGTAATATTTAGGTTGTGGTGAAAATGTACTCTATTTTGCTGCATAGAAAAAATATTTCTCTAGTGTGGCCCGCAACAAAACTCTAGTCCAAATTATCTATAATACTTTAGGCCTTGGATTCCTACTCCCGAATGTCATTACATTGAAGTTTATTTTTCAAATGTGTAAGTTTGATGTGTTAAATAAGTCTGCACATGTGCTCACGCCCGAACATAGATGTAAAGTTATCCCTCACTGATACACACCTAATAGTAGCTACAACACACAGCTGTTGCAGGAAGCTCAACAAAGAATCCCTGACAGCACAGCATCTCTGGGATAGGCTCAGGAATCGGGATAGCTTGCAGTTTCACTCTTCTTACCATTAAACACAGGCCTGGCATACATGCTGCCTGCAAAGTGCCCTTGAGGCCTTGCTTAACCCAAGGCACAGGTCTGCTTTTCCGATCTGGGTAAGTGAGTTTTCCCCATTTCGAGGGAGGCCAGCTGAGCTCACCTCGCCAGTCCATTCCTGAGATTGCCTGAAGTTAAAGTACCAAGCCCTAGAGGTACCAAAGTAAACATACCGAATGTGACGGCAGGAGTAGGGTCCCTATACAACCTGCCTTCCTCACAGGACTCACTTTGCTTCACCGCTGTTTCATAGAGCTAGCCTATTCCTACATGCATATCATTAACAAATAACAACTAGCGATGTCTGGTAGCTACTCAACTGTCCAAAGCATCAGCCGATATGCTGGAATTCTACCACAGCACTGGATAGAGCAGAAAGTTGAGGCACTTGGGGTTGGTGAGTTTAGGATTGTGGAAAGATTTGGTTCATACAGTTCACCAACACCACAACAAGCAGTGGGCTTCAAAATGCTCCACTGCAACATACCACACACTCACCACTTCCGCCGGAATGGGCAAGGCTCATTTGCTATGTTTGTCTTTAGTGTGATGTTTAGATTTTTCACAATCTTATGACTTCTTCAGTGATGTAACATTGAGGGCAGCACCAACACTCTGAAAATTGTTCCAGCGCCACAGGCTTGGGTGCCTTTCTTTGACATTTTCATGCTTTCTGGCCTGGGTGCCTTTGTGTGATGGTTCCATGATTTCTGGCCTGGGTCCCTTTGTGTGACGTTTCCATGCTTCCTTGTCTGAGGACTTATGTGTGACATTTACATGGTTTATGGCCTGGAAAGGATGCTTATGTGTGACACACACATTTCCATGGTTTATCGCATGGGTGCTTATGTGTGACATTTCCATGCTTTCTGGCCTGGGCTCCCTTTCTGAAATTCAGATCAGGTATTACATCTGACTTTTAGCAGTGCCAGTTGAAGATGTGGGTGGAGCTAATATAGTAAGTGGGTGGAGCCAGTGGAGGGACTGGGTGGAGCCAGAGAAAAGTAGGTGTGGCCTCCGACAAACATTTCAGCACCTGCACTTCATATTTTACAAATTAAGCACTGCTTAACACAGATGACAAATCTAACAGAGGTCAATTAGGTGGCAATGGCCTTGCATCAGAATATCCATTTACTAACATTTAAACATAAAAAGTTATCAGGCAAAGAACATGTTGCTACGTTTTTATTGCCAATGGATCGTTAATGGAATTCCACAAGATGACCGTTGGCCATTATAACCCCTACCAGGAGACCCACATAGATATTAAATAGGAGTGCTGATAGGTCTGACCACATTTTGTTGTATGAACTCTACAAATAAATTGGTCTAAGTTGATCTTTTATGAATGGTGTGCAAATAATCTGTAAGAAAGGATTGAAGCCAGTGTAGGGTCCTACCACTCACTCTCTTAATTTCCTCTCTCTGTAGTCTCTTCCGGTTTAGCTTGCTCAAATTCAACAGCATTTGCTCAGTGGACAAGTGGGATCAATGTTGTAAATGGTTTAAAGGTGGTTAGGTCCTAAAAAGCAGGAATGCTAATAAATGCATTTCGCTGATGATCCTAAACTCTGAATTGCACTTAAAACCATGAGGGCAGATGAGCAGTAGAAGATCCTTCGAGGTATAAGCATTTTTGAAATAAAGTAAAGCATTTCCATTTTATTGCCTAGGACAGGGTTCTCCAATTTCGGTCCTGGAGGGCTGGATCCATGCCAGCTTTTAGCATATCCACATTTAGATAAATGTAGTTATCTTAAAAAACTTGCATGGATCCGGCCCTCCAGGACCGACATTGGAGAACCCTGCCCTAGGATGATAAATGTTCTCCTCGAACAAGCCTACAACTGGTATGTAAAATTCCTTTTCTGTGCGAGGTATACCCTCTCAGAGTAAAGTCACTCAAGATACCAGCGACATGTATATTGTGTAATATGTGTAATATCACAAAAGATAGCACTATTTAGAAAAAAACAATCCCAAATTTTGCACATCTCTATGAAGGATATTACAACACAGAGCATTTTAATACAAGAATTGAGTGGTGCCTTCAATGGCACTTAAGTCACAAATTATTGTAAAACAGGCTTTGGGTAACAGCAGCCTCAACTGATTATGGGTCTGAAACCAGAAATCACAGCCCTAGTGCCGGAATTAAATATTTGATGTAGGAAAGATGGCAAGCAAAGTAGGTTAGAAAATAATGACCATTTCTCTCATCAATGCTCCTGTTGACGGGAGAACGTTCGGTGGGGCATATTATCAAGAAACAGCGTTAAAATTATCGCCGCTTTAGCGGCAGAAAACTGCTGCTAAAGCGGCGATAATGGGCTTGATAATATGCCCTTGAGAATTCCAATAGAAGCCCATGTTCTGGTGTCAACATGGGCTTCTATTGGAATTCTCCAGGGCATATTATCAAGCCCATTATCGCCACTTTAGCGGCAGTTTTCTGGCGCTAAACCGGCGATAATTTTAACGCCATTCTTGATAATATGCCCCATAATTGTTAATAAAAAGGATGTATACCTGATGGTCTGGTTCTTCCCTAAGTAAGGCGAACATATGCAGAGCACTTTGCAACTATGAAAAATCACCATGAACGCTGATAATCGCGAATAAATGCCTCTCATCAAGGCTGACATTCAAACCTGTAAACAAACTACAGTAACACCCAGAAAAAGAATTCCTTGATCATTATCTAGCTCAAACACTTGTTTTGATTAAAGACACTTGAATAGATTAACAACTACAGGAAATAAATTGTTGCTGGCTCCTAAACTGCAATTCATCTTGTGATTTGTTAAAACCTGTTACCATTTCAATTTTGCTTTTCCACTCTGAATTTGAATTTTTACATGTATTTCTCTAAATGTAGCCAGCCAGCAATATAATTTATTGGCATCTATTCATGATTAATATTAAAACATACTTCAGTGCTCACTACTGTTTTTGGATAAACGCACTTCTGATGGAATAATTTCCTCTAAAGTACCCACATGTATTTTCCACTTCATTTATCTACCTTGTTGTGGACATAACTGAAATACTGTTGCGATGGCAGCACGGCTGGTTTTATTTTTAGCATAATATGAAACTAATCAATATTAAGCTAAAATTTTCATATGTTTGTTCCCTATTCGAGGCTTTAAATGAAATGCAAATAATACGCAAATTAGAACAAATAAATGAATCTACATATGTCTTAATTTTGTTTAGTCATCAGACAGAAATTGCAAATATTTAGAAAGGATTCTGATTATGGGGCTAAATTATGATCCCTAGACGAACCAGTTTGCTCAGGGATCGCAATGATAAACTGTACAGAAAAACAGTGCCCCCCTGCAATTTCCCCCAGGTAAATTTAGACGGGGAAAACCTACTGAAAAGAAATGAGAAAAAATGGCTGGTATCGTCCCATATAAGTGGAATACTGTGAATAGCGCACACATTTCTCATGTAACTCCCCATTTTTAGGTCTCGCCTAGCATTGGGGCGCACATGCTCAGCTCGCTCGGCGAGATTTACTGCAGATGAGGACTTTGAGAAAAGGGCTTGAAGCACCGCCCCTTATTCCCATTGGCTTGCGTCACCGTTTATGTTAAACGGTGGGCTGCCATTGGAAATAAGGTTTCTGGGGTGCCTCCTTTTCGCTTTTTTGTCCGGCCCATCTGGACTGGCTCGCCTGCATTACGGCTGTCGTGACGAAGTTTCTTATCAGAAGCTTCGTCACGCTGCCTTGCACGCGCCAGTCCGGCTCTCTGATGGAGCGCTGTGAGAACATTCTTCATATGGTAACAGGTTTGTTTTAGTAGGATTTCCGCATCTTTGGGCGTCCTTCCAAGGTGTGCATGGCTTGTGTAGCTGCTTTTTCTTACTTTGTTTTTCTTAACATCTTAAACATTTATATAGCGCGAACTCGACCCGAAGCTTTCGGAGCACTTAACATAAGCACCATATTCCAGCACTGTCATCACCAGTCGCCCTCATACACCCGCCAGGCTCCAACAGACACACACGGAGAAGCCCATTATGGGTTATAGCCACAACACAGACACCTGGCGCCGTGGCGGGTGTATGCACGCGCCACAAACTGAATTCGACCCAAGTGTGCACGCCGGCACGGGCACACTCTGGCACCTACAGCAAATGCACGGACACGCCCAAGCCACCCGGGACACCAGGAGGCACAATCTGACTGAAGCAGAATACCACCGGTCAATCCGTTCAGCCCATCCTTTCCGGCTCCTTACACGTTAACTCTACCTAGCCTCCAGTGCCACCCTTGCCTGCTGAGCTACAGTAGGAATCCACTTATATACACCGTGGCATGGGAACGCAGTCAGAATGCGCGCATGGTCTTTTATAAAGTGATCTACTCATAAATAGCGCAAACTCTAGCTGAAGGTATTGGAGCGCTTTACATGGGCTCCGGTTACGTTACACAAGGGCAAATTCAGGCACGGGGAGATTATGTGATCAGCAGGCAGGGCTGCTCGGGAGGAGCGCTTGAGGCAGGCTGGCACAGTGTTTTTTTTAATGCAGATTTCTATAGCGCGAACTGTAGCTGAAGGTATTGGAGCGCTTTACATAAGCTCCGGTTACGTTACACAAGGGCACATTCAGGCACGGGGAGATTATGTGATCGGAAGGCAGGGCTGCTCTTGAGGAGCGCTTGAGGCAGGCTGGCACGGTGTGTTTTTTTTAATGCAGATTTCTATAGCGCGAACTCTAGCTGAAGGTATTGGAGCGCTTTACATGAGCTCTGGTTACGTTACACAAGGGCACATTCGGGCACGGGGAGATTATGTGATCGGCAGGCAGGGCTGCTCGGGAGGAGCGCTTGAGGCAGGCTGGCACAGTGTTTTTTTGTAATGCAGATTTCTATAGCGCGAACTCTACCTGAAGGTATTAGAGCGCTTTACATGAGCTCCGGTTACGTTACACAAGGGCACATTCAGGCACGGGGAGATTATGTGATAGGCAGGCAGGGCTGCTCGGGAGGAGCGCTTGAGGCAGGCTGGCACGGTGTTTTTTTTCAATGCAGATTTCTATAGCGCAAACTCTACCTGAAGGTATTGGAGCGCTTTACATGAGCTCCGGTTACGTTACACAAGGGCACATTCAGGCACGGGGAGATTATGTGATCGGCAGGCAGGGCTGCTCTGGAGGAGCGCTTGAGGCAGGCTGGCACGGTGTTTTTTTTTTTTATGTATGGCGCTGCCCCTAACTCCTTTGGAGACCTCATCTCCAGACCTTCTTCGTGACAGTGGAATCCCCTCTAATTCTCAGACGTGAACAGCATGGGACTTGCCTCAATTTGGGACCTTCATGCCACAGCTTTAGATCATCAGCGCGCAACTTAGCCTCCCCAAGTTAATGCGCTTAAACTTTTTTTATTCATTGCTTCTCTTTTCGACCTCGTTGTTCGCGTCTCACGTTCCTGACTTATATTTGAAAACTACGTTGTGTGTCCCGTATATCGTGTAGAATCTGCGTTCAGGACCTGGACACTGTAACCGTGACCAATAGGAACAAGCATTAAAAATGCAATAGGTCTCGCCTTTCATTAAGTTAAAGCCATTTGCTTTGCTATACAATACCATTAGCAAAGCAAATGGCTTTAACTTAATCAAAGCGATACCTATTGCATTTTCAATGCTTGTTCTTGAGAGTACCGGAGAAAGAAGTATTTTTCCCTCCTGATAATTATCTCACCTCACTCTGGCCCACTTGAAATCAGGGTCACAAAAGGAAAGAGTAAATTACTAAGGGCCTGATTTAGAGTCTGGTAGGTGGGATAAAGGGTCACACTTGTGACGGAGATTCCGTTCATTGTATTACAAGTGCATTTTATCTTATGGCGGAATGTCTGTCTCGCTTGTGAAGGAGTATCCCATTCACGAAACTCTAAATCAGGCCCCAAAACACAGGACTGGCAACAGTGGTCTGGGCAAACCACAAATCTTCAGCATTTTCAGAGGTTGCAAAACTACACATTTCTTTGATAGTTCTGATGTGAGAGAGAAGAATTTTTGGTATCAGGAACATTCCTGAGGTTGAAATTGTAAAGATAGTTACAAAACAACGGTATACAGTTGTGGGGGTGGGGTAAATTAAAGGATATGTAAGCACAGTCCCGGGCACACGTGGTGGGGATACAATAATAGTATGGCAGTCTCTTTTAGATCAAAATTGCTGTGTTCGACACCAGTGCAATCTTTAGAGTTATTTAATCACGAAATGACAAAAAGAAATCAAACAGCCAGCCGACACGTGTTTCGTCACAAGGCAATTGGCCTGTGACTCTTCAGGGCTGGGGAGGATACAAAACATGGGGAAGGGGAGTTCGAAAAACAAATGGAAAAACGAGTGTGGACGGTATAATAACCACTGATGGGACATAGGAAAGGGATCACCCTAAGTGTGAGCTGCGCTTGTGTTTTAAGAAAAAACATGAGCGAAATATGACTTGAGTTCGCGTGCCGCTTTCATGGTATGATCACCATGACAAAGGCACGGGAAAAACATTGTTCATGAGTGGTGTGACATAGTAAAAACAACAGCAAGTGGGTACACGTGACATTGTGTAACATAGTGGGTGTCCTGTGCTCATTAAGGAAAGGCTACCCGTGTAGGATAACATGAGAAACACACTGAAGCATGACAATAATCGTACTGAGAATCTGAGACAACGCCGAATGCTTAGACAGAGTGGTTAGCTGCTATTCTGCATCCATTGGTGATGGTGGCTGGGGTGGCGGGACTGGCAAGAAAATTGCAAAGTGAATGTAGAGGACAGAGGTGTCTGGGAGGTCTGAGGTTATGGGAAACCTTTGAGAAACTAGGTTCTCAGGGCGAGCATTATTAGATAAATACCTGTGTGGTGTTTGAAGAGTAAGTAGATGTGGTCCCTAAAGAAAACTAGGAAAGAAGAGGGCGAGGATGAGCGGAGTAAGAGGCAACACAGTAAAAGGTGCCCTCAGACGGGCACCGATCGGTATGGTAATGATGTGTCTAGGAGTTAAGATTAGGTGCTCACCTCAGAGCCGGTGATAATTCCAACCCGGCCTGGGGTTTGAGGAGGAGCTCAGGTGAGCGATGCACCGACTGTGGTGCTGTGTGTGGCAGGTAATGCGGGGAAGTCCGATGTCTCTAGCAAAGTCAAATGGGCAGGTGCACCGCGATGGGGGTTGACGTGGAGTCTGGAAGAATAAGGGAAAATTAGAGGTAATACAAGGGTGACAAGAAGGGACCGGGCTAGAAAACAGGGGGGGGTTTCTTACCCTGAGTATCGGGTATGGTAACCTTCCAGTGTCTGGAAACAGAGCGTGGATGCTGGGACGTCGTGTGGCGGTAGAAGGTTCCGATGCTGCAAAATGGAGCGTAATTAGAGCCTAGTGTGGGAAGGCATAAATTTGGGCAAAGCAATCGCGGTATCGGCGGGAATCTTTTTGAGCCTTGTACAGAGTTCTCCAGGCTATCGTGGGAGCGAGAGGGCGGGTGCGCCAGTCTGATGTAGGTGGGGAAGCGAGAGAAAATGATCATGAGTGGGGACTGAGATGTGCTCGGGGGGACAAAGGAAAGTAACAGTGGTGGTCAGAAGCCTAGACAGAGTGTGGCTTACCTGCTCGTCATGCAACGGAGGTCGAGAGACACTGGTACGGTAACTTCTTCCGGATGCGGAAGATGTCAGAAACTGGTGCGTCTCAGTTATACTTGCGTGGCTAGTGACGACTAGACTGCGTGCTAGTACGTTTCAGTGGCCGTGAGGCGTGGCCGTACGTGCCCGTGGCTGGAGACTGTGAACGTTATGTTCACAATGGGTGGTGTGACGTAAGGGTGCAGTGCGTATGCGCTGGGGGCAGGAAGACTAGACCGTACGAATGGTGCGAGACTGGTCAGAGGATTTAGACTACTAGCGTAGAAACCCCATGAGCGTGCTCATGAGTCATTGACCATGCGGTGTATGCACTGCAAGACGTCCAATGGGGTCAAGAGAATGGCTGCTAAAAATGGGAAGAAAAATATAGCCAGGGCGGTAGGAGTTGGCTGGGAGTCAATAGAAGAAGGTTGGTAAGGAGGAAGGAATGAGAATCGGAAAAAGAAGGAGAAAGTGCCTCGATAGCGGCATCATAAACAGTGTTACAATGAACGTGGAAGCACGGTAATTGGGCTAGTGTTAGGAGCAATTGGACAAGTTAGATGAGGGTACTGAATAAGATGGTGAGGTGAGGTAAACCTCGTGCTTAGAGCCGCACTGGTGTATGGGGACATACTAAGTATGCTGAGTGTGGTGACGCTGGTCATATGTTGGAAATTACTCCGAGGAGTGACCAGTAGGGGGCCTTGGTTGCTCCCGTAGTTGGCAGCATACACTCCATCATTACCATGTGATGTAAGGGACACATATGTGTTACGTATGTGTTCACAAAATAAACTGTAAGTAGCCAACGTGCAGTTGCCAACGTATACATTCACAAACCGGACTGTAAGTCGTCAACGCGCAGTTCATTACTGGGCAGTCATTCGCCCAGGAAGGAATGTAGTTCATGATCTGTGTTGAATCCGTGTTGTACTGTTCGTAGACACATGATCCACGTTGCTTCCAGGCGCCTGAGCCTTAGTTCTCTGTTGCCGCCTCTGGCGTTGACTGCTGCCACATCGAAACCGAAGAAAGTCAACCGTTTCTTGTCGCCTTGGTTGGGGCAGGTGGGTGCGTGTATTGCCAAGGGGTATCTGGTGTCTTGGTGTTGCAGAGCTCTGATGTGCTCTCCAATGCACTCTTTCAATGATCTGATGGTGCTTCCGATGTACCAGCGTTTGCAGGCGCACTCGAGAATGTATACCACAAATTTGGTATTACAGTTGATGTTGTACTTGATTTGGTATTGTTGCTTGTTCATAGTTGTGACAGTTTTGACCCTGTTCTGGGCTAGCCTGCACACCCCGCAGCAACCACATTTGAAGAACCCCAGGGTGTGGGTGGTAAGCCATGTGTGGCTGATGAGGGGGCCTGGAACACTAGGGCTGAGTTTCGTTTTAAGTGTTCTGCCTCTTCTGTAGGTGATTTGAGGTCTGGTGGTGATGACTTCTCTGATTGTGGTGTCTGCCAGTAGAATGCCCCAGTGTTTATTGAGGCTTTTCCTCATTGCTATGCCCATGTCACTGTAGTCTGTAATGAATCTGACAGGTTGGTCATGTTCACTGATTTTCTTCTGGTTGTGTAGTGTCTCCTGCCTCTTTATGTTATTGATTCTCTTCTCAGCTGTGTGGATAGTGCGAGCATTGTAGCCTCTCGCCTTGAATCTGTGTTTCATGTTGGCCAAGCATTTTTGAAACTCAAGGTCCTCGCTGCAATTTCTCCTGGCTCTGACAAATTCCCCATAGGGGATTGCCTGAATTTGATGGGACGGGTGGGAGCTTTCAGCGTGTAAAACTTTTTTTATTCATTGCTTCTCTATTCGACCTCGTTGTTCGCGTCTCACGTTCCTGACTTATATTTGAAAACTAAGTTGTGTGTCCCGTATATCGTGTAGAATCTGCGTTCAGGACCTGGACACTGTAACCGTGACCAATAGGAACAAGCATTAAAAATGCAATAGGTCTCGCCTTTCATTAAGTTAAAGCCATTTGCTTTGCTATACAATACCATTAGCAAAGCAAAAGGCTTTAACTTAATCAAAGGCGAGACCTATTGCATTTTCAATGTTTGTTCTTGAGAGTACCGGAGAAAGAAGTATTTTTCCCTCCTCATAATTATCTCACCTCACTCTGGCCCACTTGAAATCAGGGTCACAAAAGGAAAGAGTAAATTACTAAGGGCCTGATTTAGAGTCTGGTAGGTGGGATAAAGGGTCACACTTGTGACGGAGATTCCGTTCATTGTATTACAAGTCCATTTTATCTTATGGCGGAATGTCTGTCTCGCTTGTGAAGGAGTATCCCATTCACGAAACTCTAAATCAGGCCCCAAAACACAGGACTGGCAACAGTGGTCTGGGCAAACCACAAATCTTCAGCATTTTCAGAGGTTGCAAAATTACACATTTCTTTGATAGTTCTGATGTGAGAGAGAAGACTTTTTGGTATCAGGAATATTCCTGAGGTTGAAATTGTAAAGATAGTTACAAAACAACGGTATACAGTTATGTGGGTGGGGTAAATTAAAGGATATGTTCCAAGACACAAGAAAGAAATGTAAATGGAAGTGGTTAACTTTAGAAGACTCAGATTAATAAGCACCTTCGACTGAGATCTTTCGATAAAGGCTGATCACAAGTTCAAGACTTTCTTGTAGCAGTTAATTGTTTCTTGATACTACAGTGGATATTAATATTGACCATCTCCATGTTACTTTTTTGTGATCACTGCCATGAATCGAACCTGTAACATGCAGGTCACACTTCTCTGGCAAGCCAGTGTATTCATCCACTGAGGTGTCTTAAAGTAATTAATATGCATAACCTGCTTGATAAGCTTGTTCACAACTTACTGAGTTATTATAATTGGTTTGGCACATATGATCTGCAAATTGTATACAGGTCTATAAAGTTGGCACATCAACCACCAAGCAATTTTACAGCAATTCGTAGTGGTAGTGTACCATTTATGAATAGACCTCAATAAAATGATCTGTTTTACTGGGATTGGAACCTGAAGCCTTCAAGTTATTCACATATCTTCGCAGCAAGCACATTGACGCTTTGAATTATTAGACTGCCATTACAACCTGTAACCAGGAGTATGAAAATAAATGGATGCAATAGATGTATGCATGTACTGTACTATAATAATGGCAACCAACCAATATCACCCAACTTTTATTTATGCATCTATTTTTTCATTTATTTGTATACACTAATTATTATTACCAAATGGTTCTTAATTTAGGTATAAATATATGTATTTATGTATTTTTTATTTATCAATTTATTGTATTTCGCACAGGGTCACTTCATAGCACCCGAAGTTAATTATTGTGTTCAGTCCCACACAAATGCCAGTAGCATGCTCAATTGCAGAGGAGAGCCAAATTAGAGACTTGCTGGAGGGGCCTGGTCCATCCTTGGAGGAAAGGTGTGACCTGTTAGGACCTAACTAAAAGTGAAAGGTCCTATTTATTAGGGCGAGATCCGAAGCACTGTTGAAATCCTTTCATATGGAAAAAGTCCTTAGACGAGTGCCCAAAGAGTTTAGTTTTTGAATACCCTGGGGCAAATCTATTAAGAAATAGTGCAACACAGTGAATCAACACAATTTGCTGCACCAAACTGTGCTAGGGAGAGAGAGAGAGAAGTGCAGAGCCATATCAACTAAGATATGACACTGCTGCTATCTGCCCCAGTACTGCTCCACATCAGGCTGCCTAGTGCCATAAACACAGGTTTTTCCTATAGTGAAAAGGTAGGTGTGTGTGTGATATCTAACGCCTGTTTTGTACAGAACAAAATGTTATTTTCAGACTAATTTTATAATTTTTGACACGTCACTGTTGTTAAAGGACTACACGTGTCATTCAGGTCTCCTCAGATTTCGGGACATGATTCTGATGCAAGAATTATCTCATATTAACTTATTCTGCAATTTGACCTGATTGAATTTTTATAAATACTTCATCTCAAGAAATTCTTGACTACAGCAAGCCCTGAAGAAGTCCGCATGAGGACGAAACACGTCGGCGATCTTGAATTTTAAGAACTTGTATTCCAATAAAGAATAAATTAATTTTTGTACCTACAATCAAAATCTACTGGTGCTTTTCTTTAATTGGGAAGATCTTGATGGACTGCTCTCTCTTGCATTGTGACTATGGTTAATTAACCACCTTTACTCATAGTTTACTTATTTGAGTGCTGGGCCACCCATTGTTTACTCTATTAAACAGAGCTTAGGTGCTTTTGAAGCTTCCGACCCAACTCGTTTCGTAATAAAGCTTCCTTAACCCGTCCCCCGAAATGTTATCAGCCCCTGCATCCCATGAAATGATAGACAATGGTTTTGTGTAAGAGCAATGTTTTTAAAATAAAGAATGTTAGCAACACATAAACAGGACATCCTTTACAGTTTCATGGTGCACGTCTTATCGTTGTTGTTGGACAGTTTGCTGACTTTTCATTACGTATACATAATGCAACACATGCTACAAACATTACTATGGGCCCGGCAGATAATTTGCATCAGTGTCACAAGTTTTGATATTTTTACAGCTATAAACTCAACTGCTCTAGACAGGACTTCCCTCTCACCCCTCTTATAACTTTGTACACTCAGGATACATATAACATTTAAAAGGTCATACAGTTCTCTATCGTACAATACAAAACCTTTATTTCTGAAATAATCTATGGTCAGAAGCTCCAAGGCGATATGTAAGTTGGGCGTCGGTGATAATATTAATTCCCTCATTTGTACGCATTGTACGCGCTCCAGTATTCATCTATTGTAGGTAGCAATGCATTGATACATCAGTTGGCTATGCACGTAGGACTGTCACACTGCATCGCCGCGGCTGGCTCATCAAGCTTCAGATAGAACAGAGTTCCAGGTTGTATTTCAGCTATTCTTTCTTTAAGCAACTCATATACCAATCTGGCAATACATATGTATCCTGGACTTAACTCAGAAGCATCTTGTGCACCGACATTCTGATGTTTTCTTAAAAGTGAGTAAGTATGTAACATTAAATAATACAATAATGACATGCTGCTGTGGGACTCGTCATTTTTTAAAACAGTTTTTGTGGGGCCAAAGAGCCAACTCATCTATTTTTAAAATTTATATCGCACATACATCTTTCTATATCCCTTTCTCCCATACATACGTACACAAACCTTGCATGCAACAGAGTTTTGAGCTTGGCTTGCTCGAGCATCGGATCTCTTTGAGCATGGTAAACAAGACTTTAATCATATCAAGGTGGACCTTTTTCTTTTCCTCGGACAAACTATCAGGGCCAGACTGACTACCAGGCGTTTTGGTCGGCTGCCAAGCTGGGGCCCGATTTTACTGCCGTGGGGGCTGATTTATGTTGATGGGGATCCGCATTTGCTTCTAAGTAAAGAAAGCAAAACAAATGGTTTTAAAGCACACTTTAAAACCATTTGGTTTTCCATTCTTTACTTAGAAAGGCCCGGTAGCCAGTCCGGCCATACAAACCATACACCAACCTTAACCGCTTCGCCACGATCGGAATTCCGCCCAGGTGCTGGACAATCCGATCGCGGGCGTGGTCGTGACGAGCTCAGCTCGTCATGGCACACGCCCACCGCGCAGCATGACGAGCTCAGCTCGTCATGAGCATAGAAGGGGTTAACAGTTTATATACTTTGTTCAATACTAGCAAGCTACATATATAACAGACTGTTCTTGAAGTGTATGAGTCGTATAGACACTCGGGAGCCTCCTGCTGCGGATTATTAATTTTATGGCTGTAACAGAGGTTATAATAGACACGTTTGACACACACGCTCACAACAATTGCAGCAAAACCTTTAACAGGCCATATGGCGTCGTAGGGTACGCCTGGAGCTTCCTTTCCAAAATCTGTGATATTTTAGGTACAAACACATTTCTTACGCTGCTCTTTCTTTTGGATTGCAGAACTTTCAGTCTGTTTTGAACAGCATAAGTAGGAAAAATATACAACATTAACCTTTGGTGACATCCCCTCTCCCACGGCTCTTTTTGCTGATACTTTCGACGGTTCAAAAAAAAAAGAAAGAAAGACAGTCTATTAGTTAAAATTTCAATATAGCCGTATATACGGTATAAGTAAGTGTCTATAACGATGTTTACTAACCTCATCATTTTCGTGGGACTCGGTGGTGGCTCTGAAATCTTGAGAGTCGTTGAGGTCCATCGAGGCATAATTGGCGTCAGAGTTTGTGTGCAGCTGTTGTACGATGATAGCCTCCAGAGCCCATTATTGCAGAAACCCCTATTCTTAATAGACTGGTGAGTTAGGAGCTGTTATAGATTCTTCACAATCTTCCATATCAATGAAATTGTTTCCAGCATTTACTTCATTACTCAAGGCTTTGCTGCCTCTGTTGGAGCCCTTAATAGGGGATATCAGTTGTGGTAAATCCAGGAGGCTGAGCGTTTCCAACTGCTGGCAGAGCTCCTCATCAAAACCAGTGACATTCTGATCACCTTCTTTAAGGTTGCTCTGCTGCACGTTCTGCTCTATAGCCTCTGGTGTCAGGCTTCAATAATATCTATCGATAGTGTTCAAACCACCGTCAGAGGGCGTCTTTTTGATGAGGTGGCTGCATCTCTTCATAATGACTGAGCGATCTCTTTCTGGAGGGCGACTCCTGGGTTTGGCTTAGTCTGCTTAGGGGCTCCTTATATGTATTGTAAGCATCAAAAAATGGCGTAATCCTCTACTTCACATCATGGTCACCTGATCTCTAGGGTCTCTGGTTTGTTGGAGGCTGCTGCATACCCATAACCACGCAGTAGAACTATGAGCACATGACTTGCATGTGACCAGGGTGATATTACAACACATGTGACCCAACATGGTCATTTGACCCCCCAGAAGTGATATACCTTCCGGGGAGGGCCTCCAGGGGTTGGAAGTCCTGGTAACAAAAGTGATGTCATTTCCAGGGTGGGACAACTGTCACGTTTTGCTAGATGTGAAAGGTATTCCTGTGTACTACTTGTAGTGCTCAAAACATAGGCACCTGAACAACTAGCCTGCCACCTGCCTGTACCCTCCAGTTACTGCTTGTTCCAGCCTGATCCAGTGACACCACCACTGCCTGAGTTTTCCTGCCCAGGTTTTCCCTCTAACCGTTCATCCTGCCAACAGAAGCCCTGCCCACCCCAGGACCTACTTAATGCAAGTTGCTGTACGAACGCCCTAGTCGGCACTCGGGCACCTAGCCTGCCACTTGCCTGTGGCTTCCAGTTCCTGCTTGTTCCAGCCTGATCCAATGACACTACCACTGCCAAGGTTTCCCTGCCCGAGTTTTTCTGCTCCCCATTCTTCCCACCAAAAGCAGCACAGCCCACCCACAGACTTAATTAATGCAAGCTGTCGCGCGACCGCAGAGCCGACGCACACAGTGGTGCACAGATGGCATGCTGAAGCATGCCAAAGGCAAGCCTTTCTGCACCCGTCCGTGCCGGGACTGCACCCAGTGCCACGGCCCCTGGCCCTCCTGCCCACTGCAGAAACACAATTGCTGAGCTTTACAACCTTGACCCTGGATGCTGTAATAAGTACTGCCACCCGCTGACCCACTCTCCGCGGTCGGACCTTTTACCTGCACCCACTGCCACTTCACCTGCCACAGCACCCATACCAGCCCACAAACCAGTTCTATCTCGAACACACCACAGACACCACTGAACCAAAACATCAACTCGTATGTGCTCTTCTCAAAAACATACTCACTATGCAAACAAACTGCAGAGATCTGGGACCTCATCTCCACCTTCACACTGGACGTCCTCTTCCACAATGAGACCTGGCTCAACCCCACTTCCACGCCTGACATTGCCACCACAATACCTGAAGGATACCATATCACCCACCGCGAGCGCATCAACAAGCCACGGCTGAGGGATCTCCATCATACACAAGGAATCCATCCAGTGCACCACCACAAATGACAACATCATCCCAGCCATGGAACATCTCAACTTCCAACTCCAAACAGACAGTAAAACCATCACCTACCATCCTCTACGACCATATCCAGACTTCTGCAACTTCATCACCAACAACTACATTTTCCTCTGCGACCTCAACATCCAGCTCAATGACCACAGTGACATCAACATTACCAACCTCCTTGACAGCATGAACAACATTGGACTCTCCCAACTCATCCACGACCACATGCACACTGAGGCCACCAGCTAGACATCTTCACCTCCAGCGAACGCATCAGGTACAGCCACACCACTGATTTCACCTTGACCGACCACTCCATTGTCCACTTCAACATCACCAGCTCACGTACCTCCACCCCCAGTCTGCTCCCTTTTCCCCCACCACAGCTGGAGCGAAGTTTTTAAAGACAAATGGATCAACACCCTCAACACCACCCACCCCATCTCCTCCAACAACCTAGACCAGAACGTCAGAAACTTCAACAATTGGATTGCCAACTATGGTGCCAGCATCCCTCCCATTGGCAACAACACCCACAGAAGATCCACCAAGCAGTCTAGCTGGTACTCTGAAGACCTTAGAACCACTATATGACACTGTAAACAACTGGAAAGGGGATGGCGCACCAGGAAGGACATAACCGACAAGACCACCTTCCAGGCAGCCCTCAACCTCTACCACAGACGGTTGAAAGAATCAAAGAAAAATGTCTTAGCCTCAAGCATCAAATCAAGCTCCAATAACAGCAAAGAACTATTCATCATCATCAAAGAATTCTCCAACCCCTCGGCTGCAACAAACAACATTACCCCTCACAGGAACTCTGTGACTACCTTGCAAACATCTTCCATGACAAGATCGGCAACATCTACAGAAACTTCAAACCCCAGTCCAAGGCCACCAACTTCTTCAAATGACCCTGCTACCACTACCGACATCCGACTAATAGAATTGAGCCAGCTTGCCCCACAGGACACCGCCTCCACTCAGGGACCCCGACCGACCCATGCCCTCACCACATCTTCAACCTAGGCGAAGCCAGACTCTGCCACATACTCACCACCTTTTTCAAAACCTCAATTGCCTTGGCCACCTTGCCTGAGAAATGAAAACATGCGGAGGTCAGCCCCCTAATAAGAAACTATCGGCAAACCCCAGTAAACTCAACAACTACCGATCTTCCCGCTCCCTTTCCCCGCCAAAGTATTAGAAAAAGACATCAACCAACAACTCTCCTCATGTCTGGAATGGAACCTCCTACTCAACTCCTCCGAATCTAGATTCCACAGCAACCACAGCGCTGAGACAGCCCTCATCGCCTTTACTGATGACATCCGAGCCCTACTCAACCGAGGAGAGACAGAGGAGAGACTGCTGCTCTAATCC
Source organism: Calotriton arnoldi (assembly GCA_963921515.1). NCBI lineage: Eukaryota > Metazoa > Chordata > Amphibia > Caudata > Salamandridae > Calotriton > Calotriton arnoldi. Next base: position 2,665,126 of record CAWUFW010001215.1, read on the forward strand.
TTCTAAACCTCTCTGCAGCCTTTGATACGGTCTCCCACCACACAATCATCACAAGTCTGCAAAGTATGTAAGAGCGTGTAGTGCATACCCCTCGGTGTCGTTACATACTCTGCAGTAATCACAGCAGAGCCTGTAAAGGTGCAAAGGAGTATGTACTAAAGTGCCCCCCGGTGCCCTCACATACTCTGCAGTGATTATTGCAGAGCATGTGAGGGCATGTAGTGAATACCCACGGTGCCCTTACAAACAGTGATTACTGCAGAGTATGTAAGGGTGCCGAGGGATATGCACAGCAGTACACACCCTTCAGCGCCCTTACATACATACATACTCTCCAATAATCACTGCAGAGTATGTAATGGGCACTAAGGGGTACACACTGCAGTGCATTTGGTATTTGGTAGTGCTATTTCTTAGCGCAAAATGCATCCTTGCATCCATTTTCGGACACAAGGGGACATTTTGCAGTAAGAAAATAGTTACCAAATGCCCACTCCGCCGCGTCGCACATTACGACAGAATTTCATGGAATTTTAATGTAATTCTGCAGTATTAAATTCCGCCAAGTCTACCCATCCTATTATGTTATGTTATGTTATGTTAGATTGTATTTGTAGAGCGCCAATCACCAAAGGTCTCTACGCGCTTGCAGCGTGGACCAGGAGCCAGGAATCCCTTAGTCCCGAGGATACTAAGTGCACAGTAGGTGGGTTTATCCAAATGCCTCAGTAAATAAGATGGTTTTGAGTTTCCTCCTAAACGGAAGTAAAGTGGTTTCCCTGCGCATATTGTCCGGGAGCTTGTTCCAGATCTGGGGAATCACAACTGAGAAAGCCCGCCCCCCTAATGTAGCTCTGTTAAAGCGCGGGCAGGCCAGCAAGCTAGCCTTAGATGACCGGAGGAAACGTCCAGGCATGTAGGGCTTCAGGCGATCTTTGATATATTTGGGCGCTACTCCATATTGTGCTTTATGTGCAATGCACAGACCCTTGAACCTGACCCTCTGCTTGATAGGGAGCCAGTGTAACTGTTGTAGCAGGGGGGTGGCATGTGCTCTTCTTGGCAGTTTAAAGATCAGCTTTGCCGCATCATTTAAAACCACCTGAAGTTTTCCCAGGAGTTTGTCAGGAAGCCCTGTGTATACTGCGTTACCTTAGTCCAGTCGTGACAGGATTAGGGCCGTCACGACGGAACGCATGGTGGGAAATGACAACAGGGTCCCGAGCTTCCGGAGTTGCAGAATCAGGCCTGTGCAGCTCCCCACTACAGCAGACACCTGATTGTTTAGGGTTAGCTTGGTGTCCAGCTTGATGCCCAGACTCTTCACTGCTGGCACTGGTATCGGGGTGGTGCTAAACTCTTGGAGCCAGAAGAGGCTTGACCAGGGTGAGGCCCCTGTAGTGAGAGCAAGCACCTCTGTCTTATCCGGGTTTACCTTAAGTGAATTGGAGGTCATCCAGTTCATGGTGAGCCGGAGGATATTCTGGATATTGAGCTGTGCCTGGGGACAGTTATCAACTCCTACAATTAACTGGGTGTCGTCAGCGTAGTTGAACACCTGACAATCTAATTTTGCCAGTGCTTCTACCAATGGCTGGAGGTAAATATTAAATAGCAGGGGGACAACGCAGAGCCCTGTGGAAACCCCCAGCGCAAAACACCCTACCTGGACCTACATTCTCCTAGTTGGACCTTTTGAGACCGATTCTCCAGGAAGGAGGTAATCCATTGGAGGACCGTCCCGGTGACTCCCAGCCGTCGGACACGGGCCAGCAGCTGCGCATGGTTCACAGTGTCAAACGCGGCTGAGAGATCTAATAAGATCAGTGCCGAGGGATTCTTATTATCAGCTGCTAGCCTCAATTCATCCAGCACCGAGAGCATCACCAACTCAGTGCTGTTATGGGCCCTGAATCCTGCTTGCCATGTGTGAAACAGCTGATGCTCTTCCATGAAGGACGAGAGAACTCTGAGCACATGTTGCTCGAGAACTTTGGCCAGGAAAGGAAGCCGGGAAATGGGTCGAAAGTTTTTCAAATTGTTGATGTCTGCCCCAGTGTTTTCGGCAGTGGGATCACCATAACTTCCTTAAATTTGTGAGGTACCTTCCCTGTAGCCAGAGAGATTTAGTAGAGACAACACTTCTGGCTCTACTTCCGGAATGACCCTTTTAAACACCAGAGGGGGGCAGGTATCTTCTGGTGACCCGGATTTTACTTTGCCCACAATATGTGCTAGACCGTTTGAGTCAAGTGCCGGGAAGGTTGAGAGAGAGCCACCCAGAAACTCTGGTGAGTCCACCACTGATAAAGGACAGGGGGTAATACGAGTATTGCCTATTTCAGTAATGATATTTTTAACCTTGGCTAGAAAGAAGTCCTTTACCTTTTCACAGTCCGCTTGATTAGCGACCGTCCTTTGTTCTTTCGTGCGACTGAACTCCTTAAGTACGTTAAAGGTCTCTCTCTGAATGTCTGTAGCCTCCCTAATCCTCCCTTCATAGTACACGGATTTGGATCTGATGATTGATTTTTTGTAGAGGGCTAGTTTTGCCTTATACTTCTCCTGGGATTCTAGGTCGTATGATTTCCGCCAGTGCCTTTCGCATTGACGGAGAGCCTGTTTTTCTCCTCTTAGTTCTTGCGAGTACCAGGGGGCACCCTTCATACTGTTAGTTACCTTTTCCCTTTGCGCAGGAGCCACCATATCGAAAGCTGTCCTTAACCCGGAAGTGAGTCTTTCGTACACCAGGTCCGGATCCCCGGACTGTGATCCTGAGTGTACTGTCTCATTTAGTGCTTCCCTCAGCATGGCGTCCTCTATCTTGCGCCAATTCCGTGCTGCCCTCCAAACTGGTGGTAGGTGTGTAGGGCGGCTACCCACAGGAAGTTCGAAGCTGATCAGATAGTGATCTGACCAGCTACATGGTCTGCAATGTGTAAGTAACTTAACTGATGACGTGGTCCATATAAGATCTAGAGTATGACCCTTCTCGTGAGTGGGGGACTCCACAATTTGCTGCATCCCCAACATAGTCATAGCCTCTCCGAACCTACTCGACACAATCCCTAGGTATCAGATCCCAATGATAGTTAAAATCCCCTAATACCAGAATCTGTTGGTATCTTGAACACAGATCGCTAACCACTTCATGGAACAGGTCATTAAATAGCGGGGTTGGCCGAGGGGGCGATATACCACTACCACTATCAGGCAGGATGATTTGAGCCAGATCATTAATTATTAATGTACAATAACATAAATGTACAAAATCCTTAACAACCACTACGGTAAAGAATTCCTAAATATGAATACCAATGCCACAAACATATCGAGATAAACACATAACTTTTGAAGATGATGGCTTCTGTATCTATAGTGGTAATTACGATCTGAAGTCATTGATGTAAAATTAAAATGCAAACTGAGTACTGGTTATTAGTTGTGTGTTTGTTTCTTCTTTTATACTCAAAGGTATAATCCACACACACAAGCAGCCCAAAAACCCTACATGACATTCCCTCTGACATACATTGTCTCTCTCACAAGCACAGACATTCAGTCATGTACACACATACTGAGAAAAAACAATACTCAGGTGCCAACACACAAAGGCCAATATTTACTAATTTATCACGCAATGCTCTGCAGTGACCACATTTGCTGTACTGTGCTGCATATTTGGGAAAACAAAGAGCAGAGACGTGTACTAAGACTGTCTTGCTGGTCTCCCATGCACTGGGGCTCTGACATGCTGGATTGAATGATGCACTGTCGTCGAAGTGAGTGTGCGCTGTCTAGCATAGGATTTGTTCTGGAAGCATATTGTTCCAGAATAAATTTCTTTGTCTAGAAAACTCTGAATAATCCAGTGTTTTGGACGTGTGCTACATACAATGCATTGGTTTTTGAAGACATGAAAAAGTTCCCCTTGTTTATGCATGTTTCAAGTAGGCATTAGGTTTTAATGAAAAGCTTGATCTTGACTATCTTATTAGATAGGGCTTTGTGTCAAAACTTATGTGTACTTGCGACAGAAAGTGGTGCAAAGTGGTTTTTGCACTTAGAAAAGGGCACCTTTCCATCGCAAAACAGCTTTTGCGCTGGATAGTATCATGCACCGCTTACCATTGCTTAGTGTCATTTTGAGCTGCTTTTCACTCATGCAAAGCCTTAGTAAATCTAGGCCACAGTCTGAAAGGCAATTACAGACACCAAGCAGAGAAACAGGTAAGCCATGCAGACAAACACGCTGCGAGTCCATCTCATTCACAATGGTAGGGAGAGCAGCTTAATACGGGACAGCCATAGATTGCCCCAGAAATCCACGCAGTCTCACGCTTGTCCAGTCCCTCGTGTAGAGGAAGTTTCCCCAGGCAGACACTAATCCCCAGACAAGCACCCTCGGCCAACCTCAACGGTATAGTAACCTAGACAGTCATATCCAACACAGACCGATCGAGACATCACCCACATAAATACACATCCCATACAGTTGCTCCAGTTGTCCACTCTCTTCTGTCAGAGACTAACCTCGAGATTGCAACACAACCAGCCACATTCACACGTACCTTCAGGCTCACTAGATATCACAGATATACACACACACACAAACACTCCTTTTCAAGACAGACCAAGACATCAGCCAGACGCCTCCTATCAGAAGGGCGTAGCAAAAGGAACACTAATAAATCGAAAATCTTAGAAACAGGCAGGCAAGACGGAAATGAAAGAAAATAGTATTGATCTAAATAGTGATGGAAGGTACTAAAATGCATTATTGTATATAGTCATGCTTTCACCATTTCCATTCCAAACACCTTTAGTTTATTGTGTATATCAGGCAGAGGGACAAAGATTGAAAGAAGATCATACAGAGCATGACAGTTTATGAAACCTGGCTTTCCAAATACAAACTCTGTCTGCCTGGCCTCGGCCCGCACTTTAACTGTAAATTAAAAGCAGCCAAGCCACTGTAACACCAAAAGGTCATGGTTCACTTTTCTGCACTAAATCAAACATACCGCTAGACGTTCAGCAGGAAGCATCTTCTGTTGCTTACAGGTCAAATAATTTGACACATGATTCTTGTAATTGGTTGAGGTCAGCAGGCCATCTGATCATGTCAGTGCATCAAAGCACGGCAGATTAGTGAGGGTAAAGTGATTTGTTTTCCTGGCAGAAGCAACATTATTTCGTTGTGAGTAATAAACTTCCTTGGGAGAGTCAGGGACTGTTGATTGTGAAGAAGCAGCCTTGCTGGTGTTATCTTCTTATAATGTTATTGCTTGAATGCTACCTTTAACTCAAAATCGCATCAGGCATGTTAATTTTAAAGCTTATTTAATGTATTCATCCTGTGCTCTTCTTTTCTTCTTCTTCTTCTTCTTCTTCTTCTTCTTCTTCTTCTTCTTCTTCTTCTTATTATTATTATTATTATTATTATTATTATTATCATCATCTGCCTTTCTCAAGGAAATGCTGGAACTAATGTGTTACCTACCAACCATAATGATGTTCGATTTTAATCTGTGGGTTGATTATCAAACCAGAACACAGCTAAGCAGCAAAAATGAGAAAAAACATAAATGCTGTTTTTCAAGCAACTTGACATTCCCAGTCGGGCACGCTGGGTTTAGTGTTAACACAATGGCCCTAAGTATGAGCTAGGTGTAGTGGTAATTACTGCATGCCAGTGTAAATAGCACATCCATTTACCAACTTGTCTGTGGGCCACATGTGCTACTTATCACAAATGCAACTTACTGCATGTGATATTTACCACATGCGAAAAATAAAGCATGTGGTAAATAACATCCAAATTACAAGTAAGAGACGTAATTGAAAACCAGTGGAAAATGCCACTTTAAAATACCTTTAGTCCAAAGCACATTCCTGAAAGTGTAGGGAATGAAAGAAAAGCCACAACCCAATACATAAAATAAGACCAACTGAATAATGCAAAAAAACACAGTACATGCACTGTTTGAGCTGAAAAAATAAAATCATTACCAATACCGGGAGCCCAACATAGGAATCCACTACCATCACCCTTTCCTGAAAATAATAGCACCCCTAGAATTCTTTGCAGCAGGCATCACACAGTAGACAGTATGATTGATTCATGACATTTCTCAGTAAATCTTCAGCACAATACACTGAGAGAGGGATCCTTTGCAGACACTGAGTAGGCAGTATATATAATTCCCCTTGAACACCTACACAGCCAATGTCAGCAAAGCAAACATCTGTGCTACAGCATGATTTCCTAACTTACTGGATTCAATTGACTGCACTCATGTATACCTGGTGGCCTCATGCAGACAGGAACTCTTGTGCTGCAATCATAAAATGGAGCACACTATTAATGTGCAAATGGTGTGTGCTGTGGACTGCTCTGTTGGGTGCCCTGTATCAAACCACAATATCATGATCCTGAGGAGAAACAACATTAGTCATACTATGGTGATATATTATTCTCAACGAACTGGGCGGACAAATAAACTCTTCATCATGAGTAACAGTTTGGTTGTTGTAGTCCAATCTCAATACATGTAAACTGTTCCATTAGAGACTTGTTAGCTCTTATGGCAGCAAAATGTGAATGTGTGAAACAAATTACATTGGTCACTTTTCACAATGATGACGGTACTCAGCCAGGACAACTATTTAACAACCATTTGTACTCCAATTACAACTTTCATGTCTCTTACCTTAGATTCCTTCAACCGCTAGACCTTTTTACATATCTTCCACTCTGGACATCTTGAGGATGGTCATAGTTTGTTTTACCTCCTGTTTGAGGTACAGCTGAGGTGGAGAACTACCACATTTTGCCAGGTTTTAGTGCTTGGTCTTAGCAACTTGCTCAAGTACCTAACTTTTCAAGGTTTGGAACCTGTTTTTAATGTTCTCAACACCATGTTTCTATGTTGAAACAGTATTGATTTTGTGAACTATCCCCTTTCACAGGCACATTCTTGCTCATTTTATGATGATGTCTTCCACATGGGATGACACTTTAGATGGTCATGGTGTCCTACCACCTCCTTGGTCAGTACCTACAGCTCAGGGTCCGTAATCTTATAATTACTTACCCTGCTGGGGTCCACAATGGAAGAGTTTAGCAGGTTTGTGCTAGTGATGACTGAGTAATATCAGTCAGTGCTGTTTGTCTTGTTTCAAGGTGCTTTGGTGACAAAAAATGAATGCCTGCACACTCTCACTCAGGAACAGGTTGTTGATGTACTATTGGGGTGTCCTGAGGTCCTTCTGGATGTTGCTCCAGCTGTTTCTACGCTCTAGGGATACATTTTCTCACTCCAAAACTTCCAGTGTCTGAAAATGAGAATGACTAATTTTATCGGCTGTAGTAATTATCACATGTGATAAATAGAACACATTCAATATTTAACACATGCAGTAAATGCTGATTCCGTGGTAAACATTAAAAACTCATAATCAGCGTTATTTAACATGTGTTTTTACCGAATCCTATGGAATCGGTATTTAACCAATATGCATATTTGGTGGTTTTTACCACCATACTCATAATCGAGGCCATAGTGCCCAGAAAACAAACATTATAATAAAGGTCGAGATTTACATCTCTGCCTTAACATTTTTTTCCAGTTCACAAACAGTCCAAGAAGCATAGGTTTCCAGGCATAATACAGAGAACCCCATGTGACATATCTCGCAAGCACTTATTCCCCATGTGCAGAACTCTACATTGCATACATTTCAGCACATAGGGAATAAAACTGAATGTGTAAATTGGGATATAATTTTTCCCTGTGGGTTTGGGGGTGATCCATACAGAAAGAGAGTTACAGCAGCCCTTGGTTAGAGCAACTTACTAGCCATTTCCAGTGTGTAATGGGGTCGGAAATGGCTTGTGAATGTCCATGAATATCATGAATATGCATGTTTATGGGGGTTCAGAAACTTTGAAGTCAAGACATACTTCGTAAAGCCCACTTCCAAACACTTGCCTGGGAATTACTACTATAGATTATTTGTGCTGGCGAAATCTAAAGTAGTAAATCCATTTATGCCCACCAGGAATCCTTCCGTTTAATTCTGGCAAATGTAAATAAGGCCTTTTCAGCTGTTGATGTACATTTATGGCTAAAAATACCTTTGAAAATGAAATGCACAATACTGATACTAAAAGTTTAGTGATGCATTCTAAGACATGGTTACCATCTCATTGACTTTCAACTTTTTCTTGCCAAAATCACAGACAACTCACTCATTTTAAGATCCAGCAATATAAAAAAATAAGTTTAACTATCATCAGGCTAACAGATGCAGAGTCATCGTAAACCAGGAGCTTTTAGGGTCCATGCACGGTGTTGACTTCAATTAAGCCATTCCATATGTCATCAGTGATGTTATCAATGATGTCAGAGAACATTTCATGAGTGATGCAATATGTGACATCAAAAGCAGTGCATGGCAAGTGTGTGAGTTATATTTATTTCAGGTAACTATAACTGGTGAATTTCATTGGTTTTACCTGACATTTTCACCTAACTATAACATCACTGTTACCATTGTGTTTTTTCAGTGAATTTCAGTTTTAAAAAAAAATGTAAACTAAGATATTATTACCAGACCTATCTATAATGTCACTCTAACACTGTTTTTTCAATGAATTTCTAAATGTTTTATTAATAATGTAAAGCAACAATATAAAGAGTTGCCATTTTAATTAAGGCAGACTTACTAGCTTTGTCAAAAGGTCAGAACACCAAAATATAAAAGGCCGCCAATTGGCTTTATCAAGGGGTCAGCACATCATCCTATAAAATCGTAATCGCCACAACAATTTATCATTACCCATATTCCAAAATAATCCTTATAAAAACATACATAGGAATGCACAATAATTTTTTAACAAAACATATTAAAATAGTGCATTTTTATTCAAAATCATTAACATGTGTTTGAGTCTTTCTTTAACACCCTTACGGCCACAAATTGCATCTATAGACCCAATTACAACAGGTCTCTGCACTCCAGCTGAAGAGCATACGTCTCCAGCTTCGAGTGCTTTAATAAAAATGGTACGTTTTCCTGCGGTCTTTCATTCAATATGACTTACTTTCCTGAGCTACTGCTGTTCTTCTTGCAGCCCCCAACGTTTGTTTTGTTAATTGTTTGGGGTACCTTTGCCCATCCTTGGGGCCCCACGACAACTAAACTAAATAAAAATAAACCCCATACAGGGCACTATGGGGCGCTCTTGGGAGGGATCAGTGAATGAACAGCCTATCCACTTCAATAATGAAGCTGCAAGGCTGGGACTATTTGTTTTTTAACTTGGATGCACCAGTCCCATCTGGGGCACCAACAGTATCCTTAAGCATTGGAGGCCGCAGGAGAGGCCCATGGCCCCTGTGGCTCCGTGGGCTCAGTATCAGCACCCATCCTGGGTGCCGGTTGGAGCGGGCTGTATTACCTTGCTCTCACCTTGCAGGAACAGCTTTTGTTTCTGGTCCTGCCGGGGGAAATCAAATCTATGTTCCCTGCCCAGAAGAGCACAAGCACAAGAGAGTCCGGATGAGGTTTTTGTTCCTTGTCCGCACTCTCCCAGGCAGGAAACAGAGTGTCCTGAGGAATTTGGTCCTCAACACACTGGCGCACATCATGCCCCAGGGATGGGGTACCGGGGGCCATTCTATGGCTTGGGGCGAGGGCTCCCACACCCCCTCCCAAAATAATACAGTGGGCACTGTTAGACCTGGCACCATTGGCGTGGGTCTCCCCTGCATTTTTTGCCTTTGCCTCCTGTATTTTTGCTGTGTGTTGGACTCCGTTTTGCTGGCCTAAATTCTTTGGGCACTTTGCCACTGCTGTTCAGTGCCAAAGTGCAAGTGCTCCCTTTGTAAATTGTTGCTATGGATTGGTGTTTCCATGATTGGTTGATTTGATTTACTAGTCAGTCCCTAGTACAGTGCACTTTGTGTGCCCAGGGCCTGTATATCAAATACTGCTAGTGGGCTGCAGCACTGAATGTGCCACCCACATAAGCAGCCTGTAAATGTAACTCTGGCCTGCCATTGCAGAGCCTGTGTGCAGTCTGGTACTGCCATGTCGACCTGGCAAGTGCACCCTCTTGCCAGGCCCTAACCTTCCCTTTTCTTACATGTTAGTCACCCCTAAGGTAGGCCCAAGTTACCCCTGTGGGTAGGGTGCAGTGTATTTGAAAGGTAGGACATGCCCTGGTGTGTGTGGCATGTCCTGATAGTGAAATACTGCCCATTTAGTTTTTCACTATTGCAAGGCTACCTGTTCCCATAGGATAAATGGGGAGTTTGCTTATAACATCTTATAAACATAACTACCCCTGGGAACAAGGTAGGAAAATAAAGTTTAGTATACCTGAACTCAGAATGTTAAAATGCATCTTTTAGTGAGGGTGATTTTTACATTCTGTGTTTGAAAATACCACTTTTAGAAAGTAGGTATTTTCTTGCTTAGCCATCTAGTGTGCCTCTGCTAGGTGTGTGTATTGCATGTCTGGCTTTTGGATGACGGGGCTGGGGAGGAGCAGTGGCTCCAGAGAGCCTGATGAGTCAGGGCTGGGCTGAATAGACCTGGGCTGCATTTAGAGTAGCGGGAGGAGATTTACTTTCACCTGAATGGGCCTGGTCTGCCTTCCACAATGCTGTCTCCACCTCCTGCCAGGAAGCTGCACCAGAGAGGACAGAACCGGTTTTGACCAAGCACAGGGCTTCTCTGCCACCAGAGAACAAAGGATTTGTAGTATAAATATTGGGGCCCAGACCCCAACTTTGATCATTTCTTGGAATCAAGAGGAACCTTTGTCAAGGAGAAGAGGAGGAATACAGCCCCTTTGCTGTTTGCTGTCTGGGGTTAGCCTGCAGTGGCTACTTAATTCCAAGGAAAGGAGAAAAGGACTTAGCTGTTTGCTGTGTCACCTGCTTGAAAGAAGATCTCCAAGGGCTTGAATTGAGCTTGCCTCCTGTTCTGAAGTCTCAGGGACACAAAAACTTCATCCCCAGCTCCCCTGAACTTTCCTGCTGGGAGTTCTGACCTGCAAAGAGGTGCCCGCTGTTGTTTTGGACCTCTAGAGATTGTTTTCTGCTGGGAGCTGGAAAAGTAACGCAACATCGAGAAGCGAGACACACCCGCCCCTGTTTCCGATGCATCACAGAGGAAATTGTCGCAGCATCTGTCCGCAGCTTGAGAAATCGCTGCACGCCGCATCGAGTGCACTGATCTCCGAAGTCCGAGATCACCGCAATGATTTTGATGCAAGGCCTGCTGTGCAGCTGCAAGAGTTCACGCATCGTTCCGGATCGTGTCATCGCATCCAAGCGCCAAGTTTGTCGCATTGTTGGGGGATGCAGTAAGAAACCGACGCATCACCTCCCCATGCAGTAAGAAACCGATGCATCACTTCCTCTCCAGTAAGGAACTGATGCATCACCTCTACTGGAGCAAGGAACCAACGCATCACCTTCCCTGAGAGTAAGGAACCAACGCATCACCGTCCCTGCGGCCCGTTTTGTTTGCTTGCATGATGCATCCAAGGTACTTTGTGAGAAAAGTGTTGCATCTGCAATTTGCTTTGAACTGAACTATTTCTACCATCTGATAGTCATATTTTTATTACTGTATTGTAGATTTTTGTCGTTTGATCTTGTTTCGGCTTAGATAAAGATTACTTATTTTTCTAAACTGGTGTGGTGTCCATTTGTAGTGTTTTCACTGTATTACTGTATGTGTTCAAAAATGCTTTACACACTGCCTCTGAGATAAGCCTGTCTGCTCGTGCCAAGCTACCAAGGGGGTGAGCAGGGGTTATTTTAGAAGTGTATCCCCCTTACCCTGACTAGAAGCAAGGGTCTCTATTTGGACAATGGTACCTACCTCTGCCAACTAGAGACCCCCATTTCTAACAGGCACCATAAGATGGAGTACTCAGGGCCTAATGAGGTTTGAGGAGTAGGACTATGTGCCCCTCCCCCTTAGAAAAAAGGCCCATGGGGATGGGGTCCCCAGGGCCTAATGAGGCTCAGGGAGGAGAGCTTCATGCCCCCCTCCCCTTTAAAAACATAAGGCCCATCTACAGAGCAGCTATTAAAATGTTGCCTCAATCATAGCAGCAATAGTAAAATAGTGAGAATTAGCAAACAGCAGAGTTATCACACACTGATTGGATGGGGGGCATACAGATCCCAGATCTATTGACTTACTCCAATATCTGTATGACTGAACATGACTTGCAACTGGAGAATTGCTGGTTCGTAGTAGATCACACCCCAGTGGGATGCTCCCTTACGAAGATCCCTAGGATGATGTCCACCAAGAGACGTTTGAGTGTGCAAAAATCACTGGTGATGACAGCTACATTACATACATGTGATACAGCGAGGGCACTAATAGGTTTAACTACTGCCCTTCCCCATTTACTCCCTTCTGGGTCTACAATGGGGCAATAATAAATGCACTAAGTTGTGTGACCTTTTTGACAATGGGAAAATTAAACCATTTGAGGTTATTAAAACAGAATATGGGATTATGAAAAAAGAACAATTCAGATATACTCAAATTAGGCTCTTAGTACTAAATAAAGGAAACCTTACTTTCTTTGAGAAATTCTTACTAACCTCGAACACTGACACTGATATCACTTCAGAATATACAAAATTCTGAATGTCAAGGATTAAACGGGTGGCTAAAGGTTACAAGTTGCATGGAGGACTGTGAATGGGACATTATACTGAAAGAGGCAAGTCGAGGAGAACAAATACAGAGAGAATAGAAGCAAGTAGGGAATTCATATAAGTGGCACAACACACCTGCAATGATTCATACCTGCGACCCAAACAAGGCTGAAATATACTGGAGATGATGTGGGCACAGGGGAACAATCTCACTTTTTTTCAGGCAATGCCCAAAGATTGAAAATGTATGGAAGGAGATGCTGGATGATATCCACATGATGGCAGGTATACAATACCACAACTGTGTGCACAATACAGTAGTGAGCTGTTCACCTTGTGTTATTTGGGGAAACAGGAATGTTAATACAACTCTTGTGATTACACTACTTTTATGTGTCACACAAGCCATCTTAACAAAATGGAGCACAATTGCCCTATCAACAGCAGGAGAATAGTCCCAAACAAAGGGTGATCTGTGCTCCCATGTTGATTTTTTTCTCTAGAGACAATAAGTCACTTACATGTCCGAGGACTTCACAAATTATACCTGAAGAGATGGCTTTGTAGATTGTTTCAAGGCTCTGTTGAGATACTTTCCATAAATAAACTTAATCATTTGCCTAACCAATATAGTAGCCAACTGTAGCTGATACCACTCTGGAGGAGGGAGGTAGGCAGAGGACTTTGAGGGAGGAGGAATTAGCAATTTTGTAAAGATTTATCAAAACATAAAAAAGGACTCAATGATGACATTGACTGGGTCCCGATGTGACCCAATTTAACATGGATGGTAATTCTGCCATCAGCAACTAGTGACGTATGCTGATGTATGCTGTATTATAGATTTGGTAACTGTCAGCAAACAGGTCACCCCATCTTCCTGTCTAAGAAACCTGTACAGTGATAAAGTGGAGGCAGCATACCAGTGAAAGCAACTGTTTGACTTGCTACTTCCAAAAGGTTTGAAAGAAGGTCCAGCAACTTGCCTCCAATATCTAGTCCATGTACCAGGCTATCTGTGTTAAACAGAATTGGGCCGCAAACTCCCTCTATTTGAAAAAAAATACCTTTATTAGACTTTATTCACCTCTATCCCATAAGAGCTCTGACTATGTCCAATAGGTTATAGAATTTAATTTATGAAAGAGACAACACTGCATACACAGACACCTCATCACACAAATGCAACATGATGACATAACCATGAAAAGTCCTCACAATATGCCCTGGAATACTGCAGCTCCTTTAGGTATGGCCAATCTAAGCATCCTTCTGACACAATGGACAGACTCCAGCTTTCAGTTGTCCAGTACACATGATAATAGCACAACAAGGCAATGTGATAATGAGATACCACAGGCATCATTAGCTTAAACTCACCTGATAGTTTCAATGATTTCTACGGAAGAACAGTCTTGTAAAGCAACTAGTGGTGAGATAAGAAAATGTTCTGCACCATGGTTTATGGTGGAACTAGTTGGAGGAGGTGTGATTTGCTGTTTCTGTATGATTCATGTATGACTGACCACTGAAATGTTATCATTAGGTCTCTGCATAATTGAAGCATATTTATGCATTTAATGGAGTGGATGGTTTGAAAATCATCACACCAAGTATGAATGACATAAATAAATCGTGTCCTGATGATTAAGGACAGTATCATTACCAATGCAGTTGTTTTTATCGCACAAAATGTCAGATGTATTCCGGCCCTTTTCTTTCCATTCCACTACCAATATCTCCATGCTAGGATTCACTACTGTTAGGAAAGTATAGGGGGTAGTCCTGATAAATGCTGCTGACCAGTCAATCTGCATTTGCATAGTGCAGCACTGTAACCACTAGGGGTATCAGGGTACTGAGGGTGCTGTGTCTCAGTTGAAAAGCCAGGTCTTGTGTTTCTTTCTCAAGTCTGCCAGGAAGGGTGCTGTTTGGAGGTGGAGGGGCAGGTCGTTCCAGGTCTTGGCAGCAATGCAGGAGAAGGAGCAGCCCCCGCTGTGCCACTGATGGATGCAGGGTGTGTGTGCAAGTATGAGTGAGGCTGAGGACAGGTTTCTCGAGGGCAAGTGGAAGCTCAGTCAATGGTTCATGTAGGATGGTCCTTGGTCATTCAGAGCTTTGTATGCATACATGAGGCTCTTGAACTGGCAACTCTTCTGGATGGGGAGCCAATGGAGGTTTCTGAAGTGAGGGGTGATGCAGGTTCTTTTGGGGAGGTCCAGGATGAGTCTGGCTGTGGTGTTCCCTCTGGTTTGGAGTCTTTTGAGGAGCTGGGTGTAAATAGCTGCCATAGTTGAGGCTGCTGGTGACGAGCGCCTTCGTGACGGACTGTCTGGTATCAATTGGGATCCATTTGAAGATTCTGCAGGGCTTGCGGAGGGTGTGGAAGAAGGAGACAAATGTGTTGACTTGTCATTTCACGGTGAGTTGGCTGTCAAGGATGATGCTGAGGTTGCGTGCATGGTCTGTTGGTGTGGGTGATGGTCTGAGTTTGGCCAGGCACCATCTGTGTTCCCATGCGGAGGTGTTCTTCCCAAAGATCAGTACTTCTGTTTTGTCGGAGTTGAGTTTGATACAGCTGTCTCTCATCTATTTGGCTACACTGGTCACAGCGTTGCAGAAGTTGGTTTTAGCATCAGAGGGGTCTTTGGTGAGCGAGTGGATTAGTTGAGTGTTGCCAGCGTAGGAGATTATGTTGAGTCTGTATGATCTGACAACGTCTGTGAGGCGGGGTCATGTAGATATTAAACAGGGTGGGGCTGATGGATGAATCTTGGGGTGCGCTGCATATGATTTCCTTGGATGTGCAGGTGAATGATGGCAGTCAGATGCACTGTGTGCATCCTGAAAGGAAAGAAGTGATCCACTTGAGGGTGTTTTGCTGTATATCGAGGTTGTAGAGTCTGTCATTGAGGGTGTGGTGGGAGATGGTGTTGAATGCAGCAGAGAGGTCAAGGAGGATCAGGACCACAGTTTCTCTGCATTCGAGGAGAGTTCTGATGTCATTTGTGGTGGCAATCAGTGTGGTCTCAGTGGTGTCGCTGGCACTGAATCCTGACTGTGAGGCATTGAGTAGGTGGTTTTGTTCCAAGTGTTTGGTGACTTGTTTCTTGATGGCTTTCTTGAGTACTCTGTTTGGGTAGGGGAGCAAGGAGATTGGTCAGTAAGTTTTGAGGTCGCTTGGGTGAGCTGAGGGCTTTTTTAGGAGGCATCTGACCTCTGCGTGTTTCCATCTGCTGTGGCAATGGAGGTATTGAGGATGCTGGTAAGTTCTGTGCTGATTGGGTTGGTTCTGAGGTTGAAGAGATGGTGGGGCAGGGGTCGGTGGGTGCCTCAGAGTGGATGGATGGCATGATGTCTGTGGTCATCTGAGTGGTGTGCGGAGCCCAGGTGGTAATCATTTGGCTGATATTTGCTGGTTGATTGAGGTAGTCGAGGCTGATAGAGGTGGGTTGGGGTCAAAGTTGTTGTAGATGGTGACAGTCTTGCTGTGGAAGTAGTCTGAGAGGGTGTCACAGAGTTCCTGGGAGGGGTGGATGGTGTTCTACTTGGCTATCGGGTTGGAGAATTCCTTGACAATTTTGAAAAGTTCCTTTGTGTGGTTGGCTGCGGTGTTGATGCAGTCCGTGATGACTGCTCTCTCGACTTCCTTGATGCACAGGTGGTAGTTGATGAGGGCTGCTTTGTGAGCGGCTCTGTTGGCAGGGTCCTTTATGACACGCCATCGCTTCTCAAGTTGGTAGCTGTTGAGCTTGGTTGTTCTGAGCTCTGGGATGTATTCGCTGGCTTGTTTTGAGGTTTTATTTATTTTTCCTGGCTTCAGTGGGGGGCTCTGTTGGTGCATCTGTTGATCCAGGTGGAGAAGTTCTGGACAGCCTGGTCAAGGTATGCTGAGGTTTCGGGATCTGGGGTGCTGAGGGCCAGTGTCCATTGAGTCTATGTTACCTTGCCCCAGCTATGGTGGGTGGCGCTGTGGTGCTTGGCGATGGTATGCTGGGTGTCAGAGATGGTAAAGTGAACAATGGCGTGGTCAGTCCAGATGAGATCCGTGATGTGAGTGAATTTGATTCTGTCGCTGGAAGTAAAAATGGCATTGAGTATGTGACCAGCTTTGTGTGTTGGTTCGGTGACCAGTTGAGAGAGGCCAATGTTGTTGAGATTCTCCAGGGGATTTGGAAAATGAAAACACGAAGCACTATGAGGTTGGAGATGGCATTGCAGAAGGCTGGTCGGGGTCCTGAGGGTATGTAGGCAAGGGTGTCTCTTATTGTGGTCTTAGCGTTGGTTTGTAGTCGGAAGTTGAGGTGTTCAATGAGAGCTGTTGAGTCTTCATTGGTGATGGTGCAACAAATGGTTTTCTTGAAGATGATTGCGATGTCCCTGCCCAGTTTGTTGGTGTGGTCACAGTCTATCGTCTTGCATCCGTCGGTAGTGGCAGTGGCGATGTCAGGGTTTGAGGAGGGGTTGAGCCAGTGATGAAGGCCACGTCAGGGGAGAGGGTGGTGATGGTGTCCCAGATTTCCGTTGCATGTTTGCAGAAGGAGCAGGCATTGAGCAGGAAGCATTCGAGTGATTCCGGGTTGTTGGCGTATACTGAGCGGAAGTGGCGCTCGTTCCAGTGCAGGCAGGTGGTCCTGTGCAGCAGGAGAAACAGCAATTGTGGTAGGCTGAGGGTCCTTTGGTCAATCACGGGTAGGCAGTACAGCAGCTTTTGGTGCAACATTGGGGGTCCAGGGCCAGGAGTTCCTTGGTGGTGTAGTGGCAGATTGAGGGAGGACCAAGGGTCCTGGTGCTGGGCACCGTCCAGGCGCCGACAGGTGCAGACGGACTTGCCTTTGGCGTGGCCGCACAGTGGCCTTCATAAGTAGCCCTGGAGGTGGGAGGGGCTGTCAGGGAGGCAGGAGAACAGAGAGTGGGAACAGGGATAGGGGCGGAAGAAAAACAGCGGAAATGGTTGGGGTAGCAAGCGAGGACAAAACCCCAAAACCCAGGAAGAGGGCCAATAGTAATATTACTCCACAAAATGAAATTTCCAGAAACCCAACAAAATTACACCAGCTGAGCAGGGAAAATAAGTAGAATAGATGCCCACAAATTACAGGATCTGAAGCCCAACCTGGCGGTCCTCCATGCAGCTGAACCGAACTGGCGGCTGTGAGGACAGTGAGGAGCTAGGCCGCAGCGGGGGAGCGGGAGACCGGTGCAACGAGCAGAGAACAGAGCTACTGATCAATTTGAAGCTTGAAAGTGGGCAGAAACATGTAGACTCTAGGGGGTTGCATTCTACAAAACCCTTCAGACATGTGTTTTATTCATTGTGATAGGATGAGGAAATGGGTATTGTTGATCATCCCATGAGCACTCTTAGCCTTTGAGGTGGTTCTTATGTATTCCCATATCAAGAAAGAACGCTGTTTGAAAAAATATTCTGGGACGCAGCCACAGACTAAGTACCAAACCCTTTTGATTGTGTATACAAAAAGTTTAATCAACGGCCCATCCCACTAGTATCTCCCAAGCGAGCCCACCACAGCTGTCCTGGAGTGTCTAGATGGTTGCAGGGAGGATGTACCTGATGATGAAGTATGCCAATGGAAATGTGACTGTTAGTGTCCTTTTTTAAGAAACGTTTATAGCAAAGTGGCCAATGCTATCAGTCCGACATCATTCATCTTTCCAATCTTACCATTACTTCTTTATCCATCTGCCCAGTGCCCTAGTACCCCTAGATATATGCTCACATCACCTATCAATAACAACATTTAAAATTCATTCAAATTAATGGAGAATATCCTTATTCAATTAATCAACAAGCTCATTTAATTTTTATAACAACTTTTGTCAGTCTAATTCAATTTACTCTGAGGTATTGTCCCTAGTTGTAAACTCACTGTAACTTTAAAGTCGTAATAATCTATTTGTTTTAAGACTTTCTTATTGCATTTGTAAATCTAGATATCCCTGATGCTTATGAATAATATTTATATGAAACTATAAACAGCTCATAAGAACAACAAACAACACTGCTTGCTTAATGTTTCTCAAGGTACATTTTGTATTCTGTTTCTTTACATATTGAATTATCATGTATCTAAACTAAGAAATAGTTGCCATTCCTATTGCACCAATATATAAAACTGAATAATTAAGAGAATGAGGAGGCTTGATTGGCCTGGCATTCCTAGTGCTCGGCTACTTTCCATGCACCAAAGTACACCACAATGCCACACTAAATCTACAGCAGCCACGCTTTGTGAGGAACTGTTTCAGTGGTGCTGGAACAATTTTCAGAGTGGGGTGCTGCTAATAATGTTACCACGAGGAGATGATGGACAGAATGCTGAAACCTTTCAGACACTCACCCCCAGTCACACATCTGGTTTGAATCCATCATCATTCTTTAGCTCACTTAGCCACCCCAATTCAGACCCAGTCATATGCAATTCAGTCTTGACCCTGTTCCTTATGGGAACAGTCCAGCCCGAACTGCCAAGCCAGGTCTTCCCTGGACCGGAAACAAGCATCCTGGGATTGGTTTCGGGGTAACACCCCTCATCAGCCAGACTAGCTTGAATCCAGTGGCATCACTGACATCATAGGAGTTGTGAAAAATGCAAGCGTCACATAAAGAGCAAGTATAACAAATGAGCCGCTCCCATTCAGCAAGAGAATGGTGTGGTATGTAGCCAGTGATGCATTTTGGAGCAACAAACATATTACTAAAGCATGGAGGTATAGTACACTGTTTATAGACAGCACAAAATTCACATTGACATGCAGATTTGCTGATAAAACTATATAGTGCACAAACAATAGTGTGTGGAAATCGGGAATCAGTAAAAAGTTATTGGTACATCACCAAGCATAGTGTCTTGATTTGTTTTGATCCTATTACACTCTTTGTTTTCATCACACTTTAAAATTACAAACAATGTGCTTCATTTGTGCTTTCCCAGTTGCTGATGTACAGTGAAACAGTTGTATAGTTCATGTACAGGTATTTACATTTTGTTTTGGGTTAGAAACATCTGTCACCCTCAGCCTTTCTTTTCACTCTCAATACCCCAGCAATATTGTCAGATAGCTCACTCTTACAAAATCGTTTAACTTTGCAGTTAGAGAAAGAGAAATAAACACCAATCTCCAGGTTCAAAATTAAGAAGCAATTTGTCAGAAGTCATAGCCTGACGTTTGAACTCTGTCTTTGACAGACCAAATGTGGCAAGATAAAAAACAACATTTAAAGACATCTATATTCCTCATCCACTTTCTCAAATGCAGCATGGTTACTTTGGGGGTGCTGCAGCACCCCCAGCACCCCTAGTTCCAGCACCTATTAACTGGTTGCTTGCTGTGACTTTTTTTTATTTTCTGACTATTTCCGTCCCACCTCCCTAAGAAGTGGCTGTCAGAAGGCATATTGCTGAAGCAGAAACACTGCAATAAATCAGTAAATGCATACATTACAGCAAATGGAACAGACACAAGCTTTGTTAGGTACAATAGATTAGCCGCTGCTTCGTTCTATTTTTCAAGGGCATGGTTTACAATAAGCATTGTACAAAGATATAATTTTTACCATAGTAACATGTTCAGGTGTATATTGAAGGCATTTAACATATGTTACTGAATGAAAACACACGCAGAGTGAAATCACATAAAATCGAAAATTGTGCACAATAACCGCACTTTATTATACCAACTTTCTGGGAGCTTAGATTACTATTGCAGATTTCCACAAAATACCAAAGCCAATTTCAAAATACATGCTGGACAGATATATTATCGCTGTTCAGGATCCATTTGCTTATGTTCAGTTGTGGCCAGCATGACTCGCAGGCAGGGGGGGAGGATCGCGTGGGGAGGGGGGGATTAATAATAATAATTTAAAAAAATTCAACTTACCTTGTCCTCCGGTCCCGCGTTGCGTTGCGTCTCCTCTCTCTGCTTCTACAGGAAGCAGGCAGCCTCCCTCTCCTCCCCTAAGCTAATCACAACGCTGCAATGACAGCGTTGTGATTGGCTAGGACGTCGACCCCACAGGCGTCTATGGGGAGACTGGTTTGGTCAGCCCTGTGGCTGACCAAACAGTCAGCGCCCACAATAGTGGGCAAGCCACTCCTCCCCTGCCTGGAGCAGGAACGCCCACCCGCCTGCCCACAACCAAACTCTGCCTTCTGCTTTCTCGCAGTGCGAGAAGCAGAAATCTAAAATGGTATTTAAAATACCATTTTATGTTTCTGCTTCTCGCACTGCGAGAAAGCAGTGGGGCGACGCTCCTCCGCCCACGTGAAGGAGCCGCCCCTGCTTATGTTGCTCTCTGTGAGTAAACAATTTATTCTTGCTGGTATTTAACACTCTTTTGTAACAATTGGTGTTCCTTTGTTCTTGTTTATTTTTGTCATTTTTCAGGTTGGTGGAATGTAGGAAATATCTTTTTTATATAGTTATTTAATTTTTATTTGCTAAATGGATTATATCCTGTGCCTATATTGTTATATTTTCTGAGCAAGAAATATATTTCAATAGTTCGAATTCTTTTTTTTTTAAAACTCTTTTTATTATGCAAGTTATTGGTACAGCATACCGCAATACAGACATGTGAGAACACATCAAATAATGACAGTTAAGTGTCTTAAATTCACTGGACATTCCATGTTCTTACTCCACCCCCCTCCACGACAGAACTCGTGACATGCGTTAACAATGTTGGCCCACTCCCTTGTACTGAGGGGGAGGCGCAAATATTACATCTATACGTATTCCATTTCCCCCCTTCCTTGTCCCATTTTTTGGGGCATCCTCTGTTTGTGTAGACCGCCCGTTCAGTTAACATGCACCAATCAACGTCTCAGTCCCATTCTTCTAGTGTCGGCGACTCAGGAACACCCCATTTATGGGCAATATTACGCTTAGCAATTGTAAAGCTAGTGGCAGCCCATAGTTGATCCATGCGATTCAAGTCTGTAGCATCCCAAATATTAAGCAAACATACCTTGGGGGACAGAGTCAGGGCCATCCCACACACCTCGCCAACCACCTCTTTAACAGCATTCCAGTATGCCTGGATAATTGGACATTCCCAGAGTGTATGGTAAAATGTGCTTCCCCTCCCGCATTTCCATCTACATTCTTCACTTCTACTTCGACCCATCTTGACCAATGTTGTGCATGCGATATATGTACGGTGTAGAACTTTCAGTTGGACCAACCGCAGTCGTGATGGTATGGCCACTTCTCGCAGGGAGGATACCGCATCACGCCAATCCTTGTCCTCTAGTTCCACCAGGTTCGTCTGCCAGCGTTCATATAGGCACATCAATGGGTCAGGGGAATTGTTGATTATCTTCCTATGGGTGAGTGAAATTGTCTTGCGATCCATATGGTCCGCGAGCAGTCTATATTCAAGCGGGGTGGCCTCTGGGATTTCATCTCCCGCCCTGGTCGCCGCCTCCAAGGCATGTCGTATTTGCAAATACCTAAAGGTTTTGCCTGCGGCAGCTCATATTCTTTTTGTAGTTCCGCAAACGTAAGTATTTTTCCTTTCTTTACCAGGTCACCCACTTGCGATATTCCCATGGTGTCCCATTTATCGAATCCTTTCCATCTACTTAATTTGACCAATATTTTTGCTTGCCATAGAGGCGTCTTTTGTGTCAATTTATTGCGCCTGCCTAGTTTTGTAGTGGTAGTGTGCCATAGTGCAACCATGAGGGCTGTTGGGCCGGTGAGTTGCTGTCCAAGGAGTTTTGCGTACAGTGCCTCTCAATATCCCCCACTGCTCATCAGCCCCTTGCCCAACCGACGCGCTGGATCTTGCTGCGACCCATATACCCATTTATTTATGATTGAGAGGTGCGCTGCCCGGTAGTAATTTCAGATATCTGGCAGGGCAATTCCCCCGTCATACCATCCCCGGACCAGCTTGGAGGCTCCAATGCGCAGTGGCTTCCCATCCCAAACTAGGTTTCTAACTTCCCCCTCTATCACTTTAAAATACGTTTCAGGAACGCTCTATGGGGTGTTCTGCAGCACATACAAGAACCGGGGAAGAGCCATAATTTTGTATAATGCTGCGCGTCCCAGCAATGATAGAGGCAGTGCCCGCCGATGGCGGACATCACACTGCAGTCGAGTCAGAGGGCCCAGAAGGTTTCGTTCATAAAAGAGCAATGGATCGGCCGTTACAAATATACCAAGATATCGAAACCCACCGTAACTATATTGGCTTTGCAGTCAGCCGGCAAGACCAGCGCGAGCCCATGGAGCAAGTATATTACTGACTTAGACCAGTTGATAGTATACTCTTAGGGGCCGATTCCGATCTTGGCCGGTAGGGCTCCGAATCGGACTTGGCATTACCGGATCCGATTCGGAGCCCTGTTTCCCGACCGAGTCGGACGTGCGTCCGGGCGAGCGAGTACGATGCGAACGCACACGAAATCGCCGACCGACTCGTTCGTGGGACCCAACCGCTCTGACCGACTCGCACGGACACGACTCACACCGCGCAATGGAGATGATCCCCGGCCAGGTAAGTACGATGCGCGCCGCGAGCAGTCCGACTGACTCGCGCCGTCCGGCTCGAAAGAGCAGTCGGAGCCGCACTTTGGGGGTCCGTGTCGGACCCCCCTGTACGCCTAGCCGCGCGAGTCGCACACAGGGGGGACCGCGAGTTGCTTCGAGGCGTACCCGCTGTAGGGGGCGCCCTTGTTTGCCTCGCACCCATTGAGTCAATGGGAGCCCGCGTACGCGTTGTACGACCGGCTCCCATTGACTTCAATGGGAGTCCGACCGAATCGAGTCCGATAGCATGCGAACGCATCGTACTCGTTCGGTCGGACTGCTAGGGTCCGATTCGGTCGGAAATCTCTCCGGGTCCGGCTCGGTCGGAGAGATTTCCGGCCTGAATCGGAATTGGCCCCTGAGTGTCTACCATAGTTAGAACAGATCTGGAATATTCTGCTGATTGAGGCATGAGGGGAGGCAACGTACAATAGGATGTCATCCGCATAAAGCGAAATTCTATCCTCCCATTCGTTTGCCCACTTCAACCACCGTATCAAGGGGTCTCCACACATCCAGCACACCAGAGGCTTGAGAATAAGGGCGAATATGAGTGGCGATAGAGGGCAACCCTGTCATGTTCCACGGCGCAGAGTGAATGTCGTAGATATATGTCCATTCACCACCACCTGTGCGAGCGGTTCAGCATATAGAAGTCAGATCCACTCAACATATGCCATCCCTAAGCCCATACGCTCCAGGACCGCAAACATATATGGCCATTCGACGGTGTTGAAAGCCATACAGGCATCTAAGGACAGTATGGCCGCATTTTCTCTGATGGTGTTTTTCCTAACAAGCACTCCGTTTAGCCGGCGTAAATTTAGTGCGGTGTTGCGGGCCAGCACAAATGCAGACTGGTCCGGGTGGACCAGCTTTGTCACTACGGGGAGCAGTCTCATCTCCAATACTTTAGCCAGAATTTTAGCTTCGACATTAAGTAGGGGTATTGGGCGGTACGAGGTAAATTCCTCCTCTGGCTTCCCTGTCTTGTGGATCACTACTATGGAGGACACTCTTTGGTCTCTGGGAAATACACCCGCTGTTTTACTATCAAGGTACATATTGAGGAGGTGGGGTGCCACCTTAGAGGCCGTCATTTTGAGGAGCACGAGTGGGAGACCATTTGGCCCCACCGCTTTTCCTGATTGTATGCTAAAGTATGGCCACGATTATTTCATCTGTAGTAAGGTCTGCTTCCAGTGATTGCTGGTCCCCCGGGGTCAGTGGCGGGATCAGTATGTCAGCTATGAGTTCCTGTGCCTCCTCCATTGTGGCAGTTGCTGCGGGGTAGTACAATTGCATATAATATTCAGCGAATCCGTCAGCTATATGTTGCAGAACTCTCAACCATTTCCCTTTCTGCCCACTTTTTTCTCTGATCCATCGCTCCGCTCTCGCCCGTCTATCTAGCCATGCTACCAATTTACTAGCCCTGTCTCCCTGTTCGTACATTCTGTATAGTTTAGTACGGTGTTTCACTCTGGCTGTTTTGGTTGCTAGTTCTCTATATTCTTTCCTTTTGAGATCTAATATGTGATTCTCTGCCTCATCCCGTGTGCCCCTCAATGCCTGCTCCTGTTCTAATTCCACTAGTTTTCTGTCTTTCTCTTTCCTATGGCCCACTGCTAGGGAGATGGCCCGGCCCTTTATCACTGCTTTATATGTCTCCCATATAATTTGTGATGACTGGACCGACCCCACATTCTCCATGAAGTAACAATCAGTGTCTTTTACCAGGGTGGCTTTGATGTGTGGGATTTAAAGGCACCATGGGTTAATAGTGATTGTTCTGCTAGTGGTAACAATACGCACCACGTATTGTGCCATTATGGGGCATGATCTGAGATGCCCCTTGCTAAGTGCTTAACCTCAGTAAAATGGTGTGTTGTGTCTGCCAATGTAAGAATGTAGTCAATTTGGGAGCTGCTGTTATGGGCAGCCGAGTAGAAAGTATATTGTTGTGCCTGTGGGTGGGTCGCCACCATACATCAGTCAAGCCCACTGCCGCTAAGAAGTCAGCCATCGTGTTTTTTTTGTCGTGGATTATCCCTGGGTGGATATCTATCCATCTGGTCACAAACGGTCATATTAAGGCCTCCTCCTATCACTATTTCGCCTTCTGGTAAATCAAGAATCATCTTACTCAGGTTCGGTAAGGTGACATTCTGCAGTGCCGGAGGTATGTATGCCGATAGGATGTTCATACACCTGCCCTCCCAGGTCCCCGACACAGCCGCAAAGCGACCGTACTCTTTGGTGCGCGTGTGAGTCACCATGAACAGAAGATTTTTCCAGATTAATATCCCCACCACTCTGGACCCAGTAATAAAGCCCGAATGAACTATGAGCTTATATCTCTATCTATCAAGCGCCTTGCAGGTATTTCCAACGAGGTGAATTTCTTGCAGCAAGATGATGTCTGATAACTGTCGTTTAATGTATTGGAGTACCACCCCCCTCTTAAGTTTATCACCCAATCCATTGACATTCCAAGTGAGTAGGTTTAGTGCCACCTCAGCTCTTACTTCCCCAGGGGCATCGGCAATCATCACTGCAGTTTGCATAGAGGCCGCATGGGCCTCATTGTCAAAGATGGGTTCTTGGGGCGGAGGTGTCTTATTCACATGTGAGGCGAATGCAAAGTTTGTGTGTCGCGGTACTTACAAACCTGACAGAATGGGCGGAAGCCAGTGATAAATGCGAGCTGTGACCAGTTAACAACCTTTGTGATGCGATTAAACAAAAATAAACCCCCCAGAACTTACAAATTGCCGCCCCCCCACCCTGCCTCCCTGCAAGACGGACTTTGAACTACCCCCCACCCCAACTTTGCAGAGCGCCTGTCGCCCTCCCTTCCCAGTTTCAGTGGAGATGTGGACCTTTGGATCCATATACCCAACCCCATTGACCCCAAATAATCATACAGCAAACAGTCTGTGCCTATAGATGCACAACATTTATACTCAGCCATCTCTGCTTTAGGGCCATTGCCCCGTCATATTCTCCCCGACAGATGGTCATGCAGTTCCACTAAGCACAGTTATATGATAAGTCTTGGAGTTCCTAGGTGTTGCAACTGGACCCTCCACGTGGGCCTCTAAGCTTGTCTATGCCCACTCTAAATTATGCAGGACCAGTCCTTTCGCTTCCCGTTTGCTCTGTGTTAATAATGTCACTCGCTTCTTGGTCAGACGTGATTCTGCTCCGATCTTTCCCTGTTCGTCTCCTCCGCCTGTCCGAATTATTCGGGCCTTCCACCTGCCACCATCCGTCCAGCCATTCCCAGGCCACCGCCGGCTCCGTGAAGAACCATGTCTTACCCTCAGACTCCACCCTGAGTTTTGCTGGGAATAGCATCGTGTATGTCAGTGCTTTTTCTCTAAGGGCATTCTTGACTTCGAGGAAACTCCTTTGCTGTCTTTGCACCTTTATAGTGAAGTCCGGGAAAAACATGATAGTGCTATTATCTATTTTAAGAGGAGGAGCACAACGCACGGTTTGCAGGATCACATCCCTGTCACAGAAGTTAAACACGCGTGCAAGTATTGGCATGGGAGGCTGCCTCGGCTCAGGTCTGGCTCCCGGTACTCGTGCGCCCGTTCAATGGAAAAATATTTGGAGAGAGTTTTGGGCTGCAGGCGCTGAGTGATAAATTCCTCCACGAACAAATCTACAGCATGACCTTCAGCTTTCTCAGGATCCCCAATAATTCTCACGTTATTCCTTCTGGCCCTGCCTTCGTAGTCGTCTAATTGGTCCGCGAGTGCCTGACTGGTAGCCTGCAGTTCCTGGACTTGTTTCTCAAGTCCCTTGGTGTTGGTAGCGAGGCCCTGGGTTAGCTCTTCCACTTCTTCAATTCGCTCGTCCATTTTTCGGAAGTCGGCCTGGATGAGGGTGATTTCTGTAGAGGCAGAGTCAATGCAAGATTCAAGTGACGTGTGTACCGCTGTGACTGCTGATAGAATGTCCTGCAATGTAGGAGTGTTTTGGTCCAGAGGCATGGTATGCACTTCTTGCAATGCGTTAGCCTGAGTACTTGTCCCTTTGTGGGTCTTGAGCCATGCGATCTTGTCCAGCTTAGGCTGGTGCGATCCATGACTTCCCTTATTCCCAGACATGGCGAAGTGTCTTGGGATTATGCCAAATAATACAATTGTCGTGGGGGGAGGGTACCAGGGGCCTCACCACCGCCTGCCCGGTAAAGCAATCCCATTGGCCTGTTGGCTTACCCCGCTGGGCTCACCTCCTCCCCTGCAATGTTCACGGTGTTGTCCCCTCTAGCGTCACGTAACACTACAGCTAGGCCTGGTACAGGCTCACCGTCGGCCTTCAGTAGTGGGATTTATTGTGAGGGAACAACTGGGCACTACGACCACTTGACAGTACCTTGTGTGGAGGGGGCCCTCTGACTTCACGGTTCACCGATCAGTTGCTTCTTCACTCGTAGTGGTTCACCGCGCCTCCAGGCTCGCTCAGTCTGCATCCCCGGACAACCGCTGTCCAGCTACATTGCCACCTCAGGTCCTACAAGTCTGCATCACCCGCAGTCTATTCGGCTGCTTCAGTGGTGGTTTGGGATTGATTAGTGCCGATCCACAGAAAATCGGGCCTACCTCGATCTTACTCCGGCAGTCTGCGGCCAGATTTCGTGAGTGCTCACTCCCTTGTGGGTTTATATCTCCCGCCGTGCTGTGTCTGGATCATTGTCTACTCGATCCAGGCCGGGCCTGCCACAGGTGCACAGCCGTCAGGGATCCACTGTCCCGGGCTCCCGCCTTCAGCAATGTTATCTGTTTCAGCTCCAGGTGGAGATCTCTCACCTGCTCGTCCCCGCTGCTTACGCCGGTTTACTTTTGGCTGGGATCCAGTAGCGGCACTCCGCCAGTGGTCGCAACCCTCTTCCATGGTTGCCACCCGCAGCCCAACACCGGCCGGGGCCCCGCCCCTCCGGCTCGCTCACGGTCACTTCGCTCAGCCATGCGGGTACGTGAGACCTCGGCTGCACAGTTACACTTAGGCTGCGAATCGCAGCAGGCTCCAAACACCAGCTAAACCTCTCCTGCCCGGAGAATTATCGCTGCCGACATCTGCGACCTTGAATCTGGTCTGAGTATTCTTGTTGGGTACGGATATGTATGTGGATTTGTCGGGGTTTTAGGGGATCGGAGCCGGAGTTGCGTTAGTGTGCGGCCATCTTCTCCGGCAGTTGGCCACGACCCGTATAGTTTGAATTCTTGATAGATTTGTGCACCTTCCTACGCATTTAGTTTTTCCAGATATGTATTTTGATTACATTTCAACAATCAAAGAAAAATATACATTTCTTTCAGTTGGTGCAAGATAACATATTTGCTATGTCCCATTTGCTTAATAATCACTTTTCCATAGAAATAAGTATATTCATTTATCTGTTTTCAATACTGGGCTATTTCCTTTCATACTGAAGACGAGTAGGCATGCATTTTTTAGAATTTTCAGTAGATTTTTTTTCTATCATCATGATTCTGTACTCGCTTTTCTATCATCAACAATTTTTTGACATTTTAAGAGAGGGGGCACTTGTTTTTATTTTTTCATCTCTTTATTCCAAAGTGCTAAGCTTACATGTACTATTCATTTCAGCTTTATGCACGGATATATGCCGGACAATTTGTGTGTTGCAAAGTGCCCCTTAGAAATATCCCACCACATTTCCCTCAGTCGCAAACAGGACCTCCTGCCAGTGGGACTGTAATGAACTATGATTTACCTGTGCAATGGTGCAGATTAGGAAAAACGTCCCAAAAATAATTTACTTTGCAACTGTGCAAAATGCACTGTATGTTTTTTCTTTTGATTGCCTGCATGACAAAGGAGTAAAGATTTCCATTCCCATGCTAACGTAGGTATGTAAATATATTTAGGCATTGGCATGTACAATCACTTTAAGATCAATAAATGTGAGTGCTGATCCCTGGTTGAGTTAGATATGTGGAAGAAACTGGATGACAAGAGTAGGCTCTGCCACCATGTCCATGTGGTTTATAGAATCCAATAAATAACACGCATTAGCAAAGCCAAAAGATCTCGCTTTGCCAATGCTTGTTCACTCAGAGTATAGATGTGCCAATGCTTGTACATTCATCTGGCGAACTTGCAGTGTTATTTTCTTTTTCTTTTTTTTAATTACATTTTTATTGCGGTCCAAAATATAGGTCTCCTATTCATAAATACTGTTCATGCACCAGTCATCAATTAAAACAGCATACATGATCATAAAATACAGCCCTGGTTGGGCAGAGAAATGCTACTAGCTAAAACAAAACCCACATAGGAAAACTGAAATATGTAATTCTAGCAATCTCCTAAGATAAACAATGCTGAGTACATAAAGTGCCTCCAGAGGTAAAATGTGCAAAGTAGCAATATGGCAGTCAAATCTTCTGCTCTGCCCCTTATTTTTGCTCAAACCCCCCTCCCCCATAATTTATCACTTCTTACTCCCCCATTACGTATTGCAAATATCTGTTCCCTGTTTCTGACTTGCTTCATTTTCTGCACCCACTCCCCTATTGTTGGAACCTGTCGTAAACGCCATTTGTTTTTAGATATCTTTTTATTAAACCTAAACATTGACATTCGGCAAAGCAGCGTGTACATTATATGGCAATGATACATATGGCAATTACATTTAGGCATCATTGGAGCTGGGATAGATATCGATCGTCGAGAGGGCTTCAAGGAGACAATGGTTCATCCTCCGAGGGGATCACAGGGGCCACACAAATATCTCCCCGGTAGGCATTCCACTTACACCACATAGCGGACCACTTCTTAGGGCATCCTCGTGCCACATAGACCGTTTTCTCCCTGAACATACACCAGTCTAAGTTCTTTTTCCAGGAGGCCAGAGTCGGTGGGATACCAGCCCCCCACATTTGTGCTATATCACGTTTGGCCACCATTGCACCCAGAGTAGCCCAGAGCCTCTCCATACCCGTCAAATCAGTGGGTTCCCACACATTAAGGAGACATCTTTAAGCCTCCGGGCGAATGTGTTTATGCAGTACTTCCCGCATTACCTCATGTATCTCCTGCCAATACTCCTGTATCTGCTCACATTCCCAGAATATATGCAGGAAGGTGCCCACCTGACCACAGCGTCATCTGCAATCCCCCCCTCTCCCCTCCCCATGTGAACCAGATGGGGACCAGTGATGTACGTTCTATGCAATATTTTAAGTTGGACCAGTCGTAGCCGAGCCGAAATCGCCACCTCTCGGGGCGACGCCACCGCCTCTCGCCATTCCTCGTCATCAATCTCAAGTCCATCTCTTTCCCAACACTCACGTAAACGTTCAAGAGGATCCGGGGTATTGTTAATCAGTTTTTTATACGTTAATGAGATTGCTTTCTGTGGAAGATATCCATCGAGCAATCTGTCTTCCAGCGGTGAAGACTCAGGAGGGACTGTGCCCTTCTGCAGGGCTGTGACGAGAGCGTGGCAAATCTACAGGTAGCGGAAAAATTCTGAGCCGGAGAGCTCGAATTGTTGTTGGAGAGTGTCAAACGCAATCATATCTCCCTTTACCCAAAGGTCACCTATACGGGAGATACCAATGAGATCCCATTTGTCAAATCCCTTTGAGGTACGGAGGTTGCCCAGCTGATCCGAGTCAGACAGGGGAGTTGCCAGTGTGAGCTTCCGGTCCCAACCTAAACTTTTGTTAGCGGTGTGCCAAATCAGAACAGAGTGTTTGGTTGGGCCAGTTAGAGGGAATTTCCTGGGGTTTGAATACAGGGCTCTATTGTAGTCCCCGCCAGATAGCAGCCATCTATCCATGGTAAAACCTGGATCGTCTGGTTTTCGGTAGGTGCCCTGATTAATAGCGGCCAAGTGAGAAGCCCAATAAAATTTCCTAATGTCGGGGAGACTTATGCCGCCATCATACCAATTTAAGACCAATTTATTAAGTGCGATTTAGGGCCTCCCATCCCACAGCAACTCTCTCTGCAATCCTTCAATTTCCCTAAAATATCTCGAAGGGACCAGATCTGGGGAATTTTGCAGGGCGTATAAAAAACGAGGCAGGGACATCATTTTAAATAGGGCAGCTCTGCCCAGTAATGAGAGTGGGCGTGTCCTCCAACTGGCAATATCTCATCTCAGCCTCTGCAAGGGCGGGAGCAGGTTTCGCTCATACCGGAGCTTAGGGTCTGCTGTAATAAAGATACCAAGATAGCGGAAGCCATCCCTCACTGTCTGCATTGGGCAGTCCTTGGGTAGAGCAGGAGACTCATTTCCTAGGACATATATGAGAGACTTGCTCCAATTAATCGAGTAGCCCGAATATCTTCCGAAGGGCGTGAAAATGTCCAATACGCGTCTTAGAGACATTTTGGGGGAGGCTAGGTAAAGGAGTACATCATCGGCATAGAGCGAGATGCGGTCCTCCCAATCTGCCGACCATCTCAGTCCTCGAATCACCGGATCAACGCGGATCCTGGCCGCCAAGGGCTCCAGCGAGAGGGCAAATAGCAGGGGCGACAGCGGACACCCCTGATGGGCACCCCGACTCAGCTGGAATGTGTCCGATCTTTTGTTATTGACCACCACTTGGGCCAATGGCTCCGAGTAGAGGAGTCTAACCCATGCTATGAAAACGGGCCCGAACACCATTTTGGCGAGAACAGCAAGAAGGTATGGCCATTCGATGGTATCAAATGCCATTGAGGCATCTAGGGACACAATCATGGCCGCCTCTCTGATGGTGTCAACCCTCCCCAACACTCCATGCACCCTTCGCAGATTCCGGGCCGTGTTACGGTGGGGCATAAAGCCCGACTGGTAAGGGTGAACCAGAGTGTTTATCACCCGAGTCAACCGAGTGGCCAAGAGTTTGGCAAGGATTTTAGGTTCTGCGTTGAGCAGGGAGATGGGTCTGTAGGAGGCGCATTTGTTCCTAGGTTTACCCTCTTTACGGATCACGACGAGTGACGTGAGGCGCTGGTCCGGCGGGAGTAACCCCACTCTCCTACTCTCTTCAAACATGGCGCGAAGGTGTGGGGAAATTTTAGCGGGACGCAGTTTGTAAAGTTCAATGGGCAGTCCATTGGGCCCAAGCGCCTTCCCCGAGCGGAGGCTCCTGATTGCCTGGGCTATTTCATCATTGGTGATGTCGCTATCTAAGAAACATTTATCCTCTTCAGAAAGGGCAGGGATACGGATATCTCGTAGGAGGTCAATGGAGTCCTCCTCGAGGAAGGACAAGCCTGACTGGTATATCACGCTGTAATGTGCGGCGAACACATTCACAATTTTTAGGGGGTCTGTGATTATTCAGCCCGCCTCGTCAGTCAACTCTGGGACAAGCCTATTGGCCCGCTCCTTTCGATCCAGCCAGGCCAGCAGCTTACCAGCTTTGTCTCCCCATTCATACACCCTACCATCTCGCTCGCTCCCCCAAGTCCTAGCCCTGTCAGTGGCAATACCTTTATACTCGTCTCTCTTTAATTTCAGAAGGTGAATTGTTTCTGGACACATTTCCTCAACGGGACAGCCCTCCAGCCGGAGGATCTCATCCTCTATGTTTTCAAGATCTTTTTGTTTTTCTTTCTTGACTCCTGCAATAAGTGAGAGAGCCTGCCCCTTGATTACCGATTTGAACGCCTCCCACAATATTTGGGGGGAATCGACCGAACCCTGATTCTCCTAAAAATAGTGATCTATGGCGAGCAGGAGCTCCTTGCGGACCAAGGGGTTGCGGAGGAACCAGTGGCTGATGGGTGCGACCGTTCCCACCCGTGTGTCTCCCAGGACCAACCGAGCCCATAGCGGGGAGTGGTCAGAGATACCCCATGCCAAGTGCCTAATCTCTTGAATGTGAGTAATTTGAGACGTTGGGATAAGGATGTAGTCAATACGGGAAAAGCTGTGATGCGACCCTGAGAAAAAGGTATGCTGAATGCTGTTAGGATGAAATGCCCTCCATACATCCGAGAGGCCAAGGGCCTCCAGGAAGTCAGGAAGCCAGCGACACGAGGGGCCAATGTCACGGGGGTGACGGTCAAGGGAGCCAGAGGCCATCGCATTAAAATCTCCTCCCACCAATAAAAGACCTTCAGGAAGCGAGAGCAACTGGGTCCCCAGATCAGTGAAAGTTTGGTTCTGCAACCCGGGCGGGACATAAACCGACATTAAGGTAAGTGTGTTGCCCTCCCACTGCCCCGTGACAGCGGTGTATCTGCCCCATTCATCAGAGCGCATTGACTGCATGGAGAAGGGGAAGGAGTTTTTGATCAGGATGCCCACCCCCCTGGACCCTGAAGTGAAACCAGAGTGGGCCACCAGCCTATATCCCCATCTGTTAAGTGCTTTACATGTGTTACCAACCAGGTGCGACTCCTGGAGGAAAACCACATCTGGGGAGTGGCGTTTGAGGTATTGGAGGACTAAGGTGCGTTTCACCTTATCACCGAGCCCATTAACGTTCCAGCTCAGTAATGTGAAGCTCTTATCCCAGTGTGTGCCCATAACAATTGTCAGTTGTGATCTTGCCTTCGAACGCCATTATGATTGTTGCTGCTGATTGAACCTTAACAGGTGAACACCCTCCCCAACCCCAACCCCAAACACCCCTCCCTGCTCCCCTGCACTCTGGGTCTAAAACTACCCATGAGATCAACTTTGCAGAGTGCCTGTCGCCCAACCTAAGAACTAAAAGTAGCTAAATATGGGGAAAGGTGCTCCATCCCCCCGGCCCACCACTACTTTCCCAAACAAACCAGAGTTATTCCCCGAGTGGGACAGTCACCCTTGTCGTTGAAAACAGGAAACATGATACGACTCGACCTGCCAATGTTCCCCCGGACATCTGGCACCGCCCGTAGTCCTCTCTCGTATCAGCACTTGGCAAAGGGCGAAACAGGTACAAGAGTTCATCAGGCCAGGAATTGTCCCATAGTCAAAGTTTCATACCCGTCTAGTTTCAGTGGGCATTGTGTTCGTTCGCGTCTCTCCATCCCTCCAGCCAATCCGCCACAGCCTCCGGGTGGTCGAAAATCCAAGCCTTTCCATCCGCCTCGACCCGCAGCCGAGCCGGAAAGAGCATTGCATACTTCAGTCCTTTATCTCTGAGTCTTTTCTTGAGAGCTAGGAAGGATCGCCTCTGTTTTTGTACGGTTTGAGTAAAGTCCGGGAAGAAAGAGATGACTGCGTATTCGTATTTGAGCCACTCTAGCGCTCTGTAGGATTACATCCCGATCACGAAAATTAAGCAGCCTGGCCAATAAGGGACGGGGAGGGGCTCCGGGCTTCGGACGCCCCCCGGGGACCCTGTGGGCCCGCTCCACCACAAAGAACTTCGACAGGCCCTTAGGGCGCAAATGATTGAGTATGAGGTCCTCGACAAATAGGTCAGGTGCCTGGCCTTCCACCTTCTCCGGCACCCCAATAATTTGCACATTGTTTCACCTGGAGCGTCCCTCATAGTCGTCCAGCTTGTCCTCGGCGTATTTCCTGAAGGATTTCAGGTCTTGGATTTCGGTTTGGAGCTGTGAGACGTCGTCGACAAGGCTAGTAGAGGTCACCTCTAGTTGCTTGACCTTTTCACTCATTTTGTTGAGGTCTGCCCTGATAAGAGTCATCTCCACTGTGATCGCGTCTGTCCTCTGCTCCATAGATGTTCTCACCCCAGCTATCGCCTCCATGACATATTTTAAGGTAAGCTCGGGGAGGCCACCCTCTGACCCCCCCAGCCGGCCCATCTCGGGAGAGGTGTTCGGGAACAGCCACCTTTGGGCAGGTGTATTTGTACAGCTTGCTCTGCTGCATTGGTTTGGAGCCCCTTCCGCTCAACATTCTGCCCCACTAGGCGGGCACTCTTTGCCCCGTTACCTGCTCCTCGGGCCCCACTGGCCAAATCCAAGGATCCTGTTGCTATTGGGTGGCGGGGCAGGGCGCGGGGGGGAAGCACCCAACAGCCCGTCACACCCGGGGTGGCAAATAGCAGAAGACGTGGCACACACCGTCGCCCCACTTTGTAGTGTTTCAGGCCCAACCACCGCAGAGAGTTAATACCTGCACCACCTCAATCTCTCGCCCAACGGGGGAACGTCCAGCTTCAATGTTCCGGGGGGGGGGCCTTCCACTCTCACCCCAAGGCAAACGTAATATGGAGTCTCACACTGGGGTGCAAGTCAAGTGGGTGCACCCCACTTTCACTGAGGGCCCACAAACACCGGGCCTCACCTTCACTGTGCCGGCCGCCCGGATCCTAAGACGTGTAGGGACACCACACTGTCATGAAAGGACAGGTGCTCCACCGGACCAGGTCCCATTCACTCGTCGGGGGACAGTCAGGCTCTGTTGAAGTCTGTCGCCACCACTCAATCTTCGCCCTCCGCCACTCTGGGAGGACGGATTACACCGCCAAAGGGAGGCACTCACCACCCCCTGAATTCACTTCAGGGCTGGAGGACACACTGCGGTGTTGGCCCCAGGTGTATCACCCCTCTGTCTAGTTGGGGGCAGTCGGATCAGTTGGCATCCACTGTGCCATCACTCAGCAGCCTCCAACCTCCAGGGATCACACTCGGGCGGGGCAGGCCGCACCGCCGGTTGGAGACACTCGACGGACCCCACTGCTGTCTTCAGGTCCAGAGGGCTCGCTGCACCACAGGCCCCAGGGATCTCTCCACCTCGATGCTGCACTCACGACCGGGGGGGGGGTTGGGGGAGAGCGCCGCTGCCGCGACAACTCCATCTCCACCGCCGCAGGACCAGGCCTCAGGCCCCGATGTTGTGCTGTACGTCAGCCGCACGTTTACGTGCCCTTCTCGGGTCCGGCCGTCACGGCAGGACCCGGCCTTCCACTCCGGGGAGGCCGCAGATACTGGAGCCTCCCA
The DNA here is from genome assembly GCA_963921515.1 of Calotriton arnoldi. Taxonomy (NCBI): domain Eukaryota; kingdom Metazoa; phylum Chordata; class Amphibia; order Caudata; family Salamandridae; genus Calotriton; species Calotriton arnoldi. The sequence continues at coordinate 2,701,281 of CAWUFW010001215.1, forward strand.
CTCGCAACGCGCTGTCTCGGCGGGCTTAACAGCCGGCTCGGCCGAGTCCGGAACGCACCGGGCAGCTTTACCCGTGCTCGGGGATCGGATAATTAAGGCGGATATTGTGGTTTGGAGCCGAGGGAGTCGAAGCTACTTCTCTACGCGGCCATCTCGCAGCAGCGCGTAGCCACGCCCCGTAAATGCCATTTTTGAAGCAGGAGGGATCTAGCCACCGCCATTACAACATAAACACATTTTGCCCATTTGATGGTTAGGCCGAGTATCGGATTGTATCCCAAGACTTTCAACCAGGTACTAGACACCAATCTGATTTGGCATTCAGTCTCCAGAAACAGGAATATTTCATTCCAGAACCCCTGGATTGAAGGACACTGATCGATTATATGAACCCAGTTGCTGCAGGCCCATCTATACAGCAAAAACAGTGACTCTGTAGGTTAGGGTTAACTTGTGAAAGAAATTGTGGGGTTCTGTATAATAGCCATTTATCAAAAAATAACATCCGCCGCCAATTGGCTCCTCTCAGCATGCTGAAGTTAAGTTTATTTACTTCATCCCACATCCTAGCTTTTAATACCTTTGTATTTTCCCCATTTTTCAATTGCTTTCTGGGAACGATCCAGGCTTTTTATAGAAGCCAGTAATCTTTTCCATTCCCTGGGGTTTTTATCTTTATCAGGTTCAAGTAATGTGAATACCATGGGGCTTATTTACAAGCCCCTTGCGCCACCCGTACGTCACTTTTCCCATTTTAAAACTGACGCAAAAGTGGCGCTAGAGGCTTGTAAATCAGCCCCCATATTTTTACTACAATTTATTTGACCCAAATCCAGTTTGCTGAAAATTATATACAGCATTCTATATGAGCTGAGTAGGAGAAAATCAATTTCAATTAACTTGTGGACTTATGATATGGTAAGCCATCTTTCCTTCAGGAAGGTCTGATATTTTCCTAAACCCTACTTTTGCCCACTTTTGGAATATTTCCGGTGGCAATTTAGTCCCGGATTCCATAACGAGTTCTGACAGAGGTGTTGCGGCGTTAATATAGGGAATAGCATATCTTGTAAAAAAATCCCTGCATACTCTTATATAGGACTTTTATGGGTGATTTCACAATTTTTAGCACATTACCTATCTGATATTCTGTACAAATGCGCATTGATTGTTCCATCCGTTGTACATCTGCGTATCACTAATCTTTGGGCAGTATGCCTTTTCACACCAAGGTATTTTAGTACATTATGTGGCGATTGTGCCCTCGATTAATTTACACTTTACCATGGCTCTGGTGTTCTAGTATTACAACATCAGCGTGTGACTCGATAAAGTTATTCCATTCAAAAACACTCATGAATGGAACGAATATTCCTCCCTGCGCTCATGCGCAGAACGTTAGTGACGTATACTTCTCACTCGGTATAGTCTTCTGATTTCGACGCATGCGCAGGGCGGACATTTTACGGCAGTGCCCAGGCATATTGGTTGGACACCTACGGGTCCTTCAATGCCGAGCAATGTTGTTAGACTAACGCTATCATTATTCAAAGGCGGGCTTCCCCTCCGGTCGCAGCTCCTGTACCGCGACGGGGTACCGACGGAGAGGTGAGTGGGGACTGTAACCAATCCTTTTTGGTTTAAGAAATGGCATGTGTTGTGGGTGTTTGAAAGTGGCTTTCCAACATATTTGCTTGCTTCGATACCCGCAGTTTTCTGCAACTATTTCAACTCATACTGTTTTGCCTCCGTTAACCGACACTGTCACATGTCGACGGTTGTCTATGATAGCGGTATGCATTCACTTCGCTGGCTCATGAGAGAATCTTTACGAAGTTAAGATACTGACTTATTCAGGCCCCCTACGGCCATGTACTCATGGCTTTTACTTTAATAGGATGGCCGAATTGGATTGATCCAAGATCTAAGATACAGCTGGTATGTGGTAAAGCAGCGTTTTACTGCTGGCCAATATTGGCATGTATTGTAAGTAGTGCCATCTGTACAGACATGAATATCTTTTATGGTTAGTTATGAGCTTTCACCTTTTGGAGCTAGCAGCCAGATAAATAGCTATAGATATGTTTTTAAAGGTCTAGAATCTCCCTACACGTGTTGTCCTGTATGGTCTGTTGTCCTGCACACACGCAGTAAAACTGAGATCAGTGTCCACATGCATAGATGAGAAGTGTGACACGTGATTCTGTTCTTTACAGAGCGGGCCCCTTTCCCTGAGCTGTTGCCAGGTAGAGGTGAGGCTACTTATCCTAATTACATGGGTAAGTGTATTTTCTCTAATATAATGCAAGAGAAGTTGCTATTTTAGGTTAAAAGTTTTACCTTATAGCACTATATGCACAACATGGTAAATGAAGGATTGGTGTTTGACTTGTTTTATCTTGTCTTGTTTTCTCTCACCTTTACAGATATCCCCAGTAATACCTGACATCAACATATAGGATTACTGGTGTTGTATTATCTTTTATCACTTTGTCTTAGCAGCAGCAATTTCTGATTCATCTTGGTCCTGAAGAAAGCCTGGATACATTATATTGATCATTAGAAGGCTGAAACATGTTGACCTATATTCATTGAGTAGTTTTAAATCAATACTACTCTTTGCACTGCTTTTTTAATCCTACCAGTGAGAGCAAGTCAATAAAGATTTCTTTTTGCATCCATTAGGTAGTTTTATCTCACCACCGCACATATTCACTATCACGCTTTATTGCGCTGCACTCTCACCACACCCATCATTCACATATGGGATTTTAGCATCCTAGATAGTTTGTGACCATCTTAACAAAACATCCCTGAGCTCCTACCTCACAGTGAGGGAGTTGTAGCCCTCAGTAGGACTAGGTTTCCTACTGGGAGGAGAAACCCATATGATGAAGCATGCCACCTATGGTGGGTGAGGGTTTTCGTCCTTAAAGGGATCATCCCCCTTTTTATAGGGGAGATTTTGAGTAACTCCAGTCCTTCTACTATTTCATGCACAATTTAATAGTTCACATTTTGCGTAAAATGCTGTGCTTAGCACCTGTTTAGTCTTATCGAGTTTTATTTTATTAGACACAGACACATTTCTCAAGAAACGTTTGAAACTTTGCTGCATATTTCTTTCTGGGGTTTGCTTTTGCCATTTGCCTTTTTTCGTATTTTCTGCATCCTTACCTATCCCCAGTCCTCGAATGTATGCCTTTAGAGCATCCCAAACAATGCTTGGGCCCCAGTCCCATGATTTCTTGTGAGGAACTCCTTTATCTCTCTTTTACAAGATTGCACTTACCCTTCCTCCTGTAAATACTGCTTGTTAAAAACCCAGCGCCGAGGATGTACTGGAGCTCTCCTTCTCTCAAACTTGAGAATGAGCATTACATGGTCAGAAAAGCTGTTTGGTAAAATTTGTTGAGTGTTGAAAACCAATGTCTTAGACAGTAGAAATAAATCAATCCAGGAAGAGGTATGGAATCTTCTGCAATAACAGGTATACGCAATTTCTGTGGGAAAAGCCTCCCTCAAGAGATCAATTATCCCCAAAGTTTTACAATAGTTTCAGATAACTTTGAAGGTTTTTGCTTTCAGTTGCCTTTTTAATTTGGCTGAATAAGAGTCAATTTTCGGATTTTGCAAGAAGTTGAAGTCCCTCCCCAATAACAACTTCGCAGGGGGTTTGGAATAAAGATTGGAAAAACTCCTAATAGGGCATGGCGTTGTCTTCGACTGGGGCATAGAAACTAACAAACGTAAGGCATCTTGACCCCACCATGCAGCTCATCTAACACCAACTTCAATTTTTATTGCTGGACAAATTAACCACTTCAACATCTAGCCTTTTCCCAACAAAAATCGATGTGCCTCGTTAGCTGCTTGGGAGGAAGAGAAGCCCCTGTATACTGCCCAAGTTTTAAACATAGAGAATTCCGCCAATTTTCCTGCTGAAATACAAGCTTCCTGGATTAGGATCACTCATGGGTTTTCAGTTTTGATCCAAGCTTCAATAGCCCGCATTTTCCTTTTGTTGTTAAGGCCATTCACATTAAACGAGACTACCTTCAGAATATTAATCATTATCATCTTATCATTCTTGTTCTCAGATCAAAATCAAAGTTGAATATTGCTAGACCATTGGTGATCCTCTTGTAAAGAATGAAATCTAAATTTATTAAGCTGTGTGTCTGCACTATACCTCTGGTGTACGTTCTAAACCAAACACCAACACTTTCCAGGCTATTGTAGCAATCAACACAGTTATTGCACCCCCTTCATAAGATATTAACATTTTGTATCACTATCATTTGTGCATGTAAGAATAATCAAAGACTCAGACCTTCCAGTCAGTTGCATAATTGGATCTTTTTTTGACCACCCTTTTACCCCACACCTCAACCACCCCTCCACCTCTTCCCCCCACACTCCTCACCTCCCTAAGCAATATGAAGAGACCCCCCTGCCCCATCCACACCCTATCCAGAGCAGCGGTGAGTGGTTCGTCTCCCCCCTCACACCTGACGTGATCCATCTCCCAAATCACTCTGGCACTGTGATACTGTGCCTTTGCCCAATGGCCCTTGTCCCACAACCCTCCCCATGTCAGGAGAAAAAGAAAGGAAAAAGAAGAGAAAGTGACAAGAAGAAAAAAAAGAGAAAAAAATAAGAAAAAAAATCATGAAAAAAAGTAGCTGGGCCTCCCCCAAACCAACATATCAGATATTTTTACTATCCCTACACCTCTAATCCCTGGGAACACATAGGTCCAATGGACTAAAAATAACTATTGGTCATTGCGCAAATTGACCTCACATCAGGCTCTAGCTAAATATGAGGACTTTTGCTGAAGCAGCTCCTGTGCTTCCAAAACATCACACAATAAATGGAATTTCCCTTTAGCCAGCACCTTCAACTTAGATTGCTGAGCAATCATTGTCTGAGCACCCTGCGCTTTAAATAAGTGAAGCATTTTTACAAATTCTTGTCGCCGCCTAGCTGCGGAGGCTGACATGTCCGGGAATATGCAGCACAGGGGAACATCTGGTGTGGTAAACTGTCTCTGTTGCATTGCCTTTGTTAGTATTTGCTCCTTGATTCGATAGTCCCCAAAGTTAACGAGTATAGTGTGTGGAAACTTTTAATAGGGAGGCTGATACGACGGGACACGGTGGGCTCTCGTTAGTGTCAGATCTCCGGAGTGCTCCCGGAGGACATGTGATTTTATGAAAGAGTCAACCCATTGGAGAATGTGTTGGCCCTCCCCGTCCCTCAGGAACACCCACAATGCGGAGGTTGGCATGTCGGGAATGGTTTTCCAATTCCTCGAGTGTGCTCTCTACCATGGATCTTTGTTTTTGGAACGTGTCCTCTTTTTGCTGCATCAGCGTGACCTTGTCCTCTAACTGCAAGACCCTGGACTCTGCTTTTTTTAACCTGTCAGGGATATGGGCCATAGGACCCTCAAGTTTGGAGAGCCGTGCATGCAGAGCGGCTATTTCTGTGGTTTGGGTAGTTTTGACATCACTTATCTCTTCCAGAATAAGATTGAGCATACTTTTTGGATCACTGACAGAAAATCGACAGTCAGAATATCGAGCTACAACAATATCGACACAAGAATATCGATGTTCAGAATATCGAAGTCCTATCTACACAATGGTAAGTACAAAAATATCAATAAAAAAATATCGTTGTTAAAAATATCATTCTTAAAAATATCGTTTTTTTTAATGTATAAAAAATAATGTAAAATAAAGTAAATAATACATATAATTTAAAAAAACATCGTTAAAATTATTAAAACATGTTTAAAATTATAAGCAATACATATAATGTAAAAATAAATTAAACATAAATATGTATAAAATATAATATATATACTTAATAATATTTCTAAATAATTATTTTAATAACTTATAAATTGATAAAAAACATATTAAAAATTAGAAATACATATATATACACATACACCAATAATATAAATAAAAAATAAAAAACATATATAACAAATTAAGGGGCCCATTACGATACCCGGCGTAAAAAATTCCGCCAGGCATGGAAGCGGCAAAAATCCGCCCGCACACACCGCCTGAACACCGACCACGCCATTACGATTACACAAACCGAAAACCGCCATCGGCGAAAAACACACAAAATACCGCCCGCCATCGTCCGAGTCGGAGTCAAACCGCCCGCCACGGACGGAAACACGCACGACAACACAAAACCGCCCGCCCACACGGCCGACACACCGCACGTGAAATTACGATCGCACCGCCATGAGCGCGGAAAACCACAAATATACCGCCCGCCAGCGCAAACAACGCCGATGAGAATCGACACGGCAGAAGCCATGGCGCCAACGTACCTGCACAGAAACCATCCGCACACAAAACCAATAGCACACAACATGGCCAACAAGTCCACACAGCAAGGCACGCACAAATACACAAGCACAGTACACATCCCGAAAACACCCCCCGGACAAACAAAAAATACAAAGGCCAGAACCCCAGACACAACACACCTGAAAACAACAGACCATGAGGACACACCCACATAGGTGAGTACAAAAGCAGCACTCCCACAGACCACAACCCCTTGCTACATTGCAAACCAGAGAGGAGAGGAGAGGACACAGTGACACAGCAAGGACAGCAGCACACCACAGAAACGCACACATCACAACCACCACCACCACCACCACCAAACACCACCACCACCACCACCACCACCACCACCACCACCACCAAACACCGGCACCACAAACCCCCTGCACATTACACAACACACACCGCACCAGCACCACAAACACCATGGCACCACAAAGGATGCCCAAGTTCACGCCCATGGAGCTGACGGTCATGGTCGACGAGATCATCAAGGTGTACCCACAAATCTATGGGAACATGGTCCAGCACACACCACTAGCCACCAGAAACAGAATGTGGAACCGGATCGTAGACCAGGTCAATGCAGTCGGGACCCTGCCCAGGAACAGAATCGAGATTAACAAACGTTGGAATGACGTCAAGAGCCTGGTCAAGAAGAAGGAGGGCAAAAACAGAGAGCTGGCTGCCGTCACTGGCGGAGGGAATCCCGCGCTCTTTAAGACCTTCAAAGCGTGGGAGGAGAAGGTGCGAGTCGTAATCCATCCGGAGATCCTCGCCGGATTAGCAGGGGGAGTGGAGGCTGGTAAGTACAAACTAATGTATACCAGCACACCGCTATGTACTCACATGCGCAACTACCATGCCACAGCTCCCAGGGACAAACACCCCCATGTCCAGCACACAATACACAACACATCACACACACATGCAACAGACACTACCACACACAGCCCAAACCGAACAACTGTAAGATGCGTGGGGACATGTGTACACTCAGCCAGCCACGTAACCACCAACAGGTCCCCAAATATGCCAGAAGCGCCACAACGAGCACCCACCACACCCATGTGTCCGCCACAGCTGCACTAACCGACAAGTAACAGGTAAGTGGCAGGAACACAAAGTGCAGTGGGTGGGAGGGTGGACAGCCCAAGTACAACACACACCAGGCCCCAGTCCCACAGCACAGCAAGGAGGAGCATCCCCCACACCCCACAGCCACGTGTCAGCCACCGCAGTGCACAACGACAGCCGAAAGGCAGACATCACGGTCCACAGCAGTCGGTGTCAGTGGGTGTCCAGCCACCCCCACGACCCACAACACCCCCCCACCCCCACAGACCTGCAACATGGAGCACCCCCGCTTAGAGCCATGTGGCATCCAGTACAGTGCACGCACGAACAACTTGCAGGTGGGAAACTGGACAGGGCTGGATTACTGGAGGCATGAGGACCATGACACGACCAACACATGGGACATGTCACGTAGCAGACGAACACGCAGCACCGCCCACCGTCACGAACAAGTGAACAATGTGCACACGGACATGAACAACAGACTCACACCCCACATGACCCATCACAGACATAGCAACACCCAAGGAGCCACGTCTGCATGCACAAGCCACACTGAATATAGTCCCACACGGCAGCCACTGTGCAACTCATCACACACAACCGAAACACCATTGAAGTCCTGTCCATGTAGCCCCTACTGCCTGTCAACCACACACCCCACAACTATGCCTATGTAAGACAAACAACACTAGACGCAACAGAGCGGAACAACAGAAATGCACACGAACACCACTGAACCCATCAAATTCACAGACACACCATGCACATACAACATACCATCCATCCCATCCGTCAGCCCCAGTCTCATGAAAGGCATGTCATCCGCACAGCTGCCACACATACAGCAGTCACGCTAAGACACATGCCCATGACCAACCATGTGCCAGAAGTCAATTAAGCGCACGACACACTGTGAGCAACAACACACAACATGGGCCACACCCCCCGAGCACTGCAGTGATGCACATGGCACAGGGCAGCACGCACACCAAGGAGATGGGACAACTGCAATACGTTGGCTGGCACACAACTATCACTCACTCATAATGATGCGTCCAATGCCATGTCCAGTAATCACAACAGACAGCAAATATGCAGGCCATGTCAAGCATGCACACACCTCAAACCATGCACTGTCATGCTGCCACAACACATGTCACGTTCGGCACCCATGGCTCTCAGCATGTACCCCAAAAGCATATCCCCTCCCAAATGCGAATCTGGGGCATGGCCCCCATGTTGCCATATGCGTTCCTAAGCGTTCCATTTGAACCCCAAAAGCATATCCCCTCCCAAATGCGAATCTGGGGCATGGCCCCCATGTTGCCATATGCGTTCCTAAGCGTTCCATTTGAACCCCAAAAGCATATTCCCTCCCAAATGCGAATCTGGGGCATGGCCCCCATGTTGCCATATGCGTTCCTAAGCGTTCCATTTGAACCCCAAAAGCATATCCCCTCCCAAATGCGAATCTGGGGCATGGCCCCCATGTTGCCATATGCGTTCCTAAGCGTTCCATGTGAACCCCAAAAGCAAAGTACAAACCAGACCCAGGATGGGCCAGGAGCCCGCATACACCAGAGTCACAATGAGTAGGGGCACAGCAACACACCCATCGGCATGGCCAATCCGTCCCATGCCACATGTGCACAGCACACAGTCCCATTGCCTAGCACACACAACTACAGATGCCACAGCCACACACTCGCCTCCGGGAAACCCATGTACGAGATTGCACGAACTGCCAATGTCAGACGACAAATACATACTTCGCCAGGTGCAACACAATAACAAATCTCATTCTCTCCACAGGTGACGAACTGCCGGATGCTGGGGATGGAGACAGCAGCCAGCACAGCCAGCCCACAAGCCCCCAACGAGGACACACGGATCTGGAGGATCTGTCATCCTCTTCGGACACGGACCACCAAGCAGGCCCATCTGGCGTGGCAGGGCCCAGCCGCTCCCCAGGACCCCTCCTACCCACCAACCCATCATCCAGGGATGCTGAACAGTCCCAGCCCCCTGCTGCCACTGTCGTTGCGGCCACACCCACGGTCATTGCGGCCACTACCACTGCCGCAACCGCCACCATCGCCGCACCGACCACCACCGCCACCACCACCACCACGTCTTCGCTGGCACCAGCCCCAGCGCAGGTGGTGGCCCGGCCGACTGGATCCACCCTGGGAGCCACAGCGAGGACCGTGGTGTGCAATGTGGCTAGTGGGCAGGGCCGGTGGCAGCAGGACTGGTAGGAGGAGCAGGGTCAGGGAAACGCCAGCCTCCCTGGGAGCCATGCCCTGCCTCAAATGGCCAGAGTCCTTGGGGCCTATGAAGAGGCCCAAGGACAATGGGCCAGGTCTGCTACAGACACGCGGGAGGTGCTGGGGGTGCTGAGGTCCATGGACGCCCATATGGGCCAATTCGTGTCCCGTATGGACCAACTCGTGGACCTCATGGGCCAGCTGGTGGTGGCGGTGGGGTCACAGGCAAGGCCAGCAACACCACCTCCGCCACCACCTGCTAGGGCACAGGATCGGGCAGCAGTGTCCACTTCCCCTGCGTCCACAGCCAGTGAGCACACCTCACCCACCACCAGCAGGTCGCCACCACACACCCCCCCTCCCAAACGTGGAAGGGGCCGTCCGAAGAGGAAACAGATCTCCCGGGAGGACTTCGCACGCTCCAGTCGCAAGTGAGGCAGCCAGCCAGCCTTCCGCCAGCCTTCCTTGACCAGCCACTGCATTGACTTGCTCTACGATCCCACTCCACACAGCCATCTGGATGGCATGTGTGTGTTGGACTATGGACATAGAACCAGTGGGTACACCCTGAGCTTCACGCAGCCATGACCGACAGCTCATTGTCACTGCACACACCACTTTTGTCATCACCTTACACACAATCACATGTCACAGTTTGGAATAAATGCACCTTTTTCACTAACTGCTGTTTGTGCCCTGTGTTTTATTTGTACGGAATACAACGGCCACCTTGGGCGGAAAGGCACCTGATGCGTGGCATGGCAATGGAATCCGGAGGACCTGTAGGGACCTAGGGGTGGGAGACAGAACAGGAGCACATTCAATGAGTGTGTCACACACCCATCACACAGTACATGTCAACAACTACAAGCAATGTACACACATCGCACAGAGCAATAGGGCACAATGCCACAGTCACCAACAGTGGCATACTACCCTGGCCATGGAGCGTTGACACACTGCACGCAGTGAACATACGGCCACCCTGACACAGCACACACACACCTGCACAGATACAGACACATCATCCGTCGTACATGGACACTCACCATCAAGTGAAGTAGCGGGCGATGAGCTGCTGGCGCACATTCCCAGCTTCCTCCTCTCCGCTGTCCACCTCACTCGAGCTGTCCTGGTCTGCGGGCTGGGGCCCTGGTTGATCTCCGTCATCCACAATGAGGGGGATCTGCTTCCGAATGGCCAGATTGTGCAGCATGCAGCACGCCACCACTATCTGGCACACCTTCTGTGGGGAGTACGCCAGTGCACCCTCGGTGCGGTCCAGGCACCTGAACCTGGACTTGAGGAGGCCAAAGGTACTCTCGACCACACGTCTGGTCCTCCCATGTGCCTCATTGTATCGATCGTCTGCTGGGGTGCGAGGATTCCTCAATGGACTGAGCAGCCATGCCCCATTCGGATACGCAGAGTCACCTGGGTGTGAGGGACACAGAGAACCGTTGCTATTCCAACTGGACAGGGGACAGCATCGCACAACCAGCACGCTACACCACTCCACATACTCACCGACAATACAGCCACGATCCTGTTGCAGATTGGCCATCAGTCGTGGCAAGATGCTGTTGCGCATTATGTGTGCGTCATGGGCCGAGCCTGGGAACTTTGCACACACGTGGGTGATCACCATGTCCGCAAGGCACACCACTTGCACATTCAGGGAGTGCGTGTGCTTCCTGTTGCGGTACAGGTGCTCAGTGGCCTGTGGTGGAACAAGGCCGACATGTGTGCAGTCAATGGCTCCCACGACGTGTGGGATTCTGCCAAGGGCATAGAATGCACCCTTCACTGCCGCCAATTCACGAGCCCTGGGGAATCTGATGTACCTGTTCCGGTACAGCATCATGGCTGCCAGTACATCCCTCAGCACCTTGCTGAACATGGGCTGGGACATCCCTCCTCCACTGCCCACTGTGTGCTGGAATGACCCAGTGGCGAAGAAATGCATGGCGGCCATCACCTTAGCCGTGGGGGTGACAGCAGTCGGATACACCCTGCGGGGACGGAGATGGGGCTCTAACATGGCACACAGTCGATGCAGGGTTGGCCTGTCCAGCCGAAACTTCCTTATGACCTCAGTATCCTCCATGTCCGCCAGCAATTGGTATGGGCGGTCAATGTTCGGTCTCCGCCTGGGTTAAATGGCAGAGGACACATGTCAAAGCAACACGGCACATAGCAATTTCGCATACACATCACTGACATGACTGAGCAAGCACATGAGCCACAGCCCAGCTGTCAAGCTGGGACGGCACGGCCACAATACACTTACACAGGTCTCCCAACAATGGCAATGGCAAGTGAGACATACCACTGCCATGTGCATGCACATGGGGATCTAGGCCCCAATGACTTGCGGGGCGTGCTGATGGGGACTGACTGCATATTCGTCAAGCGGCAACGCCACGGCAACATGAGTGTCTGCTGAGCATGGAACTGCTTCCGAGGCTGGATGAGTATGGCACACGACGACGATGATGTGGGCACGGGCTGAGCGGCCAATACAAGTGGGACCTGTGGCACGAGGGGATATGAGACAGTAGTAGGTGTCAGCACTGCACCCTATGTACAGCACTGTACGGATCACAGCTCCCGAAACATTGACTGGTGTCCACATTGACAACCCCATGCCAAGACGGCTGTGTGCTTGCAGTCACACGTCACAGGTGAGAGGTTACATTGCACGTGCCAGGTGGCAGACGTACATAGTGGGAGCTGGCATGTGTGTGCATGTGTCTCCTGTTCAGGATCCACCAGATGGGCGCTGACTCTGTACTGACCATTGGACACAGCATGTTCCGTGGAAGGCATGTGTGTGTGGGATGGTGGCACTGGATGTGCCTCCGTTGGGTGGGGGGCCATGCACAGGGCGGGTACGTCGATGATTGCGCATTGTTGGTCACGGTGGGTGCACCAACTAAGATGTGTTGCCCTGTGTTCAATTCCTATGTCCGCATGATGATGGACTGTGGATGTGGGCAGACTACACATTGGTCGATGTGCTGTCTATATGCATGTGCCTTCACACCAGGCACAGCTGCCCCTGCACATTTGACCCCTGCTGGACTCGCTGCTGGGTCTGTGGAGCTGATGCACCTTCTGCGCGTGGGGCGGACAGCTCTCCTCACTTCCCTCATTGCGCATGTCATGTCTTTGCCGCAGGTGACATGGATCATGGAGGGCCCACATGTACGCGTGGGTAGGCTACACATGATTGTTCACTGGTCGCCACCCCCAGTCAGTGTTTCGAATGGGAAGGTTGTCGTGCTGGTGGTATGTTCGATGTGGCGGATGGGCGGGCCTAGGTGCGGGCTTACATTCCGGACATGGGGGGTAGTTGGATTGGCGACTAGTTGCAGTACACACGGGACACGTCTCTTCCTTTCCACATCTGGGTCATCCCTTGTACTCACTGACAGTGATACAGTCATCTTCGCCCCAGCCCTCATGTCCTCCCCTCGCCCCCAATATGCATGCTCACCTGCGAGGCTAGCGCTTGCACAGGCAGCCCCAAGCTCGCACCAGAGAGGGCAAGGAGTGTATGTGTGGGTCCAGGGTATGATGTGTGGCGGGACGCCGTCCACCTGCGTGGTGCCCCAAATGGAGACCCGGCCTGCATGGACTATGCATCACAGTCTTCGCCTTCCGGATCCGCCACCTGCAACACCCAGTGGCTGTGGCTGCCCTTGCGGCCATGCCGCGTCCGTCTGTGGCTGATGGCCCACACATTCACTCTTTGGCCTCTCTGGGGAGGGCTCGGGGGTGGTGGCGCACGCGCTTGCACTTAGTCGCAATGGCATGTGGCGTGGTTGGTATGATGGGCAATGGATGGGATGGTGCGAGCCACCTCCCTTGACGTCAGTGCTGCTCGTGCTGTGGTGCGTCCCCCTACACTTCCATTTGACTTGTGCCATGCTAGACGTTGAGGTTCTATTGCCTGCGTGATATGACCAGGAGGAGCGCGAGGAGACCTCTCACACACCATGCTCCACTGCCATCCCGTGCCCTGTATCGCCTGTGCGGATTGACTATGTTGGGGTTACACCTGGTCGACTGGGGCTGTGTGTGCCTTGTCAAGGGGCATGGCGGGCGCACAACAGGATCCAGCTTGTCCACAGAGGGTGGGCTGAGGTGCGCCTGGTACCGCTTTGTACGTGTGCCCGGCTGCTGTGCACACACGTGTTCACTCCCCCCGACAGGTGTCCTCTCACAATGCCCAGGGAAGCGGTGGTGTACTGTTCATGACCCCTCCCAACACGGCGTGCTCCAACTTGGCATGTGCGCATCTACCCGTCGCACCCACCCACCTGAGCACTGCGTCCATACGACTTCACACGACACATGTGTGTCTTCCACAGTAGTGCTACTCATTTGCGTTGACATCCAATACCAGTGGACTACATGGTCATGTCACGACTGCCGTGTACTTCACATACTCTCATCCTCTCTCATTCGTACTTGTGAAATGAGTCAGCGGAGACAGTTTTGGTTTCAAACATTATATTGAGTCTTCTGTCCTCTGTGATGCAGTATAGTGGACACTACTGGCAGCGGAATACATGTTGAGGATATACTGAGCATGATTGCAAATGGGATAGGGTGTGGGGTTACATGTGATTGGCTGTTGCATGTGGGATGTGGGCTTCAGAGTGACATCTGCTTGGCCAAGGCTGTGCTAATGTACATTTACGTATAGCTGCGGAGCTGCGGACTTTGACACAGACGGTATACATGTAGCCTACCAGACCGCTCGGCATCATGGGCACAGTCCATCTCAGTTCCATGTGACAGGTTTGCTGCGGTTGTTCCTCATGCACGCGTGCATGTGAGATGACATCAGGGCATGTGCTTGCGTGCATGCAGCGGCGTGCCACTTGTTGTTGCACTGTGGTGGTTACTGGACATGTCACAGTCACTGGGGTCGTGTTGTTGTTGTATGCACTTGTCGTCCATGCAAAGGTCCTGGTATGGGATTCCCGGGCGGGGGTGGGAGGGGTGCAGCACCCACAGACTCCAGGCGACCTATTCATGTCCACTGAGCGGTGTGTGTGTCCATGGGCGCTGGATCCATGTCGTGTCCTGGTTGTTCGTGCAGTTCCGTCCATGTGGGTGCGATACACAGAGCCCATGCCACTGCCTCCCACGATGCATGCGGTGTTCCTGGATGTGATGGGGAACAGTGTGCATGTCCCGGTCATATCCGATGTCATGGCGATGTCGTTGATGGTGTGGTTACAGTTGCCGGTCGTTTGGTATGGCTGTTGTGGTGGTGACTGGCCAGTCCGTGCGGAAGCTGAGCATGGGTGCGGGGTTGGACTTCATAGGTCACTCGGGGAACCTGCGTTGTGGTCCGACGTATTTACAGGTTGTCAGGTATGCGATGCCGTCCAGCAGGGCTTCCATGTCATTGGTGGTGTACATGTTTGCCAGCCAATGAAGCGGATGGTGGCTGTCAAGGTGTTGTTCGTAAGTTGTCCCTTGGAGGACCATGATGGGGCATGCTGGGTGACATTCGATGTAGCTGTTCTCGATGATCCGTCGTGTGGAGGCACAGTGGTCCCATTTCAGTGCGCGTGCGATGTTGGCCACATACGCCATGCCCCCATAGGCAGAGCAGGCCCTGTCGTGTGCGTCCAGAGGGAGGAGTAGTGGTAGCAGGTCCGCCTTCAGACATGCCGGGTTGGAGAGGCATATCTCGACGGGATGCTGGTAGGGACACCTCCAACAGTAGAAGACGGGCATGACGCAGCTGAACAATGTGATGCGGTAAGTCAGTCGGTAACTTACGTTCAGCAGGGACAGGAGATCGCATCCCAATGTATGTATCGTGTTGGTTTTGTACAGCTTGAGCTGTTCGGCGTAGTTGGGTAGGTGTGTTGCGGTTGCCATTTCGCAGCGGTTCGTTGAGGTGGCGTGCTCCGGCTGTGTGTGCAGTCTGCAATGTGCACGCTCCGGGGTTGCTGTGAGCTCTGTGTAGTCGTGGGGAGACAGGACTTGTGTTCTGTTGGCTTGTTTGGAGGACACGGGCCCTCTTCCCACATGCTTCTCAGACAGTTCAAGGTCAGTGCTGTGTGACTCCTTCCAATTAACTTGCATGTGGCCGACATGGGGAGTGTTTTCTTCTTTCTTCCCCGTCCGTTGTGTGCTTCTGTGATATGCGCTATCTGCCCTGTGGTCGGTCTCCTCGGCATGCCTGTGTTGGTCTATTCTTGGACAATGGCTGTATTCACCGGCTTCTGTCGTAGGGCTGTGGTTTCGGAGTTGGAATGGAAGGTCATTCAGTGCTGTCTGCTCTCCCTTGTGTGGGCGGCAGCCTGCCTTTCCGCTCTGCGTTGGGCCTTGTGTGTGGATGTTATTCTTGGGCCACCTGTTGTCGGTCCCCGGGCTCTTTGGTGTTCCGTTTCATGTGTCTTGTTCATATGTGCAGGGTGGTATGGGTTTTTCAGTGTGGTACTGGCGTTCCTCTTCCCGAAGGGGCCCTGCTTCTCCTAGTTGGTGTTGCCGCCGCTGTGTGCTTCGCCATGTTTGTTACACTGGGGTGTGTCCTGCTGTTGCGTGACTTCACTGACATGTGTGCGTCGGTTGTGTGGCGTTGGGTGTTGTCCGTGAATTGGGCGTTGGGGACATGTCTGTGGCAGGCCTGTCACGTGTCATGTGCGTTCGGGGTGGGGCTGATGTGTGTGCTGCTTGGTTGTGTCCCTGTGTCTGTGTGCGACGCATGCATGGCGCTGCGGTTGGCCTCTGCGTTGTGTGCATGTGTGGCAGCGTCATCGGCGCTTTGTGGCCGTGACGGGGTGGTTGGTTCCTAGTCCCAGGTGGTGTGTACACATGTGTTCCGCGATGTTAGGATTTGGCCTGTGTGTCATATGTGGATGCAATGGTGGATGTGTAGTGTACACGCGCTGGTGGGGGGTTGTCCGCTTTTTCCGCCCTTGCACTGTGTGCGCTGTTTGCGTGCACTTGTTGTGTGTGTGCCTACCTGCGTCTCCGCGGTACGTTGCGTCCTTGGTGGTGCATCAGCAGAAGCATGGGAAGGGCCTGCAGTGCTGGATTCATGCCCGGGGTGCCGCTTCTTCGTTGTCCGTGCTCTGCGTCCGTGTTACCGCCTCTCTTTCACGTGCGGTGTCTCTTGGCCGTGGGAGCCGTTTGTTTGCGGCATCGTAATTTATGCGCCGGGCGGGACGTGTTTCGTCGGACGGTGTGTGTCAGTTGTGCTGCGCCGCTACGTGAACGGGCGCACTTTGATGGCGGACGGTGTTGCTGGCTTGCCGGCGGTGTTTGGCCTGCTTTTCGCATCGTAATTGGGCGGGCGTGTGGACTGCTGCGTGCCGGCGGTAACTGGTGGTTTTTGCATCCGCCAGCACGGCGGTTGTGCTTCCGCCCGCCATCGTAATGAGCCCCTAAATTATTACAATATTTTTAATCTTTTTAAAATACATTTTACACTACAATAACTAAAACAGTAGAGAAAATATTGGATAGCGGAGGGGATAAAATTCATATTACCACTCCAGACAGTGCAACAGTAGGGAAAGTGTTGGATAGCGTAAGGGTAAAAATTACTATTCCCACTCCAGAGAGTGCAACAGTAGGGAAAGTGTTGGATTGCGTAGGGGCAAAAATTACTATTCCCACTCCAGAGAGTGCAAAAGTTAGGAAAGTGTTGGATAGCGAAGGGGTAAAATTACTATTTCCACTCCAGTGAGTGCAACAGTAGGGAAAGTGTTGGATAGCGTAGAGGTAAAATTAACTATTCCCACTCCAGACAGTGCAACAGTAGGGAAAGTTTTGGAAAGCGGAGGGGTAAAAATTACTATTCCCTCTCCAGTAAGTGCAACAGTAGGGAAAGTATTGGATAGCGGAGATGTACAAATTACTATTCCCACTCCAGAGAGTGCAAGAGTAGGGAAAGAGTTGGATAGCGTAGGGCTAAAAATTACTATTCCCATTCCACAGAGTGCAACAGTAGGAAAGTGTTGGATAGCTTAGGGGTAAAAATTACTATTCCCACTCCAGACAGTGCAACAGTTAGGAAAGTGTTGGATAGCGAAGGATTAAAAATTACTATTCCCACTCCAGTGAGTGCAACAGTAGGGAAAGTGTTGGATAGCGTAGGGGTAAAAATTACTATTCCCACTCCAGAGAGTGCAACAGTAGGGAAAGCGTTGGATAGCGTAGGGGTAAAAATTACTATTCCCACTCCAGTGAGTGCAACAGTAGGGAAAGTGTTGGATAGCGAAGGGGTAAAAATTACTATTCCCACTCCAGTGAGTGCAACAGTAGGGAAAGTGTTGGATAGCGTAGGGGTAAAAATGACTATTCCCACTCCAACGAGTGCAACAGTAGGGAAAGTGTTGGATAGCTTAGGGGTAAAAATTACTATTCCCACTCCAGAGAGTGCCACAGTGGGGGAAAGTGTTGGATAGCAGAGGGTTAAAATTAACATACTTATCAATTAAATAATTATTAAAATTAAATAACCAATTATTAATTAATTAATAATAAATTAATTATAAATACTAAAAAATAAATATTAATAATTGCTTTATTATAATTACATTACTTCCCACCCTATTCCCCTATAAACCCACAACCCACTCCTAAAAAAAACACAATATAATTATCAATTAATAAAAATTAATAACCAATTTTTTAATTAATTAATAATAAATTAAATATAAATACTAATAAATAAATATTAATAATTACTTTATTATAATTAAACTACTTCCCACCCTATTCCCCTATAAACCCACAACCCGCTCCTAACAAAATTAGATAATTAATACAATTATCTATAAATTAATTAATATTAATTAATAACCAATTAATAATTAATTAAGAATAAATTAATTATACATACTAATAAATACATATTAATAATTACTTTATTATACTTAAATTACTTCCCACCCTACTCCCCTATAAAGCCACAACCCGCTCCTAAAAAAATAGCACAATTTATATAATTATCTATTACTTAATTAATATTAATTAATAACCAATTATTAATTAATTAATAATAAATTAAATATAAATACTAATAAATAAATAATAATAATTACTTTTTTATAATTAAATTACTTCCCACCCTATTCCCTTATAAACCCACAACCCGCTCCTAAAAAATAACACAATTTATATAATTATCTATTAATTAATTAATAGTAATTAATAACCAATTAATAATTAATTAATAATAAATTAATTATAAATAATAATAAATAAGAAATTAATAATTACTTTTTATAATTAAATTACTTCCCACCCTATTCCCCTATAATCCCACAACCCGCTAGAGTACTAAAATACGCAAAAATTAATTTACATAAAAGTATTTACTGCTAAAAATTTAACACATACATTAAAAAAAAACTACACTTATACCAAAAAATTACATCACATACTTTTAACACACATACTAAAATACAGAACACTAATATAAACATCGATATTATTAACAACGATATTTTTACAAACGATATTACTGTCTTCGATATTTTAAAAAACGATATTTCTTACCTTACTGTCGATATTCTGTACCACGGTATTCTTGCAGTCGAAATTCTTGACCTACGATATTTAAAACTCGATATTATGGTAGGTCGAAATTAAAAACTCGATATTCTGTCTGTGCACCATACTTTTTGTGTCCCACTGCTTGATTAAAGGTGTGCCTCCTTGTGCCCTGGCTTCACTTGAAAATTCTGGAGGCAACTCGGGGGCATATTAACAAGCCGGCGATAAAAAATTATCGCCGCTTTAGCGTCTGTTTTCAGACGAAAAGCGGCGATAATTTTATCGCTGTATTAGCAAGGTCACGCTATCGCGTGAATCCTTGCCCTATCGCCCTTTCCCATAACGCCCATCCTGCATCTCTAATGAGATGCAAGGTGGGCGTTACTGGGCGTACCCCAGATGGGCTACGTTGTAAATATCGCCGATGTGCACATCGCGATATTTACAAGGCAGCCCACAGGATGATAGCAGACGTTAGATTTTGGCGAAAACGGCCGTTTTCGCAAAAATCTAACGTCTGCTATTATCCCGACTTAGCCATCCCTAACATAGGGGTGGATTGTGCTGATACGACCACAGGGTCGTATCAGCAGAAGTATCGCCGCTTTGCAGGGAACATCGCTGGAAAACCAGCGATGTTCCCTGCAAAACGGCGATAACCTCGCTATCTCTGGAATTTTTATCGCCCTGGAGAAGCGTGTTGTTAATAACGCGCTACCAGGGCGATAAGTTCCGGAGATAGCCAGCGATAAGATATCTATCGCTAAGCACGGCCAGCGATAATTATCGCTGGCCGTTGATAATATGCCCCTCGGAGTGTCCCTTTAAACGTCTTAAGTCAGCCTGTTCAGGGACTTGAGGCATGGACAAGAGCTTCTGCGAGGAAGTTACTGATGGCTGCAATATGTCGGGATCACTGCCCAAAAGAGCAACCAATACTGGGGGAGGTGGAGGTGAGGCAACAAGCTGAAAGTTCTCTGACACTTCTCCCTCTATGCCTAGTGTTAGCTTAGACTTAACAAACAAGGGATATTCCGTATTTTTTGCAAAGCTATCTTCTGGTCCCAACGTGGAATCCACTAGATTTCCCTCAGGGGTCAAGGACTTTCCTCCTAGCAGCTGCTTGAGCTGATCAACTCCAGTTATTCTGCTAACAATGATACCGGCATGGCTGATGATTAAGTCATGTGGCTCTTCCTCTTGCGAGTGCCTTGGGGAATTTATCACCCCAACCTGATCCTCTGGATTGAGAGACATTGCCAGATCTTTGCGAAGGAAGGCTTTGCGATTTGCCTGAGCTGTGGCTTGCCCCACGTGCTTTCTACCCTTTGGGCCAGGACTGTTGTATCGAGACTGGTTGCAGTGCCTAAAGCTTTGGAGTGACTTTGCATATTTTCGACAGTCTTTTTCTCTGAAGCCAAGACTTAGAAAATTGTGTGCTCGAATATACTGACGTGGACCCAGGATTCAAGAAAAGCTCCCCCCAGCGACCCTCTACCAGGTAGTGACTCTGCGTTGAGTGTCCCGCAGAACTGACACTAACCCTCGGTGAGAAACCTGGTGGCATTGCTAACCATGTATCACCTGGATTGATTGCTTTGTAAAGGCACAATAGAAAAGAGTCCTAATGTGCACATGCTGGCCCCTCGTAGAGCAATCAGGATCCAGTGGAAGCGCATAAGCATCCTCAGGTGGAAAGAAAGAGGGATCCCGGCCTGCCCTGCTGCCATTCACAATGTGGGAGAGTCACTTCTGGGCCTGTGTTTTGTGTCTAAGTATAAGGCGCCGCCAAGGAAATAGCAGGCTCTACATCCCATGGCAGGGCTCACCGTTTTGCTGCCGGCGGGGAAGCTCAGGTCCTTAATACCTCTGATGCCGGGGGTGTAAAACGTCCGCCCCTTCAAAATGGGGCTCCAATGCTCACTTCCTGAGCCGGTGTCGCGCATTGGTAGCTGCCGGGGAAGTAAGTGCAGCTTCCTCATTCTTTTCCTTAGGCAGTCCGCCCCTTCAAAACCCCTTCAAAGCGGGGGCTCCGATGTGCACTTCATGCACCAGTATGGCGTGTTAACAGCTACCACTGGAGTTATTCAGCGTCCTCATTCGTTTCCTTACTGCACCTCGCACTTCACTCTGCCGACAACCGCCATCCTGAACTGAGCGCTGCACAGCATTCTGGCGTCCTGGCGTGCAGCGTTCTGGGGTCCTGATGTGGGAGGGAGGAGGAGCTGCCATTCACCATCATCTGCCCCGTGGCATCTGCCTCTTGAGATTATTGGAGTGTTATTTTCTATACTTTCATGATGTCTTTCATGTGGTGTTCAGATGCAACTTGATGGCTATTTGGAAGTAAAGAAATTAACACTCCAAGATAACCATTAATGTTGCATCTACATGCAACATAAGGGCCATCTTGAACACCTATTGGTAATACTTACAGAGCAGTGAAAAGTCAATACTGCACGGAGCGGCGGCCATTGCCTGAACAATGGAGGATGAACAAACATTGTAAGGGGTAGCAGGAAGAACAAGAGGAAGCCCCTACAAAGGCCAGCAAGGTCATTCAAATCGTAAGAAGACGACCACTGAGACCTGCTTTGCAACATAACCGAAATGCCATGTCCTTCAAGGATAGCCCACCCAAGTAGTGCCAATCTGCTTGAGGGGCCAATGGTTAAAGGAGGCTGGCGGAAAGTCCACTCTTTGTAGGTTCATAATGTAAAGTATATACTGTAAAGTATTGGTAACGAAATCTGTTCCACAGACAGCTAAATATGTTTGTAAAGCTGCCTGTAGTCACGACCTTAGAACCAATAAGATTTTCCTTAAATAGTTCTTCTAATTGGCATTGTTGCAAACTGCCTCAAAGCAAACCACACAGCAAGTAAAAAAGTCATTATGGCAGCCATGTTACTGGTGAAGCATCATTTGGTAAACAGGGAAAATATATACAAAACGCCCAAAGTGCATAGGAATACAGGAACTTTTGCAACAAGCCGAGAGGCAGGTTTGGCCTCGAGAGAAAGATTTCCTGAGAGGCCAGTTTCCCTAAAGTGTCAAAACAGACTATGATGATCAGTAAAGATGTTGAAACACGATTGCTTGTACGTACAGATTATCCACAGTGATTCCAAATAAATACAAAAAAGCTCATTTCAAAACCCCGTGTACCAGAATGCAATCACATTAAGTACCAACACCTGTAAAAATGTTAGATTGTTAGAATGTAAGCGTACAAATAACCACTTCAAAAGCACGCATTGATAAAGTCAATAGATCTCGGTTTTTCAGATAAGCATTGCCAAAGCCAACAATGCTACCTTGTAACTCAAGCGCAAGCCAGACTTTCTGCTTTGGCAATGCTTAGCCATATTGCATGGTCAGTCACAGTAATAACAGTTTGTACTCTGCGCCTGCCAAAAATACAAGACTAAATAGAAAAAGACACCAAAAAACACTCAGAGTTGTGACACGTTTACCAACATGAGGCGCATGAAATATCAACAAACCAAATAGGACAGAGTACGTGCCGTGGCTCAGAGAACATTGGCTGGGACAACACTTTTGGCTGCACTGTCTACCCAGCAAACTGTTTAAAATGTATCTCAGTAAGTGATGTATTTGTGAATAAATGTTCCAGGGGAGGAACGCTTTCAAGCATATTAGCCATATAAACTAACATCGCGCACACGGTAGCATGGGCCGGGTAGGAACTGACACAAACGTCATGCCATCAGTAATTAGTTATAGATTATTAGACCTCCTGATATCGGGCCGGGTACTGTAATTATTTAACAGTCTACTTAATTAGCACAAGTAAGGCGTGCAATTGTCCTCGTGCTGCATTGCTCTGTCAATTCTAAAAGCGTCAGCACAGAACAGGGAAAGACCTTGAACAAGTTTGTGCATCAGTGATCGATGATTGAAGGAGGCATCTACCCAATAGAGGCAGCACACATCATCACTGAGGTCCAGCTTCAATCAGAGGAAACAAAAGAATAGCCCTGCCCTTCAGTCACTTCACTCCTAGTCCAACCAAAATAAATGCCCATTGACTCTATGAGTTGCTGCTTTTTGAGATGCGAGGAAAGGATATTTTCTGCGGCATTCAAAGGAAAAAGCACTGCCATTTGCATGCAAGTCTACAGGAGTTGTGCAAGTTTGTCACCTGACGATTACATTTTTTTTGTTGTTTTGCTAATAAATTTGGCACCGTTCGATGAAAACTCAAATTTTCGTAAATCTCTTCAACAAAAAACATTCATCCACCTCAGCTCCTTCCTGGAACGTTTTGCACTGATCCATCAAGCGGAGGTCAGGAAAGAGGGGGAGATACAAAACATTAATTTCCCACGTTTATACCCATAAGAAAAATCTGTCACAGCTACAGAAAAGACAGCTAAATGGAATGACATCAAATATGGCAAAATGTTAGAACTTACTCAGATAGTGTGCTTTTTGTGATTTGGGGTTAATCCGTTCAGCCACTTTTGAGAAATTAGCCTTTAAAGAGGGACACAGTATGGTATTGGAGGGGCTAAAAATCTAGGTATATATGGACTGTTCATTTCCAGATATGCACTGATCGACAACTTTAAAGGTCGATCCTTATTAGCTGGCCACAATCTAAGCCATAGACTGTGGCAACCATTACAGGATTCAGGGACATGGTCCCTCTGTTCTGTTAATGAATTAAAAAATATAAGTGGTCCCCAAGAGACATGTGTCAATACATTTAATAAAGACCCGTATCCAGGCCATATGTGAGTTTTTTGTAAATTGTGATACACACTTTCCTATATTTACGCACAATTTACGCATGATTGTTAGAGCATTGAGCTCAGTTATTATATAATACTTCACTAGACGTTTTGCAGCAGCGTGGGTGTCTGACATCTCAAAGCTGAGGGACCAGAAGGAGTGGGGTGTTTCTACTGCTATACGTTGTCTCAGTTTCATCTGTTCAAGTATCTTGAATGATTGGATCAATGACCCACTCTGAACAGAATTTAGAGGCATGTGTCTTTAACTTGCAATTCATTTTATTATGACTTCTGAGGTAAGTAATGTGAAATGACACGCAGAATCAGGTTTTGACTCCTTTTGCACGGTGTTGCCATTCAGAATTTGCACAATGTATTGGTTGGGCAGTAACCATCATCTAATGCTGGCGGTAGTTTCTCATGCAAAAGCGCAATTTAGCAAGGAGAGAAAAAAACACTTCTGCAATTTGTGTCCATTTTAACATCTACTCAGAAATCGAAATTGCCATAATATTCTTCATTCTGACAAACAAGCATGGTAGTTCTTCATTTCGATATTCCATTTACTACAATTATTTGTCATCACGTGAGGAAATGCCTGTCATTTTGCGAGTAAATATTTTTCATCTTGAAATCTCCACTAAAACTTTACTCAAGTTCCTCATTTTAAAACTTCGGTATCACAGAGAGAAATAGGAAACGTTTTTTTTTCTAGACAAGGACTGGCATGCACCCACCTTAGGTCTGGAATATACATGTGAGGCTTGAATCTACTATTTAAGATTTTTAAAGATAAATTAATATTATACAGATTCTGTGTTTTAGTTTTAGCCAGAAATATTCACTTATAGAGCAAATAGTATTATTTCATTTTGAGACAAAATCAGGGATCACCCTAATTATGATGAACTTTCTCAGGGGTAAAAAAAAGTCCAAATTATTCACAATTGAAAAATCTTGACGGTTGCAGGGAGCATGTCATCAATATCCTCAGCTCGGTAAGTAAAATGTTTGAATGGCAGTGGCCTTAGCAGCAGCAAGAAATAGTAGAACATAAACCTTTACCAATGATTAGCTGGTGATCCAGTAGATCTGTGCAGCAGTGATAAAAAAGGAGCCACTTTCATTACAAGGCCGCTCAAAAACCATTAGAAGAAGCTACGCAAAGGACCATTGGCTTAGCCATGACACTTAGGCCCTAATTCAAATCAAGGAAATTGGCACCCCATTCTATGCTTTTGTAGTATGTAAGTAAGTATATGGTGTTTCTATAGTGCAAACCTAGCCAAAAGGCAGAAGAGTAAAAGAAAAACATTAAGGGGCAGATTTACAACTTCTGGCGCATCCCTGCAAATCAGCAGGGATGCGCCAGAATAGTTGCGACACGCAATACTCTCCTTGCGCCACCACGGAAGCGCCGCATTCACAATGCGGCGCACCGTGGCGCAAGGAAAGGCCGATGCGTGTCGCATCCTGTGGCGCAAGGGCGGCGCATTGCTGGAGTCGTGTCGCAAGCGCGACGCAACTCCAGCAATGCTCGTGGGCCGCCCATACCTAACGTGGTGCGCCACTCCTTACGCCTGCTTGAAGCAGGCGTAAGGATTCGTCGCAGCGGCGTCGGAAAAGTGACTCAGTGAAATCTTGTAGATTTCACTGCGTCACTTTTACGAGGCATTCCTTCGACGGAACGCCCACCCTGCGGAGGAACGCCCACATGAAACCTGACGCAGGTTTCATGTGGCGCAGGGCTTTACAACGTGACGCATCTAGGGAGATGCGTCACGTTGTAAATAATGCGCAACGTGGCGCATGGTTTACGTCGCCGCTGCGTCACAAAAGTGACGCAACGGCGGCGCAAAAGTGGCGCAACGGGCTTGTAAATCTGCCCCTAAGTTAGCAAATAAGAAGGAGAAAACTGAGTTGTGAACATTTAATGCATTGTTTTGTAGTATTATTTAAATAGGTGAGTCTTCAACTCTTTCCTAAAGTGGAGCAGCATTTGGGTTGTCCTGATGGATACTGGTATGTTGGTCCAGATCCTGGGTGCATAGATAGAAAATCCCTGCTGTCTTGTTTTTTCTGTTTTACACTTCTTCGTCTGCAGTCTGATGATGTCCTGGATGCGAGTGTGCTGGGACCAACCAGAGCTGGTGAGCTTGTCTGTAAGATAAGCATGGGGCGTGGGTTGGGATGGCTTTGTAAATGATGCATCTGTTTTTTGTAGAAGGTTCAAACTGTCAAGGAGAGCTAATGGAGTTCCATCCGGATGTGATCATATTTCCTCAGGCTCTGGATGAGACATGCTGAAGCATGTAGGATTCCCTAAGGGGTGCCACTGTGGAATCTGGGAGGCCATGGTGTAGAGCATTACCACAATTCAGATGCAAGAGTATGAGGGCTTGAACAGCATTTCTTAAGTCGCTTTCTGGAAGAAACTGTTTGACTTTATTATTTTGGAAAACATAATCTGGACTAAGGAACATGCAGCATTAGCCCCCTCCAGCTCCCAACGAAAGCGAAGATCATACCCTCTAAGCTTCGTAGCTCATATACGGTAAGGTGTATAATATAAATCATTAATGCATTTGAAGTGGTTGACCTTAATACGCAATACATTAAGGGTGCTCTGTGCAAGAAGGTTACTGAGCCTCATATGATCAGCCGTTACTACTAAGCCCAGGTGACTACTCCATTTATCTGCCCTTTGATGAGAAAGAGCAGCCCAGTGATCCAATTCAGCCGGCAAGATTATTTTATAGGCCAGACTAATGCCCTACTTCTCCGGAGCTCTCATGAAAAAATACCCAAAAGTATTATGAGAGCGACCAATCTCGTCTTTCCTAATACCAGTTATGAAATGTCGGATTTGCAAATACCCCAAAAAACTATGCTGGGAAGAGAAAAACACTGCTTTATAGTATCGAAAGGAAGAAGCACATCCCCTCGAACATTTATCTCAGAGTAAATAGTTAGCCACCTCCCAGCTCTCCCTGAAGCTATGGTGAATGCAGAGAGGTAAATTGGAGTTAAATCCTAAATACGTATATCGGTTATAAAGAGTGGTGTCTGGAAAATCTTTTTTAGGGGAGTTCTAGATTAGATCAAACAACTTTAGAGTCTTAAACTGCGTCCTTTTAAAGTAAACTGTGTCAATCTGGCCGATGTGAGGAGCAGTTGCACGCCCAGATGAAAATACTCCGCAAACACAAAACCCTGCAACCATATTCCCCAATCAATAACCAAACTAAGTTGAGACAGAAACGAGGCGAGATAGTACATCTGTAAAGCAGGAAAGGAGACCCCATCTTTAGCCCTAGGCAACTGCAGGAGCTGTATATTACAGCAAGGCCTCTTATAACTCCAGATGAACTTCTGGCAACATTCTTCAATCAATTTTCCTAAAAAAAAGCCATAGACGGAAAAAGGGGAATACATTGAAAAAGATACAAATACCTGGGGAGGATGAGCATTTTAACCAGACTGAAGCGGTCAATCAGACCGATGTGTAAGCGATTCCACTTGTTGAAGACACCAACTGACTGTTGGTAGAGTTTCCCGTAACTGTATTCAATGATGTCCACCATTCGTGCAGTCACTTTGCCAAAAAACTGACCAACTATACACATCTCTTATCATGGGCCGGAGGGATAATATTAGACAAGACTTGTCATTTTGTCTAGGTTATGCTTATATTCTGAATCTTCACCGAATACTAGGCCTCGGCGTGCTCGGCAGAGTTTCACTCCACGGAATTCTGCGGAGTAACCAAAAAACTCTACCTGCCCCTATGAGCATGGGTGCACGATAGAGGCTCCAGCAGGATCTGCAATGTTTGCTCATTTAGGATCTAGAGAGAGTTCCCTTCAGCAGCAGTGAGAGATCCGAGCCCATGCAGGCCTCGCTGGTGCTGTACATTCACGATGCATGGCTAGTTTCCTGCAGCATCCAATGTGTGTGTATGTGAGTGCGCTTGCGTGCATGTGAGAGGGAAGCTCCCTGCTGCATCAGTGAAACTTCAGTGCTCCTGCAGCCCAGGTGGACACTGCACATTTATAGAGCCTGGAGAGCTTCCTTGAAAACCAAGGTGCCTGTAGTCTGTTCATGTGCTGTGCATGTGCAGAACATGCCCATCTCTCTGCTGCGTTCCTGCAGCCTGGGCATGTGTTGCCAAGTGTAGTTCATGCTGGTACCAGGTCATCTCTTCCTACAATCTGTTGGTGATCAGAGGAGTCCCTGCAGCCTGGGCAAGTGTGGTTCATACTGGTACCCAGATCTCTCATTTCAGGAATCAAGCCACGAAACTCTGGGTTGAAACTTCAGTCCTCCCCAGTGAGGAGCAGTGCTCTGGCCCAGCACCAGACCAAGCCCTTATCTAGTGGGACACTTTCTAGCCCCCCCCCCCCTCCCAGGGCATTTCTACAGAGTAGGCTCTGGGTGGCCTTGAGAAGACACCCAGCACGAGGCTCGTGTCACACTAGGCCCCAAGGGTTACTTTCAAATGCCAAAAGATGCACACACAGAAGATCATTTAAATGTAATAAACACAGCTGAGGGGAAAGCTTCTTGCACATGATGTCTACAACCATATATGGGATTTGTGAAAACACGTTGGTGGGTGTCTTTTTTCAGAAGAGTGTGTCCTGGCTGCTGGCATGATACTCTGCCCTTTTGTACATTGATGTTCAGTTACAAAGTGCCAACAGCAGCATTCGGGCAAGAAACACTATACGTAGCAGAAGGACAGCAGCGGGTCACCCGGTGCCAGGCCATTCAAATCGCCCTCATTCTAATAAAATCCATCTTTGAAGGCAAGATCCGGACATACATGGACTGCGCGGAACTGGAATCTAATACACCAAGAGGTCCAGAAACTGTTGGCCATTGTGGTACCAAAAAAAACATGCAATATAATAACTGGTCAGAAAACCATAGCGACACACCCATGTCATGCAGTCTGCTCTTTCTAGGATACCAGATTCCAAAGAGCAAGTTGCAGTATTCCGACTGCTTGCCCTTGATTACATTGGCCTCGTCTGCAAACTTTCAGTATCCTTATCTACAGAATGTTCCCCGTGCAAGGCTCAGCCAGTCTACAAAGCCAGGCCTCCCTACCCACTTCAGCATGTCCTTCATTGACCCCCCCCCCACTACCCAGTAACAACCACCTGACTACAAGCTGCAAAGTGGCACCATGGCACCTGTGATACTTCCTGCATGTCCTTCCTTTTTGGACAACAGCACTTTGTAACGTGGTATTCTTCCCTCCGCACTTTCAATGTTAAAACTAGGGAAAACTACAAGTCCCATAAGTCAACATGTTGTAGTCCAAACAGGGAGGACTGGTTGAATTATTGCATCACCCATGACATGATGTTGCGACCACTTGGCAGCTTCGTTCACCTACCTACACTAGTATCCCAGGCCCACGGTGTTGCAGCCTCTTAAGGTGACGTCTCTCGGACTTCAGCAATACTCTTTCTGAATCCCATGCTGCAGATCCACTATATCCTCCTCCCTCCCATGTTTCATATGCGCCAGTGAGCACCTATCCTGTCATTGACCTCTCCTTCCTCAGTGGGTGACCCCCCTCCCCGGACCTCACCTGGACTGTGAGAGGCATTCAAACCAGACACAGGCTGGCGTGGGAGGCCCCTCCGCGGAGCTCTGTGAGCCTGAGGAGCACAGAGCCTCTGATAAGAGCAGCAGCATGCAGAGGGAGCCCACACTACGGGCACACAATGCCATAACTACTGAGTCAATTCACTGCACCGGGAGAACAAGTCAAAGAGGGTAGGTTGGCAGTAGAAGCAATAGAGGGGAGGCATGTACAAATAGAAGCTAGAGCATCTACAAGCATAGAGTAACCAGCAAACAGGAGATAGAGCATCTACCAGACTAGAGCAACCAGGGTGTGCACCGGTGAGCTTGGTACACGGTGGTGGGGCTAAGCAGAGCGCGGAGTGGCAAAACTCCATGAATTCCACTGGTAGAGCAGAGTTTACCACCCACCCCTACCGAATACCTGCACAGCCATCTCCACTGACCTAAGGGCCGTAACCGTAGTAGGAGTTAAGACTGCCACATCGTTGCATAGGCTAGTACTTTCCCCTCAATTCGCTGCATACGCAGCGGATGGATATCCTCTAACGTTTTGAGAGCTTGAATATACGGCTTGATATATAATGCAAATAGCTGAGAGGATAGGGAACAGCCCTGACTGGCGCCATGGAGATGACCATAGGTTCTGAGAGGAAACCCTAGCAGCGGATCGTAGCTTTCAGGCCCACATAAAGCTGACAGGCTCTAGATATAAAACAGGGGCAAAATAGGGGCAAAATTCAACAGACTCCATCACTGCCCAAAGATAAGGCCAGGAGACCTGGTTAAATGCCTTCTCCACGTCTAGCATTATCAATCCAGCAGAGCCCCCTGTCCGCAGTGGCAGCCTCGAGAGCTGTAATGTCCATATTAACATGTGAAATTGTATCCCATTCAGGAATGAATCAATGCTGATTTGAGCTAGGACATGGGTATACATTTTAGAGTCTGTGTTAATTAAAGAAATTGGATGGTACGAGCCACAGAGGGCAGGATCCTTGCCTTTTTTAAGGAAAATAATGATATTGGTCTTCCCCAAGACCCTGGAACCTCCCCCAGCATATTAAAAGAATTGAAAAGATCCCGAAGGAGTAGGGCAAAAATATGTGTCAAAATTGCACACAATTCCAAAGGGATTTGATTGGGATTTAAAGCCTTACCCTTAGCTAAAGGGCTGATAGCTGTTACTACCTCAGACAGTTTTATAGGCTCTTTCAAACTAGCCTGCTCAGACTTGATCATCGTACAATGGAACTGCCCCTATAATATGACGCAGGCCCTCAGTGGAGGCAAAACATTTCTCCGAAATAGATAATATATCCGAAATATCTCCCTGATTCCTGCAGGATCTGGCACCAGCTTCCCCTTTTCATTCCTAATCTGTTGAATAGCATTGGTACTAATGGTATCCTTAACCCTAAAGGAGGCCCATCTCCTCACTGTTTTCAAAACTTGTCAGCTGCAGATAACGACACTTTTTAATCGCCCGCTCCCATATGCTCTTCCTAAAAGATGCCTGCAAAATAACTAACTGCTCTGGAAGAAATCCAGTGCTCTGCCTATCCTTGGCGATTATACTGTACCCCAGGCTGGCTTCTATAGAGCTAAGAGTTGAGTGTGTTTGGGTCTCCTCCATAATAGCCGCCCACTGCTGATGAGCTACAAACTTCAGAGTGTGTCCCTGGCAAAAGGCCTTAAGCGCATCCCAAACAACAGCAATTGCTGCTGATTCAACAATAACCGCCAGATACTCCCACAGGAACAACTTCACTGGGCAGATATTATTATCTTCCAGAAGCAATATTTGCTCAAATGTCCAACCACGCCCCGCCCCTGGAGACTGGAGAAGCCCTCTTGATTGAATATACAGGGGTAAAGAATTATGATCAGATATAATTCTAGGAGTAACCAAAATCTTCAAGAGTGAAATCGAAGAATGAGTAACTAAGAGCATATCGATATGTGAGAGAGATGTGTGGGGGGCAGAGTAAAAAATAAAAACAGATTTATTAGCTCTTGTATACCGCCATAAATTAGGGAGTGCATAGGAGGACATAAGCTGTTTCATTGCTCCCCTGAGTCGTTGCTCCCCCCGCCCCCCTGGCCGGACTGAAGTTCCCCAGACCTTGATACATGGAGTCTATTTTAGGGCATAGTGTGACATTAATAAGGGGTGATGGCCAGAGGTGATGTTCAACCAATAAAAAGTCGAAAATTGACGGGTCGTCATAATTTGGACAGTATACTCTACAAATAGTAAAACACATGCTATCTTTCCGGATGGTCCCAATAAGCCATCGTCTGCCAGAGTCAGCCTTTTGCCCTTGACCTTGCCCTTGACCTTGCCCTTGACCTTGCCAGGTAGGTCGCTCCCCCACCACACAGCTCCGCCTGTGGTGTCCTGCCCGCTGCTGCTGCTGGTAAGCTCGCCCCTCTGCCTGTGGCCTCGGTGCCCGTGTTTTCTCCTGTTTTCTGTCCATTTTTGCCTTCTGTGCCCTCGCTGCCCCACTGTATTGTGCCCGTGTTTTCTCCTGTTTTCTGTCCATTTTTGCCTTCTGTGCCCTCGCTGCCCCACTGTACTGTGCCCGTGTTTTCTCCTGTTTTCTGTCCATTTTTGCCTTCTGTGCCCTCGCTGCCCCACTGTACTGTGCCCGTGTTTTCTCCTGTTTTCTGTCCATTTTTGCCTTCTGTGCCCTCGCTGCCCCACTGTACTGTGCCCGTGTTTTCTCCTGTTTTCTGTCCATTTTGCCTTCTGTGCCTCGCTGCCCCACTGTACTGTGCCCGTGTTTTCTCCTGTTTTCTGTCCATTTTGCCTTCTGTACCTCGCTGCCCCACTGTACTGTGCCCGTGTTTTCTCCTGTTTTCTGTCCATTTTGCCTTCTGTGCCTCGCTGCCCCACTGTACTGTGCCCGTGTTTTCTCCTGTTTTCTGTCCATTTTGCCTTCTGTGCCTCGCTGCCCCACTGTACTGTGCCCGTGTTTTCTCCTGTTTTCTGTCCATTTTGCCTTCTGTGCCCCTCGCTGCCTCTCTCCATTCCCGCCGCTGCGTCCCCGCCCCCCTGACTGCCCATTCGCTGCCCCTGCCTCCCAGCTGCTCCTCCCTCCCACCTCCCCATATATGGCGGCCGCTGCGCGGTGAGGAGAGCGACCCTTGACCTTGCCAGGTAGGTCGCTCCCCCACCACACAGCTCCGCCTGTGGTGTCCTGCCCGCTGCTGCTGCTGGTAAGCTCGCCCCTCTGCCTGTGGCCTCGGTGCCCGTGTTTTCTCCTGTTTTCTGTCCATTTTTGCCTTCTGTGCCCTCGCTGCCCCACTGTACTGTGCCCGTGTTTTCTCCTGTTTTCTGTCCATTTTTGCCTTCTGTGCCCTCGCTGCCCCACTGTACTGTGCCCGTGTTTTCTCCTGTTTTCTGTCCATTTTTGCCTTCTGTGCCCTCGCTGCCCCACTGTACTGTGCCTGTGTTTTCTCCTGTTTTCTGTCCATTTTTGCCTTCTGTGCCCTCGCTGCCCCACTGTACTGTGCCCGTGTTTTCTCCTGTTTTCTGTCCATTTTTGCCTTCTGTGCCCTCGCTGCCCCACTGTACTGTGCCCGTGTTTTCTCCTATTTTCTGTCCATTTTGCCTTCTGTGCCTCGCTGCCCCACTGTACTGTGCCCGTGTTTTCTCCTGTTTTCTGTCCATTTTGCCTTCTGTGCCTCGCTGCCCCACTGTACTGTGCCCGTGTTTTCTCCTGTTTTCTGTCCATTTTGCCTTCTGTGCCTCGCTGCCCCACTGTACTGTGCCCGTGTTTTCTCCTGTTTTCTGTCCATTTTGCCTTCTGTGCCCCTCGCTGCCTCTCTCCATTCCCGCCGCTGCGTCCCCTGCGGCCCCGCCCCCCTGACTGCCCATTTGCTGCCCCTGCCTCCCAGCTGCTCCTCCCTCCCACCTCCCCATATATGGCGGCCGCTGCGCGGTGAGGAGAGCGACCCTTGACCTTGCCAGGTAGGTCGCTCCCCCACCACACAGCTCCGCCTGTGGTGTCCTGCCCACTGCTGCTGCTAGTAAGCTCGCCCCTCTGCCTGTGGCCTCGGTGCCCGTGTTTTCTCCTGTTTTCTGTCCATTTTTGCCTTCTGTGCCCTCGCTGCCCCACTGTACTGTGCCCGTGTTTTCTCCTGTTTTCTGTCCATTTTTGCCTTCTGTGCCCTCACTGCCCCACTGTACTGTGCCCGTGTTTTCTCCTGTTTTCTGTCCATTTTTGCCTTCTGTGCCCTCGCTGCCCCACTGTACTGTGCCCGTGTTTTCTCCTGTTTTCTGTCCATTTTTGCCTTCTGTGCCCTCGCTGCCCCACTGTACTGTGCCCGTGTTTTCTCCTGTTTACTGTCCATTTTTGCCTTCTGTGCCCTCGCTGCCCCACTGTACTGTGCCCGTGTTTTCTCCTGTTTTCTGTCCATTTTGCCTTCTGTGCCTCGCTGCCCCACTGTACTGTGCCCGTGTTTTCTCCTGTTTTCTGTCCATTTTGCCTTCTGTGCCTCGCTGCCCCACTGTACTGTGCCCGTGTTTTCTCCTGTTTTCTGTCCATTTTGCCTTCTGTGCCTCGCTGCCCCACTGTACTGTGCCCGTGTTTTCTCCTGTTTTCTGTCCATTTTGCCTTCTGAGCCCCTCGCTGCCTCTCTCCATTCCCGCCGCTGCGTCCCTGCGGCCCCGCCCCCTGACTGCCCATTCGCTGCCCCTGCCTCCCAGCTGCTCCTCCCTCCCACCTCCCCATATATGGCGGCCGCTGCGCGGTGAGGAGAGCGACCCTTGACCTTGCCAGGTAGGTCGCTCCCCCACCACACAGCTCCGCCTGTGGTGTCCTGCCCGCTGCTGCTGCTGATAAGCTCGCCCCTCTGCCTGTGGCCTCGGTGCCCGTGTTTTCTCCTGTTTTCTGTCCATTTTTGTCTTCTGTGCCCTCGCTGCCCCACTGTACTGTGCCCGTGTTTTCTCCTGTTTTCTGTCCATTTTTGCCTTCTGTGCCCTCGCTGCCCCACTGTACTGTGCCCGTGTTTTCTCCTGTTTTCTGTCCATTTTTGCCTTCTGTGCCCTCACTGCCCCACTGTACTGTGCCCGTGTTTTCTCCTGTTTTCTGTCCATTTTTGCCTTCTGTGCCCTCGCTGCCCCACTGTACTGTGCCCGTGTTTTCTCCTGTTTTCTGTCCATTTTTGCCTTCTGTGCCCTCGCTGCCCCACTGTACTGTGCCCGTGTTTTCTCCTGTTTACTGTCCATTTTTGCCTTCTGTGCCCTCGCTGCCCCACTGTACTGTGCCCGTGTTTTCTCCTGTTTTCTGTCCATTTTGCCTTCTGTGCCTCGCTGCCCCACTGTACTGTGCCCGTGTTTTCTCCTGTTTTCTGTCCATTTTGCCTTCTGTGCCTCGCTGCCCCACTGTACTGTGCCCGTGTTTTCTCCTGTTTTCTGTCCATTTTGCCTTCTGTGCCTCGCTGCCCCACTGTACTGTGCCCGTGTTTTCTCCTGTTTTCTGTCCATTTTGCCTTCTGAGCCCCTCGCTGCCTCTCTCCATTCCCGCCGCTGCGTCCCTGCGGCCCCGCCCCCTGACTGCCCATTCGCTGCCCCTGCCTCCCAGCTGCTCCTCCCTCCCACCTCCCCATATATGGCGGCCGCTGCGCGTGAGGAGAGCGACCCTTGACCTTGCCAGGTAGGTCGCTCCCCACCTCACAGCTCCGCCTGTGGTGTCCTGCCCGCTGCTGCTGCTGATAAGCTCGCCCCTCTGCCTGTGGCCTCGGTGCCCGTGTTTTCTCCTGTTTTCTGTCCATTTTTGTCTTCTGTGCCCTCGCTGCCCCACTGTACTGTGCCCGTGTTTTCTCCTGTTTTCTGTCCATTTTTGCCTTCTGTGCCCTCGCTGCCCCACTGTAATGTGCCCGTGTTTTCTCCTGTTTTCTGTCCATTTTTGCCTTCTGTGCCCTCGCTGCCCCACTGTAATGTGCCCGTGTTTTCTCCTGTTTTCTGTCCATTTTTGCCTTCTGTGCCCTCGCTGCCCCACTGTACTGTGCCCGTGTTTTCTCCTGTTTTCTGTCCATTTTGCCTTCTGTGCCTCGCTGCCCCACTGTACTGTGCCCGTGTTTTCTCCTGTTTTCTGTCCATTTTGCCTTCTGTGCCTCGCTGCCCCACTGTACTGTGCCCGTGTTTTCTCCTGTTTTCTGTCCATTTTGCCTTCTGTGCCCCTCGCTGCCTCTCTCCATTCCCGCCGCTGCGTCCCTGCGGCCCCGCCCCCTGACTGCCCATTCGCTGCCCCTGCCTCCCAGCTGCTCCTCCCTCCCACCTCCCCATATATGGCGGCCGCTGCGCGTCGCGCGCCGCTGCGCGCCAAAGGCGCACCTAAGGCAAGCCCGTCTGCGCCCGTCCGCGACTGGACCGCGCCCAGCGCCAGAACCCCTGGGCCGCGCGCCCCCGCTCCAGCCTCGAGGACCGACGCCGATACGATGCCACCACACTCCACGCTCTCAACCCCGGACGGACACACAACTGCTTCAAGGCCGCCCCGAAACGCACCCATGGTCCCTTCACCTGCCGGAACTGCAGCTACACCAGCCTCAGAGCCACCGAGGCGCCCGCCAAGAAGGACCTCAACCACCTCCGGTGCATCCTACTGAACACCCGCTCCGCACGCAAACACGCCGTCGAGCTCTGGGACCTGCTCGACACATCATCACCAGACGTCGCCTTCCTGACTGAGACCTGGATGAACGACTCCTCCGCTCCCGACATCGCCATAGCCATCCCAGACGGCTATAAGATCACCCGCAGAGACCGCATCAACGCAGTAGGAGGAGGAATCGCCATCGTCCACAAGAACACCATCAGGGTCTCGACCAGCACCGACGACACTCTCAGCACTGCCGAACACATGCACTTCCAGATCCACACGGACCCCAACACCACCCTTAGAGGCATCCTTGTCTACAGACCCCCTGGGCCCCGACCCCAGTTCAGCGACTCCATCGCCGACTTCATCAGCACGCACGCCTTGACCTCTACCGACTACATCCTCCTCGGAGACCTGAACTTTCACCTGGAGAACAACAACGACAGCAACTCCACCACCCTGATCGACAGCCTCGCCAACCTCGGTCTGAGCCAGCTCGTCACAACACCGACCCACTCCGCCGGCCACACGCTTGACCCCATCTTCTCCTCAAGCTCCCACGTCTCCTTCAGCCACACCACGGAACTCCTCTGGACCGACCACCGCTGCATCCATTTCACCTTCTAGAAACCCACCACACACCACCGCACCCAACAGATCCCACGCCGCTGCTGGAGCAAAGTCACCGAAGACCAACTCCGGGCAACCCTCGCTCTCAGCCCTCCCTCCGACCCATCCAACACCGACGACGCTGCCTGGAACCTCAGACGATGGATGGACGACTGTGCCAACACCCTCGCCCCACTGAAAAAGCTCACCTACAGTGACACCACCAAAAGAGCCAGCTGGTTCACCTCGGAACTCCTAGCTTCCAAGCGTACCTGCCGGAAACTAGAGAAGAAATGGCACAGTGATAAGACACCGGACAGCCACACAGCCCACAAAGACGCCATCCGTAACCACCACCACCTCATCAGGTCCGCCAAGAGAATCTCCTTCAAAGACCGCCTCGACAACAACGCACACAACAGCAAGGAGCTCTTCAACATCGTGAAGGAACTCTCCAATCCCAGCTCCAACACCAACGACATCCCGCCGTCGCAACCCCTGTGCGATTCCCTCGCCACCTTCTTTCACCGAAAGATCGCCGACATCCATGACAGCTTCAACACCCAGACAGCCCCAACTAAGATCGATGCACCAGACCCGCCACACACCATCGACCACGACCCTCTGCCAGCCTGGGCCAGCGTGAACATCGAGGACACCATCAAGACCATGAGCACAATACACTCCGGCTCCCCGTCAGACCCTTTCCCGCACCACATCTTCAACAAAGCCAGCAGCTCCATCGCACCCCACCTGTGCAACGTCATCAATCTCTCCTTCGAGACCGCGACCTTCCCAGAGAGCTGGAAACACGCAGAGATCAACGCTCTACTCAAAAAACCCAAAGCGGACCCGAGAGACCTCAAGAACTTCCGGCCCATCTCCCTGCTTCCGTTCCCAGCCAAGGTCATCGAGAAGATCGTCAACAAACAGCTAACCCGATACCGCGAAGAAAACAGCATCCTGGACCCATCCCAATCAGGGTTCCGCAGCAACCACAGCACTGAGACTGCCCTCATCGCCGCCACCGACGACATCAGGATCCTGCTGGACAATGGTGAGACCGCAGCCCTCATCCTGCTGGACCTCTCCGCCGCCTTCGACACTGTCTGCCACCGCACTCTACGCACACGCCTCCACGACGCAGGGATCCGAGACAAGGCCCTGGAATGGACCACCTCCTTCCTCGACGGCAGAACCCAGAGAGTCCGCCTCCCACCTTTCCGATCCGAAGCCTCCGAGATCATCTGCGGCGTACCCCAGGGATCTTCCCTCAGCCCAACACTGTTCAACATCTACATGGCCCCGCTCGCACGCATCGCCAGACAGCACGACCTCAACATTATCTCCTACGCCGACGACACTCAACTGATCCTCTCCCTCACCAAG
This sequence comes from Calotriton arnoldi, assembly GCA_963921515.1. NCBI lineage: Eukaryota > Metazoa > Chordata > Amphibia > Caudata > Salamandridae > Calotriton > Calotriton arnoldi. Next base: position 2,739,515 of record CAWUFW010001215.1, read on the forward strand.
GACCCCCTCGCCGCCAAAGCCAATCTCCATGAAGGAATGAAGGCCGTCGCCGATTGGATGAAGATCAGCCGACTAAAGCTGAACACGGACAAGACGGAGGTCCTCATCCTCGGCTCCAACCCCTCAGCCTGGGACGACTCCTGGTGGCCAACGACGCTGGGAGCAGCCCCGACACCCACCGACCACGCACGCAACCTGGGAGTCATCCTCGACTCAACGCTCTCCATGGCCAAGCAAGTCAACGCAGTCTCCTCCTCCTGCTTCAACACCCTCCGCATGCTTCGCAAGATCTACAGGTGGATCCCGACAGACACAAGAAGAACAGTCACCCAGGCCCTCGTCAGTAGCAGACTTGACTATGGGCAACCCTCTACGCGGGAGCCCCGGCCAAGCTCATCAAGCGACTGCAACGCATACAAAACGCCTCCGCACGCCTGATCCTCGACGTACCACGCCACAGCCACATCACCCCCCACTTGAGGAACCTGCACTGGCTCCCCGTCGACAGGAGGATCACCTTCAAACTCCTCATCCACGCACACAAGGCACTCAACAAAACTGGCCCAGCCTACCTCAACAGACGACTCTCCTTCTACGTCCCCAACCGCCAGCTCCGCTCCGCCAACCTCTCCCTCGCCACCGTCCCTCGCATTCGAAGAACAACCACCGGCGGCAGATCCTTCTCACACCTCGCCGCCAAGACCTGGAACACCCTTCCACTAAGCCTACGACAGACCCAAGACCTGCTGACCTTCAGGAGGCTACTCAAGACCTGGCTGTTCGACCAGTAGCAGCACCCCCCCCTTACCTCTCCCCAGCGCCTTGAGACCCTCGCGGGTAAGTAGTGCACTCTACAAATTCTGTGATTGATTGATTGATTGCCTCACCACCCCTCTTTTGCTATCCCATAACAACTGTGCAACACCCCTCAGGGGTGAGGTGAAGCATGGAGTACACAAAAACTCTATAGCTGAGTTCCTTTAACAGTAATATTTGTTCAGGAGGAAGATGCGTCTCCTGGAGACAAACAATTTGCGGTTTAAGAGTGTATAAGTCTTCCCAGGCTATCTTGCGCATATGAGGCACTTTAACACCATTAATATTCCATGAGAGCAAATATGCAAATGCTGACCAAGACGCCTGTCATTACTAGTCATAATCACAGTAAGTCAAACCCACCAAGCTTCCACCAAAGACAACGTATATCTGTGACCCCTCACCCTGAGACTGAGCCCCAGAGTCAATTGTTCCACTTTTTCCTCACCGCTGATTTTTTCTCCAATTTTTACTCCCAAAGCTTTCAAACCTCCAAGCAAAAGACACACCCACACACCCAAGCTTGCACCCCATGGTCCCCCACTCCCTCCTCTCAAACCACAGCTAAGAAGTCCCCCCTCCACTCCCATGCTATGCACTGAAAGAAGGGACATCATTCAGAAAACCCAAAACCCAAACTTATTCGCTTAATGGCTCAAATTACCGGATAGGCACAGGGCCTTCTCCTAGTGTATCTTAATACACAGAGCAATACAACCCCCAACAATTATCCAAATGAGACATTTAGCCAATAAGTGATACCCCCTAACCCCTTCGGGAGGAACCCTCCCATACCAATTCATGAGATATCACAAATTATGTAAAGAGCAGCACATTTTCAGAGAGCAGCATTCCTGAGAGCCATCCTGCATTGAAAAAGGGAAAAAAAGGAAAAAAATAAGACAAAAGAATAGATGCTAATTTCCCAGGCTGCCATTTGGCTAACAGCTCCAAAACCTTTGGCCCATCATAACAGAAGTAGGTATGACCACCAAATGTAATCCGCAATTTTGCTGGTTCCATAAGAGAAACTGTCGCCCGATCTTCTGTAGAGCTGGGATATGTCCCTGAAGCTGCCACCGCTGCACCACTGTTTGATGACAGACCGAACAAATAATTCAGTCCCACAGGCCCTGATAGGTGGCTTAGGTGGGACTGCTCAATGGAGCTCCTGTCGCAGTAAGAAATTCCCAACATAGAGAATGGCGCCGGGGTAGCGGTGAGATCCGCCCTTGCTGGGAGACGTGAAAGGAAAGCGATGTGCCCTCTGTATCATGCTATCCATGTCCCAATCACTTAATGTAGGAATAGATTCACTAAAAAGACGGACATCATAGCTTCTAGGGTCATCTCCTTCCACCCCCTCCGATATGCCCAAAACTCTCATGCTATTTCTTTGTGATCTATTTTCCAGGTCTTCTGCCTTGGACGAAAGTCTAGGCAGCTGAGAATCGTACTGGTGGACAGATGATTGATTCTCTCTGACTACCACCCTAAGGGTGACCTGGGAGGTCTACACTTCTGTTGGGCATGTTTGAATAATGTACATATTCTTTGACAGCTTTCTCAGAACTGCCTGAGTCTTTAAATGGGCTGTCTTCAGTGCAAGAGAATCTTTCCTATATTCTTCCCTATATTTAATTCTGTCCCGTAATGATCGCAAAGCAGCTCATCCTCCTCTGGTGAGAAAGCAGGGTCAAGGACTCCATGTTCAAAAGCAGACGTAACTTAATCCTCCAGTTGAGTAGCAGTCAACCCCCCAGGACCATTTAGGCTGGGTCAGATAACCGGGGAAGCAGTGGAGTCTGGAGCCTCCAAGAGCAGGAGGCGTCTCATAATAAGCTCTGGTCGGACAGCCCGATATTGATCATCAGTGTCAGAGAGTCTGACAGAGAAAAAAAAGACTCCTGAGTTTCTGCCCCTCTGGCGAAAATGGCCAGAGGAGCTGAAACTTCCAGAGCGGCAGCTTCCCCCAGCAGAGAAGTTTGTGAGGTATGGATCCATATATTTCCCAGATCGAGCTGTTGGTCATTCCTTACATCAACATTATCCTCCTTAGTCACCTTCTGCTGAGCCCAGAGAACATCAGTCAAGACACAGGAGGATTCCACCGCACCTGAGACAATGTGGTGTTAAAGATTAAGGGGGCAGAACTGTCGCTAGCTGATAACTCCTAGATCTACCCGAGCCATAAGCATTATTCTCTGCTGGCAAAAGCCACTTCCTTCTAAGTCTTTGGGGGGTGAGAGGGCCAGTTGCCACCGGCTGCCCACCCCCCACCTTTACTACCCCCTTGGCCAGCATGCCAGCCAATATATAGTAGATCACAGAGAAAAAAAGCCAAGAATTAAGCAGCCACATAGAGGTTACCTATGCATTTATCCTGCAAAAGTCAGTGCTCTATACAAAGTTGCAACAATATAGCGATCTGGATGTCAGTCCGTCTGGAGACTGCAAGAGAGACAATGTAACAAACGCCGTCCAGACGCCTCCTTCAGCCCGCCGCCACTGCTGATGCCCCAGTGGCTCGAGGACCCACTCACATCACGCAGCTCTTCCACCGAGAAACAAACGGCTTCAGGACAGAGGCACCATTCTCCTCATGGCTCTAGACCATTGGAGGATGCAGACACCACTCCCCTGCCACTGCCCTACTATCTGAGAGCCTGCTGCTACTGAACGTGTGGTCAAGCAGAAAAACGAAGAAAGATCTGCCGAGTTGCAGCCCCCTAGATGAGGCAGGTAGGCGAGAGAGCAGGGTTTAGTGGACTGATACCTTCAGATGCATTCAAGGGGGCCAAGGGATTGTCCGTGCCTAGCCGTGATCCGCCATCTTGGATGCTATGTTTGAACTTTCTTTATAAGTGAGAACTGGTACCAGGCCATCTTTGTTTTTTGGGCTTGTGTTCTTTGAAAGTGAGGTTGCTGTCCAGGGTGAAACAGTGAAATTTGGGGTTAAAAGCCGTAAAAGTTTATGTCCTTGAGCCAGGTTTGTACTGTATCTTGTTTCCTGTTCAACACAAATAACTGGAATATTCCCTTGGTTGAGTTGAGCTTCAAGAAGGCACTGAACATCCAGCTGGCTGATATGAACGCAGTGTTTATAAAAAAAATGTAAAAAAACAGCCCTTAACTGGGATGAAGTTGGCCCCTTATCCCTATCTGCCGTTGTGCCACTGTACCTCCTGCATTATTGAAATCTATGCCCCTACAAAGGAGATTGTTGGAAAAGGGTGCAAGGGCTGGTTGCTATGACCACAGATACTAGACAAATGGTTAACTACTTTTAAAAGGCTTCATGATGATCTTTAATGAATGTGGAATACCGAGAAAGTTAGATTTGGTGGTGGCTGAGATTAATGAGGATAGCTGCTTATGCAGCTTTTGAATATTTTCGTCTTTCCTCTTTTCATTTTCACAGAATTCAAGCTCTGTCCATTTATTGAGGGTGAAAATTATCATTTCTGTAAATTGTGACCTTTAACAAAATGTTCATTTGCTATGCGAAGTCGAACCCTCCAGACATGGCCAAATATAGACCACAACCTGTGAACACTTCAATTGTTGGAAACGTACTCAATATAGAAATATAAGGGTGAGAAAAACCTTCCATTATTTGGTAAGGTAAGCTTACTGCAGATTCAACTGAAGGTTTTCCTTGTGATTATCCAACTGATGCTCTCACATGGATATCATAATGGGGAGATAATGGGATTTGCTTTGACCAGTTTCATTATACTGTGTTCTGCCAGAATATATTTTTTCATGAGGGGGAACTTTGTCACTAGCATTGCGACATTGGGGCCGATTCCGATTCCGGCCGGAAATCTCTCCGACCGAGCCGGACCCGGAGAGAATTCCGACCGAATCGGACCCTAGCAGTCCGACCGGACGAGTACGATGCATTCGCATGCTATCGGACTCGAGTCGGTCGGACTCCCATTGAAGTCAATGGGAGCCGGTCGTACAATGCGTACGCGGGCTCCCATTGACTCAATGGGTGCGAGGCGGACAAGGGCGCCCCCTACAGCGTGTACGCGTCCATGCACATCGCGGCGTACATGCACAGGTAGGGGGGACCCATGGGTCCCCCCTGTGTGCGACTCGCGCGCCTACGCGTACAGGGGGGTCCGACGCGGACCCCCAAAGTCCGGCTCCGACAGCTTTTCCGAGCCGGACGGCGCGAGTCGGTCAGACTGCTCGCGGCGCGCATCGTGCTTACCCGGCCGGGAAACGTCTCCATAGCGCGGTGCGAGTCGTGTCCATGCGAGTCGGTCGGAGCGTGTTGAAGCCGCGTTCGAGTCGGTCGGCGATTTCGCGGGTGCTTGCATCGTACTCGCTCGGCCGGACCCACGTACGATTCGGTCGGGAAACAGGGCTCCGAATCGGATCCGGTGAATGCGAATCCGATTCGGAGCACTACCGGCCGAGATCGGAATCGGCCCCATTGTGTTTTGTTCAGTGAATAGCAACAACGTCTGTGCTGAAGGCAGGGTTTCTCAACAAGCAATGGGCAGTACTTGACCTTGCAGAACAAATGATTTTATTACTCAGCCACATTGCTTGATGCACAAAATATCAGTGCTCCAACATGGCCCCAAGACATATTATGTTTGCATCCCATATTATCTTGCAAATCTTTACCTGCAGGTGAAATGTCCCACATAACATTTTTGTGGGATATTTTTCCTGCTTAAACTTTGTGAGATAATTTTCTGAAAAAAATTTAATTTCTTATGAACTTTCACTAGCAAATGTAGTTTTTTCACCTGCTGTGTTTTTATTTAAAGTTTGACAACTGTGTGAAATTGAAAAATCTGATGAACTTTTATATAGTTGGCAGAACTAGTTTTACAATGTTCACACATCCCTAATAATTAAGCCTACAGTTTTCCTCATGGAGTAAATGTTTCCATATTCAAGTGGCCATGCCTTCCACAGGCTATGGGGCACCCACTGGACACAATGTTTCCCATTAGTCACGATTTAGGGTTGGGTATCAGTTGTGCCTTTAAACAAAGGAACCATATCAGCTAGAAGATTTTGATACAGTAACTTTATAAAGCTCGAAAAATGACCCACGAGGGTTATACCAAATACAAGGATGACATCTAATTAAAATGAGGAAGAAGAAGAGAAGTGGCAAGTCTTATGAGATTTTCTGAAGATAAAAAAATTGGATTGACCGTTGACATCCAAGGAAAGATTATTCCAAAGTTTAGGAACCAAAGTGGAAAAGGCATATCTACCTACTAAGTGAATAGTGTTGTAACAGGTGTGCCTAAGAAGACATGTCCAGATACGTTCATTTCCTGGTGCAAATGCACAAAGATGTACAAATTATTCTTTTGAGCACTGAGATTCAATGAAGCTTGATTAAGAATGTGATCTTTACAGGAGAGATCTAGGATGAGATTCACTGACACGGTTTGCATTTGTTATCATAACAGAAAGCATATTTAGGTAGACCCACATACAAAGTAACAACAGAGCTAAAGCAAGACTATATATACATACTTACATTGATGTTTTCAGCAGAAGTGGAGCAGAGGAAATATTAGTTTACACATGTTGAGACAGAACAAACAGTTGAACATGAGTTTGTTGACATGAGGTTAAAAAGAATGAGATTTTTAAAAATGATGCTAGATTGCTGGGGGGGGGGGGGGGCTATAATTGAGGCCATGCCAGTGTGCCCTCAGTTGCTACAGCAGATGGACAAGCATGAGTTCCTGAATTTAGCTGGCAATGAGTTTCAATATGTTAAGGTTTTAACAAACGTATTAAGGCTCTTCCAAGTAGTGACAGGTGCATTCTGGAACAATGGCTGTGTGACAGCATACTGAGAATTTGGGTGTCTTTGGCCGAACTATAAAAACTACGATAATCCATGTGAGGTTTGCTAAAGGTTCTACAGACATTAAAAATAGTTAGAATGTGTGTGAAGTCTTGTGGAATACTGCTGATCAGATCCTTGAAGTATGACCGGAAGGGAGGAATAGAAACTTCTTGATCATGGTCTGTCTGGAAGACTGCCGGTAAGCCGAAGGCACAGTTTTTTACCTTAGCTTTAGAAAGAAAATCAAACTAATTGGGGTGGGTCAAAGGCCAAGGGAATTATGGAGGTCTAGAATCATGACAGCAGCTCTGCCTCCACTACCACAAGTCATCTGAAGGTCATCAAAAGTGGCCACCAGGACAGAGGTAGTCCTGTGTATATGTTGCAAACCTGTCTGGGCAGGATCCAATCAAATGTTGGTTTCAATAAAGTATAAAAGCTCATAATTTACTTGGCTGTCACATATTTTGATTGTACTTAGTAGGAGTGAAATGGACTCATAGCTTGCTAGAATGCTAGTGCTGGCATCTGGAATTTTATCTTTTTTTTCTAGGCAGGTGGAACGCATGCATGACTAGAATTATCTGTGAGATTGGTTGCTGAGGTAGTAGCCACTGTTTTAAGAGCTCAGTCAAGTATCTGCGAGAGAGTCTTGAGTTTATCCAGAGTAATGCCCCCATTAAATTGGGAAACACAAGTATACACCAGAGAGCAGGCCCTTGACAAGGAGTCAGCTTCTTTAGTCATAGTGGTTGGTTTTGTGAAGCCAGTGATTCTGATCAAATCAAGAATATTTTTCAGGGACTGAATTCTAAGGATGGTATGAAAGTGGTACAAGCCTTTATTCTTGGTTTCTTTTCTTTGTTCAATAAACAGAATGGATATGTGCAGTGGGCCTGATTCACAGAACTAACTTACGTCAAAAACGTAAAGTTAGTACTTTTGGTATTCACAGAATACACTTACTCATTTTGGTATTCACAGAATGAACTTACTCATTTCGGTATTCACAGAAGTTAGTAGTCCTAACTTTAGGACTCCTAAATGCCTTCTGTGAATACGAAAGTCTTAAAGTTAGGATTTTCTCAGTTTAGGGTAGTAAAGTTAGGAGTCCTAACTTTACTACTCCTAAACTGAGAAAATCCTAACTTCAAGACTTTCGGTAGTCACAGAAGGCATTTAGGAGTCCTAAAGTTAGGAGTCCTAACTTTACGACTCCTAAACTGGAGAAAATCCTAACTTCAAGACTTTTGGTATTCACAGAAGGCATTTAGGAGTCCTGAAGTTAGGAGTCCTAACTTTACTACTCCTAAACTGAGAAAAATCCTAACTTCAAGACTTTCGGTATTCACAGAAGGCATTTAGGAGTCCTAAAGTTAGGAGTCCTAACTTTACGACTCCTAAACTGAGAAAAATCCTAACTTCAAGACTTTTGGTATTCACAGAAGGCATTTAGGAGTCCTGAAGTTAGGAGTCCTAACTTTACTACTCCTAAACTGAGAAAATCCTAACTTCAAGACTTTTGGTATTCACAGAAGGCATTTAGGAGTCCTGAAGTTAGGAGTCCTAACTTTACTACTCCTAAACTGAGAAAAATCCTAACTTCAAGACTTTCGGTATTCACAGAAGGCATTTAGGAGTCCTAAAGTTAGGAGTCCTAACTTTACGACTCCTAAACTGAGAAAAATCCTAACTTCAAGACTTTTGGTATTCACAGAAGGCATTTAGGAGTCCTGAAGTTAGGAGTCCTAACTTTACTACTCCTAAACTGAGAAAAATCCTAACTTTAAGACTTCCGGTATTCACAGAAGGCATTTAGGAGTCCTAAAGTTAGGACTACTAACTTCTGTGAATACCGAAATGAGTAAGTTCATTCTGTGAATACCAAAAAGTACTAACTTTACGTTTTTGACGTAAGTTAGTTCTGTGAATCAGGCCCAGTATGTTTACCAACTAATAACAACAGCACAGCTGACCTCCTTCCCGGCTCTAAATATAGTTGACATCAGGTCCATCCTACTTTTCATAAAATCTGGCTCCCCAATGGATTCAGCCCCACCTGATGTCCTACTAAAAGCAGGCAACATCATTTTACCAATTTTAATGAAGAGCCTAAATACCTCTCTGACCACTAACATTGTTCTCCTTGTGTGGAAACATGCTATAGTCAAATCTCTGCTTAAGAAAATGCATGCAGATCCTTTGGTAGTAGAGAATTACAGACCAATCTCTCTGCTTCCAATAGCCAGTAAAACTTTAGAGAAACACACCTTTCTAATTTTTGGGAAAATTATGCCATCCTTCATCCTACTCAGACAGGAAACAGGACTGAGGTTGCATTGTTAGCAACTACTGAAGAGCTCCGGGCCATCCTGGATCGAGGTGGCGCAGTGGTCATGATTATTCTAGATGTCAGTGCTGCTATCGATACTGTCTCTCACTATATTGTGGCTCAAAGACTGGAAAATGCTGGCATTTCTGGCTCTGCCCTTAAATGGCTCAAGATTTTTCCGAAACACAGAACCTTTCAGGTTCATGATGATCCCTGTCTCCCAGCCAATTATTCTATTGAATGCAGAGTTCCACAGGGCTACTCTTTAAGCCCAGCTCTCTTCAATGTTTATGTCCTCCCATTGGCAAGAATAGTACAGGCCCATGGCTTGGATCTTGAATCATATGTTGAGGATACTCAATTGATCCTAGTGCTTACCCCTGATTCTCAGCAGGCATCCAGGGTCTTAAATGTCTGCCTTAAGGAAGTAACAAGATGGATGTCCGACAGCAGCCTCAAACTTATTGGTGGGAAGACAGAGGTGCTGGTTGTCAGCAATAACATGTCCTGTTGGAGAGAATTGTTCTGGCCTCAATGCTTTGGGGAGCGACCAGTACTCTCCACTGCAGTAAAAAGCCTCCGCTTCTGGGTGGACAGTAAGCCCACTATAGAAACCCAAGCCAAGAAACTCTCCACAACGTGTTTCGGACTATTGCAACACTAAGAAAACTCATGCATTGACTACCACCCTCTTCCAAAAGGGTGATTAGTCAGGGTTTAATTAATTTCCGTCTTGACTACGGCAACTCCCTATTCCTGGGAACTCCTCAATATGTCCTAAAACACCTACAAATCATTTAGAATGTGGCAGCACGCTTACTCTTCAAGCTCCCCAAACACCAGTCAGCAGCTCCAGTGTTGGGAGCATTGCATTGGCTCCCAATACAAAAGAGGATACATTTCAATGTTCTTTGCATGAGTGATCCAAGGAAAAGGCCCCCTTCTGATTCAAAGAATACTTTGCCCTTACAGGCCTAAGAGATCATTACGTTCTGAGAACTCCTTTCTGTTGACCTTCCCTAAGGTCAAAAAGGCTATGTGTGGCAGCCATTCCATTGCCTTTCTGACTACTAAATTATGGAACACCCTTCCTGCCAAATCTGAGACTGGCCCACCCAGAATTCTCTTTTAGGATAATCCTAGACTCATCTATTCTAACTCTGGCATGGCTTGCCAAAGCCTTGCAGGTGTGCTAGTCTCAGAGCCGGGAGGCCTTTCGGTGTAGCTGTGTGCTACACAAGACATATAGAATAGAATAGAATAGACTAGAATAGAATAGAATAGAATAGAAGAGAAGAGAATAGAATAGACTAGAATAGAATAGAATAGAATAGAATAGAATAGACTAGAATAGAATAGAATAGAATAGAATAGAATAGAAGAGAATAGAATAGAATGTCAGGCATGTGCAAAAGGAGTTAGTTTGTAAATCATAACTTGTCTATCTCTCCGTTAACAAAACAATCAAGATATTAAAAAACGATTGTCACTTTTGGTATGAAAGAAACTTGATACATTTTTGCACAGATCTACAGGAAGAAGGATAGTGCAGGATCCACAAGATGGAGCAGAAACTGCTCTAATGACAGTGAGGGTTTCCTTAGCAGTATTGAAGGCGGAGTCAATACAATTAAATAGAACAAAGAATAAGCCATTTTAATATTCATTATCAGAATTTGAGAGTCTGAAAGTGAGAGGTTTTAGTAAATGGATTTGGGCCTGTGGGGGGTCTCTAAAAGGGGAATGGCCAATGTTTTTTGGGTCATGGTTTAAACAAGTAAATAGTGTGTCAACCGAACAGTATTTTGGTTCCCTGAGCTTTATTTTATTGCTTCCAGATGTATAACACAACAACGTATATACACTGAAAACCAGCCTGGACTATTGGCTATGGGTGTTAGCTGTTTAAGAAAAATTAATAACAACAATAATTTTCTTGTAAATATTATTGAAAACTTTTCAATTTTGAAATTGTGAGAGTGTGGATTAAACATTACTGAGGCCTGTGGAATGGGTAGTGGTCTTCAGAGTGTCTCCATGATGCCCGATTTGTTCACTTTGTTAGATGTGTAAGCCCTTTTTCTCTCCATTAAATGCACTTCCGCAAATCTCCTTCACATCACAATCCCCCAAATACACACTGCACCCACTCACCTGTATTTTCTTTCACCTTAGCCTTATCAATATTTTAACAAATGTGTACCTCTCTTACACAAATTTGCACGCAAACACAATTGCAGCTGGAATACGTGACCATTGTTCTGTGCGCTCAGCAGAGAGGCCAAGGATTGGATAACCATGTATTTTGAACACCTTTTTGACCTACTGACAGGCATTGTGAGAAACTTGCATTGTCTTCAACCTCATTTCCAGAGCCCTCAATTGTGGCCTGGAATAAAATATCTAGAAGGAATGCAGTTTAAAGTATGTACTATTCAAGAGTAATATGCTGCACCAAAAACAAAATACAGAAACTCAACATCCTGGAAATAGCTAAATCTCGTAGATAATGTGTAAAACGTGAAATATAAACAGGAGCTGACATGGATTACCTTAACGTTTTTTACATTCATTGTTCAGAAAGGACAAGAATAAAGGGTCCGATAGGGACTTGTTTCAATGTCTCTTTTTAATTACTAAGGGTTCTGAAATCTGGAGGAACCAGCCCACTTAAAACGCTGATGCCTGATTCGATCTCCATATTACATATTTAGATAGTACTTGGGGGAGTGGGGAAATTCAGAATTTACATCTGGTAGAACAGTTTTTACTGTGAAAGAGAAGAAATCAGCAAGAGGTTGATATGTTGAAGTGAATATGATCAGTGCCTGCGGTTTCTCACAACTATCCGGGTAGCACTTTTACCTTTCAGAATGGGAGGGTTCTACGTCTGTCAACTACACCCACTCTTACGCCTGTTGCATTATACCTGGCTTTACCTGTACTCAGTCCTTCTGCACACATTAGCTGCAGTATTCCCAGCATTGATTATAAACATGGCGAGCGAGAGCGCAGAGGGCTTGGGTAGGAAGGGTGGAAGGATATATTTAGCTCTGATCTCACTGTGAAGGTGCATCATTTGCATTTTGAAATTTTATTCTTTCTGCAGACAAAAACTGGTTCCATGTCTGTCCTTGAAACAACCTTGATAATGTAGCTGAATGCTGTTAACATCTGGGATTGTGCTCCAGGAGTTTGCATGTTCTGTGCTCGGTCTGTCCAGTGCAAGGCGAATCATCCTGCCATGCACAGAGCAACCAGACTGCTTTTCAAGGCAACTGGGAAACTCATAATTGCAGGGGATGATCTCAAAATGTACCAGGAGCTCAGTTTTCATCCACTGGTCCAAATTGCCAACTCTCTTAGTTGGAAAGTCATGCTCACATTCCATGGCCAGTGTAATCTGCCAAAAACAACTTAAGCGGAGCTTGTCTTGGCATCCTTTCAAAATCAAGGCCCCAACAGCGTAACTAAAAACATTTACACAGCTGGACCCCAATCACCCTATTTTCTAAGCGTTCGTCAGGACTAAAAGCTGCAGGTCAGTCAGTGATTGCTCTCACAGGTTGTGTGTCTATTTCCATGCGAGCTTCTATCCGTCTATTAATTGTAAAAATACACTTACAAGTGGGTGGTCTCTCTGTCGTGATTGTGAAAACAAAGCACAGCCTCGTGTCGAGGGTTAAGCACATCCAACCTGAGTTCGGTAGATCAATACACACTGCTCCCGGGGATGCGCACGGTGCTGTGACTGATATGCAACAGTGGAAACAAGTTCCTGAGAATGGGAGCAGCCTGTAGAAATCACAACAGAAGGCCCCAAACAAGGAACACAACTTGAAACTGAAGGCACCGATACAATGAAAATTTGCTCCGTAGGAAAGAGCCACACTAATTTAAACAAGCATTGACAAAGCCTGTCGGTCTGGCATCGGAAGCTGACCTTGTTTGTGGCTTTCCCCATGATTATTTTCTTTCTGAGTGGTTTTGTATCAAGACACTCACTATATGAAAACCCACATAGCCTTAAAGCCAAAATGTTTATATTTTTATGTAAAAGTATGCTGTGCAACGGTAAGGCCTGGAACTGAATCGTGCTACTTATTGTGGGATGTGCACGTGCGGAATGCAGACACTCAGGTAAGCCAATGGCTGGCGTGGGCTGACCTGCGCCCCATGCTGTGGTGGACTGAAGCAAAATGTGAATGAAACTACCGCAGACCAAGGCAGGAAGAGGGATGACATTTAAGCCCCTGTTAGTAAATAGATTTATACATTTATATTTAAATCAAAGTCTTAACACCAGACCTGAAAATAAATGATGATACACCATACAGCTTACAACATTGAAATACAATTCAATGCGATCGTACATTCATAATTTTCGTTTTTTTTACCTGTCTGTATATTTTTGATCGGGAACTCCGAATATAGGTCTACACATTACAACATTACAACATGCTTGTAAAATGATTTCAAGCTTAAATGTATTAATACATACACATAAATATGGTGTGCATTTTTCGAAAATGGAACAGAACAACATTAATGAAGAGGGACATGTTGGCAGAGAGACAGAAACAAATTTAATTTTTAGACCCAGACAAGCGGACAAAAATATTTGGAAGATAATGAAGGGGATACTGATGGGTAAACAAAGGACCATTGGTCGGACTACATGTACCTGCAAACGTCTAACTTACTGCAATGTTTTGTTGCATTCAAGTGTATGAGGAGCTGCTTTTGTTCCAGCATGGACCATATTTAGTGGTGCAAAGAATCTGAACGTTCTAAATTGCAAACTGAGGAGCACATTTATCAAGAAATCACGCAGCTCAGCAAGCCAGCTTGCTGTGCTGAACTGATTGATAGGAAAATACGGTTTAGCCCTGTCTTTTCCTTACGCTCGTGCACAATGTGCTGCCTAGGGCCAATGGTGCAAGGGTGCCTGCATTGTAAGCAGGATTGTTTTTGTTGGACACCCTACTGCACAAAAACAATCCTCTGAGGCATTTTCCTCTGTGTGTGCTGTGTGCATACAGAATGCCTCCCTAGGGCAGAGTAACACAACGCAGTGATTTGCGCTGCATTTCATTACTCTATATTTATCATTCCACTCAGGGCCACGCTAGGTGGCCTTGCATGACTGGATAAATGTAACGTAGTTGTGTCACCCTTGCTCCCCCTTGCGTGGCACAAGGGTGATGCAACTCTTTGATAAATATGCCCCAGAGACTTTTTGAATGTTGCGCTTCTGCCGATGAGTTGCTGTTTCAGTATAGAATTCATAAAACAAGGAGCATACTTTTGTCGCAGTACACTTCTTAAGAGTGGCTTATTCTTCTGACAATTGACTGTTTCTACTATACAATAGAGGATGAAGTCTCAGCAGTAACAATCAGAGATCCGAAATTTGTCTTCATTGACAAGCTACATATCTCTGATTGGGAGCCCGCGTATTTTCGCAGCCGTTCTTTGTTGGGGGCCATTACTAACCATTACTGCTGAGACTTCACACTCTATTGACCACAGCTATAACAGTGCACACCGAACACAATGTATTTATATTGGTGGCCCTCCCTCAAAAACAAATTCTTCATATAGGTCTGGCTGTTCGGCCTGCACAGGTCAGCACACAACGTATCGTGCCTAATGAACCTTGGTCTACCACTATCGAAATAGGCCACACTCCAGTGACACAACCATCCCCAGGATATCCTTCAGCCCTGATGAGACCCTAGCATCAGTGTCATCAACATCAATAGGAGACAGACCGTATTCGTGTGCAAGGAACACATTGTGTATTTACCTTTTGTGTCACATAATTCAAACAAGCATTGACATAGCCAATAGGTCTCGCTTTTGGGACCTTATAAGTATTTAGTTATGCAGCACAATATCCTTGGTGCAACAACATCAACCGTTGCATGGCTAAACACTTATAAGGTCCCAAAGGCGAGACCTATTGGCTATGCCAATGTTTGTTATCCCTTCTGTTCTCCTCGTGAGTATGTTCCTCATTCGAAGCTCTGCCCGTGCATGCCCTCTTGGTGGTTCTTCGGCTCATTCGTTACATTTTGCCAGGGCTACTTTATTAAGCTTTCATAGTTCATTTTAGACACTGCACCACCAAGTGTAGTGGTTTTTTAACATACAGATTCCCACAGGAGTAACTATACGGTGGCCATCCTTGAGCAGCACAAGTAGAATGGGAACCAGCGTCGCCTACACCAACTCCTGCTTTTACGTGAGTGACCCATTCTAAGATATTCCTGACGGATGAGAAGACTGGTCCAAATCACTCCTCTCCACACCAGTGCTCTCAAACATGCTCCATGCAGCATGTGATGCCTAGATCATTGTCAATAGGGAGCAGAACAATATAACTTCACTGCCTTTTTCAGTGAAAAACCTCAATTTAGACACAAATGTAGCTTTCCTGTCACATTTTTAGTCCCTTCCTGGCATACTTCACTTTTAAAACCAAGAATTAGCTAATCAAACTGCTGAATGTTTGCCTGAAAAGGGGATAAGTGTACATTACATTCTGTGGAAATGTTCTACACAAATTCAGAATTCCCAGGAAAACAGTGAAAATGTCCATGGACTAGAGACTGATCATTATGCTCAGTGCGAGACAGTCCTTTAATTTTCAGACTATAGGGCAATCAAAATGGCCGTGTGCCTCAAAGCATAGAGGCATAAATATGTTACACAATAAACTGCCACCTTGGTGCGTTAGGTGGCAATTTAGCACCACGGCATGCACAACAGGGCTGGCACCAAAGTGTGCTTCAGCCGTGACGTCACAGGCAGCATCCTCTCGGAGAGCCGCTCGCTCTTCTGTAACACATGCGAGCAGCGCCATTCATCCCTGGGTCGGATCCTGTTGCCAGCGTGAGAAGAAAGTGTTTCGATAAATGTGGAGGTATTCAGGCATATTGTATTCATACAAGCCACTCAGCTGGTAGCTTGTAAAAAAAAAGAATCAATTTGCCGGGAGATTTATCTGCGCCACTTGTTTAGCGTAACAGAGACTCAAAGAGCAGCTCAGCAACCAACAAATCACCTCACTGTAAAATACATTTAACAACACACACTGAGGAGACACTAACGTTTTAATATAAAGCTGCTGGGATGGAAGCATTACAAAGACAGAATTCGTTTTGTGTTCTCCGTTTACACTTTTATTCAAGGCCGTGAAACCACGGAGTGCTAACAGCGAAGGGAAATAAAACAAGCGCTGAAAGACAAGCGCGGCCCCGCAGCCGCGAAAGTTAAAGCGACGCGCAGCATTTACCTTACGGGAGCGAGCAGCAACAGGCGCGATAATTGCTAACAGATGGTGCCGCTGTTCGCTCCCGCAAGGGAAACGCCATACATGCACGAGTACTAATAGGAAACAGTGCAAAACATGCACGAGTTTCAACAAAATCCCGGAGTGATTCCAAGAGGTCACTCCAAACAGAGCTTGCGCGCTGCGTAGGCGAGACCTAAAAAGGACTGGCTGTCTCCTGAGAGAAACCTATTTGTTGTTCATACTCAGCCAAATGATCACGTTTTCTTTTTCTGGTCCTGGTCTATCACTTTGGGTGCTTCATTAAATCTTTTCACCACTCACTTTATTGTAAATATAATGAGATTTGTTTTTTCATGTTTTTCTAAATAAAACTTTGGTTCAGCTTAATCGAATTGGATAAAGAAATGATGGAATACTGGTTGTCAGGTCATTATTCAATCTTGTAAAAAGATTAAAGGCCTGATGACGTGTTTGGGCATCTTGGAGCGGGCCGCCATGCCAGCGCCTGCTCCAAGACCGCCAAACCTGTAGTCATTCCGCCTGCCAGATCACGAGTTGTAACCCTGGAGGGCGGTCCTGCGGAGGCAGTGCCTTTCTAAGGTTCATAGGAGACCCTTAGAAAGGCACAGCCATAGAAGCGCAGCAGCCCGTTCCTGCACGGACAGATATGCACAACGTTGTACTTTCTATCTGTGCATGAACACGGGGTTTACAAATACAGGTAGGCACAACATGTTCCCTCCTGCATGCACCCCTATGCACAGAGGCAACAGGGGGCCCTGTAGGGCCTCCTCAGTTTCATCACTGCCATGAAAAGGGTTGCAGTGAGGAAACTCGTAATATGCTTGGCAGTGTCAAAGCAGCACTGCCAGCATATTACAGCCTCACACCGCTGCACCACTGCCACAGGATCAGGGATCCCTGGCGGTTGCAGCGGTCCTGTGGCGTTCCCACTGTCGTATTTGTAATACGGTGGGTGGACCACCAATCTGGTGGTCCAGGGACTGCCACCACCGGTTCAGTGGTCCAATGGACCACTGAACTTGCAATTAGGCCCTAAATCTTTAAAGAACAAATGTCTGCCCTATTATAACTTATTTTGAACAGATTAATTCTGCGTAATCACATTGTATTGAAAATGAATTCCAAGTGAACACCTGTTCTTAGTTGCTACGTTTATACCCAAGTTCACGTGGTCTTTTTGTGTTGCTCTTGTTTCTATTGCACCAGGCCCAGGCACCAAAGAAAAAATGACCCCAATTAGTGAATTAGAAAGTTAAAAAAGTGGCCCATGATTGCAAATCCGGGCAGTTTTAGTCTTGTAAAGATGTTCTATAAGTGTTTTGCAAGGCATGCTTACTGCAGGCAATGTTTGTTTTAATATCAGGAAATCAACAGTAAAAACCAGCCCAGCAGACCATATAACAGTCCCAGAAACAGCCAAAATGGGCCACACAATGTCCTGTCAGGCGAGCCTATCAGGAACTGACTGATTGCCCTATAAGCCAATCTGACCCTCCATCAGGCTTATCATAGTGGTCCTCGACAGGAAAAAATGACATTAGAATGCACACCCTAAATAGGAAGGATGATCTGACATCTGTTGACTGACGGATGGACCAATAATAGGCCATCGGTCAATCGTTTCCAGCGTCGGAGCCAGTGGAGAATCTGCGGGCGGAAGCCTGCCAGGCCACCCAACTCGTAATAAAGTGGGCTTACCACCAGTTTGGTGAACAGTTTGTGGCAGAGTACCCTGTCCGTCAATCCGTAATAAAACCCTGTATCTCTGAAATGCAATAGAGTAAATATTGTACCACAGCTATGAATATACCAGAAGGATGCTTTCATGGAATTGATGAACATATAAAAGAAAATTCTGTATTCTCAAACTTGTTAGTCAATAGAAAGTGAAATATTTTTTAAAGAAAGTAATTAGATATTCTAATGGCAAGCAGGTAGGATGCCCTTTTGTAAAATACAATGTTATTTATGAAGTCAATTATGTTGAGTTATAATAGAAACTCTAAAGGTTCTAAAAGCTACCCTCTAAATCTGAAAATCGCATCTTTCAACCAATGAAAACAACTTTCAAAAAGAAAATCTAAACCCCCGAAAGGCCAGAGCCACCATGGTTTACTTTTCTCGTTTCCCTCCGAACTGTTGGTGAGAGTGTCATGATGCTATCTGAATTTAAGTGGTTACAATGATACTTGTACTTGGCACATTCTGCTGACCGAACTTAGATAAAACTCCATGAGATCAATCTGTGCTAAGATCTGAGCTCGCTGTCGGAGACCTACCTTTCAGTGAATAGCCGAGGTAACAAGCAATGACTTCGTGTTGCCTGTATTTACAAGCAGTATGGTAATCCTAATTCGACGTAAAAATGTTGTGAAGGCAGAATCTGAATTTCATGTTGTCAGGGAACTGATTTCTGCCTTATATTTTGCCATGAAAAACCCAGCGAAATGCGTGCAGGGAAATCAAAATGTGGGAAAAACCTGCAAACATCTGTGTTCAAACACTAATTCGAGTAGGTATTTCAGTTTCTCAGATGACAATTCATAATCACCCTGTAATTCTGTTCCAGTATCAGTAATTTCGGCTATGTTATAGCCGCTGCAGGAAAAGCCCACCACTTCGCATGTAGGCCCAGAGTGCTTTCTAATAGCGCCTCTGGTGTTTGCAAGGGTAGCCTGTTCCAGCAACAACGTATTCAAACTGAAGGCTAGCAAACATATATCTTGTACTTTACTGTAAAAACTGGGCATGTGGGGCTATAGGTTCACTGAGCAACAAAAACACACACCAGCAGCTGATTTCACGCTTGACAAACGTTAAACGGCCTTTTTGAAGACTTAGAGACAATTTACATAAAACGCATCAGTCGGTTTCATTATAATGGTGTGTGCTTAATTGCAGTTGAGTAATAAATTGCGCTGTGATGGTGGAGGTATATTAGTGTCAGTGGAGGCACATCATCAGGCTTTGCCCATCTCTCGTACCCTCCCCTGTTTCTACACCTCACTTGCAAGCACATTAGAGGCACTGCAAAGAACTGAGTCAAAGTATAACATTGAAGTGATCAGAATATAAATGTTAGCTATAATATAGAAATGAACTAAGGGGTATATTCACAAGAACGTGCGCTAAACATCCCCAAAAAATGTTAACGCAACTTTACATATCGCATTCTATCGCGGGAAAATAACCCCGTGTTAACGTGGAATTCACAACACGGCGGTACCATGCGATAGTTTGCCGAAAACGCGGCCAATGTCCGCGATACAACCACCGCGACGGAGATACAAACACAAACCCCAACGCAAAAAAACGTGCGATGATCCCATTCGCGATGAGGAAAGCAGCGATAAGCAGCGCCAGGCCCGTGACACACACACTGCAGGCGGGAATAAGCACAACAAAAGCAGGAAAAAGGAAGACAAACCAAACAGAAAACAACAGCGAAGCACAATGGAGGCAATCGGAGCCAGTACACAACCCCACAAGCCCCATTGGCAACAAAACATTGTACATGGCAGTCCATCGTGGACAAGGTGAATGCAGCCGGAGAGCGGAGGAGGACAATGGAAGAAAACCAGAACAGCTGGAATGATGCGAAACGCAAAAACAAGCAGAAACACGCCAACAACCAGAAGGCAGCAATGCACACCGGAGGTGGGAGTCCAGCGCCACACCAGGAGCTGGATGACATGGAGGAAATTGTGTCCACCACATCAGTCTGGAGATGGTGGCAGGAGTCGCGGCCTGGAAACTACTCAAAATCAACAGACACAACAGCAACAGGGAGAGGAACGATCAGGGACTGGGTTGACGGGGGGAGATGGGCACAATGGCACACATGCACAATTAAGCACAGCACAACTGCAGACAAACCATGCCCAAGAGTAACAACACCAACCAAGAGCACAAGTCACACAAGTCGGCAACATCACTACACTGAACAAGCACAGAAGTGAAAACCACACTGCCTGAAAGGGAGAAGGGTGAGCCAAATCAGAGCTGAAGGGCCATCTCACACACAATGCAGCACACACACATAGGAAGCAGAGCACCCCAACATCGAACACAAAGTGGTACAAACACCAACATTTGCACAACCGAACACAGGACACAAGTGCACCCGCTTGTGGCCGGTAAATGGCCATACGCATCTAGCAAAGCACGAAACAGGGACATGATAATGCACAAGTACCACCCACAGCCCTGATGGGGTAGCAATGCATGTATGGCAGGGACCCAGATAGGCCGTGACACACACATTTGCATACATATCAACACTCATCACAGTTGGAGACAAGTGAAGGTGCGGAAACTTCATCAACAATTGCGTGTCAGTACAGCCAAGATAAGTGCCACAACATGCAGACCAATGCAGCAGCATGTCTGAATGAGGAACGTTGGAAAGCGCCCATGTCCACCCCGGGGGAGTCCATCACCCACACAAGTCAGTGCCAACGCGCGTTGGTTGTCCGCGCATGTATCCGGAGTCCAGGCCAATGCAGCCATGTCCACTGTCGTCTTGGGACTTGTGACCAGATCCTCAAGATGCAACCAGGCGCCGGGACACGTTCAATGGGTCACATTCAGTTGTGGCTGCAGGTACGTTGTCACTCGTCTATGAACGCGAGTGCAGCAGCGTAGGCCAACATTTCCAACATGAGCTCGTTGTCGACTACATCTAACATGTCGGCGACGTAACCCATCAGCTGTCCCGGACAGATGTGCTGACTCCAACCCCTGGCCCCAATTGGCACTAAAGCCCAATAGGGGAGCGGCTCAATGTGGTCACTGCACACGACGACTCGTGCAATCTCCCAGGTCCAGTTGCCAGCATGCATGCCAATCATCCAGGCATGCCAGAAACGGGCATCACGGTGACACTCCTGGTCGTGGTCCAACAGGGGGCGCACACACACGTCGAAATCCAGGTCAGCTACCGTTACGTTGGAGAGGCAGACATCCATGGTCCACTCGAATATGCACGAGCGACAATGCAACACAGGCTGAACGCAGGTGACGTTGGCAAGGCGGAAGCTTAGCCGGTAACTGATCCACAGAACTGCCAATGGCAGTGCCCCCAGTACATGCAGCAGACGTGCACAATACCGGTCCACGTGACTGGAGTTGTGCATGTGTCCCGGATGGTCTGCCATTGCGTCAGTGGCTCTGCTTGAAGCAGCACTGTGCTGACCCGCGCCAGTCCTGTGGATGAAATGCCTCAGTTCGGATCAATGAGCAATGTCTGTGTGCAACGGGTGCAGGCCTGGGGTGGGGTGGGAGTACGTGTGAAGGCCATTTCACGCACGCTAACTACGACCAAGGACTTCTGTGTGTGGGATGTGTACACGTTGGTCTCACGTCGGGCAGTGCGTAGTGTTGGAGTCGCCAGCAAATGCTATCGTATCTGTCAGGGGGTGCTGGGCACATGCAAGTCCCAGCTCGGAGCTGCAGATGTGCTTCCGCCTGATAGTTCAGACAAAGGACCTTTCATCCCTACAGTAACTTAACCATCTGCTTGCATACAGGAGATGTACAGAGGCCTGTCGTGGATGGGGTAGGATGTCTGCGACCCAGGGAATCATGGATGATATGCCGAGCACGTGGCACATGAGCGGCCTCACTGTGTGTTACGTTGCCTCACAGCTGCTCCTCCCTCCCACGAGCCCCCACACTTGTGTGTGCTGCGCGGTTGTATCACGTGCACTCCTACGGCACACCATTGTCATGCCTGTCTGCGCATGTCCAGCGGCATGCCAACAACACCGTGAAGCTGGCTGTTGAGGGTGTGCGGCCACGTGAGTGCAGGCCAATGGTCTGGACACGGCGGACACAGGTGTACAGTCCATGGCTGGCTGTGATCGGGCTGCGATTGAGGCTAGGCATCTGACTTATGCAGCCGCAGGACTGATACACATAACACTTGGCATGTATGAGCCAAGACCCCGAGCGGTCTTGCGCTCCTACATTTCCCCATACGTGCGGGCCCGCCCTCCGGGTGCATGCTACATTGCAACATCGACTACTGTGGCCCTGGTGGCGACAACACTCCAACACAGAGATACGCTTACCGCACTTCCTGCTCAAGGCCAGACCAGAGCCACGCCCTGATCCCCCTGCCGAATCAGCACACCCCGGCGCTGACCTGACGTACGCCGGACCAGCACACGCCGCTTGTGCATGCAGGGGGGGGGGCGGGTGAAGCTACATGTCCAAGGTCTCAGCCACTGCTGAGGTGACATGGTATCGTCCGCTGAAGACAGCACACTGTGATGTTGCAGGGCTCGGGCCCATCATGCTGACATAATGACCACACGGACACACTTGCTTAGATGGTGTGAATGGCTACGGGCACGTGCGCCCGGCCACTTTTATTAGCAGGCTCACATGTCGAGTGACACCTGTGTTGGATGTGTGTGGGGTGTGTGTACACCAGCCTTCATGGAGTGCCTAGTGCAGTCAAAATACGACAACAGTGTCCATCGATAAGGACACAACCATTCAACCATAAAGGCTCCATGACTTCAGCTGCACAGAGTCAGTGGCCCCGGATGCACAGCGTCCTGCACGGGCCTACCGCCACGGGCCGCTGACTTGCGGTGATCTGGGGCAGGGTCACGAGAGCAGAGCAGGTTCTCGTAGATGACAAAGGGGGTTGTTGCGGAGTGTCTCGGTGGATAGTGGAAGGTGTACCCCCAGGGCATGATGCAGAGGGCCGAACCACGCAGAAACAGTCACTATGGTGGAGATGAATGGAACAGACACATGTCGAACACCAAGTCCGTCCCAGCCAGATGATGATGCAGACAACCCCCAGGCCATGGACTCAGATGCCACCAATGTCCAACCAGAAAGTGCCCATGACTCATTGCGCACAGAGTTAGTGGCACCAGTGCTGATAGGGGATGCCGCCTGTGATGAGGCGTGTCCAATGGTGTGGACTCCTCCATATCTTACGCAAGTCACAGTTCCACATGTGTGACCTACTGGACCGCAGTGTAGGCCGGGGGCAGCGGTCAGCACGGGCCCACAGACACGTGTCGTGTGCTTGCGATGCAGGGTATGGGACACTCATCGAAGGGAGTTCAGTGATATAAACTCTGCAATAAACATCTGATCACTGCCGTTCTGTACTCAAGACACAGTTCCACATGTGGGAACTACTGGACCGCAGTGTAGGCCTGAGTCCTCATCCAAGTGTCGCCGGCTTGCATTGAACAGGGTTAGTGGCACCTCGTGTCGCCGGCTTGTGTTGAACAGGGTTAGTGGCACCACGTGTCGCTGGCTTGCGTTGAACAGGGTTAGTGGCACCACGTGTCGCAGGCTTGCGATGCAGACTTTGGCTTCACTGATCGGAGGGAGTATAGTGATGTGAATGCCGCCACAGACTTGGGGTCACTGCCATTCAATACTCACGACTCAGTACAACATGTGCCAACAACTGGGCCGAAGAGTACCCCGGTGGGGTATGTCAACGAAAAGGGAGTGCTGTGGGCCAGCATCCTGGAGGCCAGCGATGGTCTGCGTAGGCTCCAAAGGTCGCGGGAATGGGGCTTGGAGCTTGCACCGGCACATGGTGGGCCCTCTTTGACACACGCCGGTGTCGGCAGGTGAGCGGAGCCTCCTTGGTGCGCTGGGGCAGGCATGACGGGTCTGGGGACCAGCGGCCCGGGGTGCAGCAGGTGCACAGGGACGCAGGCCCCGCCGCGCATGGCGCCGGCCTCGTGGCGGGCTGAGAGGCGCCGCCCTGGCAGACACGTTGGCCATTCCGAATGAGAACCACGCCCAGTGCGACGGGCTTTTTATTCACACCCCTACGCAGGCCTGGCGTACGCAGGGCCAACCCACTCTGCCCGCGCATACAGGGGGGGACATAACGGGTGACATTTCCGCGTTCTGCCCCACAGCCTGTGGGGACATGGTAGCATCCACTGGCCACTACACTCCATGCACCAGCAGTTAATGTCCACATGGCCATTTCCGTGGTTTGCACACTGAAGTCTGTCCAGCACATCCACGCCACACCTGGCATTGGGTAGGTTCTCATTCATTGGTCACTTGCCGCTCGCGCACATGCCTGCTCCAGGCCTCTCCTCACATTCTGCTATTGTGTGGCTGTGGTGCCATGCCGTGGCTGGGTTGTGTGCATGGCAAGCCCAGGTTCCCAATGGAGTCGTGTTGTCGTGTCGGGTCGGTTGGCATGTTGTGTGGCATGTTGCATGTAGTTTTGCTGCGTGCCCATTGCCAGTGTCGTGAGTTGCATGACTGTGGAGTGGAGGTGTGTGGTGTGTTCATTTGGTACTTACCAACGAGCAATGCATTTCCATAGGTGCCATCCTGGGAGAGCTGGTTGATGATGGACTGTCGGGAGATGTATGAATCATGCACACTGCCTGGGGAGTTGGCCACAACATTGTTGAGGAGTCCCAGGTGGTCCACTATTGCCTGCACATTGATGGGATACGTGTGCTTTCAGTTGCGGTAGTTGTGTGCAGTGTCGGCAGGGGGCACGAGGGGTACATGTGTGCAGTCGATTGCCCCCAAGACGTGAGGGAATCCAGCTATGGCGTAGAAGCCTTGCTTGGTCTCCAGCTGCTCCTGCGCAGTGTGGGTGAAGTGGAGGTGCTGGGGTACCAGGCTGATGATGGCATCCAGGACAGGTGTGATGTACTTGGATTGGGCTGGCTGTGAGACTCCTCCGACTCTGGCAGTTGTGGGTTGGAAGGTACCAGAGGCCAACATGTGCAGCACAGCCGGCAGCTTTGTCTGCGGAGGGATGTTGGTTGTCCGCTGTGTTGGTACCGTCAGCCGGTGTGGGTCAGGATGCGGGGGATGGTTGTCCTTTTAGGCCTGTAGTGGGCAATGACCTCCTCTGGCGTTAGGTCTGTGCGGCTGGTGCGTTTATGGTGGGTCCGCTGTCTTAGTGTACGCTGCCTCTGTGGTGGTCCGGGGGCGGGTCCTGGGGGTGGTGGCGGGCCTGGGGGTGGTGGCGGTGGGTGTTGTGGCCCTCATGGGTCTCCGAGCTGCATGATCATTGGCTCCATGGCATCTGTGGGACTTCAGATGTGGCTCTTGGCTGGGCTCCCTTTCATACTGCAGGTAGTCATCCTGCTTAACACCAGCAAAAGGCAGGTGTTAATTCCCTGCTGCTACCGCGGCTTATCGCCTGTTTTTGGTTCGCATCGCAGATCTGGCAGTTCGTTGTGAAAGTGGTGTTGTGGTGCTTTCGTGAGTTATTGCACGGGAACGCCTACTTTGCATCTCATTAGTGTTAGTTGGTGGTGTCATCCGTGGAGATAAATTTTGCGGCAGTTATCGCAGGAATACTGGTGATGTCTGCAGTTTGCACCCGCTTGTGAATGGGGCGTTAAATCTATCTCCACTTTTGATGCGTTAAGGTGGCGATAACTCGGCGATAAGTCCTTGTGAATATGCACCATTAACAACAATCAGTGCCCCTTAGATGACTTGGCCCTTATTGTTCTTGTGAACGTGCATTGTATCAACAGTGCAAAGTGTTTGAAAAGCACGTGCACATTGAATATGACATTTTATGTTGGAGGCCCGATTTGTCTGAAAAGGGACATCTGAATGAATTTGCAGTAATACAAAATGCCATTAACTATCCTGTCAGTAACAAATGAATAACAAAGGATATAATAATGTATTTTTGGATAATATAGGATACAGTTTTGAATAAAATACATCTTTGGTAATTGAACATAATGTTACAAAATACAATGAATACCATACTCATTTCTATTACCTCTCCTTACCTCCTACTTACAGAGGCACAGTAGCAACTAACCACTAAATAAAAGTGCTTTATGAAAGAAAGGATGACGACCTCATTTAGACTCTGGTGGATGGCCCACTGTGCTCCCAGATCACTGCAGTTCATGCCCGCCACTCCCCTGAGACGAACTGCCCACCAAATGTAGTGTTGCCCTTGGCATACTAGGTTCTGTGTGCCTTCAGTGGAGGTGCAAGTGTGGTGGCTTTATTGAAGGAACTGAACTTTGCTGAACGGGCACCATATTTGATCCGTCTACTCAGCATGTATTTGTTTCTGCAACACCCGAAGCAGGAATTTGTTCTTCTAAAACAAAATGACAATCGCCAGACTCGCAGGGAAATTTCTTTCTGTGTATGGGGTGATTTGTGTGATTGTCCTACCCCTGAGTGCCATATCTAGCATAGTGGTCCAAGATAGAAAAAAAGTGATGTTTGCCTTACCGCAGACAGGGCACAGTGCCCATCACTGTGACCTGACAAGGTCGCAGGTGGGCTGTCAGGTCAGAGACCTCTGATGGAAGAGACAGTTGAGGGTCCACTGCCGAAAACTTTGTGGTTACTCCACCTCTAAAGTGGGCTGCTGAACTGTGGGTTTGGCAGAACAGATGGTTAACAATGTACCATTCCACCAAGCATTGAATGACCTTCTGAGATCAACCTATTTGCCATCCCTGTCATTACCATCACTCAAAGAACAAGCAGCACAAGATGGACTCTAGATGGTCAATCTGGTATTTTGCTGTTTACAGAAAGTGTAGAGGTCAATTATCATTTGATTTGTAATCAGCAATAGTTCTATAACTACACACTTTACTGTAGTCTCTCTACCTTGTTTGCTTGTTTTGGGAAGCTATGAAATGGAGGTAAGATTATACAAAGTAATGTAGCAGTACCATGTGGAAAGTTTGAGGAAGATGTTAAGAGACTTCTGTGCTAGGGAGAAGGAGTCCCTTCATAGTTTCCTAAATAAAGGTCAGACAGCAAATTTTTTATATCTAATAATTGCTTTAATGAGCAATAGAAACGGGATCACCAACACAATATCGTGGTAAAAAATATTGTTGATACTCATATCGTCCAAAAATATAGATTTTTAATGTAAATAGAGTTTAAAGTAGTAAATGTTAAATATGTTACTATATAAATTTAATATCATGTAAATTAAATAAATGTCACAAACATGTAATACTCTATATATATATATATATATACACATACTTATAGAAACACACACATATATATGTGTTTGTATATGTATATTTATATATATATGAATATATATATACCTATATGTATATATATATATATATATATATATATATATATATACACATATATATAGTGTAACATAATTAAGAAAATATGTATTTTGCATTATGTTCATTTTTTAAATATATTAAAGTTATTACCATGAATATATGGGTGTGTGTATATATATATCTATATCTATATATATCTATATATATATATCAAAGAGGAGATCACTTAGCAGAAAGCAATCCAAGGACACAGCGGGGAAAATTTCAGGAATCCTTTATTCACTAGATGAAGTGCGGCATAATGCATTTCGGCTTCCCAGCCTTCGTCAGACGCCGCTTTCAGCTGGATTGCAACTTCTCCCTCCTTTGATGTTGCTACGGCGCTCCCATTGGTGGGAGAACAGCTGACCATGATCCTATCAGGACGTCTGTAGTCAAATGGGAGACTACAGCTCCCAGCGTGCACCTGGATGGTATCTTGCAACAGGGTCAGGGTCGAATTGTGTTCGAGTGAGCGCTGTGTTTGCCTCGCAAAAGGGGGGCCATGTAGTGGCGGATGCATTGCTCACACTAATAGAAGTGTCCAGGATTCCCTCCAGTCCCCAACGTCCAGGCACAATAATTGAACAAACCAGGCCGTGAAGCAAGCTGAAATAAACTTGCCTCCCCGTGCAGTCACAGGCTGCTCCTGGCAGCGGCCACTGGCAAGGCACATTCTCATGGCGGGCCTGGGCAGAATCAATCACTTGATACGAAAAAGTTAATTGCCAGCAAACTCCCAGGCCTCTTAGTGGACGGGTCCTTGTTTTTGCGCGCTCCTGGCAGACGCGGAAATATATATATCCCAATAAGAAAAAATATATTTATTAATGTGAAAAATAAATACAATATGAAAAATTTAAAACCCCAAAAACACATTTAATAAAAGTACTATAAACATTAAAAAGTAACGTGTAAAAATAAAAAAAAATACTATTCCCACTTAGGTTTATGCAACAGTACACTGTCAGGCCTTTGGATCAACTGATATAAGACTTGCCTCTTTTCAATTACCCGGGGTCTCGTGCAATCCCGGACCTCCCGCCGGGACTACCATGGGCTCCCTCAACCTTTTGATACATTAGAATCCAGATATACCACACGCTTGAAGAACTGTAAGAGAGGAACCTAGGGGGGCCTTGTGTTCCATTAAAGCATGTGTACCCGTCTGGAGATCACTCAAGTGGCTAACTATGCTGTGCATTGTGATCTCTAAGACAGTGATGCTCCAGTGGTTGCCCTACTGTTTCCCCAATCTTCCATAGTGAGTGCCTGTGTCTTGATTTCGAAAGTTGGACTATTTCCTCAGGGAGCTGGTTTAGGGAGGTGGTCACCATAGGATATCCCTGGAGATCCTTTGACATTCTCCGACTGAGGGTGGACTGGGAGCTCCTGATTTTGAACTATACTCCTTGGCGGCCCTGCTCTAGTGAGTAACTAGATGGTTAGATCGTGAGAACCAAATGGAGCTTAGCGACACCGGACTGGAGCTGAACAAGTGAGCGTTGCTGGCACAGTTGCTGATGATCCCCAACCCCTAAATCCTGTTGACAGCTGATGTAAAAATTTAGCTTCTGTGCATATGTTGCACTAGGGGGGCACCCCTCTAAGCACCAGACCTATGGCTTGTGGAACTTCCAAATGGCGACCCTGTATCCTTCTTTACAGCAACGCAGTTGCATGACTGGTCTGCTGCAGGGCTTGTAATGGGGGGACTGATACCACATGGGCATGTTGCTCCCTATGGAGGAGATGACGGTGCAACACACCATTCCCCCAGGTCAATTCCTCAATTATGAGGCTCTGACAAGGGCATTCGGAGGCTTATGGGATAGGGGCAGGGAAGAATCCCCGACTCACGCAAGATTTCAGTTATTGGTATCAATGGGATCGTTCCGATACCTTATGACATGGTTTTACAAGACCTTGAACGGGATCGCCCAGAAGCTCATTGGAGCACTCAGTGCTTCATGGTAGATGGTGATGGGACATTAAATCTCGTACCCTGAGTGGCACAGAATGCTGGCTTACCCCCATAAGGTGTCCCGGAATACGCGCCTGTTAGAAATGGGGGTCTTTAGTTGGCAGAGATAGGTACCTTTGTCCAAATAGGGGCCCTTGCTCCTAGTCAGGCTAAGGGGGATACACTTGCCTACAGTGCAAGTCGGGGCGGTGCGTTGTGCTCTTCAAGAGCGATGCCCACGGCTTTGGTGCAGGTTATGGAGTCGCTCGCCGGCGTTGGTGTTGCAATTTCCTTCTGTGGCAGCTGAAACAGCAGTTCCAGATGCAGAGAGACAGAAGAAATTAAGTCTTTGTGTCTCTTAGACTGCAGAACAGGAGGCAAGCTCAATATCAAGCCCTTGGAGATTATTTCCTCAAGCAGGAGGCAAAGCAAACACAAAGTCCTTTTCTCCTTTCCTTGGCAGCAAGTAGCCACTGCAGGCCAACCCCTGACAGCAAACAGCACAGGGGCAGTATTCCTCCTCAGCTTCTCCAGCTCTTCTCCTTGGCAAAGGTTCCTCTTGATTCCCAGAAGTGATCTAAAAGTCTGGGGTCTGGGCCCCTCTATTTATACCCAAAAATCCTTTGTTCTCTGAAGGCAGAGAGTGTCTGTACCCAGTCAAAAACAGTTCTGTCCTCACTGGTGCAGATTCCTGGCAGGAGGTGGAGAGAGCATTGTTGAAGGCAGACCAGGCCCATGCAGGTGAAAGGAAATCTCCTCCCCCTACTCTAAATGCAGCCCAGGTCTCTTCAGCCCAGCCCTGACTCATCAGGCTCTCTGGAGCCACTGCCCCTCTCCAGCCCCTGTCATTCAAAAGCCAGACATGCAATACACAAACCTAGCAGAGGCACACTGGATGGTTAGGCAAGAAAATACCTACTTTCTAAAAGTGGTATTTTGAAACACAGAATGTAAAAATCACCCTCCCTAAAAGATACATTTAAAAATTCTGAGTTCAGGCATATTAAACTTTATTTTCCTACCTTGTTCCTAGGGGTAGTTATGTTTATAAGATGTTATAAGCAATCTCCCCATTCTGTCCTATGGGAACTGGTAGCTTTGCAATAGTGAAAAACTAAATTGACAGTAGTTCACTATCAGGACATGCCACACACATCAGGGCATGTCCTACCTTTCACATACACTGCACCCTGCCCACAGGGGTACCCTGGGCCCACCTTAGGAATGACTAACATGTAAGAAAAGGGAAGGTTAGGGCCTGGCAAGAGGGTGCACTTGCCAGGTCGACATGGCAGTACCAGACTGCACACAGGCTCTGCAATGGCAGGCCAGAGTTACAT
This sequence comes from Calotriton arnoldi, assembly GCA_963921515.1. Lineage (NCBI taxonomy): Eukaryota > Metazoa > Chordata > Amphibia > Caudata > Salamandridae > Calotriton > Calotriton arnoldi. The sequence goes on from CAWUFW010001215.1 coordinate 2,770,222, forward strand.
TTTACAGGCTGCTTCTGTGGTGGGCACAATCAGTGCTGCAGCCCACTAGCAGCATTTGATTTACAGGCCCTGGGCACACACAGTGCACTGTACTAGGGTCTGACTAGTAAATCAAATATGCCAATCATGGAATCACTAATCCATAACAAGAGCACTTGCACGTTGGCACTGAACAGCAGTGGCAAAGTGCCCAAAGCATCTAGACCAGCAAAACGGACTCCAACACACAGCAAAAACACAGGAGGCAAAGGCAAAAAATGCAGGGGAGACCCACGCAAATGGTGCCAGGTCTAACACGTGTTCCCTCCAGCTGAAATGTGGGGAGAACCACCCACCCTCTTGGGAGTTCTCTTCAGTAAGGTGGAAAAATCTGGACAGACCATCAGCATTGGCGTGTTCTGCACCAGGGCGGTGTTCCAACGTGAAGTCCATACCCTGTAGGGAAATGGACCACCTCAACAACTTTGGGTTCTCACCCCTCATCTGCATCAACCATCTTAGGGGCCTGTGGTCTGTCTGTACCTGGAAGTGAGTCCCAAACAAGTAGGGCCTCAGCTTCTTCAGCGCCCTGACCACAGCAATTGCCTCACTCTCAATCGCACTCCACCTCTGTTCCCGTGAAAGTAACCTCCTACTAATGAAGGCTACAGGTTGGTCTAGGCCCTCTTCATTCAGCTGTGAGAGCACTGCCCCCACACCATGCTCTGAAGCATCTGTCTGCACAATGAATTCCCTTGAGAAGTTGGGCACCTGAAGCATGGGCGGCGTGCACATGGCAGATTTCAGGGCATCAAAAGCCTTCTGGCAGGCGTCAGTCCAATTCACCTTCTTGGGCTGCTACCTGGAAGTCAGCTCTGCCAAGGGGGCAACAATGGTGCCATACCCCTTGTCAAATCTCCTGTACTACATTGTGAGTCCTAAAAATGCTCTCACCTCTGTCTGGGTCTTGGGGGGTTCCCAAGCCAGAATGGTATCAATCTTGGGCTGTAGGGGCGCCACATGGCCGCTCCCCACCTGGTGTCCCAAGTACACCACAGAACCCTGCCCAATCTGGCACTTACTCACCTTGATCATGAGGCATGCCCTCTGCAGAGCCTTCAACACTTCCCAGAGGTGGTGCAGATGTTCCTCCCAAGTGGCACTGAACAATGCAATGTCATCCAGGTAGGCCGCACTGAAATCCTCCAGCCCAGCCAACACCTGGTTGACCAACCTCTGAAAGGTGGCAGGGGCATTCTTCAACCCAAAGGGCATCACTCGGAATTGATAGTGCCCCTCTGGTGTTGAGAATGCTGACCTCTCCTTTGCCCCATCAATTAAGGCAATCTGCCAGTACCCAGACATTAAGTCAAACGCACTGAGGTACCGGGCAGCTCCCAACCGATCTATGAGCTCATCAGCTCTGGGGATGGGGTGCGCATCAGTCCTGGTGACCAAATTGAGCCCTCGGTAGTCCACACAGAACCGGAGTTCTGGCGTGGCACCTGGTGCAGCAGCCTTTGGGACAAAGACCACTGGGCTGGTCCAAGGGCTGTTTGAGGGCTCAATCACCCCTAGCACTAACATCTTGGAGACCTCCTCCTTGATGCAAGCCTTGACCCTGTCAGTCACTCTGTAAATTTTGTGCTTTACAGGAGGACTGTATCCAGTGTCCACATCATTGACACACCACTGATTGACACCAGGGGTCAGGGAGAATAGAGCAGCAAACTGTCCCAACAGTTGGCGACAGTCACTCTGCTGTTCAGGAGTCAGGGCGGGGGAGAGTGTTACACCATCCACTGACCCATCGTGTTCCTTCACAGACAGGAGGTCAGGAAGAGGCTCAGTCTCCTCCTCCATTCCAGCATCTGTCGCTAGGAGCATGCCCACTTCGGACCTCTCCAAGTGGGGCTTAAGGCGGTTCACATGCAGGACCCGCAAAGGGTTCCTTGGAGACTGCAAGTCCACCAAGTAGGTGACATTACTCTTGCGCTCCACCACCTCAAAGGGTCCGGTCCACTTATTTTGGAGTGCACAAGGCTCCACTGGGGCCATGACCCACACTTTCTGTCCAGGCTGAAACTCGATCAGAGTGGCATTCTGATCATACCAACGTTTCATCTCCTCCTGGCTGGCTTCCAGATTCGCCTGAGCGAGTTGTCTGAAGCGCTTAGTCTGGTTTCTGAAGGCCAGCATGTAGCTATATACATCCTGGGAGGTTTATTGGGAGCTTTCTCCCAGCCTCCTTTCACCAGACTTAGAGGTCCTCTTACAGGATTCCCATGCAGGAGCTCAGAGGGACTGAACCCTAAGGACTTCTGCGGTACCTCTCTGTAAGCAAACAAAAGGCATGGTAAGAGGACGTCCCACTTACGCCTCATGGGTTCACCAAGACCTATAATCATGCCCTTCAGGGTCCAGTTGTATCTCTCAACCAGCCCATTACCTTGGGGGTGGTAAGGAGTGGTGAACTTGTAGGTAACACCACACTCCTGCCACAGGGACTTCATATACTTAGATATGAAGTTGGTACCACGGTCGGACACCACCTCTCTGGGGAACCCCACACGGGAGAAAATCCCCATGAACGCACGACTCACCACAGGGGCCATCACAGTCTGGAGAGGGATGGCTTCCGGGTACTGGGTGGCATGGTCCAACAAGACCAGGATGAACCTGTTGCCCATGGCTGTCTTGTGATCCAGAGTCCCCACAATGTCAATACCCACCCTCTCAAAGGGGGTGCTGACCACAGGGAAAGGTTGGAAAGGAGCCTTATACTTCCTCCCACTCTTACCACTTGCGTGGCAAGTCTGGCAAGACCTACAATGAGTATCAGAACTCTTACACATTTAGGGCCAGTAAAAGTGGGTGACAAGCCTTTCAAAGGTCTTGTCTTGCCCCAAATGTCCTGCCAAAGGCACATCATGAGCCAGACCCAGTAGGAAGGCTCTGAAGCGCTGGGGTACCACCCGCACACGGGCTGACCCAGGCTCAGCAACCTTAGGCTCAATATACAGGAGACCATTTTCCCAGTAAATCCTATGTGATCCAGACTGATCACCTGCTGCCTTGTTTGCACCCTGTTGCCCCAAACCAACAAGAGAAGGGCACTTCTGCTGCTCCTGGCAGAATTCCTCCCTGGTGGGGCCCCCTTCCTGCTGCCAATGGGTCAGCTCAGGCAGGTCCCCCAGTTCAGCCACCTGTTCCCCTGCAGGCTCCAGGGCATCCCCCTGAAGGTTTGCCTCCTCCTGGACCATGGGAACTTCGGGGGACAGTTTCCCGCGCCCCCTGCCTCTTCTCTTTCTGGCAGGCACCTGGGCCACTCTTTCAGGCTCCAGGTCCTCTTGAATGCCCTTACCGGCTGCCATTGACCGAGTGGTCACACACGCCCACTCAGGCAGACCCAACATCTCTAAATGAGACCTCCGCCCAATGGGAGCTCTCCAAATCATTGCCTAGCAGACAGTCAACAGGCATGGCTGGCCTCACAGCTACTTTCAAGGTACCTGAGATCCACCCCACTCAAAGGGAACCTGTGCCACCTTGCAGAGGCACTCTGAATTGTCGGAGGCAACTACTGGGTAGAATGCGTTGGGGACCACCTGCTCTTCTGACACCAGCCGACAACTGACAGCTGTCACACTGGCTCCGGTGTCTCTCAGAGCCTTCACACTATGGCCATTGATGGTCACCCACTGCCTGTACTTTTTAGTGTTATCAGGCAGATGAGCTCTTGGGACCATCTCACTGTCTCCTAAAGAGACCAGGGACATCTCTGCGGGACCCCACCCCTCTGGGGGACCTGACTCCTCCCCCAAGCCTACACTAGCCATTTCCCGGGGCAGTGCACCAGTGGGTGAAGTGGTAACCTTTTTGGGACACCTAGGATCCCCTTGGAAGTGGCCCACCTGACCACAACCAAAATATGCCTTGGAACCCCTATGAACAGGCTTACCTGTCGGGTTCCATGGCTTCTTCTCAGTGGGAGGCTGGGAACCCTTACCTTGGTTCCCTTGGGGATTTCTTTGGGGTCCTTTTTGGAACTCCTTCTGTTTACCCTTGTCCCCCCAACTCTTCTGCTGGGGACCCTGCCACCTTTGGCGGAGTCTCCCACATGACCTTTTTGGACCCTGGTGCTGACCCAGCGGTCTGCCTCCACAGCAAGCTTCCTGGGGTCAGTCAACTTACTGTCAATAAAGTGCTGGCATAGTCATGGAAAACAATTATCTGACAAGTGCTCCCATGCAACCAAATCATAGAGCGCCTGTAAATCATTAACCTTGCTACCCTTCACCCAACCATCCAGTGCTCTGCAAAAATGGGAGACATACTCCACCCAAGTACTTGACTCCAGCTTCTTGCAGTTTCTAAATTTCTGCCTATACAGCTCTGGGGTCAACCCATACCTGGCTATCAAGGCTTCCTTCATTGGGGCATAGGCCATCTGATCCTCAGTGGGCAAATTTAGCAATGTTTCCCTTCCTTCACTGACAAAGCAGCCCCACAACCCCGCTCCCCAATCTTTCTCAAGGACCCGGTGGGACCTTATTGCTACCTCATAGGCCTTGAACCACTGACAATGTCCTCATGCTTCATGAAATCCTTAATAACATCTTTGGGAATGTATACCTTTCCTTCTCCAGGCACTGATGGTGCGCTGCCACCAGAGGGATTGATCTCTAAACTTTTTGCTTTCAGATCCAACTCCCTCAACCCTCTCTCATGCTCTAAAAGTATCTTTTTCTCCTCCATGGCCAATTTCTTGCTCTCCAACTCCAATTTCTTACTCTCCATGTCACACTCCTTCCCCAGCCTGAGCTTTGCAAACTGCATCTCATGCACTCTGCTTCTCTCCCTGTCCTCCAACTCCTCTGGAGACAGACCCTTTGAAGATACACTGCTGCCCACCCTGGAAGGCAACTTCCCCCCAGTCAGGCCCAATAGCCCCTCCTGCTGCCCAGCTAAATTCTCTCCCTCCACCATAGATGCTTTGGTACGCTCACTGGCATTCCTTGATTCCAACCAGGCCCTCAGCGCCTTTTGGTATTACTCCTTTCTGGTGAGGTCTCTCACAGAGATTTTAAACTTTTTGCAGACAGCTTTAAGTTGTGGCAGAGTGTAGGTATCAACCCTTTCCTCTTCAAAGTCAATATCCACAGATGCAAGTGCTGCTGGTTTGCTCATGGTGAAAATTGGCAGTCCTCAAGATGCAAAAAAAATCCAAGGAAAATCTCTACCAAATGTATGTGGGTGTGTAATGGTCTGCACTATACTAGTAGGGTACACCAATCACTGTATGTAAGACACAAATGCAAGTCCAGATCCTCACCGCTGATCACCAATGTTAGAAATGGGGGACTCTAGTTGGCAGAGGTAGGTACCGTTGTCCAAATAGGGGCCCTTGCTTCTAGTCAGGGTAAGAGGGATACACTTCTAAAATAACCCCTGCTCACCCCCTTGGTAGCTTGGCCCGAGCAGACAGGCTTATCTCAGAGACAGTGTGTAAAGCATTTGTGAACAAAAACAGTAATACAGTGAAAACACTACAAATGGACACCACATCAGGTTAGAAAAATAAGCAATCTTCATCTAAACCAAAACAAGACCAAACAACAAAAATCCACAATATAGTTATCAAGATATCTCAATAATAGGTTGTTCACTAAATTAAAGTTTGTAGCAACAAATAACTCCACCTGGAGTTATTACAACGTCGTGACAGATAAAAATCCCAAAGTACGGCGCCAACCGCGAGGTGCGCAGCATCAGACGCGGAGACAAGCAGATCCACAAAGAACAGTACCTTGGAAATGATGAAAGCAAAGATGGTGCACGGCGTGGGGGAGGTGATGCTTCAGTGGTGACGGGTGGCATCGGTTCCTGATGACCCCAGGGGAGGTGAAGCCTCGGTTCCTTACTGCGGTGCAGGGGAGGTGAGACATCGGTTCCTTACTGTGTCGGGGAGGTGACGTCATGGTGGCGGCGAGGCATCGGTTCCTTACGACGGTGCGGTGTCGATGGATTCAGGAGTCACCCACGTCGAGTATCGGCTCCGCGTTGATGAAGCACCAGCGTCGGTAATGTCGGGGCTGCGTTGCGAGTCGGGACGGTGCGTCGGGGACGTCACAAGCAGTGTCCTCGGCTCTGGTTCAGGCATCGGCCTCGGTGATGGCTTCGGAGTCGATGCAGCATGGCATCAGCAGGCGTCGGACCTACGGTGCAAGTCGGGGCTGTGCATCGTGCTCTTCACGAAAGGTGCCCACGGCTTCGGTGCAGGCTACGGCGTCGCTCGCCGGCGTTGGTGTTGCAATTTCCTTCTGTGGCAGCTGAAACAGCAGTTCCAGATGCAGAGAAACAGAAGAAATTAAGTCTTTGTGTCCCTGAGACTTCAGAACAGGAGGCAAGCCCAATTTCAAGCCCTTGGAGATCTTTTCCTCAAGCAGGAGACAAAGCAAACAGCAAAGTCCTTTTCTCCTTTCCTTGGCAGCAAGTAGCCACTGCAGGCCAACCCCAGACAGCAAACAGCACAGGGGCAGTATTCCTCCTCAGCTTCTCCGGCTCTTCTCCTTGGCAAAGGTTCCTCTTGATTCTCAGAAGTGATCTAAAAGTTTGGGGTCTGGCCCCCTCTTTTTATACCCAAAGATCCTTTGTTCTCTGAAGGCAGAGAGTATCTGTACCCAGCCAAAACCAGTTCTGTCCTCACTGGTGCTGCTTCCTGGCAGGAGGTGGAGACAGCATTGTTGAAGGCAGACCAGGCCCATGCAGGTGAAAGGAAATCTCCTCCCCGTATTCTAAATGCAGCCCAGGTCTATTCAGCCCAGCCCTGACTCACCAGGCTCTCTGGAGCCACTGCCCTTCTCCAGCCCCTGTCATTCAAAAGCCAAACATGCAATACACAAACCTAGCAGAGGCACACTGGATGGTTAAGCAAAAAATTACCTACTTTCTAAAAGTGGTATTTTCAATCACAGAATGTAAAAATCACCCTCACTAAAAGATGCATTTTAACATTCTGAGTTCAGGCATACTAAACTTTATTTTCCTACCTTGTTCCTATGGATAGTTATGTTTATAAGATGCTATAAACAAACTCCCCATTCAGTCCTATGGGAACAGGTAGCCTTGCAATAGTAAAAAACGAAATTGACAGTATTTCACTATCAGGACATGCCACACACATCAGGGAATGTCCTACCTTTCACATACACTGCACACTGCCCACAGGGGTACCTTAGGCCTACCTTAGGGGTGACTAACATGTAAGAAAAGGGAAGGTTAGGGCCTGGCAAGAGGGTGCACCTGCCAGGTCGACATTGCAGTACCAGACTGCACACAGGCTCTGCAATGGCAGGCAAGAGTTACATTTTACAGGCTGCTTCTGTGGGGGGCACAATCAGTGCTGCAGCCCACTAGCAGCATTTGTTTTACAGGCCCTGGGCACACACAGTGCACTGCACTAGGGTCTGACTAGTAAATCAAATATGCCAATCATGGAATCACTAATCCATAACAACAATTTACAAAGGGAGCACTTGCACTTTGGCACTGAACAGCAGTGGCAAAGTGCCCAAAGCATCTAGACCAGCAAAACGGAGTCCAACACACAGCAAAAACACAGGAGGCGGAGGCAAAAAATGCAGGGGAGACCCACGCCAATGGTGCCAGCTCTAACAGCGCCTGAAATATATCCAGTTCAATTAACACACACGATGTACCTGATGCTGCATAGTATAGGGACCATATATTGGGGGAACTGAGAGGTTGCTCCGGCTGCATGCACCCTGATGCCAACTTCTGTCACATGACCTGGAGCTGCTGCTGCCCCCAACTGCAGACTTATTGGGGCGCAGTTATCCGGAACTTGAATGATACGCTGGGTCAAGCCCTTCCATGCTTGCTGGAGATCTGCCTTGTGGGGGCATTTCCCCGGCCCAAATCCTGGAAGGTTGGCATCAGGTTCTTGGACTTAGCCCTCATCCTTGCAAAAATGTTGGATGGCGATGCCTGGAAGTCCAGAATGGGCCCTGGGACAGAGATGCGGGAGAAGGATGTGACCACATGGGCCAGGGCCGAAGGAAGGGTATTGCTCAGGGAGGACGCTAGGGGAGTACGAAGGCACCCGATTGTGATCGGATGTGTTAGAGACATGGGAGCACCGTGTGGAAGACGAAGATTATGATCTTGCATAACAGGATGAACAAATTGCCACTGACACACTAGATGAATGAGTGGTCTTAGGCTAAGCAGGCTACTCCCTGGCCCAGACTGCCCCCCCATTCTTGCTGGTTGGTCCCCCTATGTCGCTGGCAGTTCAGACACTCACATCCCCTCCTCCCCAGTCCTCTGGAGATATGTCCAGACTGTCATACCACCCGAACCCACATGTTTGGCTCTAGGTGGCTGCCCCTGGCGCCCTCATGGTTTGCCCGTGACCCTTTAGAGACAGCAGTTTTAGAGTTCTTCAACTGGTTGCATTTGTTATTGCCTATTATTTAATTGGCTGATCTACATATACATCAACAAAAGCCTCTCAGGCTTACTTGCTCCATGAATAGTTGGAGGTGAGATCGTTGTGAAGCTTGCCCCATCCCAAATAACTGGGCCACACTCTTATTGACCTCCCGCAGACTTAGTAATATGTGCATCCAGTGACTGCCTATGGAGATACCTGCTGTACAACTGGCTCGATATACCTACATGATCGTCCACCAACATGCTATCAAAGCTAAAAGATGTCGGAACCACACGTGATATGACTGTAAAAAAATGTTCTTCTGTATATGATGCACTCAAACCAAAGTTACTTCTATGGAAATGTATTTACAAGCCTAGAAAATGTATACCTGGAATACCAATAAATGCAGTTTAAAAAAAAATGTTAATGCAACAGCAGGGAAGGTGTTAGACTGCGGAGGGGTTAGATTTACTATTCCTATTCCAATCCCTGCAATAGTAAGGAAAGTATTGGACTTCAGGGTGGTTAGATTTACTATTCCTACTCAAGTCAGTGCAACAATAGGGAAAGTGTTGGATTTTGGAGAGGTTACATTTACTATTCCCACTCCAGTTTTAGTAAACGTAAGGAAAGCGTTGGACTTTGGAGGGGTGAAATTTACTTTTCTCACTCCAGTCTAAACAACAGTATGGAGAGTGTTGGGGTTCAGAGTTGGCTACATTTAATATTACCATTCCAGGCTGTGCAACAGCAGGGAAAACATATTTGGGGGGAAGGGGGTGAAATTGTACTACTCCAACTCCAAACAGCCCAACACCAGGGAAAGTGTTGAATTTCTGGGGGGGTAACATTTAGTAATCCAACTCCAGTCTCTGCAACAGCAGGGAAAGCTTTGGACTTTGGATGGGTAAAATTTACTATTTTAACTACAGTCTGTGCAACAGTAGGGAAAGCATTGGACTTTGGATGGGATAAATTGTACTAGTCCCACTCCAAATAGCACAACTCTAGGGAAAGTGTTTAACTGCGAAGAGGTTAATTTTACTATTCTTTCTGCAGTGTAAGCAAGAGTAGGTAAAGTACTTCACTTCAAACACATTACATATTAATTATCTTCCCAACCTACCCCTACAAACCTAGCAGCCACCACCTAAAATATAGCAAATAAAGTATTCCATAATTTACATAATTAAAAATCAATGAATCAAATAATTAACTATTAATAATTAATTGTTAATTAAATATTAGTTATTTAACTTCCCACCCTAAACCCCTACAAACTTAGACGTCGATAACTAAAATATAATTAAAATAAACATGTGTTCCATAATTAACATGTTAAAAATTCAATTGAAGAATTAATTTGCAAATAATAACTAATAGTTAATTAATTAGCACTTAATTAACTTCCCACGCTATACCCTACACACCTAGCAGCCCGCAACTAAAATATAAGTAAAATAAATACGTTTTCCATAAATTACATAATTAAAAATCAATTATATAATTAACAATTATTAATTAATTGTTTATTAATTATTAATTAACTTCCCATCCTATACCCCTATAAATCTTACAGTCCACAAGTAGCATATATCTAGCATATATCTAAAATAAATCAGTAGTATCAGTAGTACCTAATTTACTAAATAAATATCATTAATATAATCAAATAAATTGTATTAAAAAATTCATAATTAATTATTACCTAATTATGCTTCTAGGTGGGTGAAGTCTGGTGACTGTGTCTTTTAGTTAAGATCCATATGCCAACTGTGCATTAGGGAAGCCATCAACACTAGGTCACCTGAAATAAATAGAGCTTCACCCATATATGAATCCTCCACAAGTTTCCTGTGCAAGAGGGAAGAGTTTGGATATGAGTCCAGTGTATGAAGGTATCACCAGGCACGTCATTTGCATTTGTCCAGCTGGAAGTCACATAAAATCTGGAAAGTCAAACTTAAGCTTTAATAGGCTGTTATGAGTAAAACATCTTTGTCAAGTATTCTGGAGTTGTTCAGAACAATTGGCCTGATTAGGATGGCGGGCAGACTTACTTCCACCCGCCACCCTATCAAAAATGGGACCGACCGACTAGCCGTCGGCGGTCCCGCCATAGGGATTACGATGCGACCGCCTGCAAGTGGTCGCACCGTGTATTCTTTGCATTGCAGCGGGTGCTGCTGGCCGCAGCACCCGTCGCAATGTAAAAAATGCAGCCTGCACTATGTGGCAAGCCCCATGTGGTGCCTGCCACATGGTGCAGGGATATGAAGGGGGCACCATAGGTACACCCAACACCCAAAATTAAGGGCCAGGGGGGAAGGGGGGCCCGCTACGGGCCCCCAGTGTCCCTTTCCACCTGCCTTTTCATGGCTGGTAAACCGCCATGAAAAGGCTGGTGGGGAGGGACATCATAATCCCTGGCAGGAACCGCCACCATTGTAGGGATTATGGCTGCCTCCGATGCACCGGCGGTCTCAAGGAGTCCATCGGATGTGTAGCGGTCGGTCTTTCCGACCGCCAACAAACCGCCGGCCATTGTGATATGGCGGGCGGGAAACTTGCCTACGATGGCGGTGAGATGGGCTGTCGGTGGCGATCTCACTGCCATCGTAAACGGCCCCAATGTCTTTTCAGTTAGCAATTGGTTCTAAAATTACATTTTTTCTGACAGGAATTCAGTTCAAGACAATCAAACATGAAGTCTAGAATTTTACCTCAGTGACGTCAGGGTAAGTGGAAGAAGTCAATCAAGGCAGGGACAGGAAGTGTGGAACATGAGATCTGCAAAAGTAGGGGCACTGATAAAGGACAACTGTCAGCCCAATAGCTACCACTAACAGCCCCTAACAAGTTTTAGACTCCACAATCTTTGTGCATTGCAAAACTTGTATTTATTAATTAAGACTATGCGACACACATCATCACAATGTGTGTAAAAAATGGCAAGTCACACAACATTGGCACCCTGGGGCATCATGGAAGCATTTTATGTTGATAACATCGATTGTTACAGAAATTGGTATGTGAGCATACTGGGGCATTATGAAAACTAGTGATGTGGACATTTTGGGAAAATGTCGGAGCTAGCAATGGAGCATTCTGGGTCCTTATGAAATTTGGCAATCTGGAGACAGTGGGCATGGGGCCTACACAGGACCCAATTTCTATTAAAAAAAAATCCAAATCTGAACCTGTAGGTTTAAGCAATTCAGTGAGTTACACATTTGTTTTTAATTCATTGAGGTTTCAAAGCTATTCCTGGAAGCATGCGAAAGTATAACGTTTCCAGGAGTGTTCCTAAAAATGTTTTCTGAATTCACAGTAATATGCATTCAAAGCTAGTTTGGCAAGCATTCTTGTAAACAGTGCAAGATTGTGCATGTAAAAATACTACCGCGTTAGTGCAATTGCCCCCCCCACCCGCATCCACATTCAAAATATTTTTTCTTGTGGAGAAAGCAAATTCTCTACACCACCTACAGTGTGGGTTTGTTACTAGCTGATTTCAACAACATGGGAAATGCATTTAGTTCTGGACTTGACTGTTGTCAAACATCTAACTAGGCCCACGGTGCCTACACTGCTTACTGTCAGCTTTTAATTCAGAATACTGTGAAATCCCCAGTATAAAGTGTGCATTTGGCATTCTTGGTAAATATAGAATCCATTATAAAGGGTGTACTATTTACACTCCAGCCATAATGGAGATTAAACCCAAAGGCGCACTCTAAAGAGGGCATGACAGAGCTGGGGCCTGCCTGAGAGGCCAAGATGATTTGTCCACTTGAGATGGTTACTGGTCATCCAGGAAAGGCAATCACACCAGCCATTACCTGGCAACACTATCAAGAGAAACAAAAGGCAGAAAGTTTTCAATTACCCAAGGAATGGCAGACAGAACGGAGCTTTTTAATTGGCCTGCTGAGGTTGATTGAGGGCAGAGAGCACGATGGGAATGTGAAATGGACGACGGCTTAATGCATGCTCCGGGGAGCAGTATTGCTGTTTCAAAGGAGGCCTACGGTTAAATAACCTGCTCTTCCTACGTCTCCTGAAATGTATTATCTCAGGCGGTCTGTACACTGCTTCAGCGTGAGACTTCACGTGAGGAGACTCTTTTGAAAAATGGTAAGGCATATGATTAATTATTAAGTTTTGCCCAAAGTATTTTGACAGAAAAATATGTGAAACAGCTAAGAGACTTTTTCAAGAAACCTATTGCTCTTTCACGTATAAAATGATTCTCTTTGAAAATCCAACTCCATACACTCTTCATGCCAAAAAAACATCATTTCCTCCTATATTTACAAATTGTATGACAATCTTTTACTGCTGTGTTCTGGCCTGAATTGATCTGATTGCGTTAAAACAATGTGTGTTTCATACTAATGTTTATGTTTTATTTGTCATAGTGTATCTTATGTGCATATGTCAGTGATCTGAAATTCAAAATATTTACTGTGGTCATCCGTACTACTCTAGCTCATATTGCATATCAGCAAAGTTCAAAATGACGTCTAGAAATGCCTCATCATGTTCCTAAAATATTTGACTTTTGTTAGACATTTTGAACCTTTGATTTGGTGATTTCGCATTAGGTGTTTGTCCACTTTTACTGAAAATGAGAACTAGAAGACTCGAAACTCCTCAAATTAATCATTGTAATTAAGCTGTATAATATAGCAGTTGTTTACATATGGTTACAGCCGTATTGAAACGTGACTAACAATTTACATCAACTGGAGTAATTTCGCACAGGTAAAAAAAGATGAAAGTTTGAGTGGAGCTACCGAAATGTGCATCCATATTTGTGAAGCACAAGTGATTAGTGCGCAGATCTAGTGTAAAAACAAATGTTCCCTGCTGAAATGCAATGTAGTGTTGCATGGTTTTTATAATGTATTGCACGTGTCGGCCAATTGTATGGTCCTTATCTCTTTTATTTGCAGGGCTAAGTTTTAGGCGTGGTAATGGCAGGGTTTCACAACGGGGTGTCCGATGGGCAGACCAGGTGCAATAAAATAAGAGTGGTGTTCCGCTGAGTGTAGGTTTTCCTGCCGGTTGTGTCTAAAGAGTAGGGGGGAGTGGTTCATTACAAACTTCTGTACAAACCCTTGTGAGGGTGAAGTGTTATAGGGTTGCCTCTCTGAGGCGTATTGATGGGGGTGCAGGTCATTTGAACATCCGTTTAACCAGAGGGTTCTTCTCCTTAGATCTGCATAGAGCTTGAGCTGTGTGGTGTACCAATGAATATTCCTAAGTCATTTGGTAGTGTTTGTGTCAGAGTTCGAGTGGAATGTAAGTAGGGGACTACATTGCTGAGAGTGATTCTAATGTTGTGAATGCTCCTTGCTGTTGTGGTTTGTTCAGGAAAGTGTTATCCTCGTTATCTAATTCGTCCTATGTCACCTATTCTCCTGTATCCTGAACCTGTTTCCATAGACGTCAATTCACCAAAATGCCAGGGGTAGCAGAAGGGATTTCACATGCACCTTGACCTTCACTTTCGCTCACATATACATATGTTTATACATACACACACAATCACACATATACACAGACACTCACACATACACACACACTCTGCCTACTCATGCACACACATTCACACATACACACACTCTCTCTTACATAAACACACTCAAAACTGCAAGCATGCACACAACACATATACATTTAAAGCATATTTTTTACTTAGCTCAGCTGCCAGGGAAAGTTAAATTCCAGCTGTTTGTACTCCATTTTTTATTAAACTAATAGCGAATAATGTAATAATATTCACTATTAGTATAATAAAAAAATGACAAAAAAACGAGGTGAGTGAAGCCCCCACCGACGTCCATCAGGACGAGCTGCTTCTGTTCCTGCCACAGATTTTGCTACTGCTGATGCTAGGGGTCATAAAGGCAGTGCCAGGGGTCACAAGGGGCATGCTTGGGGTCGCAGCAGCGATCCCTAAATGACGTCCATGCCTGTGTCTCTATCTTGCTGGACCCCTTTCAGAGAGCATCTGGCTTTCCTAACTTTCTTAATTAATTGTTGGGTGGGCCTTCATTCCTCTTTTGGATGGTTGCAGCTTTGGGCTCTCAAATTAACAAATGCTTTTGATGTGTCTCTCCATTCTGGGTGGTTAGAGTTTTAGCCTCTTCATTGGGGAATGAGTTGTGGGTTTTATTCTGTTAGGTATAAGAAATCCAGGTAGGAGGTTCCCAGAGTAGAAATGGTAATGGACCCCAATTGTAACAGCACTTGATGCATAGAGAGGCAGAGAAGTCCAGGGCTACTTCAGGGAGGTGTTGTGCATTAGAGATGCAGAAGTCAGCAGTGTAACAAACAATACTCAATAAGTCGCTGTCCGCAGAGTGCTCTTTCCTATAAAAATGAAGTCGTTTTTTACACACAGTACTAATTACTAGGTACAAATTAATAAATATATACTGAAAAGTCTTCCTATGGTGCCATGCTCTAAAGGGCTTCATAGCCAATAGGGGTCTCACACTAAAGAAAGTTTCTGTACAAATGTACCTTGGACCAACTCCAATTGATGCACCTTTAACATTCTAAGGCAACCACAAGACCCAGTGCTAAAGGTCCATGCACCCTGTAGCTTTTACACACAATTTCCCAGCTCCAGGAGTGCTTGCGTTCTAGACTATTTGTTTCCTTAACAATCACACTCTTCTTGAGTGGACGAGCCCCAATAAGGGCACCCACAATATTTACGATGGGACCACAAAACAGCCTCACTTCTCCTGTTGTCCCTCCCCCCCACTCAGTGCTTCTCTTGTCAGCAGTGGATCTTCTTCCTCCTGCCTTGCTAAAACATGCACAGAAATTGACCCCTCTGTGCTCCATGCTCCCCACATACATGGGCATAAGTAGTGAGGACTGGTACACAGTGGGAATTAAAGTGCACTGTATAGCCTCAATACCCCTGAGATGCAGAGTACAACAGTGATCTCAGACACACCAATACCCTGAGGGCACTGACTCTCTCTTGAGGATATAAATAGGCAAAATGGGGGAGGCCCAATTTTCCAGTATGTTTCATTCAGAGGCATTAACCCTCCCCGGGGGTCAAAAAGAAAATGGAGAGAGGGAAGCACTACACTCTTAGTGCTGGAGTCCCCTCTGGGGATTTTTTAATGAAACCACTTGATGTAGTATGGTTTTCCTCACCTCGGAGTATGAGGATGCACGCTTTCCCTTGTACAGGGGTGGGCAACAATGTTATCCTGGGCCTCATAGGGCCATTGTGGACAGGCTTTAGTGCTTTGTGCCCATAGTGGGTGCATTCCTGCCACAGGAGTTGTTAGGTTCCGGCCTCTTGGCGCATAAAAGTTTGTATTGTCTTGGAGCTGGTGTTTAATTGTTCTCCCTTTAATGAGGGAGACCTCAGAACCTTTCCTTTTGGCTCCCCATCCTGAGTTTTCTTTTGACCCTTGGGCCACTAACCACCCAACTAGCTTACTCCAGCAGCGGGGCAATGTGCAGTTACCAGCATCCTCAATTCTGTCTGGGTTCCTGGTAACTTCCTTCACCAGGGATCTTCCTTCAGAAGCACACCATGGCCCACAAGGAAGATAGCACTTACTGCCTGCACACCCCAGGCCCTGTGGCCTCCTGGCCACATATTATGGACCCTGACTCCTCTGTGTTCAGCAGGAGTCAGGAGGTCCAACACCAAGGGTAACCAACACAGGACTGATCTACAGACTTTCCAGAGAAACCCTCTCCTCCAGGGTCCTCAGCAAGTCCATCCTCTACTGTCCCCCAGAGGGGGTCAGTGACCTGTGCATCAGTCCTGGAGACACAGGTTCAACACAGCCCAGGGAAGTATAAGTCCAGAGTATCGCTTCACTCCCAGCAGGGGTCAATACAAACACAGTCAAGCCTTCCTTTTTCTGCAGATTTATGTATGCATGTATATGGGATTTCTATAGTGCAGCAGAGCTCTGTACAGGGTCAAAGAAAAACATAAATTCAACAAGTGATAGGAGAGGTAGCTGGGATGAGGTTGGTTAATGCATTGACATGTAGGGGTTCTGTAAAGATTTCAGTATTCAGCTCTTTCCAAATTGGTGCCGGTTTGGAGCGCTCTTGATGGATATGGGGATGCAGATCCTGGGTGCATAGAAAGAGAAGTCCTGCTGCCTTGTTTTTTTTTCTTTTTTACAATTCTACAGTCTAATGATTTCCTTGATGGGGGTATGCTGAGAACCACCAGAGATGGTGAGCTTGTGTGAAAGATCACCTGGGGTTGTGATAGTTTTGTAAATGATGCAGCTGGTATTGAAGATGACGCGGGTCTGCAAGGGGAGCTAATGGACTTCTCTCAGGATGGTAGTGATGTCCTCAGGCCCTGGATGTGATGTGCTGCAGAGTGTAGGATACCATTAAGAGATGCAAGTGTGGAGTCTGTGAGGCCTTAGAGCAGGGTGTTAACACCATCTAGATGCGAGGGTATAAGGGTATAAACAACAGTTCCATCGTTTTCTGGAAGAAATAGTTTCATTTTCTTTAGAAGAGAGAGCTGGTATAAGGCAACCTTTTTTTTGCAATGTGGTCCTTGAGGGTAATGTTGGCGTCCATAATGAACCCAAGTAATATTTGGTGAAAGATGTGGTTTAAAGACGTCAAGGTTCATGTCATTGAGCCACACTTGTACTGTTTCTTGTTTGCTGTCCTTGGCAAATAGGAATCTTGTTTGGGTTAAGCTTTGGGTAGGTTCTGGACATCTAGGTCTGGATGATGTTCAGGCAGTGTTTGAGGCTTTAGATGTCTGAAGCGGAGAAGACTGTCAAGGAGAGTTGTATATCATCGACATGTTGGTGACACCAAGGGGCTGTGTGTAGAGATTGAAGATGACAGAAGACAGTATAGAACCTTAAGGGACTCCACAGATGATAGGGATCTTTTGGGACTTGGGTATGCCCATGTGAAAAAGCTGGTGTTGGTTGGAAAGGAAGGAGGAGAACCAGTGATGGACAGTGTGGTGAACCTCATTCGAGACTCCAATGGCTTAAACCCCACTCCACGCCTGCTATCACCCTAGCACTTCCCACCGATTGCAGGCTTCTTAGATTGGACAGACCCTCTAAAACAGGGGGTGGAATTGCTCTAGTTCACAGAGACAGCATTTCAGTCTCTGTCCTTGAACAATGCAGTAATCCCAAAATTGAAATTATGATTTTTTGCATAGATCTTCATCCTCAATTAAGCTGGAAAGGTGCCCTGGTATATCGACCCCCCGGTCCGCTGGCAGATTTTTCCATCCAGCTGACCGAACTTATTGCTCCTCACGTCATTTCATCTAACAATTTTTTGTTATTGGGCGATTTTAATATGCACAGTGAAGTTGAGGACCTCCCAGACACATCAGTGCTCCTCACTGATCTTGCTTTGCTAGGCCTTACCAAACTTAATGAGGGCCCGACGCATATCGCAGGTCACACACTAGATACCATTTTTTCTAATAACCCCGGTATCAGATGTGAACCCCCACAACCCTTGACATGGACAGATCATTCGTCCATAGAATTTACCATCCAGGGTCGTCATGCTACGGCCAAAAATACTGCGAACTCGCTTGCCGTTCGCAGACAATGGTATAAGATCTCCCCTGATAGTTTTCAGGCAGTTTTCTCTCCTACCTGGGAAACCAATGACGCTTCCACTAATACTGAGGAGGGATTAGCAAGGTTTAACTCGATTGCAACCAGGACCCTTGATCTGCTGGCGCCGCTCAGATCCATGCCCAATGCCACAAATCGCTCCCAATCAGCCTGGTTCACCCCGGAGCTGCGCATAGAAAAACAAAAATGTAGAAACTTGGAGAAACGTTGGCGTAGGTCACATAATTTAAAAGATAAAGACATTTTTAAGGCTGCCATCTCCTCTTACCACAGCAGTATAAAAGGAGCACGGAAAAAGTTCATCGCCCAGCAACTCAATTCTGCCGAAAATAGGCCTAAAGCCTTATTTCAGATACTAAAATCTTTCACAAACCCGAGGGCTTGTGAGAAACCTGAGATTTCTTCGCAATCCCTATGCGACAACATCGCTCAGCATTTCACCAATAAAATTGATCTAATTTATGATAAAATTGCTCTTGCCGAGAAACAATCCATAACTCCATCTTCCCTATTCTCTGAGGTTCCCTCAGTTTCACACACGTTAAGCAACTTCCCCCCCATGACCAATGAGATGGCGGCTGACTTACTCCGATCGGTCAAATCGGGTTCCCCATTAGATGTTATACCTGGAAAAGTAGCTTCCCTCCTTGCGAATGTACTTTCTTCTTCTGTTAGTACCATCCTTAATCTCTCCCTGATAGAGGGTTATCTCCCTCAAACTTGGAAGGCGGCGCAGGTCATTCCAATTTGAAAAAATCGCAAGGCCTCCATGACAGACCTGTCCAATCTGCGGCCCATCTCCCTCTTACCTCATCTTAGCAAAGTCTTGGAAAAATATATTAATCTACATCTTTCAACCTATGTCGAAACCAACATCTGTCTAGACCATGGGTACTCACAAACTTTCTCTCGGGGGCCAAATTTACAGTGTGGTTTGTGGCCGAGGGCCGCACCGGTGGGGGCGGGGTCATTGGGGGAGGGGGCGGGGCTAGAGCAAAATAAAACTGTGACCATGAGGTGGAACACAGGCCCCTGCAGCGGACGCCTTCGTCCACTGAGCCACCGGACCCGGCATACACATCTCTCTCTCTCTCTCTCCCTCTCTGTCTCCCTCCCTCTCTCCCTCCCTCTCTCCCTCCCTCTCTCCCTCCCTCCCTCTCTCCCTCCCTCTTCCTCCCTCTCCCTCTCTCCCCCTCCCTCCCTCCCCCTCTCCCTCCCTCCCCCTTCCTCCCTCTCCCTCTCTCCCCCTCCCTCCCTCCCCCTCCCTCCCTCTCCCTCCCTCTTCCTCCCTCCCTCCGTCTGTCTCCCTCCGTCTGTCTCCCTCTGTCTGTCTCTCTCCGTCTGTCTCCCTCTCTGTCTGTCTCCCTCTCTGTCTGTCTCCCTCTCTGTCTGTCTCCCTCTCTGTCTCCCTCTCTGTCTGTCTCCCTCCCTGTCTGTCTCCCTCCCTCCCTGTCTGTCTGTCTGTCTCCCTCCCTCTGTCTCTGTCTCCCTCTCTCTGTCTCCCGCTCTCTGTCTCTGTCTCCCTCTCTCTGTCTCTGTCTCCCTCTCTCTGTCTCCCTCTCTCTGTCTCCCGCTCTCTGTCTCCCTCTCTCTGTCTCCCTCTCT
The DNA here is from genome assembly GCA_963921515.1 of Calotriton arnoldi. Lineage (NCBI taxonomy): Eukaryota > Metazoa > Chordata > Amphibia > Caudata > Salamandridae > Calotriton > Calotriton arnoldi. The sequence goes on from CAWUFW010001215.1 coordinate 2,789,911, forward strand.
CTGTCTCCCTCTCTCTGTCTCCGTCTCCCTCTCTCCGTCTCTGTCTCCCTCTCTCTCCGTCTCCCTCTCTGTCTGTCTCCCTCCCTCTGTCTCTCCCTCCGTCTCCCTCTGTATGTCTCCCTCTCTGTCTCCCTCTCTGTCTCCCTCCCTCTGTCTCCCTCCCTGTCTTCCTCCCTGTCTCCGTCTCCCTCTCTCTCTGTCTCCCTCCCTCTGTATGTCTCCCTCTCTCTGTCTGCCTCTCTCTCTGTCTCCCTCTCTCTCTGTCTCCCTCTCCCTCTGTCTCCCTCCCAGGCCTGAGCTCCCTGGCCTTGGCTCAACTCTCTGACTACAGGCTGGCGGGAAACATCACAGGCTCTTAACGCACACCTCACCCGGCTCTCACTCCCCGCTGTCCTCTGTCACCCTCTGTCACCTCACCCGGCTCTCACTCCCTGCTGTCCTCTGTCACCCTGTGCCACCTCACCCGGCTCTCACTCCCTACTACCCTCTGTCACCCTCTGTCACCTCACCCGGCTCTCACTCCCTGCTGCCCTCCGTCACCTCACCGGCTCTCACTCCCTGCTGTCCTCTGTCACCCTGTGCCACCTCACCTGGCTCTCACTCCCTACTGCCCTCTGTCACCCTCTGTCACCTCACCCGGCTCTCACTCCCTACTGCCCTCTGTCACCCTCTGTCACCTCGCCTGGCTCTCACTCCCTGCTGCCCTCTGTCACCCTCTGCCATCTCACCCGGCTCTCACTCCCTGCTGCCCTCCGTCACCTCACCCGGCTCTCACTCCCTGCTGCCCTCTGTAACCCTTTGCCATCTCACCCGGCTCTCACTCCCTGCTGCCCTCTGTCACCTCACCTGGCTCTCACTCCCTGCTGCCCTCCGTCACCTCACCTGGCTCTCACTCCCTGCTGCCCTCTATCATTCTCTGTCACCTCACCCAGCGTGTGTGGCAGCCTGGGCTGAGACAGCTTCCTGGACACACACACAGCCGCACCTGAGTACTTCACAGGTCTTTAAAAGACCATTTGCATGATAACGAGGCTTTGTTGTATTTCACCTCTTCTTAACGCCCCTGCAGCTCCACTCGGACTATCGCTGGAATCGCCCGGCCCCCATAGAGCAGAGTCTGTGTTTGCTGACACACTGTAAAAAAAACAACAAAAAAAAAACACAGGTACGATGTCTGCAAGGTCCGCGGGCCGCCAAGGAAGGCTTGCCGGGCCGCTGGCGGCCCGCAGGCCGTACTATGAGTACCCGTGGTCTAGACCCTTCACAATCTGGTTTTAGGCCCAATCATAGCACTGAATTGCCCCTATTGGAAGTCACGGATAACATCAGAATGACTCTTGATAGTGGCCATTCCACCATACTTGTGCTATTGGATCTCTCTGCTGCATTCGACACGATATCTCACCAGATTATGCTTATGAGACTGAGGGAGATTGGACTCAACGGAGCGGCCTTACAGTGGATGACAAGCTTTTTGTCATCTCGAACTCAGACTGTCAACCTGGGCCTATTCCGTTCTAAGACCACGGAATTGACCAAGGGTGTCCCGCAGGGCTCGTGTTTAAGCCCTACGCTTTTTAACATCTATATCGCTCCCTTGGCCCACTTGCTTAGGTCTCATGGTTTCTTGCCCATTTCCTACGCTGATGACACTCAGCTTCTCTTCACCTTTGATAAAACCTCAACATATGCTCTGTCATCCTTCGCTGAAGGAATGACCGCTATATCAGATTGGATGAGGAGAAATTTTCTCCAATTAAACGCAGGGAAAACCGAGATAATGCTTTTCGGAGATGCCCCTCTACTTTGGTCTCCGAATTGGTGGCCGGCCGCTCTTGGCCCACCCCCCATTCCCAAAACCTCAGTTAAGAATCTGGGCATCCATCTTGATCAGGCACTTACACTGAAGGAGCATGTCGCCCGAACTGCAAGCAATTGCTTCCATGTGCTGGGCATGCTACGTCGAGTCTTTCCCTTTTTGCCAGACTGCACACAGAAAACTCTTACTCAGACTATGATTCTGGGCCGCCTTGATTACTGCAATGCTCTTCTGCTTTCTGCAAACGAGTCTTCCCTAAACAGGCTTCAGGTGGTCCAGAACACTGCTGCACGGCTCATTACGAACTCCACACCTGGAACCCCATCCTTGCCATTGCTACGCAAACTCCACTGGTTACCGGTCCGTAAGCGGATAAAGTTTAAGGCAGGCTGTATAGTCTACAGAGCTATCCATAAAAAGGGTCCCTCCTACATCTCGAGTAAGCTCAAGCCTTATTCCCCGTATAGGACCCTGAGATCTAGCTGTAAACTTCTTTTACAGGTACCAAGGGTCAGGAAAGCTAGACTTGGTGGGAAATCCTTTTCCCTCCTCGCCCCCCTATACTGGAATGAGCTCCCCCTACAGCTCCCACAATGCCCGGACTATCTATGTTTCAGGAAACTGCTTAAAGCCTCCCTGTTCTAATTTGTCCTTAGCCCACCCGTAGGTCCGCTACAGCGCAGAGATACCCCTTCGGGAGTGATTCAGGCACTCTACAAAACCCTTAAATAAATAAATAAAGAAAATGGGTGTGAGAAGGGGGTGATTGACTATCTCAAAGACAGTTGAGAGGTCCAGCGATATCAAGAAGCAGCAATCATCTTCCTTTGTGCTTCATATATGATGTGTGAGGTATTGGCCTCTGTGCTGTAGCATGATCTGAAGCCAGACTGGTAGTAGTGCGGAAAATGGTTAACATAGACTGTTTTTTTTCATGGATCTTGTCAATTAATGGTGGGTGAGTGATGGGCCAGTAGTTTGCAAGGTCATCGGGGTCTAGTGTAGGTTTCTTTAGGAGTGGAAGGATCTGGTCTGTCTTGAGAGCTTCTGGGAAGATGTCTTGAGTGAGTGAGGCATTGACAAATGTGATTAGGGGTGAGAGAGTGTCCCCAGATGGAGCTTTGATGAAGGAGCAGGGTAAGAGTCATCTTCTTAAGAAGTAGTTTTGAATAAGTTGAGAATGTCAGCGAGATCTGCAAGAGAAAGGGTTTTGAATGCTGACCATTTTGGGATTCTACAGGTAGGGGTAGGTGTAAGAGATGAGTCATGATCAGTGTTGTCGATGTGTTTTGGATCTTCTGTATTTTTTCACTGAAGAAGAGGTTGATGGCATTGCAGTTTTCTGTGGAGTAAGGAATAGGTGGGTTTCGTAGGGGGTTGATGCAGTGCTTGACTGTCTTGAAATATTTTTTGCTCTTGCTAGTAGCTCCTTTGATGGTGTTGGTAGAGTATTTTGCTTTCGCTGATATGATGAGCTGTCTGCATGTTGTGCAGAGGAACATCAGTATCAAAAGGTCATCAGAAGTTCTATTTTTCTTCTATTTTCTTTCCTGGCTGCAGATGGGTCATTTATTTTAAGCAAGGCCTTTAGAGTACCAGGGTGCTGAAGGCATTGGCGTGCACTTCTATGTTATTAATGGGGTCTGATTGCTCACATAGTTTCCAGTTCCCAGTTCTTCTCTTGTGTAGAGGTTTATAAGTTGAGGTGGGGAGTTCCGGAATGTGGTTGTCTCTGCCCAACCCAAAACATAATCCTTCCACCCCTCTCTCATCTCCCTTCAGAACATTTTGGGGTGCTTTCCAAATCACATATTCAAAACTTGGCCAGTAGCAGTCCTTCCAGAGCTATTAACTCCTCCCCTAACTAAAAAAAGCTGGTTCCTTCCCTCCAAAACCTCAAAAAGGAGCTCCTTCTGTGAGTGGGGCCTGAGATGTGACTGCCTTCCTTTGGTTCTGTCAGTATGAGTTTGTTAGCCCACACATATTTCTTCCCAACAATATTCTTCTCCGTGGAGGAGGCTAATCACCAAATGGGTCTACTTTCTGGAGGAAGAGTTGATTTAACTGCTGGTCAACAGAGTAATTTATATTTGCCTAGCTGGGTAGTGCAAGATTCAAATTTTAGAATGGCATAATTTGGGAAATGCTAAAAAAAACAAAGTTGCCCTTAGAAACTTTAATCATTGACCAAGGTTGTGGCAATGCAAATCTTGTTATTTTGGGGTGGATTTCTCCTACAGTGTAAATATAGTAAAGCAAAACAGACTTACGGTGAAGCTCCACAGAGTCACAGTAAAGTACGCCAGCATCACAATATAGTCAAAAAGAAAATGGGGTATTTGTTTTTTGATGCCCAATTAAATTATAAGGCCTGTACAGGCCGTACTCAATTTCTTAAATGTCTCATCTGCCACAGGCTACCTTTCTTCAGATACTGGGGTAAGTTAGACGATAGGCCACTCAGCATACAGATGCATGTGCACAGGGATTCACGTGTAACCAGTGTAGAACCTTTTACCCCAGCTGCCCATCATAGGACTGCTGCAGAGCATAGGGCCTTATGTTAAAAGGTAGCCACTGATGGTTAGCACTCAAAGCCATTTTATAGAAGCTTTTAGTGAGTGCGACTCAGTTAGTGAGATTCAGAAATTCAACAATCAAGTGGTCCAAAATCAAACAATCTAGGGTGGTTAGAGCGGGTCAGAGCCCACTTCCTCACATTAAGGAACAGGATAACAAAAAAGATGATTATGGATATGAGGTTAAATGTCAGTTGGTTGGAACAGGTGTAGGAAATTAGGTTGATTTCTGGTGTAACAATCTGTTGACCTGTTTCAAGATTGTGGTGCAAATATAAGACAAGTATGGAGTCATGGGGAATGTGGTGGAATAAAAAAGGAAATGGTGGGCTGAAGACGGTAGGGAGGTGGATAGTAGAGGTTGCAGGAGGGAGTATGAAGTGATAAAAGAAGTAAAGACTGAAGAGGGAAGATAAAGTCGATAGGGAGTTGGGAAGAGGTCAGCACTCAGAGTTCAGAGAGAAGTGGATGTTGTGAGAAGGAATTAATGCATAAGGAGGGATTGAGCTTTTAATAGTTAGGCTATGAGTGAGGTCTGTATACGTTGAGAAATGCAAGAGAAAGTAATTTTTAAGGTGAGAGTGATAAACGTAAATGGAGAGGGGGCAAAAGAGAGAAAATGGGGAAGGTGAATGGTGCTGAGAGATGAGAATTATTTAGGAGTGATTGTATAGAAAAAGAATTGTGTGATGAGGGGTAAATGATGTCAAGGGTGAGGTAAGTGGGAGGGATGATGTGGGTAGGTGTGAATAGGGAAAGGGGAGAAGTGAAGGGATAGGAAATGGAAGGCAAAGGGTAGATATGGTGGCAAAATGAGTGGGTGTGAGGTCTATAGAAGTCCAGGAGGTGTGGGCAGTAAGAAAATGAAAATGGTGATGGGATTCCCAAATGGTGCAGGAAAAGGGGCAGGCATGAAGAAATGATGTGGAAGGTGAAGAGGACTCTTCTTTTGAAATAGGTGTGATCTGGCAGAAAAAAGTGGGTGTTGTTAAGAGCATGATTATATCGAGAGGCATGGGCGGACAAGAGTCAAAATAAGAAATGGGTTAAATTGAATGAATGGAGTAGAACAAGAAAGTGAAGTGAGGATGTGGAGGCTTAGCAAGTGTGAGAGTATGGATTTTATGGAGGTTGTTAAGGGCCCAAGTAGAGGGAGTACATCAGAAGTTGTGTCCAGAGTGTGGCCCAACCCCTTTACTACTGGAGATGTAATTCTCATGGCATTTGCTCACACTGACACTGGCGATCAGGTCTCCATGGTCACTGATCACTCTGGACTCAGAATTATGTCCAACCTCTGCACCAGACATATGGCCTCAAAAGGTACTAAGAGCCACAATGGTTTGCATCACCCATAAGAGCCTCTGGCCTTGATCTCAGACCATTCACTCCACCCACTGGCACATAAGATGTTATTCCCCCACAATATTTCACCTAATTTAAGAATAGCACAAGACTAGAAGATCTTACAAAATGTTGCAGCCATTTTTGGTGTGGTGTTATCTAAATCATGCCCATGCCTGCCTATCTCACTTGGCTTGATATGTGTCTTTCTTTATTTTATTTATTTATTTATTTAGTGTTTTGTAGAGCACGAACGTGACCCGTTAGGGTATCAGAGTGCTTTACAGGGATAACACGTTGTATACAAGTATGAAATAGTCAAAGAAAAAAAAAACATGAGTAGAAGGAGGTGAAACATTTGGGAATAACAGGGTGTATACAATGTTCAGATCATAATGCAGAGAAATCCAGCAAATACATTAGTGAGAGTACAAGGTCAGTACAAGATGGATAGCAGCCAGTCAGTCCAAACTCTTGCGGCAACAAAAATAAGCAAAGCCACTGAGCGGTGTGTGCAATGCATGATTTATAGGAGAAACTTGCCCATTAGGAAGGTTTTGGCTTCCTTTTTAAATATTGACAGAGAGGGAATTTTTCTGATGACAGATAGCAGCGAGTTCCAGATTCTTGGTGCGGCCCCAGAGAAAGCACGATTGTAAGTTTTTTCCTTTCGGAAGCGGGGTGGCTGGAGCACAAAGTCTCTGGCGGACCTGGAGTTTCTGGCTCCTCCAGAAACCATGATTTTCTGGCCGAGATATGCTGGGGATTTCGTGTGGAGTGCTTTGTGGGTGATACATGCCAGTTTGAGTTGGATTCTGGCTTCAAGAGGAAGCCAGTTCAGCGCCTTCAGATGCGGTGAAATGTGGTCGAATTTTTTTGAACCTGCTAAGAGTCTGGCGGCGGCGTTGAGGCAAGCTGTTAGGGTGGCCGTGGAGATCTTGGGCAGGCCTGAAAGGGTTGAGCATCCGTATTCAATTCTGGAGATAACTAATGCCTAGACTGCCATTTTTAGGTCCGAGGCATCAAGGAAAGGCTTTAGTTTCCTCAGGTAGCTCAGGTGAAACCTGGCAGTTTTAGCCATCAAGTTGATGTGGTCTCGCATATTCAGGTTGCTGTCCAAAGTTAAGCCGAGAGATTTGGCAGATTCCACTATGGTCGGTGTGCAGTTTAGTGCTGTGATCGACTTGGTCCATTCCTGGATGTCAGTGTTACTTTTAGGGGGGGGAGATTAGAAGGAACTCCGTTTTTTGTGCATTTAGTTTGAGCTGGTTGCAGGCGAGCCATTGAACAGTCAGCTTTAGGGCCTCATTCAAAGAGTAGATCTCCTCTAGAGATGAGATTTTGATGTAGATCTGGGTATCATCGGCATACATGTGGAAGGAGATGTTGGCGGTACGTAGTAATTCAGCTAACGGTTCAAGGTAGAGATTGAAGAGGGTTGGGGAAAGAGTTGATCCTTGGGGGACTCCGATCGTTATCGGGGAAGGAACAGATAGATTACTGTTGACTTAGAATCTCTGGGTGCGGTTCCGGAGGAAGGATCTAAACCATTTGAGAATGGTTCCCCTTACTCCCATCCTGAATTCGAGGCGTTCAAGTAGTTTCTCGTGGTTGACTGTGTCGAATGCCGAGGATAAATCCAGTAGAATTAGGAGACATGTTTTGCCTTGGTCAAGGGCTTGGAGAGCATCATCCACAATATGGAGAATAGTAGTTTCCGTGCTGTGCCCAGGTCTGAACCCGGATTGGAATTCATCTAGCAGATTAAAGTTGGTGATATGTTGGCTCAGTTGAAGTTGCACACATTTCTCCAGAGCTTTCGCTAGAAGTGGGATATTGGATATTGGTCTGAAATTGTCTGGAGTAGCAGGATTCAAGGTAGGTTTTTTTAAGATGGGGACGACTTGACCGGCTTTTAGAGAGTCAGGTATGGACCCTTGTAGTAGGGAAGCGTTGATTATTGTAGTCCAAATGGGAATGATAAATTGGGAGGTCGCGGCCACGCAGCTGGAGGGGAGTGGGTCATTAAAGTGGTTATTCAGATTTAAGGAGGATAGAATTTTCGAGATGGAATGGTCATCATATAACTTGAAGTTGGACCAGTGCACTTGGTTCTTGGGTGTTGTCTGGGGGGGAAGAGAGGAGAGATGGGACCCGGCAGGAAGAGGCTGGATGTTGGCGGCGGAATTAAGTTCTTTTCCTAGGGCGGTATATTTGGCTGTAAAGAAGGAGGAGAACTCCTCACAGGTTATTAGGGATTTTGAGGTTTCTTTGGAAGTTTTAGCCAGTTTGTTAGATTGGTGTTTGGCCATTTCAAAGAGCTTACGAGGTCTGTTCTTAACGTTTTCCAGTTCCGATCTAAATAACTCTTTTTTTGATTTGAGGATGTTCCTGTTGTAAGCATTTCTGGTCTGTCGGAGAAGTTTTAGTTGGGAGGCTGAGGGGTGCTGTCTACAGGTTCTTTCTGTTAGCCAGAGGGTTCTCCTTTCATTGTTGAGGGATCCGTTGAACCAGGGGTTTTTGTCTTTAACTCTGGATCTTTTTAGCTTTAGCGGGGCGAGATCATCAATTATGTCAGACATAGTCGAGTTGTAGTGTTCTGTAAGGTCGTTGACCTTTGAGAGATTTGGTGGGGGGAGGAGGTCATTCTCGCAGCGTGCAGCCAGCTTCTCGAGATCTAGGCTCTTTGTTTCCCTGAGCCAGAGTTTCAGTTTCACAGGTTACGCTGGCCTTGTCTTGTGGGTGCCAGGCAATAGGAAGGTAATAGCATGGTGGTCAGACCAGTCGCATGGATCTATTGAGTTAAGCCTGACCGCCGTTGCCTTAGCAATGATCCAATCCAGTGTGGTGCCTTTCGTGTGAGTTGGTAATGTGCAGGCTTGAGTAAGTGATTGGTCAGCAAGGATGTCTTTGAGGGTGTTAGCCTGAGGGTCATTGAGGTAATTCCAGTGCAGATTAAAGTCTCCGAGGAAAATGTCATTGGAGTGGGGGGAAACCTTAGCTGTAATGATTTCCATGAGGTGGTCGATGAAGGTGTCGTTCTTGCCTGGGGGGTGGTAGAAGATTCTATTAATCTTGCTATAATTGTAAGTATAATCATACTGCAACTTGTCGCTCCTATGCTTACAGATACGTATTTTGATCTTTCTACATGTCATACCTAAGTACCTGAGTTTGCACGGGAAAGTGATCATGTGTAGTACTTGTGCTGAGTTACAATTTGTGTGCTTACAAAAAACCCATGGATTTGGTAAACTCAAGTCCAGTGTTTTGGTGGGTGCTGTCAAGTAGTAAATACTGCAGGAATCTCAGACTGGTTTGTATGAATGGCATGTGTGAGTGTGTGAAATTCACAATTACAATACTCTAGACAAATGTTGAATTGAAGTTATAAAATAGGTCCAGTTGGGACAAAAGAGAGATCTAAGGTCAGTTCTGAAGAAAGCCATACGACTCATAGGGCAGATTATTTGGATGAAACATGCATATCTGTAGATTCCAGAGAAACTAACTTTCTATAAAAGCATTGAACTTGCTTTAAATTTTTTCAGCGGACCCCTGAATAAACTGGCAGGTGAGAGTCGGGGTATCCCCTAGGCAATTGAATTCTTTGATACTCCTCCACTTTCAATACAAAGTGCTCCCTTGATGGTCAAGATAAAGCCTGCCCAGAGACAAGCAGTAGCTGGATAGGGACTGAATTTTGAAGCATGGTACTAAGAATCTCAATGGATGAGACATTTTAAAAAACATCAAGGAATGCCCTTCTGGAATCAGGTATGGAGGCATTAACACTAATGAGAGGGAGTTTCCTCTCCTAATTGATAATTTTTATTCCTGTCAAGGTGCAAAACGTTTGGTGGATGGCTGCCATCAATGTGGATGCCCATTTATCAAACTTTAATAAAGTGTTGGTTTTTCAAATAGAAACTTCAAAATTGGATATTTCTATTGAAAAACCAATAACTGATGACCCCAATGCTGAGGGCAGTTTTCCCTGGGTGTGAGGGGAGTCAATAATTGGTCCTTTTGTCCCACATGTCCAGGTTTTACCTAGTGGTGCTGGAAAGAAAAATAAGGACATCAGAATCAACCATAAATATAGCAGATGGTGTAAAGCCCTTCCTCCAGTGACCCCCTACAACATTGGGTCATCGAAGAAACATTTCACTGACATACCAACAGTATCTCCGCTGACAGAAAGCTGATGGTCTGCATGTCTTTAAATGGTGTGCAGACCGAGAGATTGCTCAGACAGTACCCTGCCTGCCCATAGTCTTAATAGAATTAACACAGTTCCAAAGAGGCATAGGGTTAGTTTTTACTGTTCGTACAAGAATCACAATACTTCGACTCTCTTGCCGGGCCTATAAGTTCTAGACCTGTTCCAGAGTCACAATTTGATGGTTCTTTTGCCCAGCATGAAAGTGTAAAGGGGAGAAAAGTCGTTAAGTGATCAATCAATTAGTCAATAATCCTCTTGGACACATAGTAACCACAGACAACTATGTAAGGTTAGTTGTTTATTATAATTCCAAAAATAACTGAACATAAAGACAACTCAATACGAGAGTGCAGAGATACATCGGAATTAGCATATAGCCAAATCTGCATACCCAATTTAGACGGTGGAGAATAAGTAATACAATTAGTTCAAGAAGCAGAATGCAGAAGATCAGAAAACATGAGTCCAAGTTTCCCTGCATCGAGGGTTGATGAATAAAAAGCATTAATCTATCCCTACACTACCACTAAAGTGACATCCCTACTTAAGCATCATCAGGAAGAAGGATAGAAGGTGTCAGCATGTGGAGTCTTCCTAAGAAGTCTCTCCACAATCAGTGGGTCATGTAGCATAAAGCTACTGAGACAGAGCTTGCTCTAAGATGCTCTCTCTCCAAAGGCAAAAGAGAAGTGGGGCACTTTTCCTACTCCCAACAACACATTATTCGTGGGTAATATTCAAAGAATACAGTTCAAGTCATTCCATCTGCTCTGGGTACAATCCTGAAGGTGTTTTTTCATGGGATAACGGTGTTATTTCCTTGATACATTTTGTCTTTAGTTCCCAGGCCTTCTCCTATGTGAAGCACAATGACATTCCTTTATCAACTCAAGTCACACAATTGTAACTTCTTCTTTCCTTGCCTAACTAGTAAAACAAATACATTATTCTAACTAACAAGAGCGCTTCTTTCACCCGCAACACAAAACGTGAGAATGAACAAATTCCACAGCACACATGAAATTCAAACTGTTAATTCTAAAGCGAGAGTTTCCAGGGAACTGCATTTCAGGCCTACAAAATTCATCTAACATAAGAAAGCATCATATGAGCTTTACGAATTTGGATGAAAAATAAGACACTTTCAATTAATGCATTTACCAACATGTAAAATAATACAATTAAGGAACACATTTAGTGGATGAATAGTTGTCAGTTGCACAACACGAGTTCTTCAAGTTAATGTTTCCTGCTAGTTACATTCATTTTCTACGTTAAATCTCCAAGTTACTTTTCAATGACCTAAAACACATCACACTTTAGCACGTTTCACGATTCTAACACTTTGCAATAATACAACAAATGATTATATGCGGGTGCGCTTTACTTGTGATTATGATGCACCCCTACAAATGAGATGAGATCTCTGCGCTATCAGGCCACAGTTCAGGTCAGTTTCTAACTCCCTGTTCAGAGTAATCTGTCTTCTTGCTTTTCCTCCCTGCACAGGCTTATGACTCTTTTTCGTATAAAATGTAAGACTTTCTGTCTGATTCATTGTGCCCTTCATTGCACAGGCCCAATATATCTGCAGCAGAATTTCTCTCACCTTGCTGTTTCTCGCTGTCTAAGATCATGCTTACATAAGCTTCTTATGATTCCAGAGGTGCACCATATTCGAGCAGGTGGTCACTCGTTTTCTTTTATGGCAGCCAGAGCCTGGCATGACCTACCTCTCAACCTTTGTTTTATTGATTATCATTAAGCCTTTGGGAAGGATTTAAACATTTGTGTACTACTGTGATTCTTTGGTTTTAGTTTTCCTAAGTTTTTATATCCTGTTAGCAATTACCTTTATTTAGTGCCAGAAGGCCCTTATTTAGGTGACTGCATACTTTAAGAATTTATTAACATAGCATAACATAACTACCATGTATCACTGAGAGAATATTGGAAACAAAAATATCACGTGGACAGAGTACCATGTCAAAAATATCGAGGACCAAAATATTGAGAAGGTAAGTGCAAATATGTATAGATTTACTATTCTTAACTCCATATCTATATACCTTGAAGATATATATATTATCCAGGTACATATATGTGGAGTTATATATATAGTAAAACGTTGCTTACCTATAGAAACTTACCTTCACAATATTTTATGTCCTCAATATTCTTGACATGATATTTTGTCCACACATTATTTTTTCTCCGATATTTTGTCTAAACGTCACTACTACTGTATACATTCCAATATTCTTCCCACTCAGCGGAAATGGTGAGATACATGGTCTCTGGTGTTTCCTTTAGGCCCACACAGGATAATAAAGATCCCAAAAGGAGATATATAGTGACTTATGGATCATTGGTTGGTCCAAAAGAATACATCTTGAATGGATATGCACGAAATGGGGTTGCCGTGAATTTGGTCCACAGGCTATTAGAAATGCTCTCTCCATATTAAGTATCTTCATTATCTGGGCAGATGACTTTAATTGTGCTTTAAATGAAAGAGCTCATTTCTTCTCAGGACCAAGAATTATGCATAACTAGGCTCACCAACCATTATGAGCGACAGTCAAGAGAGACTGTTTGTTTGTTGTTTACCATAACTGGAACCCTAGTGGGTATGTTTTTTTCCATTTTATTCAAAGATGATAGCAACATTGGCAATAGCAAGGCTAGCTTGAGTGGTTATCTACCCAGACACCCCAACCTAATGTTAGCTGATTGCTGGCATGCCTTGAAATGGTGGAATTGTCAAGACTTAACACAAGTCAAAGGAAATTGCTTGAGGCACCATTAACCAGGCAAGAATTATTGATGTCACTACATGATATGCAGAGAGGAAAAACTCCTGGTGCAGAAGGACTCCTTGCAGAGTTTTTTCAGTATACTTCAGATATAATTGATTTTAAGTTGTTTGAGATGCACCTTGAGGAGTTATGAAAGAAGCTCTTATAATGATGGGAAAAAGTATACTGACCCCCTGATTGTCAGTCTTACAGAACACTTTCCATGATCAAAATGGATGGTAAAATACTAAGCAAAGCCTTGGTGTAGTGTTAATTAAAAGTACTGGTAGTTCTGGTCCAACCTGAGCATTCTGTGTTCATTCCCCACCAGAGTTTGATAGCTAATATAAGGAAAATTAACACGTTAAACAACATCTGCTTTTGGACCCAGGAGTTGCCGGCTGTGGCTTCTCTGGACAAAGAAAAAGCATTCCATTCTATCAAAACGAATTTCTGTATGTTCTCAGCTTGTTTAATTCTAGTCTTTACTCCATTAGCTGGGTTAGTCTCTCATAAGTACCACCAAATGAAGACTGTAGGCAAAATCTCAGAGGGGTACATTTTAGGGGAGAACACTGCAGGACTGCCTCCTGTCACTGCTGTTTTCTGCTTTACTTATCAAATCACTAGTGTGTATGCTTTGGAAAAATATGGAAAGATGGGGAATACATATATTGTTGTCACCAATGATCTACACAATGGTACATTGATATATTTGAGGAACCTTGTGTTGTACTTGCCTCATCTGTTCATATGCTTTTTACAAGTGCATGGCACACACCGGCGAGGATGTGAAAGAAATGACTATGGATAGAGCAGTTGAGGGCCCACGTACATTAAATTAATTTCATACTTTTGAAATCTAAGACTCCTGAATTCTGGTCCTTTCTAAATTTAATTTCCTTTTTCATTGATTGAGCATTGTGTTGATCAAGATGGTGAGGCTGGCTACATAGTTATGTGTGCCTTTTACCTAAACACATATTTCAGGAGTTGAATGTTTCTCTGGCCCTATCCCCATTGATGTTGGCAGTACCCCCCTTCCTCCTCTAGAGTGAACCTCAAGAAACTTAAGATTCCTTATGAAAAAGCCATGATTGGTCTTCTAGATTTCCATCTCTATTATTTTGTATTGCAGTTGCCGAATTTGGTGGGATTCCTTGCATTTAAAAAATGTACAAATATGCAAAATTGTTCTCATGAGTGCACTGCTAACTTGGGCTGTTTAGTTTACCCAAATCCTCTTCCACTACTGTTGCTGCTCTGTGATAGTAAGGGTGCCATCAGCAAAAGAGGGTCAGGCCTACTGTGAAATTAATAGACTTACAGGCAACCCTATTGGGCAGAAGCAGTGATAGTTACATACACTCAACAGACTTGTAACCAGGGTTATCATTTCCTGTTCATGTCAGTTCAAACCAATATGTACCATGGTGTACTTTTTACACACCAAAACATGCTACAGACCTTAACTGGGAAGTGGTTTCACTGATTAATTTACCCAGCAACAAAACAAGTACAAGTTCCTAGAATGCAGGTGATACCAAGGATCCTCATTTCATGTTTACAACCTTCAGTCACTGCTGGATGTTTGCCAAAATCAACTTGGCTGTGGGTTTTTAACCTCATATTTATAACGGTAAAAGGAAAATGATAACACCCAGGACACAAAGGTGGCTGGAGATGTAACCGATGAAGCGGACACTGGAGTACTTGGTAGCTCTGGATGATCTCGCACAGTGAAGATGGATATCAAGATTCAGCACTTCCATGCTGTGTAGAAATAGGGATAGTGCAGAAGCCAACAGATAGATGTTCCAGAATGTCTGGTCATATAATTGAAATGATTTTACATAGTTCCAATTAAATCATATTACATTTGGACAATTTAGAGAGCAATGGGAAGAGCAGTATTTAAATTTTCGCTATTGTTTGAAACATATTTATCTTTAGGTCCACTTTTAAGTCATTTCATTTGGTGCCTTTTCTGATCAATAAACAAAATATACCATGGTACATTAGATAATATAGTGATATAATGTAGAGTATTTTCTCAATGTTAGAACCTCTTAAGTTACAACTGCACGTGAGATAGAATTCAATTCAAATAAATGTTTGTGGCAGAGAATGTTGCCAGTCTCTGACAGCCTGGGTGCTCCACAGCATCCTGAGATTAGCAAGTATTTGACAATGTGTTCAAAAAGTTTGGATTTCACTTTATTGCTGATTTACTTTTCATGATACAGTGCAGCAAGTGGCATTTCACACCAGTTTATTAAAACACAGAGTTCCATTTTGACAAAACTGAAATATTCCTATCAAGGACATTTTTGGAAAAATAGCAACCCACATGCTCCAAACATGATCCAGTTCCCTCTTGAAATGTAATTAGACATCAAAAGAAGGATAAAGCGACACAATACAACATATTCATAAAGCTGCCTGCCATCCTAATCGCCCTATGACTCTTGCTCTCTGAGGATGCTCCTAGCAAATGTTTAAAATGAAAATACTGTATTACCTCAACAGGACAGGGCAAAGAGTAGGAAACAGTATATGTGTGGGTTGTTTATTGGCTTATGCCACTTCCTTTTGCAGAGCACAGGAACAGGCAAGCATATCCCCTTCTTCACATGCTGATTTTTGCTTACTCCATTGTAGATTCCAGCATCGAGGGTCTGGGTCATGGAGTACAGTGCAGGCTTGGTCCTTCAAGATAAGCCTAGGTGGTATCATAAGGTTCTCCACTCTGACAATCACAGGAGGAGATGCAGAGGTGCAATCAACGTGTGATTCCCAGGGTCTAGACCATTCATTGGTACAGGATTGCTAGTCATCTCCACCACATCTATAAGGTCTGAGCAGTTTTTCTGGGTAGCTTTTATGTGCAAAATAGACTGTGTCTCAGCTCCAGATGATGTTCAGAGCTGGGCACGGTGATTGAAGTAAAAATTGGAAATGGGCTGAACACGTTGTACACCTAGCCTTTGCTCTGAACAAGAGTGTGTGACAAGCAGCACTGGGAAGGACACGTTCTACCATCAAGGGGAGTTAGATGGAGCACAGGCAAAAGGTGGGCAGAAATGTATTTGTGAGCTTTGTGTGTATAGCCTACCACCAACCCAAATGTTCAAGTCAAATTAAGGACCAACTAAAGTGATGATGTTTTTGTTGGGTTCTCTTGGAAGTGTGGGATTGAAATATGTCTCGGGAAGTTTGGACAAGTATGACTTATTTGGTCCGCCTTTTGCATGCACATGGAACTGGGTGGTTTAAAGGCTTTGATGACCCAATTATTCTGGGCGCACCATTGTGGGGTCTGCAAGGGTGAAATCGGTAGAGTAGACATCTTGATATGGAACATTATAAAGATGGCAACAACATCCTTATATTTGAGAGCATCCGCCTTCACTTCAGTGTGAAGAGAGGGCAGTTCCTAATGTACTCAAGACTGGTAAGAGTGACCTGATTGGCCTAGGATGGATTCCCTAGTTATCCATCTCAATCAACTTTCTTTAGGTAACTTCTGTCTTAAGGGGGAAGGCAAATGGTACATGAGAATAGGTCTAGACCTCTGCTGCCAGATAAGGCTAAAGTGGGATTTTGATGGCATTTGCTGGAGGCTGAATTGAGAAAGGTATCTCTTCATGTAAAAATGTGGCCAGCAATGCCCGTTTCGGGCTCTCTCAATTACATTTTCTTCACAGCACTTATCTCACTCTAGCAGTCTTGTGAGGAATCTGACTTTGTTTGCTCTGGTATAGCCTTGCTTGACCATTCTGCAATACTGGGAAGAGATATCATTAAGGGTGTGTGCGCCAATTGCCCCAATAGGTGATAGATCCTTTAAGCAGGGTCTGATATGACTACTTTAAGTTTCCAGAAAAGTGATGATCTTGCATATGCCAGCTGCACTCTGCCAAAACAATGCACAGCTATTTATTGATATCAATTCCTAGACACAGACTGGAATCATGATTGAGGAGGGTTTATCAGCAGAAGAAATACATGTAATTAGGACACAAAATAATGATAATCTCAAAGTCATTGTGTCTGAACGACAAAACTTGTTAAGGATTTAGAAGGGCATTCCATTGCTTTCTCAGTGAAATTCCATCTAAGCTAGAGTTGTTTGTGTCTGTAATAAAACCAGCAATTTAAAGTTTTTGCCCTTCGAGTCTGCTCAGTTGTGGTGAGCAGGTTTATCTGAAGTCTACAATGGTGAAATGTCTGCCACGCTGTGGAAAGTGGGCATAATTTTAGTGTTTATAATTGTTTTGAAAGGAGTTGTGTATCATTACTACCAGTTAATGGCAGAAATGCACACTAAGGGATCTTGTCATTTGAATAAAAGTAGGTAAAAGGTTTCCCCCCAATGCTGTGCTCGCATGGAAACAACAGAATTCAGCATAGATTCTCTGTTCAGCTGTGAAAAATTGCTATGATATCCCACATGTCTTCTTAAGACTTCTGTTTCTTTAAAATAGAGCGAGTTTTGAATACCGACGTTTTGCTCTTTTTCTGGAGCTTGCATAAGCCAACTCAGACAGATGTGCGCCTTGAAAAAAAACAGGATGAAAATATGTTTACTTGTTTTGTATCTTTAGCAATACTAATTGGTATGCTGAAATAAGAGGTCTTTGTCTTAAAGTAATTGTCCTTCTCATGTGTATCAAACAAACCAGTTAAGTGTTTCCTTAGTGTTTAATTTACAAAGAGCAGTAAACAATTAAAGTAATTAATCTCTGCCTTACATTTGTTTATCACCTGCCTTTCAATAGCTCCATAACATATCTTAACTCATTGACTCGAGTAACTTCATTATAGTTATTTTTACAGTGCTGATTTATTTTTAACAATAATAGCAGAATGTGCTCCTAAACAAATTCAAAACAATGTTCACATATATTGATGATATTGGCAAAGCATTCAGACTTAAATTAAAACATTTCAATAGATCAAAAGACAGCATTTTCTCTCACTAATAAAAACAACATTTTAGCAGAAAATTACCTATAAAAGCATGAAGGCTACACGTGGTTTGATATACATATACATGCAGAAACAAATGCATTTTCCACAGACACATAAAGTTCTAGGCTAACTGTTGTTACAACACACCTAAAATGTTGACTTGATTATCCTCTTTATATTATTTAGTCTCATGGTAGGTTTCTCGATTGGGGCGATTACCTTTAAATGATGTTCCTTCTCTTGTTCCTGGACATCTGCTTGCTTCCCACATACAAAGGAGTAACCCAGCATCCTCTCACCTCCTCTCACTTGCTTTACCAAACTTCAGCAAGGAGCTGGAGACAAGTGTTGTTTTGTCATTACACCTCCATAGCTTCACCATCCATACATTTCGGTCCCAGTCCTCTCATAACAGCTTTCATGGTGTTTCAGATGCATTCTCATTTTAGTGATCTGTGTAAGAATCCTCAAATTCTTACAACCAGGAAGTTCATCAGATTTCAGCCATCTGCAGTTTCCTTCACAGAAGCATTGACAAAGGATGTTCTTAACCCTGTTATGATACACAGCAACTCTATCTTAATCCCCAATTCGGCCTACAATTTTTACGCAATTTACTGTTATGTTCCTTTCCTGTCATGAGTAGCTTTTGAAGTCTTTCCCTGTTAAAAATGTTCAAAGTATGAAATATAATTTGATGAGATCATTGCAAAAAGTATCTATAGCTCCTAGACCCCTCTCCGGATACAGCCTTTGAGCTACGCGCTCTTTACGAGTTATTTTATTATAGTGTCTTAAATCCGGCCCTGGAAGACATAATGGGGCATCGTTTCAATGTCCCGCAGTATCGGATTTACCAGGTGTGGAAACACACCAGGTAAAACCACATATCACATACTGTTGTATTGTGCTTGTGCAAAGTATCCTGAGCCTACAAAATCACGATTCACAGGAAAAACATAATTTGTGTACGACTAACACAAGTGTTTGTGCCATAGAACATCACTGATTGGTCATTCGGAAGGCTCTTGCATCATAGAATGCAATAAACAACCGAAAGCAATTTTCTCTTCGCTTTCTAATGGAAAAATTTGCTGGTTGAATCCACAGCCACCCTCTTGGCAAGAGACTTTTTCAGATCCAACTTTTTGTTAGACTCTCACACTACGGCTTCAGAAAGATTAAGGATACATACATTTTCGGAGAGGGAGCTTCTGGTTTTGGATAAAGAGGTTGTAAAGGAAGAGCACGCCTTATGGGAAGCTTCATGGATAAAAGAGACCCAAAAGAGAGGTCAAGAGTGTGGCATAATATTACTAACAAAGTGAATGCAGTTTAAACCGGGCCAATCTCAGTAGAGTGCTTTAAGGAGAGGTTTAGTGACCTCAAAAGAAGAGAAAGGGAATTATTTTCAAAACACCAAAACGACTGCCCAGCCGCAGGCGGTGGAGGATGACCATCAGTCTTGAAATCGGATCAGTAGCAGTACAATCCATTATAAACCTCAGCAGCATTGAGGGCATTGCTGGAGCCACAGAAGTTGGATGAACAAAGAGCAAAGTAAGTCTGCACATTCAATATGTTCAAATAATATATACATTAAAATACCCCTTTTGAAGCTGGTGCCTCTTGAATGTTATAGTAATCAAGAAATGTGGCTTTACATTATGTAAGCTTTACCTAACTTATTGTAATAATGTAAATGCACATGCATGTAAAAGTTTTTTTCAAAAGTGACCCGGCATTATTTCTGTTTTTTTAAGAATTAAATGAATGTAATTATGTTTATTTGTAAATGGTTATTAGACTATTTAGGTATAAATATATGTATGAGAATTGATTATTTAAATAATGTGTAACTATATATAAAATAAATCTTTAAAAACGTATATGCCTGTGTCCAGGGGATGTGATTAACTACTAATATTTATGATTATTTTTAGTCAGATGTTTCAAAATATTCACAATGATTGTGCACCGTTGTGAGACAATGCCTCTTTAAAGTGGTCAACCCTCTTTTTAATAGGTTGATGCTGCAGTTTTTTAAAATCTACACACTGGGGTACTACTGTCCAGTGCATGTGCTCTGACTCCTAAAACATGGTAAAACTGGGTAACCCTCAATTGGCATATTTAACTTCCCAGTAAGACCGCAGTATATGGTTATGAAAATATACCAATGGTATAGAACAGTGGTTCATAACCTGTGATCCGGGGACCCCTGCTGGTTAGCAAAGTCTACTCAGGGGGTCCGTGGCTGCTCAGAAACTTAAATAATTTTAACAGATTAATAAAGTGTATACAGATGAACACGCATAATTGATAAATGAAAATTTTAAGACATTTTGTAAATGTGAAGGAATTTGAAATTTGAGGATTAAATTAAATTGGTATCCGCAGATTAATTTGTGGGGACTGTGCAAGTGCATCAAACGGAATAAACTATGGACAATGGGTTACCTTAATTGATTTTAGAAAAGCCCCTATCTTCCCATTAAAGTAACATTTTGATTTTTAAAAATATTTGTTGTGAACTAAATAAAATGTTTTATAATTTGTGAATTGTTCTGTGTTTCTAATCATCAATATAACTTATGCCGGGGTCTCTGGCTTCCAGTAATGATACGTGGGGGTCCTCGGATTGGAATATTTATTCAGATGGGGTCCCCAGGTTCCAATAATGATGAAGTGGGGGGCCACAGAAGTCAAAAGTTTAAGAACCACTGGCATAGAAAGTTAAATGCAAACACAAGGAGATGATGGACGGAGCGCTGAAACTTTTCAGACACTCGCCCCCAGTCACAGATCAGGGTTGAATACATCATTGTTCTTTAGCTCAATTCTCCACTCAGTTCAGACCCAGCCATATGCAAATCAGTCTTGACCCTGTTCCTCATGTGAACAGGCCAGCCCGAAGTGCCAAGCCAGGTCTTCCCTAGACCGTAAACAAGCATCCTGGGACCAGTTTCGGGGTAACACCCCATATCAGTCAGGCTAGCTTGAATCCAGTGGCAAAGTGAGCAATGGACCCACGTCTGGGTATACCCTGCCGACTTAGGGCAAACAAAGCAAACACAAGGAGACGATAGACGGAGCACTGAAACTTTTCGGACACTCACCCCCAGTTACAGATTGGGTTGAATCCATCATCTTTTTTAGCTCACTTCGCCACCCCAGTTCAGACCCAGCCATATGCAAATTAGTTTTGACTCTGTTCCTCATGGGAACAGTGCAGCCCAAACTGCCAAGTCAGGTCTTCCGTGGACCGGAAACAAGCATCCTGGGACCAGTTTCGGGGTAACACCCCTCATCAACCAGGCTAGCTTGAATCCAGTGGCAAAGTGAGCAAGGGACCCTTGTCTGGGCATACCCTGACAACTTAGGGCAAACAAAGCAAACACTGTTGGCATGGATGCACTTTGCCACTGGATTCAAGCTAACCTGGCTGATGAGGGGTGTTACCCTGAAACCGGTCCCAGGATGCATGTGAGCTAAAGAAGGATGATGGATTCAACCCAGATCTGTGACTGGGCATGAGTGTCTGAAAAGTTTCAGCGCTCCATCCAACATCTCCTTGTGGTTGCATAGAAAGTTAAATGTCACCTGTGGACTGCAACACCTATTGTGTCTATGAGTAGGCTGATTAGGAATACATGACTTAAGGCCTATACATATAGCCTGACTCCTGCAGTTTTTAAACCTGCAGGTAGACTTGTCAAAGTATACCTTTTGACAGGAGGGAACACCTACTTTTAAATATTAAGTAAATCACCCCTTAACTAGTGCCAGGCATTTGAAAGTGGAACATGTAAGAATGTAATGTTTGCATCTTCCAAAAATAACTAGCCCACAAAAGTTATTTTCGCTGTAGGGCTGTCACTATGAAGAAAAGGTTAATGTACAGTTAAAATGTTCAGCCACTGTTTTTAACATTTATAAAATAGTTATTAAATATAATTGTATGGTGAAGTTGGCATTTTGATGAATATACAGTAAAAGTAAATTTTAAAAGATATTCTTTCCCTCTCTTAGGCCCCTGCAGGATAATTTGCAGTGGCCTGCAAGTGCTTTTTTGATGAGCTGTGAAATACTGCTTTCAGAGCAGAGACAATGGCTTTGGCCTGGAAGGATGGCTCAGGGGGAGGAATGTGACTCAGCTTAAACCAAGCAGGTCTGTTCAGGAGTGTACAGGAGCTTTCCTAACTTAGAAGGGACCAGGCGGAGACCTGTAGTGCTTTAGTTCCTAATGAAGGCACTTTTGTCACTGAAACGCGCATTGATACGATACGATTCTACCAAGAATTAGCCACGTTTTAAGCCTAAATATTGTTTTGTACTTTGTTGTTCATTACTGTGGAAACAGAACTTTTTTAACATGTTGACAAGATGAAGACATATGATGACCTAGTTTACACATAGAATAGGATTCACCTTCAGGAGTCATCAGTGATCTGTTATGATTTTAAAAAGTATATTTTTTGATAAACAAAAAAGTAATGATGAATGTTTTATGTTCTGCTTTGCTCGTTGTATACTATTATACTCAAAAGTAATAGAATAGGCTGCCTATGGTCTTTATATTCAATACAAAATTACCTGCCTACAAGCATGAGCATACTGTAATTACAATCCACCCTTAAAAGACTATTGTCTTTAACACATGCTCTTCCCAATAAATAAGGCCTACTTGCTTTGTCATAACTTGTCATGATAAACAGACACACCTAAGAAATCTGACATAACATTTCCCAGTGAACCGGTAAGGCCTCTAGCCTTTACAAATGGCTTGACACTACATAAAACCCAGGCCTACTGAAGTGCACATAAGCTGGCAACCATCAGACATACATTTATACAATTATAAATATGTAAAAAATTACAGTTGGCAAAAGAATATACAACCACTCTCAATAGGGTCTAACAAGAATAATCACAGTGAAATTCTACTCCCATGGTTTGTCAGAGTGGTGACCAACACCAAATCCCTGGTCTACTATTGTAATTTGTGAGATTACTTTTAACAAAGATCTCTCTAGACTGTAAGACAATGTGATAACAACCAACGGTTGAAGGCTTTCTGGCTATAATATATGCTTTTCACAATTAATAGGCTACACTAACTGCCTTTGTCATAATTTTTATAATAAGCAGACCAGACCTATGGCATCGAACATAAGGTTTCCAGTGCACCAAACAGGCATATAGCCTGTCACCATAACCAACTTAGGCTGGAAGTTTTCATTGTAAGCTTTTTCACAAGGCAGCCTCAGACACACTGATATAAAATTAGAAAGGTATATAAAAGCAGAGTTGGCTAAGCAAAGTACTATCTCTCCCAAAGCGGCCTATCAAGGGGCCTGATTCACAAAAGTAATCTGAGACAAAATCCTAACTTTACGACTTTCGCTATTCACAAAGGGCATTTAGGAGTAGTAAAGTTAGGATTTTGTCTCAGTTAAACTTAAGTTTTGGTCTTAAGTTTAACTTGCTGCAATGTTGTTGCTGCCCTTGAAGTGGACTTAAATGCATTTTTGCTTTATCTCGACCCTTCATGTCCAATTGTATGGGCTGGTGATTTTAATATTCAAAGATGTACCCAACTGACAAAACGTGTGTTTGGCATTACTAACTGGGTGGGAGAGGGTGTTCCACACTTCCTACATAGTGTGTATGGAAAAGCTCAAACATTTTGATGTATAAATACGATCTTTTGTTGCCAGTGGATTGTAATACATCATTCATTTTACAGACCCATATGTTTGTTGGTAGAGGTGCATGTACTACAATTGATCACTTCTTATTTAGCGTCTCTGCTAGTCATCATGTTTCCAAATTTGGGTAAAACTAACTGCCCACACCTCACTAAGGCTAAGTCAGGCTCTCTTCACCTGTACTTTGCTGACTGTGTAGTGCTTTTGATCTGGTGGACCATTCGATCTTGTGGCATACCTTGCTCTCGTTTGAGGCCTCTAAAAATAGTTTTCCCAGCTGTATGTGAAGCTTTCAGCCAAGTTACGGTAAGGCACTAATGGGGAATATTCCCCATCTTTTAGAATTAGGCAGGGTGCTAGACACCTTTGTGTTTTGGCTCCATTTTTATTTCTACTTTTTATAAATGGCGTTCATGATGCCTTTCGGTCCTTGCAGGCCGATGCAGCGATTGTTGCTGGCCGCCAAGTCCCTGTTCTCTTGTATGCCAACGACACAGTCCTAATGTCTAGGACACCTGCCTGTCTCCAGAGATTAATGGATACCTTCGCTGGATTTATGGAGTCGAGGAAACTAAAGATCAATAAATCTAAGACATTCACGATGTCCTGTGGGATAACCATCCAGATGGGTAGGACCTTTTTCATCAAGGATACACCTATTGCAAAGGTTAATTCTTTTTGTTACCTGGGTATTCTTTTTTCTAGCAGTGTTTCATGGTCCCAACACATACAGAATGCATGGTCTAAAATGAACGGAGTGTGTGAGTTTGTTCGGGTTCTCTCATAAGCTGGAACTATGCCCTTTTAGGGAAATGATTACCATCTATTAGACCAAGGCATTGTCAGCTGCTAAGTATGGCCGGGGCTTGTGGGGTCAGATGTCTGGTGGTCCTCTACAGGCAGAGGGAAATGCCTTTTAAGGTGTCTTTTAAGTGCTCCTTCATCAACATAATCCTCAATCATTCATAAGGAAATTGGGCTAACCCACTTGGGAGATCTGTTACTTAACCCTATTTTACTGTGGCATGCAATATGGGCTTAACCTGAGACAGAATTCATGAAAGCAATTACTCTGGACTGTATATCGCTAAATTATGCTCTTAATATTCTGTGGCTTTCCCACATCAATGACACTCTTAAACTAACATTTGGCTTCTCTGGGCTTCAGGATCCTTCTAGAATTTTTGTGCTCCAGAAGTTTGACGTCAGGCCATTTTCCTAAGCGTCAGAGTGGAAAAAAGAACTCTTGTTGATGCCAGGAAATCCACGGTTGTTACATATCTATCGTAAATGCTCCCTGAGGGCTTTCAAATGTACCTGTGTCAGGTGACAAATACCCAACCCGGTTCATTTCATCAAGAATACGCCTGGGTATAGTACACTAGCCTGTCGCTTTTCTTTTCATCAATCAATGACAAAGGGGCGTGCCTTTGTGATGGTATCTCAATAGAGAGCACTCAGCACTTTATGCTATTTTGCTTCATGCTATTTTGCCTGTTTTATGTTGACTCAAGGAAGCATTTTTAAACCAGTTTTATAGCACACAACTTTAGAGACCACAATGCACTTTACGAGTACTATGGAGGCCCCTGAAATATGTTTTAGCGTTGCTTCCTATATCTGGGAAGCAATGCATATCAAGAAAAGCATTATTATTCAATTGTAATGCTGTTTTATGTGTGCATGTTTTTAAGTACTGCATGAATATTTAAATTCTTTTATCTGTTATTAACATCATGATGTACTGTATTTTAATGATTTGTTCTTTTATGACCTACAGTGATAGTGCTGAATAAAGATTTCAAATTAACTTGACTGTCTTCCTCCCAGTTGCGCTGTTGCTGCAAGCATAATAAATTATTTAATTATCTTATACACTTTAATGGCTTTACAATGTTATGTTTGGCCCTGAAAGTTCAAGCTCAGGTAACTGGTTAAATAAACAGAATGATCCCAGCTGTGTGGAGGCAAATACTTTTTTGAAGCACACAAATTCTGCCCAATCACTTTTACTCCTGGCTACCAACGTGGGTGGAGCCAAAGCCTCTTGCATGGAAGTGTTTTTTGAAGTTTTTGTTTAGGCTTATCCCATACTGTCTGGCGACAGCTGCTCAGTCAAGCCAGGCCAAAAATGTTTAGCACCACCATCATTTTTAAAAGTGGTGTAATGGCAGTCCTGTTCCAATATTGGGCTTCAAAGGGGTCCCTGTTGCATCTAATAAGCTGAGGATGATGTTCATGTCAAGGCAATAGTTTGTAAGAATGTATTCCCTGGACATATGTAACATATTGAGACATCAGCTGATCATTTTAGGACTTATTCCGCACTATGTGGGAGCTTGAGCTCCTTGTAGTTGGTCCTGTTACTGCAGTTCTAGCTGTAAAACCATTACATTAAGCTACTGGTGAGAGAGGTGGCACAGAGCCAGCCCTTCAGCCTTGGTGTTATGTTGTAGAATGAAAGAGAGAAGGTGTTGTCAGTACTTATATTTGTCACCAATTGTCACAAGCCATAGCCGCTACCTAGGTGAAGGAGTAGCCTCCATCCGTTTGTTAATATTGAAAAAGCCAATGTCAATCTTAATAATGTTGCAATAATAAGTAAGAACAAAATTGCATCTTTATTATCAAATTCACCCGTCATGAACTCTCCGTCAACCCCAAATCAGAAATACATGGCCTGGCAGGCTCTGAGACCTAGGCCTGAGGTCACAGGTGAGTTGTCATGTAGCCAACAGACAAACGTGCGAACAGGAAACTCAGACCAATTCCACATATTGGCGCAGCAACACCACAATGATCCATGGAGATTGGTCTCAATAAAGCACACATGGCCAGAGGGGTGTGCACATTCCCAAAACACCATGTTATGTTATGTTATTTAAATTTATAAGGCGCGCAGCTACCCCAAGGGGTTTCCCGGCGCCGGCAGGTAGGAGTGAAAGAAAAAGTGAGTAGAAACAAAATTACTGATTGAACAACCAGGTCTTCACTTGTCTACGGAAACTACTAAAGACAGTTTCTTCCCGTATAGAAATAGGAAGAGAGTTCCACAGGGTGGGGCCCAAGAAAGAGAAGGACCTACCGCCCATCCTGGTCAATTTGATTCTAGGGATAACAAATTTAGACTGTCCAGCAGAACGCAAATGACGAGAAGGAGTGTACAACTGAATTAACGATTGCAAATATTGCAGGGCTATTCCGGATTTAATTTTAAACATAAAGCTCAAGGCCTTAAATTTAACACAGTTCTCCACTTTTAGCCAGTGTAATTTGCGAAGAGAGCCGGAGGCTGACACCATCCTGGGTACCTGACACAGCAGTCTGGCAGCTGCATTTTGCACCACCTGCAACCTACGTATTATAGTTTTATTGGAGCCCAAATATAAAATGTTACCGTAGTCAAGTCTAGATGTAATCAGGACCTGAACCACAGTACGTTGAACACAGAGGGGTAACATCCACAAGATTTTTCTCAGCCATCTCAGAATGGTAAAGCATGTCACGGCCACCTTTGTGATTCATTGCTTCATTGACAGATGGTCGTCAATGATAATACCCAGGTTACGAACTTGACATACTGGTTGGGGTAGCAAGCCCATTTCAATGGGCCAATGTTTCGGTCCCCAGAGGTCTTGGGCTTTACCTAAAATCATAACCTCAGTTTTATCTCCATTTAGTCTGAGCAGCAGATTAGTCAGATCCCCTAGATGAAGTAAGGGAAAAGATTATCTGCGTGTCATCCGCATAAGAAAAAAGAGACAGCCCGGCCTCCTCAGCAATATATGCCAACGGGCGCACATAGATATTAAACAATAGTGGACTCAGCACAGAGCCCTGGGGAACTTCATAAGGAGATCGATGAATGTTAGAACTAGCCGAGGTAGAGAAAACCTGAAAAGTTTGATCCGCCAGGACGGAGCTAAACCATTGAAAGGCTGAGCCTCCAAGGCCTAAAGAATGCAAGGCTTTCAGCAAAACCGTGTGAGACACTGTGTCGAAAGCGGCACTAAGATCAAGTAGGACAAGAGCCACCGTATCCCCATGGTCCAAATGCCGTCTCAACATTTCAGTAACACCAAGTAATGTAGATTCAGTGGAGAAACCTGCTCTAAAACCAGACTGAGAAGGATGAAGGAAACTCAAAGAATCAACCAAAGAAGTCAGCTGAAGGTTGACATGTTTTTCTAGAAGCTTAGAAAAGACCGAAAGCAGAGAAATAGGACAAAAATTAGATGGCATAGAAGGATCCGCATTAGGCTTCTTTAAAAGCGGAAGCACCATGGCATGCTTCCAGTCAGGGGGCACAAAGCCTTCCTGAAAGGAGGCATTAAGAAGATCCATAATCAGCCAAAGCGTCGATGCCTCAAGCTTTTTCAGCACAGAAATGGGAAGTAGGTCTCTGGGAGAGCCTGATTTAATGCTAACCAAGAGACTGTTAAAAGTACTCGGTTCTAACAAGGGCCAAACTTCCACCCTAATGTTGGATTCTACACTATCCTGAATCCGAGAGACTTTCGTACTTACAATAGTGGGTGCGGTATTGGGAGTCTGCGGAGAACCAAGCTGGTTGTCATAGGTTAGAGTAGAATACATTTTCTCAACCTTCTCCACAAAGAAGCAAGCGAGATTCTCGCATTGCACAGCAGTTAAGGCACAAGGAGTAGTCAGAGTGTTAGAGCCAGATAGTTCTTTGACTACTTTAAAAAGGGTTTTTGGACAATGCTGAGCTTGGGAAATTTTCAAAGAAACAAACTCAGCGTGAGCTGATTTACAAAGAAAACGGTACTCCTTTCGAGCCTTTTTATAGGCTATCTTAACATCTGTCTTATAATATTTTCTCCACTGCCTTTCCAGATTTTTACACTTAGATTTCTCAATCTTGAGAGTCTCTGTAAACCAAGGGGAAGGCAGCCGATGGTAGCCTAAACGTTTATGGGATAAAGGAAGGCAGGTATCTACTGCATGAGAGATCCATTTTTTAATGGAACCCAGATCAGAGGTAGCAGGATTTTTTATAGATGGTCTAGAAACATCTAAGAGATTATTTAAGACATCGACATTGAGTTTGGCCCAATGTCTGACTTTATCTTTAGGTCCGGCCATAACTGCTAAGGTGCAGGTAGCGATCTTAAGCCGACATGACACCAAGAAATGGTCAGACCAACACAAAGGAAGAGCAGGAGGGCAAACCAAATCTGACAAAGTGGAAAAGACAGGATCAAGCAAGTGGCCTGCAACATGTGTAGGACCTGAATTGCAAAGATGAATATTCATTGCTTCAAGATCAGCAATGAACGCTGCACTGTTGGTGCATGCAGAATCATCTAAATGAAGATTCAGGTCATCTAAAATGGTAAAATTAGCAGAATTCAAAACATGAGATGTTATCAAAAAGTCCATGTGACCATAAAGTCAGATGCCAAATGAAGTTAGGAAGACACAGCCATTCTGGATACAGCACACACAGTACATGCAGTGATCACGTGCCCATCGTGCTGGCCATCTTGACACATTACCCACTGACCCCCATTGTGTCAATGCAAGATCTGGGCCCACCTGCATTTGTTATCAGGGGCCTTATTTATGACTCAAAATACAAGGCCCACATTCTTTATGAAAAATGGATCGACTGAAGCATTTTATGGTACCCAAAGAAATGTATAAAACTTTGCTCAGATTGATTGTAGTTTGAAACAGTCCTGAGACCCACTTCTGTAACTGTACTCCCAGACAGAGAGTTAAATTAAACCAACTTGTCTTTTGTTTTTTCAAGGTAAATTTATATTCATGCAACACGTTATTAAGGCAACTCTACAATAACATTACTATGCCCATTTACACTCAGATCACATATCCTTCAGAATTGTTATGGCATCTCAGTTACTATATTAGTTGCTTGCTGTGTCCAGTCCACTCCTTCTAGGTCAATGTAGATTTTGCTGAATTATTCCACTGAAATAGTTTTCATGTATCTGTTGTGTTTGGCGTGTTGAAGCACAAATATAAGGGCAACCTCAAGTCACTTTACGGAAATATCACAATGATTAGCAAACCTTAGTTCTTCTCTCCTACCTCATGCCTTGTGCAATTGAGCTCAAAAGCTCTAAACCAGTGTTCCATGATTTACCCAACGGTATCATTGGTCACCACAATTTCCACAACAGGGAGGTTGTATGACACTATATTGATAAAAATAATATTGGCATACACAAATATTGAAAACCAATATAGTGACCCAATACTTAAACAGTAAACATAAAAAGATTGAGCACAAAAATAATGCAATAGAAATATCTAAATTACAACAATATCATAACCAAAAATAAATAAATTATAAGCTTAACATCTTCATGAAAATCAAAATATCGAGCACCAGAAAATTGGCATAATTCTAAATAAAATACACAATATTACGTTATATTCATACACATATATAAGAATATGTAAAAATAAAATTAATATATATTAAATAAATATCAAAAACACCAATTAGTGTTTGCCATAAATGGTGCAAACAAAAATGCCAATTAGTCTCCAACAAACCAATCAAATTAAACTTACAAATAGTTAACAAATAGACATACTTTCCAAATTAATAAGCAGTGCAAAAAGTCAATGAAAACACACAGACAATGCTTTCTTAAAAGAATTACAGTAGGACAGCATTACTCTGACATATTTTGAACCTACAAAAGACTGCTATCCTTCAGCAAACCACTAAATACTATAAAGTAAATTTGACAATCAGTGAAAGCTAATAAAATTAATAAATAACTAAAAGTGTGTTAAGTTAACAGAACATTAAAACTATGGAATATGTTGATTTTCCAAATTACAGGTTCATCATATTCAAGAAGGAAGAAACATTATATGGAAAACAAAATAAAGACATAGAAATCAATGTACTCAAACTTCAACTAGACCACCTTGAAAGTAAGCATTGTAACCAAAGCTCAAAACAAAAAATTAAAGTACATAAAACTTATTTAACATATTAAAGAAATAAAATGAAACAAACAAACCCTAACTAAATTTAACATTAAACAATAAACCATCACAACTAACACATTTTTGAACAGGTAGCAATAAAGGAAAACTTTGTCAAAAACAAATCCAAACAGAACTGGAAAGCAAAATTCAACAACTAAAGCAAATTAAAGACAACATCCAGAGCATATGTTAAGATGTGTACCTCCAATGTAAAAATGTTAAAATTAAAATGAGGTCACCTATTGCTTTTTTTTAAGTATTATATATTTTCTATGCAAAGAAAAGCAAGGGAGAAAATGTTAGCAATGGCAAAATACAAAAGATGCCAAAAATGGAAGCTGATATTACATTATAGAGGATTTACTTACAGTAAGGAGAGCACTACCAGTGAAAAATCACACTGTTTTGCACCAAATAATATTCAGATGTTTGCCATGGCAGTGCAACCACAAATCACAAAATAGTTAAATGTTTTAGGGAACATAACCATCACTACTGAAATAGAAATAAGAAATATTTTACAAGACCAAAAGAGGCCAGTAAAAGCTCACAAGAACCAATAGGAAAGAGGCTTAACAAGATTCCTGAAGAGGCAATAGTACAACTGCCTGGCATACCATCGCTAAAAAGATTAATTGCTTGAAGATGTAGAACAGCCATGCAAACACCAGCGATATGAAGCAGTAGATATATCCCAAAAGTTACTAACCACACACAAAAATACACCTTTTTACTACATGACAACAGTATTAAAGATAAAAAAATATATTTATGCTACCAGTAAAAAATAACTAACTTTACCTCAAGGTAATATATAGATGGCAGTTTTAAGTTGTATCCTTCACCATTCAGTCAAATACACACAATATATGGTCAATTTCAAAATACTAGCATCCCATTAGTATATGACTGTTACGTCTTAGTGCAAATTATAATGAAATGCTAATACATATATTAAAATCTACGTGCATGCTGCAGTTCATGGGTGCCTCTATCACTTTAACCAGAACATACGGAGGCACATGAAAAATTCGACCCTGAGGATAGAGTATCCAACTAACATAGAATGTGCACATAAAATAAAAAGCTAACAGCTTTAGCATTTATCCCTTCATGAAAAGTCACTAAACATTGTTAAATGCTGCTTGAATCCCCATATTATAAATACCATGAAACAAAACTAGCTCCACTAATGGATTATACTTAGGATACTATGGTTGCTTGATTGCACCCATGAGGCCACAGAAGCTAACCCATGTACCATATTCCATGGTGGAAAGTCTAGGACAGTCATTCTGCAGCACACGTAGAAAAAGGGAAAAGCCTCAGAAGGTTTCTTTTTGTGCAGGAAGGTGTCCATTCCTGCACAGAAGCAATCCTGGCTTTAATGCAGGCACCCTTTCACCAAAGTGCAAGAGTTGGCACTTGGCAGCCACAAGTGCGCAAACACAAAGAGCAAGCAGGAATGCACAATATCTTAATAGATAAGACACATTCCTACCCTCTCCATTTGACGGCATGCAGCAAGTTGTCTTGATGCCTTGCATTGCACCAAATATTTTTAAATCTGCCCCCAGCAGTCTCCAAGCAAACTAAACATTTGCATTCAAAGTAAGATTCTTTATTAACAACCCAAGCCTACCATATCTATACTCCATAGCAAGAACACTACTTTAAAAACACACAATAATTTACATCATTCAACCTCTCTAAAACGCAAACATTAATACTTTCTGTATATTCATTTCTAAGTAATATTTAAGGAAATTTAAAATATCAATCTGAAAAAAAAATTCTAAAGAAAAATAAATTAGACTGTTAAGTAAAATTTACAATAAAAAAATTACAAATATTTAAATATATAGAATGCAAAACAAGCAACATTATTTTAAGCAACAAAAAGTTTCTACCACCTATAAAAATATGTTAATGCCATACAATATTGTATAAATAAATAAAGAAGCATAAGATCAAAAGCTCAACATTCCCAATCCAATTTCTTGAATAAATAAAATGAAATTGCACTTACAATTTCGTAGCTGATGTCCTAGTCAGTGAAATGATGAACCAAAAACTTCAATTCCAAAAAAGAACTGCTAAAAATGCAATAATAAATCAGAAAAAAATAGAGCATCCAACAAGGGTCCAATAATCAAGAGCAACATAAAAGGTTTGAAAAAAATAAATGTCTCATCCATGAAAACTAATAATGCAAAGAAATACAAAAAAAAAATGTTTAAAAAATAACCATATTTCTTTCCTTGGAAAAATGTACCCATGTTAAAAATAAAGTTTGATGTACCAAAATAAAAACGTGTAGATAAAAACCATATAAATTCACTCAAAAACACATACAACTCTAGCATAACAGTTAGTGTAAGACATAGAGGGGGATATTCTCAAGAACATGTGATAATTATCGCAAAATTAGCTTAACGCAACTTTGCACATCGCAGTCCATCGCGGGAAAATAACACTGTGTTAACGTTGTATTCTCAACCCGGCGGCACCATGCGATAGTCACACGATAATGCGCCAAATGACCGCGTTAAAATCAACGTGACACCGAAAAAATGCGAAACACAAACGCAAAAAATGTTGCAATGGCCCAAATCGCGATACAAAAATCAGCGATAACCAGCGACAGGCCTGCAATTCCCACGCGTCATGCGGGAAAATGCACTGTAAAAGCAGAAAAATAAAAAAGACAAAAAAAAATAAACTGCGTAGCACCATGGATGCACCCGGACCTAGTGCAGAGGACAACGCAAACCCCACAAGCCCCACAGACGACCAGCAAGGAACCTCGGGGTCAGGGAAGGGCAAGGAGAAGAGGAAGAGGAAGACGGGGTTCAGTCCGCAGGAAAACAGAATCATCGTCACGGAGGTGATAGAACACTACCAAAAACTGTTTGTCACCTCCAATGTGTCATTGGCAACACAAACGGAAATATGGCAGTCGATCGTGAACAACGTGAATGCAGTCGGAGTGTTGAGGAGGTCAATGGAGGAGGTCAAGAGGCGCTGGCATGATGTGAATAGCCAAAACAAGCAGAAACTCGCTACCAACCAGAAGGCAGCAACGGCGAGTGGAGGTGGGAGTCCTGCGCCACAGGAGGAGCTGGATGAGCTGGAGGAAATGGTGGCCACAGTCATCAGTGTGGAGACGGTGCAAGGAGTTGGGGGTCCGGACACAGCTCGATATGACCTGACCCAACAGCAACAGGGTGAGTAACGACCAGGGACTGGGGGGACGGGGGAGATGGGCACAATGGCACAGATGCACAATTATGTGTAGCACACTGCACACCCACAATGATTGTGGAACATGTCCCTGATACCCTTGGCACACTGCAGCACACATAGAAACACCAAGTAGGCCCCCGTCCACTATGTGCACAAAGGGGCCCCCCTCCCTATCACCAATCTCACAACCTACCCATGCACATGTGCTGAATCCAGCAAAGCAGCGGCTCTGTGAGCCACACTGACAATGCAAGTGACACTGCATGACCAATAGCATGGCTGCAGTCAAAATAAATGACATGGTGCACGACACGACACTGAGGTGGCCCAGTGTGGATCACATCCTCAAAGGTGCAGGTCACACTCTGACACATCCACGTGCACATACAACCCCTGACGTCAACAACACATCTGCAGACAAACAATGCACAAGAGTACAAAAACCGTCCAAGAGCACAAATGACCCAGTCGCCAACATCTCAGTACCTTAAAAGCACACAAGTCAAAGGCACACCGCCTCAAAGGGATAAGGGGCCGCTAAATCAGAGCTGCAGGGGCGACTCTCCCACAATGCAGCACACACACATAGCAATCACAGCACATAAACATTGACGACAATGTGGTACAAAGTGCAACACTTTCACTACAGAACAGAGGACATAACTGGTGCCGCTTGTGCGTAGAAACTGGCCAATTACATCTGGCTTAGCAGGAAACTGTGAGATGATCATGTACGAGTACAACCTCACATCCGTCATGTAGTTGAAATGTCCACTGTCTCCCATCAACTAGCCAGCTCATCCAAAACAGTCACAATGTACATTGTCATGCAGTCTGTATGTAAACATGTACAATGCATCAACATACATGGAACACACTGTTAACCTGCAACTCCCCTTTACATTGCAGAGGGACAATCAACACCTCCTGCAGAGCAGACCAGACATCTCTTCAGTGATGATGAGGAGGACCCCCTGGCCATCAGCTCTGACACCCTCCAACGGCTCGTGGACAGCCTCCGCACCCCACCTCCAGGAGCAGGGCAGCCCAGCTGCTTCGAGGTGACCCCACCCCCTGCACAGCCCACACAGCAGGAAGCACCCACCACCACGGCAGGCTCCCAGCACCTCACGGAAAGACACATGGTATTCCAACGCCGTGTGTCA
The DNA here is from genome assembly GCA_963921515.1 of Calotriton arnoldi. Classification (NCBI taxonomy): domain Eukaryota; kingdom Metazoa; phylum Chordata; class Amphibia; order Caudata; family Salamandridae; genus Calotriton; species Calotriton arnoldi. The sequence goes on from CAWUFW010001215.1 coordinate 2,824,766, forward strand.
GACTGCCAGAGGGGGCTGGCTGAACAGGTGCGGGTGGGTTTCGACCTCATGGCAGCCAAACTTGATGCCATACGTGGGTGTATGAGTCCCATCAGGGACCACTTGCAGTCCCTAACGAACACCCACAGTCCGTTCCATGCTCTACAACAATCCTTGGCTGACCTCGCTGGAGCCATTACTCGGATACAAGAACTGTCCAGTCAGACAGGCTCCAGCGATGACAGCACAGAGTTGGCACAGATGCGGAGGACAATGGAGAACATGGAGCGGATGCAGGCTGGAAGGATGGCTGCCACGGCTGTACACCAGCAAGATGTAGCTGGGATCTTCCATGCCCTGCAGAACCTCATCTTGCCATTGCTGCCACAGAGCCTGTCCCAGATGACTGCTGCAGGAACTTCAACACCCACATCTCCGCCCCCTGATGTGTCAGTGGCACACAGTGATGCAGCCATACCACCTCCGCCACCTGATGTGTCAGTGGCACACAGTGATGCAGCCATACCACCTCTGCCGCCTGATGTGTCAGTGGCACACAGTGATGCAGCCATACCACCTCCGCCACCTGATGTGTCAGTGGCACACAGTGATGCAGCCATACCACCTCTGCCACCTGATGTGTCAGTGGCACACAGTGATGCAGCCATACCACCTCCGCCACCTGATGTGTCAGTGGCACACAGTGATGCAGCCATAACACCACCACACACACCTGACACAGAAGACATATCAGAGGACTAAGATATGGATGGCAATGACTCTGTGTGAGAGAGGAGGTTGTAGCATTCATCCCCGCCATATGGCCTGTTCCTGCTTGGTTCAGCCCTCTGCATCATGCCCGGGAACAACACCTTCCACTGTCCCCCGAAACACTCTGCGACATTCACCTGGACCCCGACATGGACTGCCATATCTGCTCTGGTTACCAATGACACAGCAATCAGGCTGCGGACTGAACTCTTCCTCTTCAGATTAAATTGTCATTCCACAAAGGACTCTGGTTGGCCCTCCACTGGGCAACCATGTGATGTGGGGTTTGCATGGCCATGTACTGCTCCAGCTCCGACACACCACAGAATGTGAATAAAACATTCCAAATCACACAGATGTGTCATGTCTATGTTCAATCAAGTATATAAGTATGGATGAATGTAGGGATATTGATTGCACAAAAAGGTACACCCTGGGAAATTACATCAATGCGCATGTTTGACCCTGACCCACATGGCCAATTAGATGACTGGGAAGGTGTGAACTAGCTGTGGCCTCATTGCTCATGAACAACAATCTTGCAACCCCCCAACGTAGCCCCACGTCCATGTATTAAATGGGGCTGTGTGTAAAAATGTCTAATTCAGTAGCAGGCCTAAAGTAGTGTCCCCCATCACATGTGACAACAGAACATCTCTTTGCATACCTACTCACACTCAACTGTGTGGACACAGTCTGTTTTGATGGATCACATTGATCCACATGGCAAGAAGTTGGACACCATACTCACATTGCTGAAGACACGTAAGAGCACAGGTCTACCAGCAACTATCCCAACCACAATGTCTGGCTCACAGAGGTGGAGCTGGCAATAGGGACTCACCCCTAAGTGAAATGCGTCAGTCAGTCCCTCCCTGTGTATGGACATTGCTCATTGAGGCACACGATTTGTCATTCTAATCAACACTCATCACAGTTGAACACTAGTGAAGTGGCGTAGACTTTATTAGCATGTGCGTGTCAGTGCGGGCAAGACAAGGGCCACAACATGCAGACCAATGCTTCAGACACTAACAGGCAGCATGGGAACATGTAGAGGTGCAAGAAATGGGGAGCCAAAATGAACACCAATCATTACGGATGGCAACGGTCTCAGCCCACCTTGCCTTGCTGGACGAGTCATGTGATGTTTGGCGTATGCTCATTGCCCCGTGTCAGGGGACACGACTCACAGCCCATGGGATCGGAATAGTGCTGTACCACCGGACTGCGCAGACTGTCTGCTCTGCTGACAGTAAGCAGGTGAAAGGGTCCAACAAGGTCACATGTAGTACTACATTGCCATGTGTGTACTCTCCCTCCAGCAGTATGTCAGATTTAGGAACCTTGCCAAGCGACGCTGTGCAGCTCCGCCCATGGGACTGCCTCACCTTGCACAGGTGTGTGTCAACACGTGTAGGTGCACGCACATGAATTCTGAGTCCCGGCGAATGCAGCCATGTCCACTGTTGTGGTGGGATATGTGACCATTTCTCCAAGATGCAACAAGGTGTTGGGACCTGTGCTCTGGGTTACAAGCAGTTGTGGCTCAGGAACGTAGTTACTCGTCCATGAATGCGAGCGCAGCTTCCTGGGCAATCAGTTCCAAGAGTACGTCGTTGTCGACTTCAACGAACACGAGGGCGAACCAATCCATTAACTGGTCCGGACAGATGCGCTCCGTCCACGCCTTTTCACCAATCCGCATCACAGCCCAATAGGGGAGCGCTTCGATGTGGTCACTGCACACGAGGACTTGTGCAATCTCCCATGTCCAACTGCCAGCACATACGCCAAATATCAAGGCTTCCCATGACCTTGGTCCGAGTAGCAGGACAGAAACGCGTTGGGCATGGCAGAATTTTCCTTGCGCTAAATAAATCGCCATCAAACCTGAAACCTGAGCGTGTGCGACCCTTATTGCTGAGGCAAAATTGGATATATATATATATATTATCTACTGGCGGTTGCCAGTAGATAGTTATAGTTAGGACCACGTTTCCATAGGAAAAGCATTTTTTTATGTGCTTATAACTTTGGTGTTGTATGACGAATCTTTACGAAATTTTCCAAAAAGTTCCTCTTTTCAGGTCAGCTCCTATCCTGAAATTTTAGGGGGATTCGTCAAGGGGGGCTAAGAAAAAGGGGGTCCCAAAACGTGTTTTCTCCATGCAATTTCCATAGGAAACTTTAGACAAGGCTACAGGTCAAACTGCTGTACGGAATTACGCCAAATTTGGCAGGGAGAAAGGTCTTGGTCCAGAAAGCACGCTTTTAAATGGGGTAAATCCGTTCAGTAGTTTTTGAGAAATATCAAATTTTCCAGATATCGATATTTGAGAATTCTGACATCTGATTGGCTGAGGCGTTACGAGCACGAGCTTGCGGCTTATTGGCTGCGAACTGTTGAAACTAGGAAGTGTTGGCAGCCATTCTGTTATTCACAACTCTCCCTCTACAAGGCATCAGTTCCGTAGTTCTACCTCTGCGAGGCAACACTAAAAATATACCGCAGCTCTGTCTGTGCGAGATACCCCTTTCACGGTCCCTCTCCCCACAACACCAGCTTGCGGCTATGCCTTTAGAAGCCAGTCCCTCGGCTCGCAGCTCTGCGACTGCGAGCTGTCAACCATTTTGTGACTCACTCCGTCAGCTCGCATCTCTCCCTCTAAAAGGCATCGGATCCGTAATTCTACCTCTGTGAGGCAATACTGAAAATATCCCGCAGGTCTGTCTGTGCGAGATACTCCTTTTATGATCCCTCCCCCGCTTTACCTCTGTGAGCCACTTTGTTAGCTCGTTTTATGCTGCCTGTCGCCACATCATCAGCTCGCGGCTATGCCTTTAGAAGCCAGTCCGTCGGGTCGCAGCTCTGTGTCTGCGAGTTGTAGGTCCGTAGTTCTACCTCTGCGAGGCAACACTAAAAAATATACCGCAGCTCTGTCTGTGCGATATACCCCTTTCACGGTCCCTCTCCCCACATCACCAGCTCGCGGCTATGCCTTTAGAAGCCAGTCCGTCAGCTTGCAGCTCTGTGTGTGCGAGTTGTGGGGCCCGCAGCTCTACCTCTCTGAGCCACCTCGTTAGCTCCTAGCTGTGTCTGTGCTAGCAGGCCCGTAGGCCCGTTACTCTCCCTCTGCCAGTTAGCCCGTCGGGTTGCAACTCGGAGGGCTCGCCCGTTAACTGATAGCTGTGTGTCTGCTAGCAGGCCTGTTTGCCCGTTGGTCTCCCTCTGCAAGTCAGACCACAGCTCTCCCTCTGCGAGCCAGTACGGTGCTGTGATTTTGCAAGCCAACAGCTCGTAGGTCTCCCTCTGCGAGCTGAGCCCACGGGCCGGAGCTCTTCCTCTGCAAGCCTGCCCAACGGCCCGCAGGTGTCCCTCTGCTAGCCAAACCGCAGCTGACACTCTGCGAGCCAAAATTCAGAATATAAGGTGGCTCTAAAAAGAGCCTTTGTGTTTATTAGTTGGAGCTACATGTAAGTGCGAATGCACAGCTTCAGGTTAATCAGGAAAACTCGGTTTCCCTCATCTGTGAAGTGTACTCCATCACTTCTGTAGATATCAGCCATATCAAAATGTATGTTGTTGTTGTAGATCGACCCCATTCTATGGTCTCTGAGGTATGCAGACACAGCTTTGTTGACATTCTTCCTAGATTTTTCAATCTTAGGACAAAATTGGTTTGACCATTTCCATTTCTGTCTTTGGCATATATTGGAATATACAAAGACAGTTTGAGGCAAAAGTAACATCAATTGTCCAAAGGTGTCCTTCATAAGCATTTCCAAACCTACCCCAGTCAATGTGCCTAGATCGTTACCACCACAGTGCACAATCATGAGATGAGGGTGTTGGAGATGCAAACAGGTTTTAACCAAAGGGAGCAATTGGTGCCACTTCAATCCTCTCTGTGCAAACCATTTAATGTGCACATTTTGTAAACCTAGGTCTAAGTCAATACGTCTCTGTTCTGCATACCTCTTGCACCAGAAAACATAGCTATGTCCTACAATCCACACTAGCATTTTGAAGGTATGGCTAGAAGATATAGATAAATGTCTGTAGCTCATGCACTGCATTCGTAGAATGAGAGATATGTTTAAACATAGGGAACAACTTTTTTTTTTACATACAAAACCTTAACCGATTGGGAGATGAAATGCATTGTGTCCAAAAAAGTAGGGTGTATATTAGTTTTGATGAAAAGCATCTTTGTGATTGGTTAATAAAACAGCAGTTTATACGTGGAGTACATATTATAGGATGAAATTTGCTCAGCTCAACCACACCTGCTAATTGTATTTGGAAGGTGAAGTTCAAACTTGAAAGAATGGTGAACTTTTGACCTCCACGTGCCGTTAAATGTTGGAGAAAATGTTGCAAAAAAAAATATCAGTTGGTTTAAAAAAATGATGAACTTTTAACCTGCACGTGTCGTAGAATGTTCTAGAAAGTGTTGATACAATATGTTGAACTTTTCACCTGTATGTGTCCTTAAAAAAGTGTTTATATGGAAAGTTCAAAAATAACCAATAAAGAGAGGTTTTGCAATCGAAAAAAAAAAGGAACTATTCTGATTTGTTCTTTACATGTATTTATGTGTGGAGCAACAGGGAAATTGTGCCATTACTGGTTCCATTCTTGATGAAAGCGGTGCATTACATGTACTGTGTGACAAGAAAAGAATTGCATGCGTTTGTGACATTTGAAGTCTGCATACCAACTACGAAGGTAAATTAGAAATTAAGAACGTGTGTTATGTGTTTTGTAGTAGTGGTTAAGTATTTGAGATGATATTTTTAACTTTAAAAGTATTTTTTACTTCTAAATAACATAGTGTTAGTAAAGTCTGGTGTTTTATTGGTTCTAAAATATGCATAATGTGTAACTAGTTGTTAAACAAGTACTTTATATATGTTTAGGAGTTTTCGCAAATAAAAAGTGTAAGTTGTTATCTGTAAAAGACTGTGGGCCATATTCTCAAGACGAGCGATAACATTATCGCCGCTTTAGCGGCAGTTTCCTGCCGCTAAAGCGGCGATAATGTTATCGCCATTCTTGTGAATATAGCCCTGTATGGGTTTGGAAATTCCATGTAGCGTTAATTTCGATTTGTATATCTATTCCGGCGAGATAAACAGAATGTCGCACGTTTGGAAATTATGCTCAGTCTGGAAATAGTGGAGAAGGGGTCACAGTAGAAAATTCATGTGTTATTAAGTTAACAGAGATGGAAACAAAAGAAGAAATGTTATGTGCACAGTTTGTGGTCTCATTTTTTACAATGAGAGGTAGATTTCAATGTCAGTCAAGGCTGGTGTGGTACTGCGAGGCTTTGCATTTGGGTGTTCTTAGGAAATCTAAGTTGTTAGGGAGCGTTTCTTCAGAAGTCATTTTTTTTACATATGTGAGAGATAAAAAAATAAATGAAAATGTTCTTTGTATATTTTCTGTACGATTTTGTTCACAGTGGTAAAGGAAATGTGATTATTAGTGATAGTAATTCTCACGGTGTGTTCCTCTGCTGAATATACGCAGGCGTTTAAGTGGTCCGGGTGTTATTAGTAGTAGGCTCCCCCACCCCTTTAAGAGAGCCGCCAATTTTTTCATCCCAGTTAAAGGTGTTAATATACGTATAGTAAATGGACGATACATCAAAAGTTTGGAATTATACCTTCATTTACTCTGTCTACCTTGCAGCACCATTTTGTGCCCCCAGCAGTACTGTTTATAAAAATAATCTAATACAGCTTTTTGTATTATAAAAATAGCACATTGGTAGAATTTGTACAATATAAAGAATGTTGCAATCAGTTTCAATGGTATAAAAATGCACTGTATTATGTAGGAAATATTACATATGCATAGGTTGTGATGTCATTTTTTTACTGTAAGGTACATTTGAGTATAAGTGAAAACAGGTGATATACTGCGAACCCGTTCAGAATGTGCACAGATTACATAGAGAGTAAATGGACAAAGTAAACGTGCACGTTGCTTTGTGTATGTATGCATGGTTTGAATCATTTGATGATACTTTAAGACATAATCTAAACACTATTTCTGCTTTACAATTGGGTACAGTGCACAGTGTTAGTTGTTAGTGACTAGATGCTGGTAAAGGTATTATTTATTGCTCGCTCCTACGAAATAAAGGTGGAGAGGGGCCTTTCTTTACATGAGATATTTTATAAATGTGTGAGAGATAAAAAAACAATTAAAAATGGTCTTAGTAAATTTTCTATACGATTTTTTCACACTAGTAAACTAACTGTGATTATAGGTGATGAAAATTGTTAGGGTGTGTCTCTGTGCTGAATATACGCAGGACTTTAAGTGGACTGGGTGTTACCGATGCTGAACACTGCTACCCCTTTTAGACACCCACATTTTTTTATCCCACTTAAAACCCTCAATATACGTATATTAAAGGAACGGTACAATAAAAGTTTAGGGATTACACCTCCGTTTCCTCTCCTCATGTGTCATCCCCATTTTGTGCAACAAACAGTAGTGTTTATGAAAATTAAGTAAGAGAGCTTTATTTAGTATGAAAATAGCACTTATACCTTTATTAGCATGTTCATGGGATCTGTAGTGTAAAGAAAAGGTCGTAATCAGTTTCAATGGTACAAAAGTGACGTAACATATGTTTGAAAGATTACATGGTTTTAGGAGTAAGGTATAGAGGTAACAAATAAGCAGTATAGTTTGTTATGTTTAAACTAGTATGTAGTTTTGTAAATCACATACAGCGTTGATTTGTGCAGCACACAGTACACCCACAATGACCCTGGAACATGTCCCTGAATGCCTTGGCACACTGCAGCACACATCCAAACGCCAAGTAGGCCCCCATCCACAATGTGGACAGAGTGCCCCCCCTATCACCAATATCACAACATACCCTTGCACATATTGCTGAATCCAGCAAACTAGCAGATCCGTGACCCACACTGACTATGCAAGTAACACTGCATTTCGGATAGCATAGCAGCTGCGCAAAGAAAATGACATGGCCCACGAAGCGACATGGACGGAGCCAAGTGCGGATCACATCCTCAAAGGAGCAGGTCACACTCAGACGTGTCCGTGTGCAACCACAACCCATGCCTTACAATACACGCAGCAGACCAACAATGCACCAGGCCACAAATAAGTCCGCAAGCACACATCACCCAAGTCAAAAGCAAAACAGGCCCCGAAAAGCACACAATCCAAAGGCACCAAGTCTCAAGGGGAGAAGGCTACACGAAATCAGAGGTGCAGGGGCAATTCCCCCACAATGCAGCCCACACACATAGCAATCACAGAACATCAGCAATCAAGGCAATGTGGTACAAAACTCCCCTCATACGCGTTCTGTGTCCGGTGTGTATGGCGGGGTGATGGCTGCATGGCTGTGTGCCCTTGACACATCAGACTGCGTAGGTGATGGGGCTGCATCAGATGTCGTCCAGCACCTATGCAAAAACAATGTCTGGCTCACAGAGGCGGAGCTTGCCAAAGGGATACACCCCCATTGCACATGCGACAGTCAGTTCTTCCCTGTGTTGGGACGAGGCTCATTGTGGCACACGAGTGGACAATCTTTACAACACACCTCACAGTTAGACACCAGTGGAGTGGCATAGGCTTTATTGGCATGTGCGTGTCAGTACGGACAAGGCAACGGCCACAATAGGCATGGACATGCTTAAGACACTTACACGCAGCATGGGTACATGTTGAGGGGCAGATGATGTTGGGGCTCAAATGGACAATATTGATCACATATGGCAACGCTCACAGCCCACCTTGCCTTTCTGGACGAGTCATGTGTTGTTTGGCGTCTGAACAGTGCCCCGTGTGAGGGGGCACGACTGACTGTATGTGGGGTCTGCATGGTGCTCTGCCTCCGGGGTGCGGCAATTGTCTGCTCTGCCGACAGTGATCAGGTGTGAGGGTCCGACAGGTTCGCATGTCGTGCTACATCGCCATGTGTGTGCTCTCACCCAGCAGTGTGTCCCAATTGGCAACGTTGTGAAACGATGCTGTGTTGCTCAGACCATGGACCTGCGTTGCCTTGGACAGGTGTGTGTGCACACACGTTATTCCACGCACGCACATGCATCCAGAGCCCGACCGACGGGAGACGTGTGCTCTGTTTTGGTGGGATATGTGAGCAATCCCCACTGTGCAACAAGTTGTTGGGCCATGTGCTGTGGGTGGCAATAGGATGTGGCTGCAGGTACGTAGTTACTCGTCCATGAATGCCCATGCAGTTTCATGTGCAATGTGTTCAAGGAATACCAGTGTGAGCCAATCCATTAGGTGGTCCGGGCAGGTGTGCTCAGCCCACGCCATGTCACTGATCCGCAACACAGCCCAATAGGGAAGCGCCTCGATGTGGTCACTGCAGACGAGAAATTGTGCCATCTCCCATGCACAACTACCAATACATACGCAGTATGTCAAGGCATCCCATGCACGGCTGTCTCGGTTACACTCCTGTTCGTGATCCAACAGGGGGCGCAAACACAAGTCATAGTCCAATTCATCAACAGTTGTGTTGGATAGGCAGCGATACATGGGACACTCAAATGTGCATGTTTGACAGTGGAACCAGGGCTGGACGCAGGTGACATGGGCAATGCGGAAGCTGTACCTGTAAATGATACGCAGCACTGCCAGTGGCAGTGCACCCAGTAAATGCAGCATACGTGCACGGTACTGTTCCACGTGACGGGTGTTGTGCATGTGCCCGGTATGGCCTGCCATTGCGTTGGTGCGTCTCGTGAACAGGCACTCTTCTGGACTGCGGCTGTTGTGTGGAGGATATGCCACAGCTCTGAGCAATAATTTGAATGTGTGTGCAATGTTGTGGGACATGGGTTGCTGTTTCCGTGGGTGTCAAGGCCTTCCCATGCGGGGGTACCACAGGCAGGGGCTTCATGTGTGGGCTGTGGATAAGTCGGATGGTTTATTTGCGGAATGCGTGGTGTGGGAGTCGTCCCCATCTGCCATTGTATCTCTATCAGGGTGTTCCAGGCGCGTTCGGGACCAAGGCCAGAGGTGCAGGTGTCCTCCCGGCTTCTGCATTGGGACAATGGTGCTTTCATCCCTGATGTTTGTCTCACTACTACTTTCGTTTTGGGAATGTGATGTGGCTTTGGCGCTGAGATTGGGACACAGCCTTGGGCTCATGGTGTACGGATGGCGATGCACACACATATGTTGGCATGTGGAGCCAGGTGCCCGTGCATCCTTGCGCTGCTTGTGCTATCTCACTCCGTCTCTCTCCCTCGCTCTCTCCCTCTGTTTCGTTTGTTGCACGCATGGCACACCATCTTGTCTTGGATTTGGTCTACCGGGTTGTGTGCTATGGATTGTCCAGTGGGAGCAGCTAGGACTCATCCTAGGGGTTGTTTCTGCTATTGTTTGTGTGGTGTTTTGTGTTGGTGGTTGCATTGCTGTATGACTGATTCGCTATTTTCTGGTCACGCATGTATGTTTATTTTGCTGCTTGTGCGACATCAGGCAAGATGTTTGTTTTGGGGTTGGTGGTGTTGGTGTGCAATTTTTTAGTCTGGTGTTGGGGGTGGTGCCGGGGCGTGGGGGTGTTCCGGGTGTGGGATGGGGTCCTGGGGTGTTGGCGGTGGGTGTTGTGGCCCTGTTGGGTGTCCGGGCCGCATGATGAGTTGCTCCATGGCATCTGTTGCCCTTCGGATGTGACCCTGGACTGTGCTCCCTTTTGTGGTGCTGGCTGCCATCCAACTTTACACCAGGTCAGAGCAGGAGTAAATTTCCTGGTGCTAACGCGCCTTATCGCCCGTTTTGTGTTTTTATCGGCGATGTGGCTGGTCGTTGTGAATGTTGAGGTGTGCTGTTGTCTCGGCTTTTGTCACGGGAACGCCTACTCTGCATCTCATTAGCGATATTTGCAAGGGTCCTCTGTGGCGATGTTTTTTGAGGCTGCTATCGCGGGTATACTGGTGCTGTGGGCTGTTAACACCGGCTTGTGAATGGGGGGATAAATTTATCACAAGTTTTGCTGCGATAAAGTGCTGTTAATTCGGCGATGGCTCCTTGTAAATATGTCCCTTAATCTTTCCCCCTCTCCATCTCCATGTCGGTGGTTTTTGTTGCTGTCTAACAGTTGATCTGTACTTGCTTATGTACATCCACAATGAAATGTAAGCCTGTACCATATTTATGTTAATATGGTGCAGTGTTATGCTTGCTAAGTTGCCGATAGAAGTGTTAAACTACTAAGGGTAACGTTTACATGTGCCATTTAGTTGAGCATATCACTCTAAGTATACAGATAACAATTTTACAAAATAGTATCTACAAAGTTATCTGTAGTGGGTTGCAGAGGAAGTGGCGTGGGACGGTGGGGTGCATGGGACGGGGGCGTGGGGCGGGGGGGCGAGGGGAAAAGTAGGAGGTAGTGGAGTCACATATAAAATGGGAAGGTGAATCTAAATAATTCAATAAATACGTGCTGTATGTTGGATGACACTACCTGCCACCCTACTGTTCCCTTATTCCGCTCCAGTACCATGCAGCATTTCCTCTGCAAGCCGCCACTGGAACTGTATGTGATTATTTTGACATATTGAACAGATATAACAAATAATTGAAACTTTTTTTTCATTCGCAGAAAATTATTTTGTTTGGATTAAAAATTGAAAATGCCTAGAAGAACTGAAAAAAAGGAAAAACAAAAAGGCAATCTACTTAAAGAAAAGTCAAAAATGTGCAATACAAGAAAATCAGAGTACTACAAAAATAGTTTCTTCTGGTAAAAACACTAGACAATTTCTAAAAAAAGTACTACGAACATTTAATGAAAATAACATCACACAAAGGAAAAATAAAAAAATTTCAAGTAAGGAGAAGCAGACTTCGCCTTCAAATAGCAAGAAAAAAAAACATGATAAGGAAAGAGTATTTGTTACCCGTAGACAAAAACTATTTCAAGAAATTCGTCAAAGAGTTTTTCGAAATAGAGTAATTCAGAATTTAATAAAAGGATGCCGCAAATATAAAAAGAAAGTGCTGCAATTGAAACAGAAACAGCGTGTTGAAAGCATAGTGGATACTGCTTTTAAGTTAAAACAAAAAATATTCATTTTCATTTTGAAGAGGATGAAAGTGTTGGATAAAACAATGAAGATTCTGAAAGACAAAAGTAAAAAAAAAAAGACGTGTGAACAGAAGCAACTTTTGTAAAATCTTCAGTGGAAAATGGAAACATACATCTAATAGTGAACCTTTTTTTCATGAAGAGAGTTACTTCCAAGAAAATAGTTTACCATTTGCAGTTGATACTGGAGGTCATTGCTACGAAGTTCAGAATGGTTGTCCTGTTGCAAAAGAGGAAATGGTTACTATTAGTGCAGAACAGTTAATAGCTGAAGAAGTGCAAGGGAAACGCACACAAGCTCCTGTGTATAAGTGGGGTTGTAGCAGTATTTGTAGTATTCGACAGGAATCTATTGATATAATGCGAAATTTGGTACGAGAATATACACAGAAAAGTGTAAAACAGATTAGGTTGTTACAAACACTTGATCCTTGTAATGTAAAAATATATACTGAGAAACATGGGCATTCTCTGGCTTGTCTTTCAAGAAAAGTGTGTAAAAGTGTTTTTCATCACTTAAGGATGTTAGCAGTACACCATTCAGAAATGCGGAAGTTTGTAAGGAAACTGTACTATGTAAAAAGTCCTGCATTATGTTTAGGTGAACTAAATACAGCTCTTTTACATGGTTCTTTATCAGATGTACAAAAAAAGTGTGATGATATTCAGTTCCGATATTTTGGTTCAGAAGAGCAGTGTATAGAAAGTGAAAGTTTGACAATTACAGATGTTGAAGAAGATGGGAAAGTGATTATAATTGATCAGTTTGAAGAAGAAATTGGAAAGTTTAACATAGTGTGCTCTCAAATTCCAAACTATGGGGGTCATTACGACGCAACGGAAAAAGGGACCGCCCGCAAGAGGTGCGGCGGTCCCGCTGTACGTATTATGATGCCACCGCCACCGTGGCGGTGGCATCCTCCATTCCCAGCATTGTGGCGGGCGGTGCTCACAGCACCGCCCGCCACAATGCTGGGAATGCACTGTGTGCATCGTCATGCACAAGGTGACAGGCACCGTGACAATGCAGGGGGGTACCATAGGTACCCCCATGTGCACCCCCCACCACCCCAATACCCTGGGGGCCCGCAACGGGCCCCCAAAAGCAAACTCCGCATGGTTTTCCATGGCGGGGTCTCCGCCATGGAAAGCCATGCACCGCTGCCCATGGTAATATGGATGGCGGTGTCTAGCAGACACCGCCGCCATATCCTGCCCTTTTCCGCCCGGTCGACTGGTCGACCGGCGGTAAATCGGCGGACGGTCTTTCCGTCCGCCGGGGTCCCCCCTGCCATCGTAATATGGCGGGGGGAAACGGCGTGCGGGCGGTGGGAAATAGCGGGCGGATCGCGGGCGGTGGCGATCCGCCCGCTATCCTAATGAGCCCCATTGTTTGTGTTTGTTGTCGACGTACTAATTATAAAATTCAAACTAGGAATGTTGATTTGTATTTGAAATCTGAAAAGAAGAATAATGATAAATGGAAAGAATTTGCAACTTACTTGTTAGTGGAAGGTCAATTTGAGTTGGGCAGTGATCAACGTATTTGTAAATATTGTTATAACAAATTAGAAGAGAACAAAATGCCCGCTAGAGCAGTACATAATAAGTTAGAATTAGTAGCTATTCAGGAGGAACTGGCAGATTTGAATACATATGAGTCAGTTCTAATTCAATATGTTCATCCATTTCAAACTATAATTCGCATGGAGCCTAAAACAGGTAAACTGCCACCAACAGACTTACAAAGAGGGCAGAAAGGAAGAGTAGTGTACTTACCTTTGGATTTTAAGAAAAATATTGAAATCGTTGGTGGAGACAAAGATGAAAATGAAGCAGTAGTCATTCTAGTAAATGGAGTACCAACAAAGAGTCGGAAAATATGGCAAGAATTTGTGGATGTTAAAAAACTTCAAAAGGCTACATTATATCTTGTGGAGAATAATATTTATTATAAAAGTGTAAATGTGGAACAACAGGTAATAAGTTTGGAAGATGAATCTGAAATTTCAAGTGGTGAAATGGAAAAGTGGAAAAGTCAAGGAGTGAAGAGCTTTATGAACATTACACAATATGTCCTCTATATTCAAAAGAAGTAATAGGAAATAGTATTGAGTTATTTCAAATGAAAAAAGCAAAGGGAACTCCAATGAGTGTATGGGAGAAAAGCTTAGAAGCTCGTTGTTTTCCACAGCTGTTTCCTACTGGAGAAGGTGGACGATATGATGACCGACCTGTACGTATTCCAGCTTCAGAATATCGCTCAACAAGATTATACTCTGAAGATCCTAGATTCCGGCAGTGTATACCATATATATTTCACCTTTTGTTTGAAAGTGATCTGTCTTCTCTGTCCTATGCAGTGAACCACATACTAAAAACTGGAGTTCATCAATCACTTCTTTCAGCGAAAGAATTTGTGGAGAAAGTTCAACAAACAGATGAAAATGTAGAAGCACAGTTAATTAATTTGATGGCATGTCAACGAGGAACAAATGAGTATTGGTATCGTCGTCATGGAGAACTGAAGTGTATGTTACGGAACTTAGGTACACCAACATGGTTTGTGACACTTAGCTGTGCAGAGTATGCATGGGAAGATTTGCTTGAATTTCTACGAGAAGCAAATTCCAATATAAAGAATGTTGAAATGAAGACACCTGGAGAACTGTGTTCTTTGGATCCTGTAAATGTGTGCAGATATTTTAATCATAGGTTTCAAGCTATGATGTCTTTCATCTGCAATAAAAAGAATCCACCTCTTGGAGAAGTTACCGATTTCTTTTGGAGAAAGGAGTACCAAGCAAGAGGTGCTCCTCATATACATATGCTATTGTGGATCAAGGATGCACCTAAATTTGGAACTGATTCAGATGAAATAGTATTGTCTTTCATTGAACAGTATGTGACATGTGAGATTCCAAGAGAAGGAGGAGATAGAAGCTTGAGACAGCAAGTTTTACGTTTCCAAAGTCACCGTTGTGGAAAGTACTGCCGACGAAAATACAAGTCTAAAGGAAAATTTTATACCAAGTGTCGGTTTGGATTTCCACGTCCAGTAATTTCTAAAGGAAGAGTAAATTCTTTTTTCTTCTGTAAGGCACACAATAACTCGCAAATCTCCAAAGAATACCTACAACTTGAAAAGTACAGAACTGTCAAAGTATATTAATGACTACAATCCGGTTATTTTAAAAATGTGGAATGCAAATATGGACATCCAGTATGTTGCAGACAACTCAATTGCTGTTGCATCATATATAACGAAATCAGAAAAAACCGAGATGAAACAAATGTGGGAAGAAATTGCACAAGAGAAAAGCCTTAGCAAAAAATTGTACAGCTTTACTTTGAAAATGCTTTCCCACAGAGAAATTGGATCGTATGAATGTTCAGACCGCTTGTCCTCTTGAAGTTTATATTCAAAATCACGAGGGATCATTTGGGTAAGTTTAGGTCTTGCCTGCTCACGAAATAGAGTGTTGAAATCATTAGAAGAAATTGAATACTTAGCAGCAAATGAACCAGACAGTACAGAAATTCTTAAAACTAATATGTTGGATACATACTATCCGAAAAGGAGTCGACATCTGGAACAGCTATGTCTGTATGAAGTACTTCAACATTACAGCTTCAAAAGAAATGTTAAACAGAATTTAAACCAAGGAAAATATGCAGTACTTGGATGTCATGGATGTTTAGTAAAACACACAAAAGGTGACCTTATCAACCACAAGAAACTCAGGGGCCGATTCCGATTTCGGCCGGAAGGGCACCGAACGATGGTCGGAGCCCTTCCGACCGAATCGGAACGTGCCGGCCGGATTCCTTTCCGACCGAGCCATTCCGATGGGCTCGGTCGGAAAGGAATCCGACTCGGATTTCCGGATGGCTTACGACGGGCTCGGAGAGCCCGACCGCCGTCCGGGAATCCTTCAGTACTCCCCCGGCCGCCTCTTCACGACCAAGGGAGTACAATGGCAGTATTTCACTGCCTTTTCATGCCGGAAAGACCGGCACGAAAAGGCAGTCGGTAACTGTCTTTGGGGGCCCCCAGTAGGGCCCCCATGGGTGCAAGGCCGCCGAATGGTGGCCTGGGGGCACCTATGGTGCCCCTCTGTTGATCCCTGCACCCGGTGGCAGGCACCTTGGGGTGCCGGCCACAGGGTGCAGGGATGAACTGCACCCCTGCTTTTCACTATGCAAGCATGCATTCCGCTCGGAATGCATGCTCCCATTGTGAAGTATACGAGTGCGACCGAACAGGGTTCGGTCGCATCGTACTTGCAGGGCCGTAACCGACGACAGCAGGTCGGTCGGTTACGGCTCCTGGACGATGTCGGACGGACCTGAGTCCGTCCAACATCGGAATCGGCCCCTCAGTTGTGAAACTCCAGACAAGCGAGAATTTTACTATTAAGCACTTCTCCAACTGTTCAAACCATGGCGTAACGAAAGTGAATTACTTGGAGATTTCGACTGCTACGAAGATTCTTTTAATGCATGTAAAGATAGCATTGCATGTTCAATTTTCCCTACATATTTAAAAATGTTGAATGATGAAGTTGAACAGGAAAAGACTATTACAGCTCAAGTTGCAAATGAAAGTTCTCAAGATAGTCAAAGTTCTGGTCCATGTAGTCAAGATCCACTTGGACAACCAATAGTGGAAAATGAAGCAGCGATTGCTATGCATGAAGTGGAAATTGCAATGCAACAAGCACAAGAGGAGAATATTACATTGGAAAAGTTAGAAGAACAAGTAAATATTGAACAGAAAGAAATATATGTACAAGTGAGAGAAAAGATAGAACATGGTTTGTTGCATGAAAAAAAAGAATGTGTATGTTCATCATTTAAACCTATTCTGATGTACATCAGTGGTCAAGCTGGAATGGGTAAAAGTTTTTTAATTAAAGTTTTGACCAGTTATCTTAAAAAAACTACTGGTTCACATTTATCTTGTGTAGTAACAGCTCCAACTGGATTAGCTGCGCACAATGTTAAAGGAATTACTTTGCATAGATTACTAATGTTACCAGTTGAGCATGATAATAAATTAGAATATCAGAAGTTGTCTGGAGAAGCTTCTTATGAAGTGTCAAGAGTGCTGAAGAAGATGAAACTTTTAATTATTGATGAGGTGAGCATGGTCTCAAACTTAATGCTTGCTTTCGTGCATTTAAGAATGCAACAGGTATTAAAAACAGATTACGACGTTCTCTTTGGAGGAAAACATTTAATTGTATTTGGAGATCTGCTACAACTAACTCCTGTAAAAGGGGAACCAGTCTTTAAAACACTTCTACATGACGACACTAGGAAATCTTTGGGAAGTATTGGAAATGTGAATCTCTGGTTAAATTTTGAATATAAAGAACTCACTCAGAATATGCGACAAGCAAGTGATGAAGATTATGGAAATATTCTGAAAGATGCAAGAATTGGTGTTCTAAGCAAACATGGTAAACAAGCTTTACAAAGTCGTCTACTAAAGAACTTGTTTACAACTGAAAATACACCAGCAGCAGTGCTGTACAAGGACATTGCAGAAAAAAAGTCAATACTTTGCTTAATGCCTACACTGGAAGAGTGTTATACATTTAATCAAGAGCTTCTGAAATTGGAAAATCAAGAAATAGTTCACATTGAAGCTATTGATAAAATCGAGCATCAAGGAATAACAATTCTTCTTTCAAATAAACTACAGACTAAATTGGATTCTTTGGAAAAGTCTGTATCAAAAACTGCTGGCTTAGAAAAAAATGTAGATGTATGTATAAACTGTCGGGTAATTTTGAGGCGTAATTTGAATATAGAACAAGGTTTAGTGAATGGAGCAATAGGGAAAGTTGTTGAATTTGAAAAATATCAAAACAGAAATGCAATTGAATTCTTGAAAATTAAATTTGATCAGATTGCAGAGGTGAAACAAATTGGGCGTTGTGCTGTACGTTTTTTGCTGGTAAAAGACTTGTATGTTCGTAGAAAATAGTTTCCTTTCTGTTTAGCATATGCAATAACCATTCATAAATCTCAAGGTTTAAGTGTAGATAATGCTTTAGTAAATGTTGGAAGAACTGTGTTTAAAGAGGGAATGGCATACGTTGCATTATCTCGAGTTAGAACATTGTCTGGTTTGTATTTAATTGATTTCGATGAAAAAAGGTTAGTGCTGATGTAAATTGTGTAAGAGAATTTAATCGTTTAAGAAGACTTTATGCACCAACTTTAGGTGAATATCCTATTTATGAAAAACGTGCTGTGTGTTCAAAACGCAAACATGTTGATGAATCAAGTGTGGTTGAAAAGCAGAAAAAAATTCAAGAGAAAAGAAAAGATGCAAAGAAACAGAAAATAGAAACAAGTGATGATGTTGTGGGATACCAATTAGAAAATGCTTCTGGTGTCAACTGCTATGGTAATGTTATTCTAAACGTTATATTTTATCTAGAAGATCTGTATGGTGAAATTATGGAAAGTCAGGAAAAAAGATTATGTTCTGCACTTTATACTTTATTTGAACAATTGAGAACTGACAGAAGTAAGATCCATACTGCTTCTGGTATTCGACAACTCTTGGATACATGTACTGGATCTTTAACGTTCAGTCCTATTATACAACAAGATGCACAAGAGTTTCTGATGGTTATGCTTGGAGTATTAGAAGATGAAGAAATCCAGATTGAGAGTTTATTTGGACTCAGTTACAAATGGGATCACAAATGTGAACAGTGTTCATTAACTTCTAGTACTATAGTTGACAGAGAACGATTTCTATATTTAACAATACCTGACTGCCAATCTGTACCTTTTCCGAAATTAGTAAAAGAAGCAAATCATGATATGAAATGTTCTCGTTGTCAATCAGAAATGTTATCTACATTATGCCTAGAAAGATATGGAAAATATGTAATTTTAATGCTACAACGCTGTAGACCAAATGGAACAAAAGTGGAAACGAAAATTAAAAATTTTCTTGCTAGTCAAGTATCTATTTCTGGAAGAACTTTCACAACACTGGCTATTGTTTTCCATGCTGGAGGTGCTACCACATGTGGACATTATACTGTATATTTGAAATGCAAAAATGGTTGGAGTCACTGCAACGATACACACTTGGAAATTAAACCGAGATTGCCTTATGAATTACCCAACTCATACATGATATTTCTGAAACAAAAATTTTAGATACATTATTCGGCCTAGAGGGAAAATGGGAAGATGGTTTAAGGAATTGATAATGGATGATTTCAAAAAAAAAATTCCACACATTATTTGGCCTTGAGGAAAAATGTCAAGAGAAAGTACACAGTAAAGGTAACATTTAAAAATTGGAAATAGTATTGGATGTGTTATTTGTGTTGATTTGTTATTGTGGTTGTAAGAGTTAGTCATTTGTTTTTTTTAACAATCTAGTTGATTGTTTTTTTCCCAGCTGTTTATGATGATACTACACTGACATCACTGTGAATAGTGAAGTTAAGTAGAATCTGATAACAGCAGAAAAAGGGAGAAAAATATGTTTTGAAAATGTTATATTATGTTGTATTATTTGATAAGTAACAGTGTAATTTGTGAAATATATTACATTACACAACAGTTTTACAGTTTATTTTCTTTTCTGTAGTGGAAAAGTGAGAAAAAATAGTACTAATGACAAATAGCAGAATAGTAGTTTAATATTTAAAAAACAAAAATCAAATTCACTGAAAAAACCATAGGTTTTACAGACGTTATAGTTAGAAATTAGCATTTAAAAAACCTTTGAAATTCACTGAATAAACCATAGGTTTTACAGACGTTATAGTTAGAAATTAGCATTTAAAAAACCTTAGAAATTCACTGAAAAAACCATAGGTTTTACAGACGTTATAGTTAGAAATTAGCATTTAAAAAACCTTAGAAATTCACTGAAAAAATCATAGGTTTCAGGGACGTTATAGTTAGCTGGACATTTCACTCGTACAAAACCATAGAAATTACACCGTTATAGTTAGTTCAGTTAACTATAACTCGCGCCCCCGCAATGCACTGCTCATGACGTCACATATTACATCATTCATGGCATGGTCAGTGACATCACTGATGACATCTCAAATGACATCACTGATGACATCACTGATGACATCATCCACGTGATAATCTGATGCACCTCATCACACCCTAATATAACCTTTAATACACCCACTGTAAAATACACACTACCATTTTCGAAAGCATCCACACACTAATACCAGTTACTACATACTCACTCACTGATTCCTATGTCTGTATACACATCCACTCATTCACCTATACAATCACTTATACATGCAGTCACTTATCAATACAAAACTATCATATGCACTCATACACCTATTCAGATACTCACACACCGCCAGTCATCCATGGAGTTACTCACACACCTAGTCAGTCATGGAAAGAATCAATCACACTCCCATTTACTCACCTAAACAGTTATACACACACCACCTCACTAATTCATACAGACAGTAACGCATAGTTAGTCTCTTATGTAATCACTGAAATAAGTGGAGACTCATCCATATATGCCACTCTCACAATCACTCAGTCTCACATATAGTTATTTATATACACCATCTCTCAAATATACTGCCTTTTACATATGTAGTTACTCACATATGTACCACTGAGACATCCATTCACTCACCAACACACCCATACACACATTCACCCACCCATACAGCTGTTTCCACATGCACTCTTGAACCCATACACCCAGTGAATCAACCACTCACACATCTATGCAGAGAGTCACACACCTCCAACCCACCCAAACACCCCCTGAGTCCCCCATACAAGTACTCAAGCAAACAATCAATAATCCATATAGGCACTCATGTAGCTACTGACCAACCCATGTAGCAGCTTACACAACAACAGACAGACTGATACAGACATTCACACAGTTTAGTCACTAACCCATGCATTCAGTAAGACACGTTTAATGAGTCACTTATACAATTAGTTACATACCTCCTAAATCCTCCATACAGACACTTATACACCCACTCATTCTTTAATACACCTTGCCATATATATAAAACATATTTAAACTTTACAGAAACACACAGTCACTGGATGATGTCATCAGTGATGTCATCAGTGATGTCATTTGAGATGTCATCAGTGATGTCATCAGTGATGTCACTGACCATGCCATGAATGATGTAATATGTGATGTCATGAGCAGTGCATTGCGGGGGCGCGAGTTATAGTTAACTGAACTAACTATAACGGTGGAATTTCTATGGTTTTGTACGAGTGAAATGTCCAGCTAACTATAACGTCCCTGAAACCTATGGCTTTTTCAGTGAATTTCTAAGGTTTTTTAAATGCTAATTTCTAACTATAACGTCTGTAAAACCTATGGTTTTTTCAGTGAATATATATAAGTGTGTGTGTGTGTGTGTATATATATATATTGTTTTAGAACATAAAGGAAGAGCTGTTCACATTGTGCACAGAGTTTGCCAGAATCATACATTAGAGAGGACAAGGTTGTTTATG
Source organism: Calotriton arnoldi (assembly GCA_963921515.1). NCBI lineage: Eukaryota > Metazoa > Chordata > Amphibia > Caudata > Salamandridae > Calotriton > Calotriton arnoldi. The sequence goes on from CAWUFW010001215.1 coordinate 2,846,182, forward strand.
GATAATTGAGCAACGCTCTTTGTGTGACCAAGGCAGCAATGCCGAAACGCGTTACAGCGGAAAAATAAAACGCAGAAAAATCTAAACGAATCGTGTCCCAGTGTTGGTGTCTGATCTCTATCTGGGGAATTGGAATTGGTGCGTATGTTATATATATATTCAAATTCAAAATTCAAAGAGTGTTGTTGTAGAAACATGTTTCTGGTTATCTTCAATTGTGCTTATTTTGTTCAAAGTGTAAAAGACTGGGTTATGCATGAGCCAAAACAGTTACTTTGCTCTTTACATTAGCACCAAAAGAAGTGTGAATTAAATATGCTTCATTGTTGCTTTCATCCTCTTATGTAATCTTTCCTTTCAGTAGAGCCTTTTTGAACCACTTCTTATTTTGAAACAACAAAGGAAAATGCTGGTCGAATCAGATTTGTATTTGTAATCCATTTGCCCACTTTTAGTCTTCATGAAAAAAAGCAGGGTCTGATTCTCAGACATATTCTGGTGGACAATAATGGCATCATTTACACCTGGCAATTATTCAGAGCAGAATATCCAACAGGCAAAAATGGCCTTTCTGCTGTAATTTTTTTCGGCCACAAGATCAGAGAAAGCTGAGGTAGTAAACCTCACTCAAAGGCTGTGGAGAAGGGGAATCAGGGTTTGGGTTGGCATCAACGTTTGTGAAAGTCTTCAAACTTGTAAGTTGTTTGCCAGTCACAATCTCTGATGTGACCCTTTAGCACTGTGGACATAGTCAAAGGTTTTCTCCAGCAAAGGGTTGAGGTATTTCCTTTCCAGGGCAGAAAGGAGAACAGATCACCTGCAAAGATAGTGGGCTATAGCGGTAAACGATCTCCCAGGGGGACTAATGTTTTCCCCTGATTCTGGCAAGACCCTTTCGCATTGTGGAAATGTTCAGAGTTTTACTCCAGCAAACAGCTAAAGTGATTCCCTTCCAGGGTAGGAGGAGAAACACCTTAAACCTTGGCAGGGTGACAGTAGAATAAGATGTGGATGAGGAACTATGTTTCCATGTGGAGAAAAAACACACTCTCAGGGAAGTAGTAAATTTGCACATGTGCTTAGGAATCATACTACAGGTGGAGAATTGCCAGTTTTTTTTTAATTAGGCTGAGCCAATTGACCCTACTTCTCATTTGTCATATTGTAACTCAGCGCCTTGAGACCCTAACGAATGAGTAGCAGTGCTATACAAACTCTTGATTGATTGATTGATTGATTGATTGATTGATTGATTGAATGGTTGTTGTTTGCTGGTGTCATTATGATATCATTTAATAAATGCTATGATTATTTCTGGACTTTCACCAAATCCCTTTCAAGGTGCTTAATAAACTGATGTGTTGAATAAGAATCAATAAATGGTTGAGGGAGTCTTCTTGAGCTCCCCTTCAAGGCAAGCACTGAGTGTGCAACTTGGCACACAAACGCTCATGTGGAAGAAAGATAAATTAGTTGATAAAAAAGGGAAAGATGAATGGAATGTTGAAAGAAAGGAAAGGTGAAAGTAAGGACAGGTGAAAGAAAGGTAGGTAGGGTGATAGGAATGATGGTTGGATGAGTGAGTGAAAGGATGGGTTTATGAAAAGATGGGTAAATAGATAGGTGGATCGACAAGTGAATGGATGGCAGAAAAAATGGAAATCTGAGAGCATGGATGGATGGATATATTGAGGGATAGATGAAGGGATAGTAGGAGGGATAGATGAAGGGATAGATGGATGGACAAAAGGATCAATGGATGGGTGAAAGGCTTTATTGATGGATGGGTAAGTTAAATGATCACTGTATGGGTAGATGGACTTATAGATGAATGGATGGATAAATAGAAGATATACATGTGAACGGATGGATGAAAGGAATGGCTAATGGAAGGATGCCATGGTGTAAGATTCAAAGAATGGATGAAAGAATGAATAGAAGACAGAATGACTATCAGTGGGTGGATAGAAGGGTGAAAGATAGAATGAATAGATGCTTTGATGGAAGAGACAAGGGAACTCTTCTAGGGTGGGTCGGGCTCGCTTGCTTTGTTTGCTTCATGCCATCAGAGCTATCATTCAAAGTAGGGGCATTTTAATTACCTGGATACTCCTTTGACCAGGCACCACAGTAATAAAATTAATAATAAGTCTCCACAGTGACATAATTTATCACACAAATATCAGCTTTAAATACTGTTTGAAAGAATGAATAATAGCCCACTGCAAGTAATAATGTCACTAGCCTGTTAAGTCCAGGAAATACTTTCAATAATTAAAAGTGAAAGTTATTGATGATTGCCTCTCCTACTCATTCCAACAATGGATGCTGAGAGAAACGCTCAGTTTGGAAAAAGTGCTCATGGCTGCCAGAGAGGAGGAATGTGCCAATCGACAAGCTGCTGATATGGAAGCTGAACAGCCAAAATGAATCAGCATTGAGTATGAAAAGTAAGCAGTAACACAAGGCAGAGGTCCACCGAGTGATGTGTCTGAAGAAAAAGAAATTGTGTTTTTGCTGTGGATTTTCCTTTCCAAATAAAGGTAAATGTCCTGAATTGGACAAATATGCCAAGACTTCGGGAAGGAAATCCATTTCATAACGGTTTTCAAAGCAAAAGAGAAACTAAGGGGCATATTTACAAGCCCCTATCACCACAGGAACGTCACTTTTAGTGACGGTACTGTGGCGATATGGGCTTCGCCCTATTTTCAAGGCAGTGTTAAGCCACTTAATATGGCTTAACGCTGCCTTGTAAATAAGGCATCCTTTCATACTATGCTTAGCGTGAAAGGGGTGGGCAATGGGTGTTGACGTGGGCAGTCCACCACAACACCCATTGATTTTGACACTGCACCATATTTACAAGGGTGCCGTAAATATAGGGCAGCACCAAAATTGAGAGCAGGGAAATATGGTCTTACCCTGGTGAAACGAGGATAAATGCTTTATTTCTCCTTGCTTTTGCAGTTTCTATGTGTGCTGTGTTGTGCAGCACACATAGAAACAGCAAAAGGCCATTGATTGTTTATGTGCAGGAAGGTGGCCTTCCTGCACATAAATAATCATTAAAAAAATGACGAGTTGCAACTTCTATGTGTGCTGCAGAAAGCAGCACACATAGAAGTTACAAAACGCCTTTTCAGATTGTTTATGTGCAGGACGGGACACCTGCCTGCACATAATCAATCCTTCCCCTCAAAGCAGGCACCCTAGCACTATGTTGCAAGGGTGCCTGCGTTGGCGCTAGGCTGCTAAATTTAGCACCAGCGCAGGGAGAAATGCAGGGATCCACAGTATTCTTGTAAATAAAGTGCAGCCCTGCGTTTCAGAAGTGGCGGAGCGTGGAGTTAGGCCAACAAGGCTAACGCCGCGATCCGTCACTTCTTTTGTGAATATGCCCCTAAGTGTGTCAAGAAGAGACAAGAAGATGGATGCCAGAAAGATCCAGAGGCATTCTAGCCACTCCCACTATGCCAAACTGCAACATCGACTGAGGTAGTGGAAATGAAACAAAGTCAATCATTATCAAATTAATCGTCAAGCGGTTCATTGACATCAAAGAGTGACGATAAGGAAAATGGATGTCCTATGGTGATTTCAGTCATAGATCGATGTGAGATTGTAGGATTGGCCACTTGGAAGAAAACACACACATCTGAAAAGATTTACCACATAAAGCAACAGAGCACCTTTAGACATTGTCCTAAAATCACGCTCAAGGTGAATGGGTCCCCTACAACTTTCATTATAGACAGTGGCGCATCGATAAACAAGGAAAAGTACAAAGAACTGTCTCCAACACCATGTCTCACACCATCAAGAACCAAGGTGTATACTTGGGCAGCTTCTACACCCTTGAGGGGTAAGGGATCCTTTGTGGTGACCATGCGGCTCAAGGAAAACGACAGTTCAAGTGCCGATCCATGTACTCCCAGGTACTTCGTCGAGTGCATGCTTATTAAGTTTTGCCACTGCTGCTGACATTGGACTGATTTTCATTACCTACAACTTGAATGACCATTCTGAAATAGTGAGTCAGTTCCCGAGTTTGCTTCATGGACTTGGGAAACTTAAGACAATGAAGTTAGAGCTTCACAGTAATGAAGATATTAGCCCCTTTGCATAGCAACACTATCAAATTGATTTTCACTTACAGGAAACTGTTGAGAAAGAACTCGAACCGCTATCAAAGCATGACATCATCGAAGGATCTACTGGTCCGACACTGTGGGTTTCACCCATTGTGGTAGTGCCGAAAAAGGACAGTGGTGGTTCAGTGCCCATTTGTGTTGATATGCGGCAGGCCAACAAAGAGAAAGACATGCAGGTCCACACAGTGGGGACATGATCACACAGCTGAATGGTGCCAAAGTCTTCTCCCACCTTGACCTGAACAATGGTTGCCATCAACTTGAACTGGAAGAAAACTGTAGGTACAATACTACGTTTTCAATGCATATTTGTTTGTTCAGATATAAAAGACTCAGTTTTGGTGTGTCATCAACTGCAGAAATCTTTTAAAATGTAATTTATTGAGTAATTCATCCTGGCCCACATGCTTTTAACTACAGTGATGAGATACTGGTGTTTGGGGCTATACGAAAGGAACATGACAAAGCATTCACACAAGTATGTTGTCTGCTTTCTGATGCAAGTCTCACACTATGTGCCAAGAAGTGTGAATTTCGCAAAAACAGACTGGAATTTTTTAAGGCATATTTTCTCTGAAATGGGGATGACTCCTAACACTGAAACGGTGCAATCATTGTCATCTACTTGCCATCCAGAAGATGTGACCATGCTGTGATCCTTCCTGGGCATGGCCAGATACTGCTCCATGTATTTTTGTGACTTTGCCATTGTGAGTGCCCCTCTAAGAAAACTCACTATGTGAGATGTTCTGCTTGAATGGTTGTCTAAATGTGACCGAGCTTTCAAGAAAATAAAACATGCATTGAAAATTAAACTGAAATGGCTTACTTTGATCCAAAATTGCATACAGACATTGTGGTAGATACAAGCCCTGTAGGGCTGGGAGCAGTCCTTGCCCCACATAAAGGACAACCCCATGCTTAGAGACACATTGTTGCCTATCCTAGCCGGAGTCTATCTCAGACTGAACGTGCTTATTCTCAACCGTAGAAAGAAAGCGTAGCTGTAGTATAGGCGCGTGAAAGCTTCTATGTGTTTCTGTACGGAAAGCATTTTACCCTTGTCACAGATCGTCATGCGTTGCTCACCATTTTCTGAATTTCAAGAGCCAAGATTCCTCCTTGCATGAAGAGTTGGGGGTTGCATCTGCAGGAGTATGATTACACTAATCTGCACAAACCGGGGAAAGATCAAAACTCAGCTGACTACTTTTCATGAGTGCAGCTACAGCGCCATAACTCAACGTCCAAAGCAGCTGAGGCCTATATCAATTTCAAAGTAAAGTCAAATGTGCTTGCAGCTCTTTCTATTGAACAAATTCTGAAAGGTACCAATACTGACAAAGATATGCCCTAAGCTAAAGGAAATCTTACAACACAATCATGGAGGAAGAATACTCAACCTCTTACAGATGATGTTGAATACCAGGAATTTAAAAATGTTTGTGAACAATTTTCTGTTACACATGACAGTATCATACTACGAGGGGCAAGAATAGTTATCCCGGAAAGCCTGAGGCAGCAAGTGGTTGAACTGGCATATGAAGGACATTGTGTCATTGCTGCAACTAAAAGAGCCCTCGTGGATCGAGTGTGGTCCCCGTGTCTTGACGAATGAGTTAAAAGGGAGCTTAAAGCTTTTCATCTATGAGACTGCCTTTCTCCCAAAATGACTCAGCACCCATTGAACATGTCTAAGCAAGCTTGAGAGAGGATTGCTGTTGATTTCTTCAGACCTCTCAAAAACGGACATCTTCTCAAGGTAGTTGTTGATGAGTACTCACGTTTTCCTCTAGTGGAAAACTTATCATCCACCACACATGACAAAGTCATTTAAAGGCTGGATGACATTTTTACAACATCGGGTATTTCCCTCCATTCTCAAATTTAACAATGGTCCACCCTTCAATAACAAATGGCATTGTTGAACAATTTATGAGTACTTTAAAACGGGTGGTTCAACGTGCTGCATTGGAAGGCTTCGATCTAAAGTATGTTCTGTGCCCAGCCCTTCATGCCTACCGTTCCACTCCTCATTCCATAACAGGAGAAAGTCCTATACCTTCCTGTTTGAGAGAACTCTTGAAACGAAGATAGCTCAATAGACCACCAGCCAGTCAATAGACCCTGATTCGTGTCACTGACACCTCTCCCAAATGCAAAATGAAGTCCCCCACCAACAAGCACTGGCACGCTCTAAACACATTTTTCTAAAAAAGAGACAGTGTTCGTGTTAAGCAAAAGTGAACATGCAGGACAGACACTCCATTTGATGCTAAACCACTGAGAGTTTTGGCGAGCAAAGGACATATGGTAATTGCTCAATGACCTGGAAAGTCATAGCCAGGGACTCATCACAATTTAAGCCTTTTCCTCAATGTTCATCACTTCCAGACCTTGCAAGTGAGGCAAGTCCACCTGAGTGTCCAAGTCAAGTAGCTGACTTTTCACCGGAGATGCCAGATGAGGGCACCCATCCTCTCTCTCATACAACTAGATCTGGAAGGCTGGTGCGAGCACCTCAACGACTCATTGAGGCATTGTAATGATTAGATATGTATATCTTTTTGTTCATACTTTAAATTTACAAAGGGGGAGATGTTGTGGCCTGTGTTTATGTGCATGAAGACTCTAATGGCCCTCGACAGACTCCTTACAAGTATTGCGTAATCTGATGGGTGTAGCTGGGTGTGGTTAATAAAGTTTATGACGTTCAGTGAGTTCAGTTAACGGTTGCACTCTGAAGAATAAAGACGTGCACTATAGAGATCCATGTTTTGTGTGGTCATTTGCATGCTACCGGGCTGGAGAGGACACTACAATCACAAAGGCTGCACTTCCTGAATGCTGCAGATTTAACTAGTCGTGATGGTGTTTTTGCTCCTTCATCTACAAAATGAAGCTGAAAATCAGACAAGGGGACTTTTTTTTTGCAAGGGGGCACTCCCCACTGGAAGTAAGGGATGCCCTATTTACATTGGGCAAACACCAAGTTTGAATCCACACAATGAGCATTAGAGAAATGTCGAGCAAGTAACTGCATCCCCTTTTCCAGAGCGAAAGGTGCATTGGGAGTACAGAAATCCTAAAAACAACTTTCTCATTGAGGCTCCGGCCATTTGTAATAGTGGCATATCATGAAATCTTGATTACAATTTGAAACCTTAGAAATAAAGCCATATTTAAGGGCCTCTTCTTTTACTTTCCAAGTAGAAAACAATCCAGTATATTGTCACATTTTGTTAAGGTTATATTTTGGAAACACATTTTTGTACAGCATCTCATAGTTTGAAAAGGGTTTACTGTCGATACGTAGCAGATGAGGGGTATTGACATTAAGTAGAAATTGTTTTAATTTTGTAGCATAGAATTATTTTTACATGATCCCCAATTTAACTGTTTTCTTTTAACCTTTAAAAACTGTTTTTGATTAAAACATGTTTTGCAAAAGTAAAATTGACCTCCCTATAATTCAAATTTTATTGGGTATTGTGCCAGCTTTCTGCTATACAGTAATAAATAATGAATCAATATATAATAATATATAATTAATAAATACATAAAAACACATAAATCAATCTCTTGCTGATCATATCAGTCTATCGAAATACACGCAATAAAAGCAGTAACGCCCATAAGACCTGCAGCTGCAGGCGAGCGGCTCATAAAGTACAGGTGCGTATACGGTAAAGGATAGAAGCAAAGAGCATAAACACAATTTTATCCACATCATCCTTCTACCTAACATTAGTTTGTCGGAACACACCAAGTTACATAAAACCCTATAAAAGAACAGTCTACTACCAGCCATGTTGGGCTACAGGATACAAAGGGGCATATTCTCAAGGACTTAACGCCGATTTATCGGCACTTTAGCGCCTCAAAAGTGGTGATAGATCTATTGCCCCATTCACAAGCTGGTGCAAACTGCGACATCGCCAGTTTCCCTGCGATAGCTACCGCAAAAAACATCGCCATGGTTGAGTGCGACAACTAACGCTAATGATATGCAGAGTAGGCGTTCCCGTGCAAAAACACAAGAAAACACCACTTCGCGAGATTCTCAACGACCAGTCAGATCTGCGATGCGAACCAAGAACAGGCGATAAGGCGCGTTAGCTGCAGGGATTTAACACCTGCCTTTTGCTGGTGTTAAGCAGGACGACTACCTGCAGTATGAAAGGGAGCCCAGCCCAGAGCCACATCTGAAGACCCACAGATGCCATGGAGCCAATGAACATGCAGCTCGGAGACCCAAGAGGGCCACAACACCCACCGCCACCACTCCCAGGCCCCCCCCTCCAGACCCCCCCGGACTACCACCGAGGCAGCGTAGGACAAGACAGCGGACCCTCCGAAAACAGCATGGCCCCTCAGCCACACAAGTGCAGAATGTGGGGAGAGGTGGGAACCAAGTATGTGTGAAGGAGGCAACTCACCCATGAAGAAGAATGTACACAATGCCAAGTGTGGCGGTGATGTGCTGGACAGCCCTCAGAATGCAGAGCACAGACATGTCCATGTGGACATATACTGCTGGAGTTTGTAGTGAAGTGGACAGTGGACGCAACCATGTCACCTCAGGCAGTGGGGAAGACCTTGGACATGTAGCTTTGTCGTCCCCCCCCTGTATGCGCAAGCAGAGAGGGCTGGGCCGGCGTACGCCAGTCCAGCGTAGGGGTTCGAAGATTTTGCCCGGGGGACTGGGCGTGGTTTAGTTCTGGCCTGGACAAGGAAGTACGTAATGCCTGTGTCTCTGTTGTAGTGTGGGCGCCACCCGGCCCACAATTGTCAATGTTGCAATGTAGCATGCACCCGGAGGGCGGGTTCGCACGTACAGAGTCATGAAGGAGCGCAAGACCGCTCGGGTCTTGGCTCATACATGACAAGTGTTGTGTGTATCTGTATAGCCGCAGCATGAGCCAAATGCCTAGCCTCAATCGCAGCGCGAGTACAGCCAGCCATGAACTATACACCTGTGTCCGCCCTGTCCTTACCATAGGCCTACACTCACGTGGCCGCCCACCCTCAACGGCCAACATCACAGTGTCATTGTCAGGCTTGTGGACATGCGCAGACAGGCATGACAATGGTGTGCTGTAGGAGTGCAAGTGATGCAACCGCTCAGCGCACACAAGTAAAAAGGCTCGGGGGAGGGAGGAGCAGCTGTGAGGCAACGTAACACACAGTGAGGCCGCTCATTTGCCACATGCTAGGCATGTCATACATGATTCCCAAAGTCGCAGACATCCCACCCCACCCCCAACAAGCCTCTACACATTTCCTGAATGCAAGCAGATGACAAACTAACATTAGGGATGAAAGCTCCATTGTCTAAACTATCAGGCGGAAGCACATCTGCACCTCCGACCTCGGAATTGCATGTGCCCGGCACCCCCTACAGATACCATAGCAGCTGATGACGACTCCCACACTACGCACAGTCCGACGACAGACCAACGTATACACACCCCACACACAGAAGTCCTTGCTCGAAGTTATCTTGCATGGAATGGCCTTCACACTTACTCCCACACCATCCCAGGCCTACAACCGTTGCACACAAACACTGCTCATTGATCCGAGCTGTGGCATTTCATCCACAGAACTGGCGCAGGTCTGAACAGTGCCGCGTCAACCAGAGCCACTAACGCAATGGCAGAACATCCCGGACACATGCACAACCCCTGTCACGTGGAACTGTACCGTGCATGTATGCTGCATTTACTGGGGGCACTGCCATTGGTAGTGCTGCGGATCAGTTACCGGCTAAGCTTCCGCCTTGCCAACGTCACCTGCGTTCAGCCTGTGTTGCATTGTCGCTCGTGCATATTCGAGTGGTCCATGGATGTCTGCCTATCCAACAGGATGGTAGCCGAACTGGATTTTGACATGTGTGTGCGCCCCCTGTTGGCCCACGACCATGAGTGTCACCATGATACTCGTCTATGGGATGCCTGGATACTTGGCATACATGCTGGCAGCCAGACCTGGGAGATTGCAGAACTCCTCGTGTGCAGTGACCACATTGAGCCGCTCCCCTATTGGGCTGTAGTGCTAATTGGTGAAAGGGGGTGGACGCAGCACATCTGTCCGGACCTGCTAATGGTTAGCCTCGCCGTCCTGTTCGATGAAGTCGACAACGACCTCATGTTGGAAAAGATTGCCTACGAAGCTGCACTCGCTTTCATGGATGTGTAACTACGTACCTGCAGACACAACAGTTTGGAACACATTGCACATGTCCCGTTCCTTGTTGGAACTTGGGGTTCTGGTCACATCTCCCACGACGACAGTGGACATGGCTGCATTTGCCTGGACTCCGAATACATGAGCGGACAACAACGCGGGTAAACACACACCTGTGAATGGTGCGGCACTCCCCCAGAGTGGACAGCGGCGCTTGGCAACGTTCCACGTTCTGACATACTGCTGCATTGGTCTGCATGTTGTGGCACTTATCTTGGCCGTACTGACACGCATGTGCTAATATAGTCTATGCACCTTCACTTGTATTCAACTGTGATGAGTGTTGATTTGTATGACAATGTGTGTCTCACTGCCTATCTGGGTCATGGCCATACATGCATTACTGCACCATCAGGGATGTGGGGTTGTACTAGTACATTATCATCTCACAGTTTCCTGCTGTGCCACATGCGAATGGCCATTTTCCACACACAAGCGGCAGCAGTTGTGTCCTCTGTTCTGTTGTGCTGGTGTTGCTCTTTGTTCAACATTGTTGTAAATGTTGAGGTGCTCTGGATCTTATGTGTGTGTGCTGCATTGTAGGTGAGTTGCCCCTTCAGCTCTGATTTGGCTGGCCCTTATCCCTTTCAGGCGGTGTGGCTTTCACTTCTGTGCTTATGCAGTGCTGTGATGTTGCAGACTTGGGTAAATTGGGCTCTTGGTTGGAGTTGTGACTCTTGGCCATGGTTTGTCCGCAGATGTGCTCTACTTAATTGTGTATGTGTGCCATTGTGCCCATCTCCCCCCATTCCCCCAGTCCCTGGTGGTTACTCACCCTGTTGCTGTTGTGTCGGGTCATGTTGAGCAGTGTCCGGTTCCCCAACTCCTGCCACCGTCTCCCGAATGATGACTGTGGACACCATTTCCTCCATCTCATCCAGCTCCTCCTGTGGCGCTGGACTCCCACCTCCAGTCTGCATTGCTGCCTTCTGGTTGTCTGCGAGTTTCTGCTTGGTCTTGCGCTTCACCTCATTCCAGCGCCTCTTGACCTCGTCCATTGTCCTCCTCAGCACTCCGACTGCATTCACCTTGTCCACGATGGACTGCCATATTGCATTTTTTGTTGCCAATGACACAGTGGAGGTGACGAACAGTTGTTGATGGTGTTCTATCACCTCCGTGATCAGGATCCTGTTTTCCTGCGGACTGAACCGCGTCTTCCTCTTCTTCTTGTCCTTGCCCATCCCTGACCCCGAGGTCCCAGGCTGGTCCTCCGGGGGGCTTGTGGGGTTCTGGTCGTCCTCTGTACCTGCTCCGGCTGCCTCCATTGTGCTTCGCTGTAGTTTGGTTTTTGTTTGTGTTTTTTTTTCTGCTTTTGTGGTGGTTTTTCCCGCCTGACGTGTGTGAATTGCAGGCCTGGCGCTGCTTTTCGCTGTTTGTCTTATCGCGGTTGGGCCCATCGCAATTTTTTTCGCGTTCGGGTTTGGATTTTTATCGCCGTACCGGTACTGTTATCGCGGACATTTGTCGCGTTATCTGGGTACTATCGCATGTTACCGCCGTGTTGAGAATGCCACGTTAACACGGAGTTATTTTCCCGCGATAGACGGCGATATGGAAAATTGCATTAACCTATTTTGGCGATGTTTATCGCACGTTCTTGTGAATATCCCTCAAACAGTAGTGTCCATGAATGCAGCAACTACTAGTCAAAATCCTCCCTGAGAATACATATACAAGTTTTGTAAGAAGGGCATAAGAGCCTTGATATCCATAATTGCATACATTCCTATCGGAGCTTAGTCAAATTCATTGGGCGATTACCAGGAACCTCAGACAAGGCCAAGCTACCCATAAATACAAGGAAATACATTCATCATCTTTTCTAAAAACAAAATGGTAATACTGCTCCAACAGAATTAATCTCATAATTTCTAAAAAGGGGCACAAGCCACCTTTTACTTGCTAAGAACGTGTTTAGTGTAAAACAGCAAAAAGTGCAAAATATTATCCTTCCCCCCCAAAATGACAGTCGCAATATTCTTCACTTGTGGGTAGTCTTGAACATTTAACTAAGTACTCTCTTATTGGCAATGTACCCAACCTAATTTTGATATAAAGTGCGCGTTTTTGTTAAGGGTAAATCGAATCCATATATATATATATCATATCAACGGGACCATATTTTTTGCTAAGAAGATGCCCCAATAGATTCCGAACCTCCCCCATAAAATATGGCACTCCGCGGTATAACGATCTTTTCCGTTTCCATTAGCTGCTTATAATTCTGAAAAGTCGCAGTCTTACCTCTAAATTTTCCCCTGTGAATAGAGGTAAGGAAGTGAGAACAGTTGTTGCTTACTTTTTTGCCTCTTTTTCACAGTGAGTTTCTCATCTTAGTCCAGTTGTATTTAATGTTGGAGACAACTTTGTGCATTATTGATACAACTAATATCATTATTGTAAAATAATCACCGACTAGCGCAAAAAGGCTTCTAGCTTATGGTAAATGCACAGCAGGAAACCTTTACCAGGCTTGAAAGAGGCGAAAACTGCCAACCTCCTAAAATGATTACAAATACAACACCGTGTTAAAACATGTCTTTTGTAAAACACTGACTGGAATTGCTCGAAAGTTCTTCTGCCCAAAATGATGTATGGCACTGCTTATCGCCTGTCCTTTGAAAAGCAGAGTACAAAACAATGGGGCATATTAGCAAGACTGGCGATAAAATTATGTGCAGGACATCTAACCTGGGCTTCGATTGGAATTCTATAACGCATATTATCAAGCCCATTATCGCCGTTTTAGCGGCAGTTTCCTGCCGCTAAAACAGCGATAATTTTATCGCCGGTCTTGCTAATATACCCCAATGTTCTTTCTTGCTTTATCCACGGTGCTGTTTGCAGCTGTGATGGACAGCGCATGCAGGTAGCACTAGTTACACATCCGTGTTCTGAGCTCACTCAATTACTGTACTACTTTTGTCCAGGTGATTTGTCTTCTTCCTCTTGTTACTTCTCAGTAGTCTGTCCTCGAGCAAGCCTAATGCCCTCTGTTGTTTCTGCAAAGAGAGAGAGAGAGAGGTTAGATGCAGATAAATGGAGCCAGAGTAAGGAACAGAAGAGAGAAAGCGAGGAAGAACTTACTGAGATCGAGGGATGGGATGCACGGCGGATTCAGACACCTGTAATCCTTTACAGCAGGCTCAGCCCTTCAACATGAACCATTTCTTTGCTCTGCTTAACCTCCACTCAATATATTCCCTTCAAAATGCAATGTCAATGGGTATAGGTTTCACTGATCATTGCAAGTTGAAAGGGGATAGTTTAACTATGTGTAATTTGCAGGCCACGAATAAAATATAAGTTTAATGGAAAAAGGCACAGATCCTTTGAGCCACTCTGAGCCTGCCAAGGGAATGTATGCACCCAAACTAAAGGATAAGACAAATTACATTTTTACTAATTATTGGAAAGAAGGTTCAGCAGTGATATGGAGCTCACGAGCTCGAATCCTGTTCACAAAAGTTATTTTGGAGTATGTTAAGTAATGCTACTTTACATACTCCAAAATGATATAGTAGTAAATGTGGGAGGCACAACTGGCACCTGTGGGAAAATGTGGAGTAAGTTCTGCAAAATGAGCAGGGTTAAGGGAAATTGAAGGAGGGGTTTAGGGAGTGACATACTAATACAAAACACACACCCACAGAACAGTAAAACAATAGCTATTCCCAAAATCCTCATTAAAATTTCCTATAGTAGTATTACTGACAAAACAGTCTCAAATGTACTCCAGCCCCGACTTGGAGTAAGTGAAGTACCACACACGGCCAAATACATGTAATACTAACACATAGTGAAGGATACAAAATACATAAAACTAAATAACATTTTAAATAAAACTTTACTTAAAGGAATATTAATTATATTATTTAATATTTTTTATTTAACAATCTCTAAATGCTAATATATGTAACAGTTGTATACAATGCATGGTGAAAGATCATTACTTTATTTTTTAATTTAAATCACAAATAAAATAATGCATAATTTGCAGCCAAGATTGGGACACTTTTAACACAAATTATACTGTAAGGAGAGAGTTGCGAGGATTATCGTTTCAATGAATTTTATTTCATTTAAAAATATTTAAATAAAATGCATTAATAAGTCACGTTTAAATTCAGATGGGGTGTCCCTTTATACTATGGGTGTCCTGGGTGAGTAGGTGATAGGTGAAAGTGTTTTAATTATTTTTAATCAAAAAATAAAATGTATTCTTTTTATGTAAAATCAATTTCCTTTCAATTCCCCAAACAACTAGGTGGAAAATTACGAGCAGTAATAGTTACTAATATTAACTTTTTGGTCATAAATTCAGTCATAGACGTTTCCACCCCTTCATTTGAGGGGGACTAATAAGTTTACATCTAGAAGGAGATCACCACATGGAAATTGTGAATTTAAAATAACAAAAACTATTCATTGTTCGTTAACCCATAAGGGCCGATCTACTGAACCACCAGCAAAGTTTTGATCTTCACCTGAGGATTCTCGTCAACTTCAGAACCTAGGGTCACATGTTTTAATTATTACCTCTTGTTATGCACAAGGAGCTTAGAAATTGCTTTTATGATTAGTTGTTCCTGTGAAGGAGCCAATGTCACAATTTCAAGCTATGTGGCTTTGTGACAGATGCCTACAGTCCTCGGCTGGCATCTATTCAATGAGGCGATTCACCAGGCTACAATCGAGTGTGCAGGATGTGTTTCAATTAATAAATCATCACCTCAAAATGATCCTTTCTTCACTCATTAAAGGTTATTCCAGTCTCAGCGACCAGTTACACAAATCCGGAACACTCATGATCAGACTAGCTACAACATCAAATGATGCCAACTTCATGGCCAAAACTGCAACATTTTTGAAAAAACAACATCAATTGCTGCATTACAACAACAGGAAGCAGTCTATAGCACAGGTGCATAATATCACAGTGTGCACATTTATGGCACAAGGCACAGTCATGGAAGTGTGGGCTTTTAAGCTGTGTGGGGTCCTAAACAAATGGGCACAACTAAGTGGCATTCCAATGGTTCTGACTGGATGGATTGTCTCCAACTACAAATCGAATTTGTCCCTAACTTATGGCAAAACCCCATAGGTCAGTGGATTTTAATAATTCTATATAAATAATTACAGAGACCTTGCCTGAAGTCAAGTGTCCTTGTCATTGCAGAATAACTTCACAAAAAATAAAGTTGATTTGTGGGAAGTCAAAAAAGAAATCAAATTAGGTGTTCCAAACATCTTTGAAAGAGTTGTACAGGGAAGCAGCGAGAAAGAGTGAGGTATAGTAGATGTATATGAAGATATACGAGGACGGCTTGGTGTTGCTTACTCTGACAAGACTGGGCTGAACTCCTGGCCATGCACGACCATCCCTTGCGGGAGGCACAGGTAAAATTCACCGACTTTAAGATCTTACACAACTGGTACTGGTCCCCCTTTAAGTCACAGAGGGCCAAACTATCGTCGCATAATGCATGTTGGCGATGCGCTGAGGAAGGTAGTGACAGCCACCATATTCTGTGGTCCTGTTCCCACTTGGTGCAATGCTGGCGGGACATTTGGTGGATACTTCACAATATTAGCACTCTTTCTTTCACAGACTCCACCAAGCTCCTCGCTTTGTTATGAGCCCCAATGTACCTCAATATAGGCCTAAGCAGATACACAACCTTTTACCTACATGTGTCCTACCTTGCTCTACATATCGGTCCTGGCGCTGACCTTTTACCTACTTATGTGCTGAATAAATGTTGTGTGGTTTTCTTCGAAAACTAGCCTCATTTATTTTTCATGAGGATTCTTAGTATCACATCGGGATTACCATCTTCTGTATAATATCTCTGTACAGGTGTCACCGCAAACGCCATCTGTGAACGACAGGCCCAAATTACCATTCTAAGTAGACCCCCTGAGGGCACCTTTTGGGTATATAAGCACCACATCTCTACTGGGCAAACCAGAGGAGAAGCTTCCATGCTGACACAAGAGATGCTGAGGTCCCTGCACGCAGACGCTCCAGCACGCAGTGGTCTGACATCCCTCGCGGGGTGTCCAACTCGAGACCAAGACAGGGTCCTTCATTCTATCCCATCAGATAATGGGGTTGGCTCTTTCCTAGTGGGATTCTTGGCGATACACCTACATACATGCTAGGTAAATTTATGTACATTTAGTTAGGGTTTGCATCTTAGGAGTACTCATGATTACTACCATGCATCTATATGCCTGCATATATTCACTGTTTTAGCACCATGGTAGAATTCTACCTTTTATTTACTCTGTTGGTGCTTATAATTGTATATATCTGTTTCTGTCTAATGGTTAGTTGCAGCACACATATTTTATACTAGAATGATGCTGGTTCAATAAATGCTTATTGAAAATGTCCCCATCGTTTATTCTGTATATCTCTCTGAGAAGAAGTGAGCACGAGTGACTGAGTGAAAAGCACTGTACTGTTTCCAAGATCCCTAAGGGGTCAGGGTTGTCATGTTCGGTAGTTGCCAGAAACTATTCTCTCCTTGGTAAGGTTGTGGGGCTTATAGTGGCACTGTGAACTAGCTCATCTACAGACTAACATCTCCTTTGGGGGTGTCTGGAATCAGTCTGAACACCAATTCCTTAGTTTATGTTGTCTAAATGTGCAGATCCTATATAGGTTTATAGGAAGTACACAACAGCTCTTATGCATGACTTTTTGGACATAGATGGCACAAATTCACACTGGCGAAGGTAGATAGCAATGGTCCCTGTGGTCGCCAAGATCTGTATACTTCGACACCTGCAGTCAGCCCAGGTACCAGCACACCAGGAATGATTCAGTGAACTTTATCCTTTGGCCACCTATAAAAGACCACCGCCAATGTTGGTTTGGTTCTTATTTAACAGTCAAATCTGAGTAGTTCAGTCGTGCTTTCTCAGAGACCCCTACTCACATTTACCCAGAGACATCTGGAGTGGGGATTGAAAATTCGCCACAGCTAAGTAGATATATATATTCTATGTATTGGCTGTAGGTTTATTCAAACTTGAAGGATTATAGTTCTCCACATTGTGCAAAACCTTATCTCTTTCCCATACTAAAAACCTCCAAACATGTCTGTCCAAGATGGTGCTGCAGATAATGCAGTAAATGCAAATGCATCAGGGAAAGGTGAGCAGGAAGGTGTTCTTAACATTTTAGAAAATTGCAGAAATGCACTTACTTTGAAATTAGCAGATTATAGAGTCCCAACATTAGGTGGAACTGTTACCTTTGTGATTGATGCACACAAGGCATTCAGAACAGAGGTGTTCTATTTTTGGGTTAAGTTTCTACCTGCTGATGCACGCACAAATACGTTTCATACCTATACTCCAGTTGAACCACCTGAAGAATATTCTCCATACGAGGACATAGAAGTCCTGTTAACTTACAAAGAGCATATAAATTGGTTTAAAGGCGCCCTCCCACATACCACAGAAAAAGTGAGATTCGGTCCGCTAAGCAGAAACGGAGCGTCTTTGCCAGTCCTAGCTGCTTACACACCACATCCAGAAATGGACAAGCTGCCAGCAGCAGACTTACGTCCACTTCACAAAGAAATAATAAAGCTATACAGAAATCTTATGCAGTTTGTTATGCGAACACTCACACTTCAACCTACAAGGGTATGTCAAGCTGGTCAATTACAAGGGACCGCAACTAAAATCACCCCACAAATGCTGAACACAATTATGGGAAGGATGCCCACTAAACGTGAGCAAATGACATTCTGGATAGCACAGAAAATAGCACAGCTTGAGGCAGTGTTTCCAAACACTTCCAAACACAGAATACTGACAATCTGCTTGCCAATGGGGATAGCTCCCCCGATAAAGCATGTACTACTTGGGGTACAGGTTTAGCTGCCATTTATACCAGAACGCATGGTACCCCCTCAATAGCTGTCATACCAGAAGTATTAAAACAAACACAGAATGAGTATGGGCAGAACCTGCCCTGGACTTAGGGATGAAATTGATAGGTAATTTTGCCCAGGTATCAACGATTATGTTAGCTAATATAAAAGGGGAGGCAGCTGCGGTGACTATATGCCAACGCCTGAGGGAATGCACTCCTGCATAACAGGGGCGAGAATTACAAAAAATTATCTTAGATACCTATGATTCGCTGGGTAGAGATTATTTGGGAGATAGACCAGTGAAACAACAATGAATGGGTAATCCTGAAAAGGATAATTCGAAACAATCCCCAGACTCTTCTAAAAAAGAAATGGGATAATAACATTAAAAAAACAAGCAGAATGCATCACAATCCCAGGGTGGGTTGCTTCAACAGGATCCCTCTGACAGGCAATTTAACCTTAGAAATTGTGATTATATTAAAAAACCTGACAGGTATCAGGATACGGATACACATTCCTCTTGTTCCTTTCAGGGTTCATCAAAAAACTCTGAGAGGGAAGGACAGTCAGAATGCAGATCAGAAGAGTGAGCGAAGCCAAGAGACGTACATCGCACTTCAGACTATATTATCAAAAAAGAAGATAAACCAAAAAGTAAACCTCAATTTAACCTCAATTTAAAAAGAAGAAAGTAGCTGGCCTTAAAATAAGAAATGCCCAGGATACTGAGGACTCAACTCTTGAACGGGGATTTGGCTCTGACGATGCTAGACAGTGCAGCAGAAGTGACAATAGCTCGCCAGAACCTGATGGAATTTCTGGTGACAGCAGCGTTGAATGAACATATCACGGTGGAAAAACCTAATACTAGGGTAAGTGTCCCGCATCAATTATATGAGATTACGCTCCAAATGGAGGGGGACAAAAAAAGTGAAAGGTCTCTTTTGGGAGAACCTGACATATGGATACAATATCCTATTGGCTGAAAAAGATTGGCCACCTGAATTTGTTATGGACTGCCCAAAAGGAGAAGCTGTAATATTATCAGCCTTCTCCGACCTCGTTCCAGAATCACTTAAACATTCATAAGCAGGGCAGTAATGCTAGCTCCCGCATTATACCGCAATCATGTAGGGTGGGATGCTGGGTTACCTCACCATGAAATCCCAGTTAGTACTACTCCTACACCACAAAGGCCCTACCTAATAAAACATGACGTGAAGAAACAAGTCAGGGAGATCTTAGATCAACTTGAATACCAGGGTGTGATTGAGAATTGCACCTCTTCCATGAATAATCTTTTGTTTCCTGTAATGTAACTCGACAATGCATACGTCTAGTTTTAGACTACAGCCATTTGAACACATGCACGAAAACATTTGCAGTACAAAATGCACACAATGCCGCATTAATTAATTACATTGTGCGGAAGAAATGCAAAACAACACTTGATATCTCAAATGGATTCTTTTGCCAAAATATAGCACCTGAAAGCAGATATTTGACAGCATTTTCAGCCCTCGGGTCTCAACGGCAATTTTGTAGACTGCCCCAAGGATATTAGAATAGCCCTGGGTTGCTCTCAGCAAGAGTATCTGAGTTACTTCAAAATTTTGATGAGGAGGCATTGTCCTACGTAAATGATATTTATCTGATGGACAATTAATTATTGGATCATTTGAACAGGGTGAACAATATAATTCTGGGATTTGCCTCTGAGGGCTACAAATTTAACCATAGAAAATCAAATATTGCCCACCTTAATATCCAATTTTTAGGATATGAGCTCTTGAGTGAAGGGAAAAGCCTAGCAGCTATGTTTTTAGGAAAATGTGCTCTGCTCTAACCTCCAAAGACTCTGAAAAATCTACAGTCCATTTTAGGATTCCTAAATTTTGGAAGAACATACATTTTGGATTATGCAGAAAAAGTAAAACCTTTCTACGACTTAATTAGACCTGATTTTCCAGTCCGACATTGGATTCAGGAACACACAGAAATACTCTGTTCCTTACAAGCTGACATGATAGCTTCCAAACATTTACAAACACGTGTAAACACCACGAATTTGGTGATCCATGTAATAGTGGGTCAATCAGTGTACACTCACCTAACCTTGAAAGAAGGCGCAACGGTACCAATGGCATACAAATCACATTTGTACACAAACGCTGAAATGTGTTTTGCATCCACAGAAAAAATACTGACAGCAATACAGACTGCTGTAGTGAGAGAAAGAGGACTAGCTCAGGATAAACGGGTAATTGTCGTGACTCCAGTACCAACCTTAGAGGCTGTTACCAAGTGTTCCAAACACAAAAGCACTGTAACCAAGATGGATACAGTGGGCTAATTCTCTCACTGCAACAGATGTAGACTACAAGTTTGCCTCTGCATTAAAAACACAAGCATTCCTGCAGTACGAACAATAATATCCTCTCCCAAATGAAATAATGCCTCTAGATCAGTATGAATACATACTTTACACTGACAGATCTGCCCAGACGGCCGTAGGAAGTAAATAGCAATACAGCCCCGCATGTGCGATTGTAAAGGAACATTTGCGGGACGGTAAGTTTCCTCCTAGCAATACGCTGATGCAGTCTCTAGGAGATTGCAGGGCGCAGCTGGCAGCGCTCAAAGCCCTAATACTGGCACAAAAAAATACGGATCAAGAATTCCCCACACTTACTGTGTGCGATTCATTTTACTGTGTCCAGTCATACAATGAATATCTTCACTATTGGAGACAAAATGTGTTTAGAGATTCTAAAGGTTGCACAATAAAGCACAAGCTGCTTTGGGAACAAGGGGCAGAGCTGAAAAATGGCTTGCCACGTACTCACTTGATTCATACGCTGAGTCATCAGCGTGTTGGCATGCACGTTGAAGGGAATTCATTGGCTGATGAAGCCGCCAAGGCAACAGTGAGAACTGCTGCCATTGCTGCAATCATTCGTTCTAGCACGAGGATAGACGGACAGATAATTGTAGCTGTCAACGCTACGCGTAATAACAGCTCAGCCTTGCCAAAAGGTTTTCCACTCAAGTACTCCTACAAGTTAGATGCACAAAATATTCCATATGCTCAAATTCCAGGAGTGGGGTATAGAGTAATACCAAACATGGATCGCAGATTAGGTTTAATCCAAGCTGCACATGAGGGTCTGGGCTCAGCATATGCAGGTATTACTGCAACAGTTTCACTTCTGAAACAGCGTTATTGGTGGCCAGGTCTTACGAAGCAGACCAAGGACTTTGTCCTTCAGTGCGGGTTCCACCGTAGCACGACTGCCACAGACACCACTACTGATATCAGACAGACCTCTTGCATTTGTCTATTTGGACCACTGCAGCCCCTTACAATCTGACAGGGCTTACAAGTACATCTTGGTGGCAGTGGATTCATGCTCTAGATTCCTGTGGGTTTGGCCCCAGCGCTCAGCTGACGCTCTAACTGTTTTAAAGGATTTGCGACTCCTTATAGGGACAAACGCAATTGGCACATAACATTCTGACCGTGGCCCTGCGGTTAGCACTCGGGCTTACAAAGAAGCTATTGGAAGTTTGGGTGTGATATTGAGGTACTCCTCTCAGTATCATCCAGAGGGAAATTTGATTGTGGAAAGGAAGAACCGGGGCTTAAAGCAATCCTTAACAGCAAGGGTATTAGGCTTGGGTGGCAGTTGGGTCAATCAGCTATATGGGGTCCAGAGGGCACTTAATAACATGCCAAGAAGATCCCTAGGAGGCCGTACTTCTTATGAGGTCCTGTTTAGGACTAGAATGTGGGTACCCGACCATGATTGTGGCAGCACAGTGGTGAATGAAAAAGAATTTGACATTAATGATCATTTGGCTGTTTTACAGGCACTCACTGAATTCCTAGCACTATAAAGCAACGTCCGAATAAAACGCACAGCCACTGGGGAAGTAAAAGTTGTTCTCGCAAGACCTGCATGGGTCCCGAAGATTGGTGACCTGGTCAGAGAAAAGATTGTGGACAAAAGAGAATTTGGGCCATCCTACAGAGCTACTACAACACAATATAGACCTGATCCTTTAACTGAACGTAATGATTGGAATTCCCTTCACCATCATTGGTCACACAAACTTATGTGAATCAACAGCAGCTACAATTATACTGTCTGTTATGGGGAATCCATGTTCACCTTTATAAAAACTTGTACTCAGTCTCCCCAGTAATCCTACAGAGCGCCTGTACCTGTCCTAGCTGTCAAAGAAACAAGAACAGTACTTCTTCCGCCTCTTGCCGGCAAGAAAGAAAAGAGATTCATCTCAATTGATATGATCAAGCCACACTATGTGGCCGATACTGAATAGCAGGCCGCGTCGGCTCCTGGGTAGCCGCCGATCTCGTCTCGCTACCATACAGGAAGTTCAGACAGAAAGGTTAATAACATTTGAAGATTCTACTCTACGAAGTAATGGAGTTACCAACAACAGAATGGAACTCGTGCCTGTTGAAATGGAACGGCAACAACAAAATACAAATGAAACACAGGTCTCAATTCAGCCTAATACCGACATCTATGTGAATATGTCATGAAACAAGTCATCTGCCAGTTCTACAAAACCTGCTGAGCTGCCAAAAATAGATCAAACTACATCTGGCTACTTCATCGATTTTGATACTTTCTCATTGAATCCAAGTGAACCAGAGTCACCGCCAGCTTCTGTTTCCCACAAACAAAAAATATATGATTTCTACTTTTGGCTGAAAAAGACTTACTTTGTTTCTCCCTGGCTACAGCTCTGGATTGCAATTGATGTACTTTTCCTACTCCTGTGGATAGGGGTATCAACTGTCTTTTTCCTGCTCTTAAATGGACATAATCTACCAGAACGGTCAGCAGTACAACACGTGAATTTGGTCCTGAAACCACATACATCATCTCATCGTGAACAAAGAGACCTGTCCTTAGTGAACATTACAGCTGCTCCTGAAGGAATAGTTTGGGATTGGGTTGCATATTATGTATATGGCCCAACTGAACTTTTAAAAATACCACACTTATTTAAAATTTCTTTAAGTGATATCATCACTTCCAGTACTTTCTCTGATGATTGGGACTTTGAAACTGTAAATACTATGCTGTCTGATTTAGAACAATCCGCTGCATTCTCCAGTATTGAACTGTATGATGATACATCTGATTTTGATACCATGTTTTGTTACCAGCACTATGGTCATCATTTCTTGCACAAAGCAAGTATCCCAAATAATATTTATTTTACCATCAATGGGAACATTGTCCGATACCACCTAAAGGTAGTTCACAAATGTTTCCACAAAAGTTTGCTTATATTTCTGGGTTTAACACTTCAGACACAAAATCTTATTATTATTAGCTTGCACCTACACCTGCAAAGAAAAATATGCTAACTAACACAAAACAGATATATTCTGCTTCCTTTATTACCCAACTGTCTTTAAAGGGTTTCGACTTTTGGACACCATAGACACAAAATCTGTCTGGGGGACTAAAGATTGGCAAGTTCAGGGAACTGAGGCCTTATTTAGAGCATGCCTCATTCCACAACAAATTATCTTCCTGAACAACAGAGTGCAACAGACTTCCTGTCTTGGACTAGCCAAGGTCAAGTACTTGAACACACCACGGATTCCCTTGCTTTCACACTTTGAAGGGTGGCAAAATTATACCAATCATATTAGGATACCCTAGATGACATTGTACATGATGGTTCATACAGTTCATCAGACCCCAATTGGAAGGGATGGCTGTTTTGGCCTATCAACACAAATAGGTGCCAGTCAAGATTTAGGGGTACCACCGAAGGGTTTAGTATCCATAGGGTTGATCTACGCTATGTGCAACGAGAACACACAGGGTTGTGACATCTTACAGTGTTGGGAAGTTATGCCTAGAGTGGCTAAAAACCTCAACACTATCCCAGGTGAAGCAACACTTGTCCCTACTCACCGACGACATGGATCTTGGGGATTTATTGTTAGGTCCCCAGAAGCCACGTCAAAAACGCTTCTTATACACAATTTACAACGAGATATGGAAAATCTCCCAGCAGGAGGCTGCTGAAAGATTGCATGAGATTGACAGGGTTAACCTAGAAAAGACTTTGGCAGTGGTCGACAATGGCATGACCACACTATCATCTAGGATTTATACACTGGGCAACATTGTGTCTTCTGCATTAGATATAATGGAACAGGATTTGTCTATATTACAACACAGACAATCGCAGTTGCGATCCATTCTATTATCAAGCTGGACACTACATTCGCTGCGTTCTGGTCACATGCCCTGGCGGTATATCAACAGTACGGCTCTGTTTTCTGCATATGCCAGGAAACTGCTGGTACAAGCCCTAATTCTTTCGAGGCTTGATTATGCCAACGTGCTCTATCTTGGCTCCCCCTGCTCGACCATAAAGAAACTTCAAACAGTTCAAAACTGTGCAGCTCGACTCCTTATGCAGGCCAACAATAGGGAATCTGCCAAACCATATATTAATCTTTTGCATTGGTTGGCGGTAGCCGAAAGAATCCAATTTAAGGCCTTGTGTATCGCCCATAAATCAATGTCGGATAGTGCTCCGCCAATTCTCCGATCCATTATTTCCCCGTATCTTCCCAAAAGATCCCTTCGCTCTGAGAAAAAACACCTTGCTAATGTTCCCAGAGTCAACCGAGCTAGGAGCGGTGGCCGTCTATTCTCTGTTATCGCTGCAAAATGCTGGAATCAGCTACCAGATCATATTCGGCTTGAGGCCAACCACCTTTTATTTCGCAAACGTTTGAAGACTCTGCTGTT
Source organism: Calotriton arnoldi (assembly GCA_963921515.1). Classification (NCBI taxonomy): domain Eukaryota; kingdom Metazoa; phylum Chordata; class Amphibia; order Caudata; family Salamandridae; genus Calotriton; species Calotriton arnoldi. The sequence continues at coordinate 2,871,304 of CAWUFW010001215.1, forward strand.
CCCCTGATTTCCCCGATTTTCGCGGTTTAGGCTCTGTCTTTAGCGCTGGGAAGCCTCTGGTAGCCATGCGCTCTATAAGTGTCTATTCATTCATTCATTCATTCATATGATATGGCAAAAAGACAGAACAATGGCACGAAGGGATGCAAAATATACAATGCTGCACATTGAAAAATTGGACCAATTACCTTTCACCGTGGCTGAATCACCTTCCATAGAATAGTTAATCTATGGCTATAATACACTGCCAGTCACTAAATTCTAATTTCAATACTGTCTACAGTATCACCAGGTAGGCAGGTATGAAGCAATGGTGCAGGGATTTATACATGAATCTTCGAATTTACAGTGCAGAATCAGATGCAGGAATGTGGACACTGAAGTTTTTGTCACCGGTTCCGACTCTAAGAATCTTTAAATGGTCTCTAATTTGTCAGGATATTATGCTTCACAGAGCATGTAATGCTTCAGTTGCAAACCTATTGTGTCACTTGAAAGGGTCCCCAGCTGCCGTGATTCATCTGGTGTTCAAACTACTCTGGTTATTTAATGTTGAATGATCAAGGTTGTTGAGGGATGCTGCCAGGCATCGCATATCTAGTCACGGTTAGTTCCAGGGTTACTTGTATGCAAGTATTGTTTACACCAACCCACACAGTCAGAGAGGCACCGCTGTGGCCTTCATTAAATGTTTCTTTTATACGGTTTGATTCTCTGAACAGACTGAAAGCCATGCTTTTACAGAAGGATGTGGCCTTAACCTCAGCCCAAGAGACTTTTGATCTCCAGGTTGCAAGGTCTTCAACTGAGATACAGGGATTAGTCCGAACTAACTTCCGGCTCCATTTCAGGGAAATGGTACATTGTATCTTTAACATGTCTGATTCAAGTGGGGTAGTGCATCTATTTAAGAGCATAGGCTCTGGACTATTAAGATCTTTCAGATGATTTTCGGAGTAATTCCATCATTTATACACTCCGTGTTGGGAAGCATTTTTAGAGGGCTTCCACTGGTCCTACTACTTGTAGTGAGCATCTTGGTTTTAATTTTCCTGCTATGCAAAGGACGTCCCAGTTTCCAAAGAGATGGAAAAGTCACTCCTTGTGCGACATTGCCGTGAACGCATGGTACTCCATCTAGGCGCACCTCTGCTTCGGGAGCTAAGCGAGCATTGGTTCCTATCATTCAGATCAGTCTGGGTTGACTGCATCTCGCCTGTGCTGCGGTGCCTATTCTGCGGATGCGAATGCGTGTTGGATATATATCTAACACTTTCATTGGTTGCGCCTCCAGACGTAGATGTACTACTGGACCCATTAAAGGCACACGTATTGCAGTGTCCTCAGCGTATTCCAATGTTGATGTTGCTATTCTTAGAACCACCACGGAATGCTTCAGCTCCTGTCGGAATGGAGACTGGCTCTGCAACAGATTCACAGGCATAAAGTACTTCCTCAGCAACGGTTGTGGGAACCGGAGAAGATCACTTTGCTCCATTGACCTGATCCAAGAGGTGTTACAGGGACCGTAGTCTACAAAAGCAAGCAGCAGTGATGTTGCATCTCCCACACAGGACACATAAACATTTGGCTTTCTGTGTGATGAGAACAATTCAGGCCTTTTTCCAAAACAACCCAAATTGGAATTCAACAACATAATTTATGTTTTATTTTTCTCTCTTGCTCTCACTGAGCAACATGGCTTTTGATAAGCTCAGTGAGTCTACACAGTATATTGACTTCCTAGAGGACTTATAGAGCTTTTTCCTTTTTATAGCGTTTTTACATATACCATGGTTTTAAATGTTTTTACATTCTTTTTTAACCAATTGGTTTTATGCTTCTTATACAGGCATATTTTATCTTTAGTTTACCTTATCATACTTCAAATGAGGAGTGGATGTTATGAGCCCCAATGTACCCCAATATAGGCCTAGGTAGATACACAACCTTTTACCTACATTTGTCCTACCTTGCTCTACATAACAGTTCTGGTGCTGACCTTTTACCTAGTTATGTGCTGAAAAAATGTCGTGTGGTTTTCTTAGAAAACTGGCCTCATTTATTATGCATGAGGATTCTTAGTATCACAGCGGGATTACCACCTTCTGTATAATAACTCTGTACAAGTGGCACCACTATCGTCATTCATGAACGACAGGCCCACATTACCAATCTAGGTAGACCCCTGAGGGCACCTTTTGGGTATAAAAGTACCACATCTCTTCTGGGCAAACCAGAGGGGAAGCTTCCATGCTGACAGGAGAGATACTGAGGTCCCTGCACGCAGACGTTCCAGCAAGCAGCCCTCGCAGGGTGTCCAACTCGAGACCAAGATGGGGTTCTTCATTGAATGAATGAATGATTAATTTATATAGTGTGAACAAATTCCCGAAGGCGTCAAGGCGCTGCAAACAGTTCAGCTATCTGATAGGAGCAATGAGTCTTCATAGGTCAGTTTTTACAAAGCAAAGAGCCAGGTCTTCAAGGCCTAACGAAAAGGAAGATGTGCCTCTACACAGGAAATAGAAGGAGGAAGAGTATTCCAAAGCTTGGCTGCTGCGACTGAGAAAGCTCTTCCTCCCCATCGTGACCTCCTATACCTCGGGACAACCAGCTGATTTTTATTAGCTGAACGCCGTTGTCTGGTGGGGGCATATCGGTGAAAGATTTGCCTGATTCCCTATGGTCCTGAATTGTGTAGTGCCTTATGCACATTACACAAGGCCTTGAACAAAATTCTTTTTTTCTGCTGGGAGCCATTCTCTCCCATCAGGTAATGGGGTTGGCTCTTTCCTAGAAGGGTTCTTGGCGATACACCTACATGCATGCTAGGTACATTTAGGTACATTTAGTTAGGGTTTGCATCTTAGGAGTACTCACGATTACTACCATGCATCTATATGCCTGCATATATTCACTGTTTTAGCACCATGGTAGAATTCTACCTTTTATTTACTCTGTTGGTGCTTATAATTGCATATATCTGTTTCTGTCTAATGGTTGTTGCAGCATACGTATTTTATACTAGAATGACGCTGATTCCATAAATGCTTATTGAAAAAGTCCCCATCGTTTATTCTGTATATCTCTCTGAGAAAAAGTGAGCATGAGTGACTGAGCGAAAGGTACTGTACTGTTTCCACGATCCTTGAGGGGTCAGGGTTGTCATGTTTGACAATTTCCAGAAACTATTCGCTCCTTGGTAAGGTTGTAGGGCTTATAGTGGCACTGTGAGCTAGCTGGTCTACAGATTAACATATCCTTTGGGGGTGTCTGGAATCCGACTAAACACCAATTCCTTAGTTTATGTTATCTAAACACACAGATCCTATATAGGTTTATAGGAACTACATGACAGCTCCTATGCATGGCTTTTTGGACAAAGATGGCACAACTTCACACTGGCAGAGGTAGATAGCGATGGCACCTGAAGTCACCAAGTTCTGTATACTTCGACACCGGCAGTCAACACAGGTACCAGCCCACCAGGAATGGTTAAGTGAACTTTATCGGTTAGCCACCTATGAAAGACCTGTGTACAAACTCTGAGACCAGATGTCCCTATTTGATAATGTCTGGGGCCCCTTTTTGTCTACGGAGAAGCATAGGGAGAGATTGTAGAGGATGCTACTGTCTCCCCCCTCATATTCTCTCTTTTCTCTTTGTTTTCTTTTCTTTACTTTGCTTTTCTGTCCATACCGGGGTGTTGCCATATGTGACTTTGGTACCCCTGATCATGATTCTCTGTCTTAACTTGTAGAGCATGAGGGATGGTATTGGGTGATGGATCGATTGGTTGCTTGTTTCTCCCTGATGGTAGTGTTGTTTCTTTCTTTGTCCTCAATATGGTTTTCTTGGAGGAGGGAGGAAGGCTTTTCCGATGCTGTGGACCACATATGATCCTCCAGGTGGGGATTTGGGGGTTTAGCTGCTGTTTAGGAAGGGAACTGGGCCTGGAACATTGCATTATCTTATGTTCACTTGTCATTGGTCAGGTTTTTTGTCTGCTTCATTTGTTGGACCCTTTTTAATGGTCCCTTTCATTCTACTGCGTATATTTGTATGGTCTTTACACAAGACACAAAAGGAATACACACAGAGAAAAAAGGCAAAAATATGTTTTTATTCAAGGGTGCATGTTCAACGTATAGCAACATATTTATTTTTAAATTAATACTTATATTCTAGTAAGATATTTGTAAAATGCATGTCTAGCCCCTTTCATTTACAGTTTATCCATTTTTATTTTTAATTAAAGCATTTTTTATATTAAATATTATATTTATTTATCAAGTTTTGTATAGCGGAAACTTAACCTGAAGGTAGCACAGTGCTTCACAGCAATTGCACATCTGCAACTGCATGAGTTACATTTGTAAGTATGCATACTGAAAACAAAATATACAATAGACATCAGGATATACAGGTGATACAGTTTTGAGGAAGATATGGTATAAGTGTTTATGGCGCTTTATAGAGTTGGCACACCATTGAGTGCATTATAACGGTATGTGCAATTATATTTGAGGTAGCTACAGTATACAATATATATATATATATGTCAAAACAATACCCTTTCAGGCATTGCGTGATGCATACATTATGCAAAAAGAAGCAGAGAACTCTGGGTAGTTCTCAAGGTTTAGGTGTAAAGCAGCTCCAGTATAGAGCACTCTCAACACCAGTGACACTCCAAATTTGCTCACCTCAAATGTCTGCTTTTCTATCAAAGTCTTTAAGCATAGGATTAGCACAGTGCCATCCACACCGAGATAGAAAGGGACAAAGTATTTTGCCATTTCCACAGCAAAGTCTTTAAGCATAGGATTAGCACAGTGCTATCTATGCCGAGCTGTAAAATTACCAAAGCCTTTTACCACTCCAGGCACAGTATTACAGCTTTGGATTGGTAAAATAACATCAATGTCCTGCATATTAAGTGAAGATGATCTCCTTGCCCAATCATTAATTGGATATTAGATTTTTAATAAAGACTCATTGGTCTGTCTTCATTTAATATATGATATTTATAGAATAATATTTATAAAGTTATATATAATGTAAGTTTATAAGATGATGTTCGATCTGACAGAGACAGCAGTCTTTTCTTCATGTCCATAGCTGTTGTAGTTCTTGAGCTATCACGTGGTTTAGATATGTATAAAGTTAATTGAAAATGCAGCGCGTATGTGACAAAGTCCGTTCTGTAACGGCCGAAACGCGTCATATGGACACAAGTGATTCACGAAAATAAAAAAGCACGAAGGAAAACTGGAATCTGTGCCCAGCTGTTTTAATTGCGACTATTACGGGATTGGAGGTGATATATGTGGAGGACATAAAATACATAATATAAGTATATAAGGAATTTTCGATGGTCAGTAGCCTAGACGGATGAAGTAGATTTTGAGGTAGCTAAGAAAGGGTGTCATGGCAGTGAGGGGGGTAGAGGCACTGTTTTCACCAAGATAGTGCTGCTCAAATATATTTAGAGGTTGTGGGGAGTTAGTCAACCAACCAGTCAGATGGTTTAAGGGTATGGGTTTAAGAATTTGTCGAAGAGAAGTTTCAGTGTCTTCTTGAAGTGATGGAATGGTTGATTACCACGTAAATCTTGATGCAGTGAGTTCCATATTCTTGGAGCATTCCCAGAGAAGGAGCCGGAGCAAGATTTCTGTTTCTTAAATTTTGGTGGAATCAAGAGAAGACTGTTTGAGCTTAAAAGAGGTCTCCTTTGGTTGGCTTTTGATAATATATTTGTGAGGTAGGCTTGTGTTTCCATGTAAATAGCTTTGTGGGTTATGCAAGCAGTTTTGAATATAACTCTTGCCTTGATTAGTAGCCAGCTGAGTTTCTTGAAGGTGGGGGTAATGTGATCGAAGCATCTCTCCGCCGACTGTAGCATAGCTGCTGTGTGGAGTGTGGCTTTTAAAGGGGGCTAGGTCTGTAAAAAACCTTAGGTCAGAGGCTTCTGAACGAGATCGTCGGTTTCACTTCCGACAATTTAGGTGGGCGGAAGTGAAACCAGCCAGTCATTCCAGCTGGCTGCCTGTCGGCCCGTCGGAAATGGCACGTAATCCATATGGACGGCGTTTTACGCCATCAGGATTACGATGCTCTGTTTCCGGCAGGCCTTCCATGCCAGGCTTTCTGACATGGAAAGCCTGTCGAAAAGCGAGTTTGGGGTCCCCTAGCAGGGCCCCCTTCAAGCAGCAGCCTATGGTTGGTGGCTGAGGGGGCGCCTATGGTGCCCCCTGTTGATCCCTGCACTGCATGGCAGGCACCCTGAGGTGCCTGCCACGTGGTACAGGAATGAACACACCCTCCCATTTCCCTATGGGAACTTGTGCTACGGCCGGTTTATGGCTGTAGCCCAGCCTCCCATAGGGAAATGTGAGTATGCAACTGCACCATGTGCAGTCGCATCGTAATTAGGTGGTCGGGACAGCCAGCCAGAGGTCGGTTGGTCCCGTTTCCGCAATGGTGTTGGGTAGACGCAAGCCCCTCTGTATTAGACTATGGATAAACAACTGCCTTATCATGGAATGTAAAAGGCAAGAATATCCCAACAATGGATAAAGTGCTTAATTATTGGACAAGGAAGGTTGAAGATGGGGTATCTTATTTATGAAACACTTTTCTGGAAAATGCCTCTAAAAACAAGCTATATAGAATAAATTCTCATTCAATCTCAGCCTCTTTTATATACTATTATAAAAAACAACCTAGAGTGGATTCCTCTGTTTTCTTTAGAAAAGTGCATTTCAAAGTTCTCGATGAGGGGTGGCACATTTCAGCAAACTTGAAAATAGAAGAATCACAAGTTATTTTAATGAGCATAAATCTTCTTGCTTAAATAACTTATGATTTCATTGACCACTTGTCTAAGCAGTTGATCAAATTGGATTTCAATGGTTGTATGCTGCTGGTAGAGTTTGATGAAGTAGGGACTACAAAACTAAATAGGTGAGTGTGTACAAGATAAAGAGATGGTTCAATCAATCAATCAATCAGGGAATTGTAAGTGCGCTACTCACCAGTGAGGGTCTCAAGGCGCTGAGGGGGGGGGGTCCGCAGATCTGTTTAGCCGAAGAGCCAGGTCTTAAGGGTCTTCCTGAAGGTGTTCAGGGAGGGGGCGCGTCTGATGTCTGCCGGTAGCTCGTTCCAGGTCTTGGCTGCAATGTGAGAGAAGGATCTTCTGCCTGCTCTGGCTCTGTGGATGCGCGGGGTTTCAGCCAGTGCGAGGTTGGAAGATCGGAGGTTTCTTTTGGGTACGTGGAAGTTGATTCTGTCGTTGAGGTATTTGGGCCCGTTGTTGTGTAGGCATTTGTAGGCGTGAGTGAGGATTTTGAAAGTGACTCTTTTCTCCACGGGGAGCCAGTGGAGACTTCGTAGGTGTTGGCTGATGTGTTCGTGTCGGGGGATGCCGAGGACGAGTCTGGCGGCGGTGTTCTGTATTGTTTGGAGTTTGCGGAGTAGGGACTTGTTGATGCCGGCATAGAGTGCGTTTCCATAGTCCAGTCTGCTGGTGATGAGTGCGTGGGTGACTGTCTTCCTTGACTCAGGGGGGATCCACTTGAAGGTCTTGCGGAGGATGCGGAGGGTGTTGAAGCAGCTGGAGGTGACGGTGTTGACCTGTCGGTTCATGGTGAGTGATGAGTCGAGTACGATGCCGAGGTTCTTGGCGTGGTCTGAGGGGGTAGGTGGGCTTCCAAGGGTGGTCGGCCACCAGGTGCTGTCCCATGCAGAAGGGGTGGTACCGAGGACGAGGACTTCTGTCTTCTCGGCATTGAGCTTCAGGCAGCTGTTGGTCATCCAGACTGCGACGTCTTGCATTCCTTTCTGGAAGTTGAGTTTGGCAGTGGTGGGGTCTTTGGTGAGGGAGAGGATGAGCTGGGTGTCGTCGGCGTAGGATACGATGTTGAGGCCGTGTTGTCGGACGATGGCTGCGAGGGGGCCATGTAGATGTTGAAGAGGGTGGGGCTCAGCGATGAACCCTGTGGGACTCCGCAGGTGATTTTCGTGGGGTCGGAGAGGAAGGGTGGGAGTCTGATCCTTTGGCTTCTTCCGGTGAGGAATGATCGGATCCAGTCCAGGGCTGTTCCTTGTATGCCTGCGTCGTGTAGTCCGGCGACTAGTGTGCGGTGGGAGACGGTGTCGAAGGCCGTTGATAGGTCGAGTAGGATGAGGGCTGCGGAGTGGCCTTGGTCCAGGAGGGTGCGGATGTCGTCTGTGGTGGCGAGTAGGGCTGTCTCTGTGCTGTGGTTGCTTCGGAATCCGGATTGGGATGGGGCGAGGACGGCGTTCTCTTCAATGAATCGTGTCAGTTTCCTGTTGACTGTTTTCTCTGCAACTTTGGCTGCGAAGGGGAGGAGCGAGATGGGCCGATAGTTCTTGAGGTCGGTGGGGTTCAGCTGTGGGCTTCTTGAGCAGGAGTCTGACTTCTGCGCGCTTCCAGTCATCTGGGAAGGTGCCTGTTTTGAAGGTGGTGTTGATGCTGCATTGTATTTCGGGTGCGATGGCGGCCGCAGCTCTGTGGTAGATGTGAGGGGGGCAGGGGTCGGTGGAGGCCCCCGAGTGGATGCTTTTCATGGTCAAGGCGGTGTCTTCGGCCGTGATCGGTGTCCAGTTGGAGATAGTGGGCTGGCTGGTGTTTCTGGGGGGTGCGGGGGGCCGTCTGTGGCACCTGGTGGATGGTCGATGAAGTTGTCATAGAGGTTTTTGATCTTGAGGTGGAAATAGGTTCCTAGCTTGTCGCAGAGGTCTTGGGATGGTGTGATGTCTGTGGCTTCGCTGCGTGGGTTGGTGAATTCCTGAATGACACTGAAAAGTTCCTTGGAGTTGGCCAGGATTTTGTTGTGGATGAAGTTCCTCTTGGTGGCTCTGATCTGGTTGTGGTAGTCCGTCAAGGCGTCCTTGTAGGTGGTGTGGTTTTCGGTTGTCTTGGTGTTTCTCCAGTTCTTCTCCAGGCGTCTGCAGGTGCGTCTGGCTTCTTAGAGAGCGGTGGTGAACCAGGCGGCTTTCCTGGGGCGTTGTCTGTCGGGGTTGCGTAGCGGGCGAGCTCGTCTGTGCAGTTGAAGATCCAGGTGTGGAGTTCTCTGGCTGGTTTGTTTGCATCGTTTGCGTCGGGTGCCCAGGTGTGGTTGTCTCGGGTGAGGGTGGAGTTAAGTTGCTCATCGGTAACCTTGCTCCAGTTCCTTCGAGGTGGGTGTGGGGCTGGTTTGGGTGCCTTGGGTTTGTTGATGGCGAAGTGTACGCAGTGGTGGTCGGTCCATGGCGGCTGCGTTGTGTGGCTGAATTGGACGCTGTTTCCTGCCGCGAAGATGGGGTCGAGGGTGTGTCCTGCTCTGTGGGTCGGTGTGTTGACGAGTTGTTTAAGTCCGATGCTGGCGAGGTTGTCACGAAGGATAGTGGAGTTGGGGTCGCTGGGGTTGTCGAGGTGGAAGTTCAGGTCTCCAATGAGTATGTAGTTTGCTGAGGCGATGGCGTGGGGTGCGATGAAGTCGCTGATAGTGGTGGCGAAGGGTGTTCGGGGGCCGGGGGGTCTGTAGATGAGGAGTGTGGCTTTGGGGGTGGTCTGGATCTGGAAGTGCCGGTGTTCGGTGGAGGGGAAGGTTTCGCTGGAGGTGGTGAGGCGGAGGGTGCTCTTGTGGGCGATGGTGAGGCCCCCTCCTGGGTGGTTGGGGCGGTCTTTCCTCTGGATCTTGTATCCGTCTGGGATGGCGGTGCTGATGTCGAGGGCGGAGGATGCGTTGGTCCAGGTCTCTGTGAAGAAGGCGATGTCGGGCGAGAGAGAGTCGAGTAGGTTCCAGATTTCCATGGCGTGTTTGTGTACGGAGCGTACGTTGAGGAGGATGCATTTTAGGGTGTCCCGGGTGCTGGCGTCGGCGGTGTTGGAGGCCAGGGTGGCGGTGAGGGTCTGGCGGCAGTGGAGGCAGGAGAACTGGCCGTGGGTCATGTTCGGCGAGGTCTGTTGGCATTCTCTAAGTCTTCCAGGGTTGAGAGCGAGGAGGGGGGTGGTGTCGTAGCGATGGGTAGTGGGAGGTCCAGAGTTCCTGGCGCTGGCCGCGGTCGGGTCGCGGACGGGCGCAGATGGGCTTTCCTTTGGCGCGCCGGCGGCGCGACCGCTGCGCGCGTCTGCTGCACAACCGCGCAGCGGCCGCCATTAAGTAGGGGAGGTTGGAGGGAGGAGAGGCTGGGAGGCGGGAGTGGGGGAATTCCGGAGGGGAATTCCGGGGGGGAATTCTGGGGGTAGGGGCCACAGGGGCAGCAGCGGCGAAAGGCGAAAGGAACAGGCAGGCACGAGAAAATAAAAACAGTGGTGGAATTAGAGCAAGACACAGATGGGCACAATAACAGTGGCACAACAGGGAAAAATTAAGAAAAAAACGGCTGAGAAAGGTTACGGGGGTTGCAGGCAGTCTGGTCCCAGTTGGAGCAGGCAGCAGGCACAGGAGCGGGCAGCAGCCTCAAACCTCCCAAGGAGGAGGTTGGGTTCTGGAGGCAAGAGACGGCACAGCGAAGCTGCGGGGAGAGAGTGGACCTAGACCGAGGGTAGGAGGTCTTACACCTAATAAAGTTGCACAGTGTAATTAAAAAGTGTCATTGAGCGATCGCTGTGGATCCTATTTTTTCCAAATTATAGGGCATCATTATGATGCCAGACGGTCGGACTGCAGCCCGCCACCACATCAGTCCGTGGACCGCCCGATAGGCATGCGGTGGTCTGACCACCCAATTTGGATGCAACCACCGGTTTGGCGGTAGGAGCTGCTCCTTTACACAGAGGTTTGTGCTGCGGCCCAGCAAAAGGGCGGCAGCTCAAGCCTCCTGTAAAGGAGCAAATTGTGCTCATCCATGCACCGTGTGACATGCACCATGTGGTGAATGACACACAGTGCATGGATGTGTGTGGGGGCACTACATGTGCCCCCTGGGCCATATAGCAATGGCCTATAAGGGAGGGGGGCCCTGCTTGGGGCCAACAAAGTCCCTATCCAACAGCCTTTTCATGGAGGTGGGACCGCCATGAAAAGGCTGTCAGAAAGGGTAATCGTAATCACGATGTTATGTTAATGTTATGTTATGTTAAGCAGTTTTGTAAAGCGCTCAGCTGCCCCAGCAAAGGGGCGTCCCGGCGCTAAGAGCAATAGTAGCAACTGACTGCGAGAATCCCATCTAGCAGAGCAGAAAAGAAACCAGAAAAAACATGAAAATAACAGTCAGGGGAGCAGGTAACCTAGTAAGGAAATAAGTGGGTTTTTAATGCCTTTCGAAAAGCAAAATAGTTGTCCATGCTCCGTATCTGGCTTGGAAGGCCATTCCACAGCTTGGCCGCCATCACGCGGAAAGATCGCCCACCTGCACGGGCTCTCCTCACACGTGGGATGCAAGCAAGCTGTTGGTCTGCAGAACGTAACTGACGCATGGGAATATAGGCAGAGAGTAGATCAGATAATACCCCAGGGGTCGGGTATTTCAGAATCTTAAACGCGAAGCAGAGAGACTTGAACTCTACCCGCCTCTCTACTGGCAGCCAGTGTAGCCGCCGGATAGTGCTGGAGGTGGAACAGCATCTGGGCATGGCAAGAAGGGTTCTAGCGGCGACATTTTGAACCCTCTGCAATCTAGCGATCTCGGTCTTATTGGTGCCCAGATAGAGCACACTGGCATAGTCCAATCTTGACAGCACAGAAGCCTGTACTATCGTCTGGCAGATAGAAGAGTCAAAAAAGCCCAAAATGGGCCTGAGGCTGCGCAGAATACCAAAACAGGTCGCAGCTACCCTCTTAGTTTGATCTCGGAAACTAAGCGCCGAGTCCACCCAGACGCCAAGATTTTTCACCACCTGTTTGGGAGTGGGGGCCGGACCCAGGGTGGTGGGCCACCAATGCCCGTTCCAAAGCTCAGGATCTTTTCCTACCAGCAGGACCTCGGTCTTGCTGGCGTTGAGCTGAAGACAGTTGGTGGTCATCCACCCTGCGACATCCGCCAACCCACTTCGAAACCTAGCAGCATCGTTTAAACAATCATTGGAAAGGGCGACAACTAGTTGAGTGTCATCAGCGTAGGACACTATAGTCAGTCCACTCCTCTTAGCTATCACAGCCAAGGGCTGGACATACAGGTTAAAAAGCATAGGGCTTAAAGCAGAGCCCTGTGGGACGCCCTGTTTGACAAAGTGCACCTTAGAAGAAAAAGGGGGAACTGACACCTGAAAGGACCTGTCCGAGAGGAAGGAGGTGAGCCAAGCCAAGGCTGGGCCTACAATACCAGCATCCTTCAACCTCTGGATCAGTATCTGGTGGGAGACCGTATCGAATGCGGCACTGAGATCCAATAGGATCAGTGCCGAGGTACGTCCCTCATCCAGAGCCGCTCTCAGGTGTTCAGTCACAGCTAACAGTGCGGTCTCTGTACTAAGACCGGGGCGGAAGCCACACTGGGAGGAGTCCAGTATACAATTCTCCTCCAAATAGCCTGAGACAATGGTGTTAACGTAGGCTTCAGATATTTTGGAAATCCAGGGAAGCAGAGAGATGGGGCGATAGTTCTCAGGACTGGTCGGATCCGAAGTGGGCTTCTTCAATAGCGGCTTAACCGCAGCTTGCTTCCATGTCCTTGGGACTGTGGCCATGGCCAGGGATTGATTAATAACCTGGCCCAGAGGTGTAAGAAGCACAGGTAAGAGTCTTATTAGATGTTCCGGCTTCATAGGGTCGGTGGGAGAGCCCGATTTAATCTTCCTGCAAAGTATACTAAGAGCTTCTCCAGAGATAGGTGGAAAAGTGGCCAATATATGGGCAGGGGGAGCAGGGTCCTCAAAGTCAGAGCTGACTATCTGGGGAAAGGTTTTATAGATATTGTCCACCTTTGTTATAAAGAAGGTGGCAAGGTCCTCACATTGTTCATTAGATTTGACCGCAGATACCGCAGGTGCCCCCGCATTTTTAAGATTTTTAATAATGGCAAAGATCTTCTTGGAGGGATTCTGGCTGTTTCTGATCTCCTCAGAGAAATAGGTAGCACGTGCCCTCTGAACAGCCCTATGATAATTCTTGATGGCTGAGTGATAATGACCTTTCCGAGTAGGGTCAAAGTCTCTCCTCCACTCCCGTTCCAGTCGTTTACACGATTTACGGATAATGGCTAGATTGTTATTATACCATGGATTGGCTTTGGTGCTACGACCCTTAGATTGTGTAACCGGGATCATATCATCCAGAGGCTGTCTAATCCAATCATCGAGAGCTTTGCTGGCCATGTCTATGTCCTCTGGCCAACTGGGCACACTCGCAGCAAGGATAGTACTAAATTGGCCAAAGTCAAGTTTGTGCCAAGGGCGGCGGAACATACTTTTTTGATATGACTTTCGTGCAGGCACTACCCCAGAGAGCGTCATAGAGATCAGGTAGTGATCAGTCCAACAGAGCGGAGTGGGAGTCAAAACAGAGAGACCAGGGAGATTCGAAAAGACTGGATCAAGCAGGTGACCAGCAGAGTGAGTAGGGCCACATACCAATTGGAGCAGCTGGCAGGCTGCTAGGTCCGCAAAAAAATTAGCTGCTTCTGAGTCATGGGAATTGTCAAAATGTATGTTTAGATCCCCAATAACAGAAAAATTGGCATATCTCACAACCAGGGTACCTACTAGGTCAGTTAAGGCAGCCCTGCCTTCCTTAGAGGGGCCTGGGGGACGATAGACCAGTATGCCCGACATAGTAAAATTAGGATTAAAAGTAATTCTGAATCGGCCACACTCACAGCCTGCTACAGTTTCCTTACTCAGTGTGCAGGTATAGCATGATTTAAACACAACTGCAATACCACCACCTCTTGTCTCTCGGTTAAGGGTTACAATACTGTAGCCTGGGGGGAGTGCAAGACCTGGTTCAGCCACCGTGTCTACTGACAACCATGTTTCTGTCAGAAAGAAAACGTCGGGTGAATCGCTTTGTAGTAAATCATACACGTCTAAATAATGTTTAGCCAGTGACCGGCAATTAAGACTAAGCAGTTTTATATCTTGCCCCGCTACCGAAGGGTGAGTAGGGGAAAGAGAGGCAATTGCCTCAGAGTTAAAACCGCAATTCCTGCAGCAAAATGGACCCATGGAAGGGTTAGAGGGGGGAAGACAACCCGTGTTCTTTATAGGTCTCATGACGGTGCATGCTGCAGCACTGCTGTCATTGGGATTGTGATTCTGACTGCCCGCCCTCCCGCCCGTCGGGATGAGTAGATCCTGTCAGGAGCGGTGGTCTTTCCTCTGACAACTGACAGTGCGACCGCATGCATCAAAATGCGATGGCCTGACCTAAGGGCTGTCTGTTGGGAGCTGCCACCAACGACCTGTCGGTGGCGGTCTGCCCGACATCCAAATGAGGCCTATAGAAATCACTCATATATTTGCTATTGTAATTGTACAGAGTCACTACTAAATGTAATAAACAGATGTAGATAAATTAGGTAACTAATGTGATTTAAACAAGTGTCAGAATGGGAGTTAGTATTAAGGTTGTTGGACAAGCCAGAAGATTCTAATCACTGTATCAATATTTGTTCAGGTCTGATAAAAACCTGATAAAAACAATATTGTGGAAACAGGTGAGTGAATACTCCTCCTTAGTAAATATTAATATTCTTTTCACCAAAGAAAATTTAAAGTTCAAGATAATATTTATTTTCTGCTTTTATTTTTCAAATTTATATCTTGGTTCATAAGTTGTGGCAAGGGATTAAACCCAAGATCTGCAGCCATTAGACTTGAAAATATTTTTGATTCTTCTGAGTCTTTCGATGCAACATACTTTGTTTAAATACTATGATATATGACAAAACCTGATGTTGAGATTATAAAAGCCTTGAGAAAGCTTTGGTCCAAATGACTGCCAAAGGGCGAAACACGTGTTGGCTGTTGAATGTCTCCTTAATACCATTTCTGTAAACTTCTGGAGTATGCAAACAACTTATGAACCAGGATATAAATGTGAAAAATAAAAGCAGAAAATAAATATTATCTTGAACTTTGAATTTTCTTTGGTGAAAAGAATATTACTATTTATGAAGGACGAGTATGCGCTCACATGTTTCCACACCCTTTCAAAATAAGAGGCTTGCAAGGTCCAGTACCTCGAGTTAACCTCCTCCTACCACCCCCAAAAAAGTGGCAATACTTTCCGGGAAAAGAATCTCTGGACCTTCTCTCGCATCCAGAACTCATGATAAAAACAATGTAAAGGACACCTAGATGTTTTTAACAAGCCACATAATACTTTGAATATTTGTCAATATGTACAGATTGGAAGGTTTGAGCTCGGGGAACCCTAGTTCTCTGCTGTTGATCCACAGTAGTACTGCAGCCTGAAATATACACACATTTTTAACTTAATTCCTCAAAAACTGCTGAACGAATAAACAACAAATAAGAAAAAGGACGCTTTCTGGATAAAGATCTAAGTTTCTGCCAAATTTGGTGTAATTCCATTCGCTGTTCAATTTTCCTATGGAAAATTGCTTGGGTAAAATACATTTTGGGACCCCCTCCTTTTTCTTGGCCCACTCTTGACGGATCATCCGAAAACTTTCCAGGAAGAAGCTAAGGCGGACTGTTTTTTGGAAAGTTTTGTGAAGAGTCGCCATGAAGCAGAAATTCCTTGCCCTCCACCATGGTGTGTTTTCCTCCCTGGCGAAGAAACCGTCATGGCAAGCAAAAGACGGCACTGCATGCAGTCTATGTGGGTCACTGAAAGAGGATCTAATTCACCTTGTCTGCATCTGTCCAGTTTTAGTGGACTTTAGAAGAAGTCTACTGAGAGCTGCATTTATCTCAAGGGTGATTAGAACTTGTGACAGGCTATAATCACACAACTGACGATCCTATTTTAAATTGCAGATTCATCAGATTACTTGCCAGTGTTCCACGAATTGTGACTGCAGGGTCTGGAGTTGAGTGCCTTTAATCAAAAGTTATTTCAAGATATCTAGGCAGCCTCACTCCTGATAATTTTTATAGTTTATAATTTTAGTGGCAATAGTTTTTGCTCCTCAAGGGATCCGAACTTATATGCAGCTTCAAATTTAAATTATCAAGTTTACAGACATGGTCAGAGACTGCCTTAAGTACAGTGGAACCTCTTATTATCTTAATGTCATATTTATTGTTATTTATTATTATGTTGCTATGGTTTTAATTAACTGATGCACAAAATGAAATAAAATGAAAAGATTCATCAAATGGCGCCAAAGTTATTAGCAAACCAAAAAATCTATTTCCTATGGAAACGTTATCCTTTTCGTTTGCTAATAACTTTGGCCCATTTGACGAATATGTAAAAAACAATTTTTTAAATTCAGCTCCTTCCTAGAAAGTTTCAGAGTGATCTGTCAAGTGGAGATCGAGAAAAGGGGGGGTCCCGAAATGTTGATTTCCCATTTTAATTCTCATAGTTTTACTGCAGCTACAAAGAATACAGCTGAACGGATTCACACCAAACTTGGCAAATGGTTACACATTTACTCAGAAAGCGTGTCTTTTATGACTTGATGTAATCTGTTCAGGCATTTTTGAAAAGTTTGCATTTAGTGAGGTGTTCGAGATGGTCATGAAGGGTTTAAAAAATGTGTTATATCTGGATGGTTTGTCCTTCAGGAATCCTACAGGTTTCCAGCGGCAACAACATATTTAAAGTAGGGTCCTCTGATTGGCCGAGGAAGCTTTTTCCATCGTAGGCCTTTTCAGTACTGCAGAACTGGTTGTGCAGAAGGTTATGGATCAGGGCATGGCTTCTGATGGACAGACAACACCCCGCCACACTTGGCCGTCACAATGGCCATGTACAGTGGGAGGTAGGCTAAAGGTCCTGGTCTGCAGCCAGGCCTTGGAACCAAACTCTCAGTGAGCAGCCACACCTGCACTGTGCATGCTTTAATAGCATAATAAGGCCCTAAGTAAATTATCAAGCAAATAAAATAAGAACATGTAAACAAAAAAAGGCATTCACAAACATTTTTATAAAAATGTAAATACAAAAATAAAAAAATACTATAAAATCATAAACAAATGTTAATACTAAATATATTTAACAAATATTTACCAATATTAGGAAATGTATTGGAGTCTGGGAATAATAGATATACTATTACCACTCCAGGTTATGCAACAGTGCAGAAAATGTAGAACTTTGGAGGGGTTAAATATATTATTCTCACTACAAACAGCGCAACAGTAGGAAAATTGTTGTATTTCGAAGGGATTAATTTTAGGGGCTTATTGCGAGCTTTGCTGTCTCAATGACCAAGAACCGCATCCTTGCTATTCACGCCACCGCTGTGCTGGTGATCTGCCACCCACCATATTACGAGTTGTGTTGTCTAAAATGCCAAACGCAGCCAAGGCGGTCTACCTGGTGGGACTGCGGCGATCTGCAATGTCAGTGGTGCGTCCAACAATGCCGACACGTCCATGGTATACCCGCTGAGTGTATAATGACTACACAGTCGTACTCGCAGTCTCACACGGGGCTCAACAAACGGCGGTTACCCAAAAGCAGTTGACCGCTGTGGTACGCGCGAAAAAAAATTAAAAGAACTAAACAGTGACCATTGGACGGATCTAAAAACTACAACCCGGATGTGCTTTGGCAAGTAGGCACGCCTGTAATTCACACTATAAAACACACCTCATCCTTGACCAGCATCCTTTGCTTCCAAACTACAGCACAGCAAGACAGACAGACATTTTCTGCATTTTTAGATAAGGCACCCCTTTTTTCATCTTCCCATTTAGCACTCTCCACCACCTGTAATTTTCTTTTTGGCACCTTTTTACCTCTATCACTTGTTTGTTCTTCATCCATGTACTCACTCACGTTTTTGTCTTTTTCGCTATGCCTGGGTAAAAAACAAGCTTCACTGAGCATGGTGGATGAAATCATCAGAGTAGAGCCACACATTTTTGGGTCCCAAGTCCAGTATACTGCTCTTGGTAGGAAAATAGAAATGTGGGACAGGATAGTCAACAGAGTGAATGCTGTTGGTACCACCCTGCGCACACAGGAAGACATTAGGAAGAGGTGAAACGACCTCAGGCTGGGGGTATGTACCAAGTACATCAGCTACCACCTGGAGGCTTAGAGGACTGGCAGTGGCTCTCCCAGCGCACCTTTACAACTCTTACCCTGGGAGGAGAAGGTCTTGGCCATCCTGCATACTGAGGGCTTGTCAGGAATTGAGGGGAGAGTGGACTCTGGTAAGTTACACTTCAATACCTGCAACAATATCACAATGTCATGTTTGCTCTCAACTCTGCTTTTCCTATTCTGTTCTCTATCTACTTTCCTAACATGTAATACTCAAAGTACCTGAGATGTTGGCTTGTCAGTGGCAATGTGTATTGTTGCATATTAGATCACGTGTATCCAACTCCAGGGTATGGCACATGTTGCAATGCTGTCTGTAAGTGCATTTACATCAACATATCTATCCAGAACTCATGATATGTATTAAAATGGAAACGTATGGTCCATCTCAAATGCATGATCCCAACAGCTATGGAATAGTGACCATTTCCCAAGTGTTCCTAAAGTGACATTGACCTGACTAAAACTGCCATGAGGCCTTGTCACTCCAACTTTACCCAAGATGCTACACTCCTTTTGCCCCTTCTCACTTGTCTCCCATGTTACAACTGATGTTAACTGTTCATGCATGTTACCATTTCTCAAGTGTTGGTAAAGTGGCATTGAAAAGATACCACTACTACCATGAGGTCCTATGACTGAAACTCTAACCAAGATGCCACACTCCTTTTTCCCCTTCTCAAATGTCTCCCATGTTACAACTGATGGTAACTGTTCATGCAGGCTACCATTTCTCAAATGTTGGTAAAGTGACATTGAAACGCTACCACTACTACCATGGGATCCTGAGACTGGAAATCTAACCAAGATGCTACACTTCTTTTGCCCCTTCTCACTTGTCTCCCATGTTATAAGTGATGTTCACTGTTCATGCAGGATACCATTTCTCAAGTGTTAGTAAAGTGACTTTGAAGTGACTACAACTACCATGAGGCCCTGTGACTCGAACTCTGACCAAGATGCTACACTCCGTTTGCCCCTTCTCACTTGTCTCCCATGTTAAAACTGATGTTAATTGTTCATGCAGGTTACCATCTCTCAAGTGTTGGCAAAGTGACATTAAAGTGACTACAGCTACCATGGGGCCCTGTGACTGGTACTCTAGCCAAGATGCTACACTCCTTTTGCCCCTTCTCAATTGTCTCCCATGTTACAACTGATCTAATGATGGCATCAGAGACACCATAACACTGGTATACTGCTAATATATGTGTGTCATGAAGGAAACTCAGCTGATTAGCAGTGCTAGATGACCCCTGACTCTGCACTTCTCACATGATGAACAATGCTAAATATATAACCAAGCTGGGTGTTTGCCTGTATTAGACACAACTAGGCCTTGGAATGGACAAATACACATGTTAGGATCACATTGTGTTTGTAGCAGAGTTTTGTAGGTATCATGTCTATCCCTAAAGCCAACAATGCCACATATCTGCACAGCTAATGAGATGATGAAATCTACTACACCCAATGAATGTCAGCAAATGTCTAGTAACAAACTTCGACTCCACACAAATAGATTACAATACTAATCTCTATCTATTTGGTTCTATTCTAGGTCCCCATTTACCTTGACACACACAACATGGATGTAGATACCTCACTTCCAACAGTAACAATGTTCTCTATCTCTCAACAGGTCGATCCACCACTGCACATGCACAGAGGTTGGAAATTGAACAGAGTTCCTCTCCCCTACAGGACGAAGCCCTCAGTGATGACAACACTCCTGAAGAGGTGGACATGGATGACGGTCCTGGCCCATCTGGTCAGCCTGGGCAGATGCCAACAGTTGGACTCACTCTACCCGCTACAACACCTCCCACTACCACTGAAACATCACAGCTAACCACTGCCCCCCAACCTGTGCACCTAGCACAATCAGTACCATCCTGTGCCCCCAGTCCTGGATTCTTCGATAGCTAACACCACCCCAGTCACAGAGGAACCAAGACCCAGTGGGAGGGTGAAACCTGCCCCAAGGACACAGTGCCATTGGGGTAGGCATAGCGGGACGGTAACTGTGGGCCCACTGAGGCCACTGTCAGCCAGACTGCCAATCACCCAAGTCCTGGGAGTCTACCAGGACTCCCAAAGTGTCATGGACCAGGTATTGACCAAATTCCTGGAAATGAAGGTACTGCACTGAGACACATACCGGGAGGATGCTGACATCCACACTGAGGTGACCGGCATCCACACTGAGGTGGCCGGCACCTGCACCAAGGTGGTCACCCTGGTTGGGGTGCTGCAGGACATTAACACCACCCTCTGCAGGGCTTGTGCACCTGCATCCACCGCTTCCTGTGGTCCAAGTACATCCCCAACATCAACATCTGCCACAGGATGGGAGGTCCTGCCAGAGGATGACATGCCCACAAGCACCCTTGCCTGAGCAGCTCCAGATCCCCCCTCTGGCAAAAAGAGGGGACATCCACCCACAAACCAAGGAGCTCAGTATGGCAAGACACCCACCCCCACCAGTAAGAGACCTCAACCCTTATGTCGCCTGTTTGTGTTGCACATTCACTTTATTGGACTATTCCTGCTAAGCCTGGGCGGAGTTCGCCGAGTTCTGCTACGCAAAACTCCAAAGTGCCAAAAAAACCTCTGCAGCTCTACGCGGAGCTCCGCAAGAGGCGGAGTGCGTTAGATAAATGCTGTTCTCAGTGATTTTCAGTGACAGGTGCTTGTCAGCACTGTGCAACCATCGCGAATGGCACCATGCACAGCGCAAGTGAGTGCTGCTTCCTTTCTGCCACTCGAGTAGATTTTTACTTGAGCGGCAGCTTTCTCAACGCGAATGGACAGTTTCTCAACGCGAGCGGTCCCAAGCATACACGACCACTCGCAATTAGAAATCTGACTGCCTGCTTAGAGAAATCTCGCTGGGAGGTTGATTTTCCACGCTCCCGCTCGCCAACTTGATGTTGACGATCGCGAACGAGGAAAAATCTTGCCTGGAGGTGGATTTTCCTCGCTTGATGCTCTCTAACTTGACATTGACAAACGCGAGTGAGGAAAAAAACTCTGCTCCACTATGCGGAGCGGAGTTTTTCAGAACTCTGCGAACTCCACGTAACGCGGAGTGCGGAAATCTCCGCAAAATCCACGAGCGGAGCGGAGTTCACCGCCCAGACTTAATTCCTGCCCACTTTTCCATACCTTATGGGAGGAGTATGTTGGTCTTTGGACTCATGACCATTTGGACTCTACTACAATGGTTTCATCCACCATTACTGAAGACTTTACTTATTGTTCGCACTGTTGAATTTTACGTTGAGACTTTGGCCTTGTTCCCCTCACTAAAAACACATGTCACCAAAGCATTGTCTCCTGTTGTAATTCTCACATATACCAATGTGAATGTACTACCAGGTAAACTTTGTAATGTCAAAATTAGAGACTCCTTGAAGCATGGATATGTTGTATGTAAACAACGCTCAACTCTGGATCACTACCATGTCACAACAACTCATACATACAAGTGATGAAAGTAAGACATGGCATCGTAGGTAGGAGTAAGGTTTATTAGATCCAACGTCCTCCAGGTCCCGGCAGCAACTGCCACCGATGGGACACTCCATTCTAGAGTGGAACCCACAAGGTTACACAAGCTCACACGCAAGCTCAAAACACATTCCAAACAGATCCCAACACACACCCCTTCCTTCACAATAATGAAAAACATGAGATACAGAATATGAGAAAAATGAGGAAAAAACAAGAAAAAGAAAAAAAAATATATATATAACATAGCAATATAACATGACATGAACAACATTACGTGTTACAGCAAACAAATGATGGACGGAATGCTGACAATGCAAACATTCTCCCCCAGTCAAAAGATCTGGGTTAAATCCATCGTTCTTTTGCCCACTACGCCACCCCAGTTTGTACCCAGCCATATGCAAATCAGTCTTGACCCTGTGCCCCATGGGAACAGTCCAGACCGAACTGCCAGGCCAGGTCCTCCCTGGATCGGAAACAAGCATCCTGGGACCGGTTTCAGGGTATGTCACCCTTCTTCAGCCAGGCTAGCTTGAATCCAGTGGCACAGTGAGCAAGGGACCCACGTCTGGGCATACCCAACCCACTTAGGGCGAAAAGTGTTACAGCAAACAAATGATGGACGGAATGCTGACAATGCAAACATTCTCCCCCAGTCAAAAGATCTGGGTTAAATCCATTGTTCTTTTGCCCACTACGCCACCCCAGTTTGGACCCAGCCATATGCAAATCAGCCTTGACCCTGTGCCCCATGGAACATTCCAGACCGAACTGCCAGGCCAGGTCCTCCCTGGACCGGAAACAAAGATCCTGGGACCGGTTTCAGGGTATGTCACCCTTCTTCAGCCAGGCTAGCTTGAATCCAGTGGCACAGTGAGCAAGGGACCCACGTCTGGGCATACCCATCCCACTTAGGGCGAAAAGTGTTACAGCAAACAAATGATGGACGGAATGCTGACAATGCAAACATTCTCCCCCAGTCAAAAGATCTGGGTTAAATCCATCGTTCTTTTGCCCACTACGCCACCCCAGTTTGGACCCAGCCATATGCAAATCAGTCTTGACCCTGTGCCCCATGGGAACAGTCCAGACCGAACTGCCAAGCCAGGTTCTCCCTGGACCGGAAACAAGCATCCTGGGACCGGTTTCAGGGTATGTCACCCTTCTTCAGCCAGGCTAGCTTGAATCCAGTGGCACAGTGAGCAAGGGAGCCACGTCTCGGCAAACCCATCCCACTTAGGGCGAAAAGTGTTACAGCAAACAAATGATGGACGGAATGCTGACAATGCAAACATTCTCCCCCAGTCAAAAGATCTGGGTTAAATCCATTGTTCTTTTGCCCACTACGCCACCCCAGTTTGGACCCAGCCATATGCAAATCAGTCTTGACCCTGTGCCCCATGGGAACAGTCCAGACCGAACTGCCAGGCCAGGTCCTCCCTGGACCGGAAACAAGCATCCTGGGCCCGGTTTCAGGGTATGTCACCCTTCTTCAGCCAGGCAAGCTTGAATCCAGTGGCACAGTGAGCAAGGGACCCACGTCTGGGCATACCCATCCCACTTAGGGTGAAAAGTCCCGTGCTCTCCATGCCACTGGAGTCAAGCTATCCTGGCTGATGAGGGCTGAAAGCCCGAAACCGATCCTAGGATGCTTGTTTCCAGTCCAGGGAGGACCTGGCCTGGCAGTTCGGGCTGGACTGTTCCCATTGGGCGCAGGGTCAAGACTGATTTGCATATGGCTGGGTCCAAACTGGAATGGCATGGTGAGCAAAAAATGATGGATTTAGGCCCAGATCTCTGTACTGGGGTGAATGTATGACATTGTTCTGCATTCTGTCCATCAATTGTTGTTTTTGCATTTGTCACCCTGAGTGGGACGGGTATGCCCAGACGTGGGTCCCGTGCTCTCCATGCCACTGGAGTCAAGCTATCCTGGCTGATGAGGGTTGAAAGCCCGAAACCGGTCCTAGGATGCTTGTTTCCAGTCCAGGGAGGACCTGGCCTGGCAGTTCGGGCTGGACTGTTCCTATTGGGCGCGGGGTCAAGACTGATTTGCATATGGCTGCGTCCAAACTGGAATGGCATGGTGAGCAAAAAAACGATGGATTTAGGCCCAGGTCTCTGTACTGGGGTGAATGTATGACATTGTTCTGCATTCTGTCCATCAATTGTTGTTTTTGCATTTGTCACCCCGAGTGGGACGGGTATGCCCAGATGTGGGTCCCGTGCTCTCCATGCCACTGGAGTCAAGCTATCCTGGCTGATGAGGGCTGAAAGCCCGAAACCAGTCCTAGGATGCTTGTTTCCAGTCCAGGGAGGACCTGGCCTGGCAGTTCGGGCTGGACTGTTCCCATTGGGCGCAGGGTCAAGACTGATTTGCATATGGCTGGGTCCAAACTGGAATGGCATGGTGAGCAAAAAAACGATGGATTTAGGCCTAGATCTCTGTACTGGGGTGAATGTATGACATTGTTCTGCATTCTGTCCATCAATTGTTGTTTTTGCATAAACAACATTACAGCATTTTGTAATCTTGAAACTTTGCAGGAACGAATTTCAATCTGGTAGATGCACCCCTAGAAGGAACACGGTCAAAACGAATAGCTCCCCTGCCATGAACACTGGTGGGCACAGCCGTAGAAGGAGAAAGAACACCAAATCGCTTGTTGACATAGGCAAGCATAGACTCGGGTACAATGGAAACAGCACACTTGTTCCAAACTTTCCCATTCTCCAACACTACCACACGATTCTTTACAGCAGACACCCTTTTGGGAGCAGAGAAGCGAGACTCCCCCTTGCGAAGAAAACCAGGTTTCTTAATTCTCACCCAATCACCCACCTTGACGGGCAAAGAACCACAAATTCCAGGCCTGGTGTCATACTTGGCCTGAACAGCAGCCCTGACATCACTTACAACTGAAAATTTCTTCATGTCCACCTCCCTCCTGGACATCCATTCCCTGTTTAATTTAGAGCCAGCAACCCTTCCCCTAAGTAAATTGAATGGAGCAATTCCAGTACTAACACGAGGAGTGGTTCTCACAGCCCACAGCATGTCGCTGACAGCTTGTCGCCAATGCAACCCGTTCACTAACGCCAGCTGTAGGTGTTCTTTGACGACTCGGTTGAAGCGCTCAACTAAACCATTGCTGCGTGGATGATAGAGGGACGTAAGGGTGTGTCTTACACCTATATCCTTAAGAAACTTTTGCATCTCACTAGAAACCAACTGGGTACCGTTGTCCGACACCAACTCTTCAGGAAAACCCTCCCTGAGAAAAACATCCTGCAAAAAGCTGATTACGGATGAAGAGTTCGCATTATACACAAACCTGTCTTCAGGCCATTTGGACATATTAGGAGAACTGCCAACGAGTCCAAGCGGACCTGCAATGTCGAAGGCCAATTTCGTCTAAGGAGAATTCTTCACCACAACAGGTTCGACCGGGGAATGATGGGTCACCTGGGATTTTTCACTCGTAACACAAACACAACAGTCACAAACAAAATGCTCCACATCCTTATCTAAGGCAGGCCACCAAAAATCTTGTCTCACCCTATGTTTCATGGCTCGAATTCCAGGATGGCCTTCATGAGACAAATTCAAAATCCTTTTGCGCATGGACAAAGGAACTACCAACAAACCACCTCTCCTCAATATTCCATCGACCACAGATAACTCATCCTTAACTCTTATATAAGGCAAAAACTCAGAAGGACAATCTTTATCACTAGGCCACACACCAGCTAAGAGATCAATGACTTTCATAACATCAGCATCTTCAGACATACTCTCCAACCATTCATGTTCAGAAAGAGCGCCGCCAGCAGTATTCTCCAATGAACACACAGCACAAACTATCTCTAAATCATCACACCCCAACACATCATCTTCACATGAGAGAGGTAACCTGGATAGGCAATCAGCTACATGGTTTTTGGCTCAAGCCACATACTCAAGCCGATAGCGAAACTCCTGCAGTCTATATTGCCATTTAGAAATACGTGGCGTGGCCCTGCCACCACCTTTGGTGGTAAACAAATCGACCAAAGGTTTATGATCGGTTCTTAAAATGAATTTGTTGCCCCACAAGAAATTTCTGAAGTGTTGAACCCCCCACCACAAACCCAAAGCTTCCTTTTCAATGGTAGAATAGGTGCTCTCAGCACCCCTTAAGGTCCTTGAAGCAAAGGCTATGGTTTCTTCACGACCATCACCCCTCCTCTGAAGAAGAACCGCTCCTAAACCAACATTACTTGCATCAGTAGACACAATACATAGATCATTAATGTTGAAAAGTTTAAGGGGACGAGCATGTACAATTTCTTGTTTGATTGACTCAAAATTATTGTTGCAGTCAACATCCCATACATATTTGACATTTTTCTTTAGCAAGTTCCGCATGGAAGCAGTTTTGGTGGAAAAGTTACTGACGAATTTGGCATAGTTCTCCACCAACCCTAAATAAGAACGAAGTTGGTCCTTGTTCAAAGGTGTGGGTGCATTCTGGGTAGCTTCAATGATCTTTAGTTTAAATGAAATATGGTGACCAAGATAATCAACACCCTCTTGGAGAAACTTGAACTTATCTGCCCTCAACGTTAAACCACTAGATCTAATAATGCTTAACACATGCTTGACCCTCTCATCGTGTTCGGATTCAGATTTCCCATAAATGAGGATATCATCCTAAAAAAACACGACTCCAGCAATGTCCCTAAATAGATTATTCATCATTCTCTGGAACACTGCTGAAGCCGAGGCAAGGCCAAAAGGCATGCGAATGTAGCGATAGGCTCCCTCTGGAGTGACAAAAGATGTTAAGTGTCTAGATTCTTTACACAGCTCAATTTGGTGATACGCTGAAGAAATATCAAGGGAGGAGAAAAACCTGGCACCCTGTAGGGTGGTCAGCATCTCGTTGATGTTTGGTAGTGGTTGACGATCAACCCAGATGTTAGCATTGAGGTCTCTCAAGTCAACACACATCCTGAGAGATTTGTCAGATTTCCGCGCTAAAACAATGGGGGCCAACCATTCGGAACCTTCGATAGGTTCAATAATCCCTGCAGCACACAGTCGTTCCAATTCGCATTTGAGTTCATTGCGTAGACTCAAAGGTACTTTGCGAACCTTATGAGCTACGGCTTTTGCACCGTCCTTGAGTACAATGCGATGCTGAAAGCCCTTAAGTTTTCCAAGTTCACCGTTAAATACTTCAGGAAAAATGTGTGCCCACTTGTCATTGGATATCTGAGTAACAGTGCGTGCAGAGGAAGAGTTAGGAGGTGTGAGATTATAGAATTGATTGAGGGCATTGCGGGACACCACCATATCAGGATGATTCGGGTCCAGAATGATGTTAAGAGCACCCTGCTCGTCCCACCCCAACAAATTCTCACCATCCTTGACCACAAACACAGTTCCCATAGCTTGATCGGCATTAAAGACAAGATTTGCCAAAAACTTTCCCAAAACTTCCACTCTTTTACCCCCATAAGCAAAGATTTTGATGTTGGACTGTTCCAATTGAACGCCAACTACCTTGTCAAAATCCTTGACGTTGATGAGGGTAAAAGGCGAACCCGAATCAGCAAAAAAGCTAAGACAAATTCCATTGACATTAATGTTGCATGAAGGAGATTTCCTTTTGAGAGAACCCCCCAAAGAAGATAGTTCAACAACACCTTCAGCATGAGACGATGAAGGGGACAACATCAACAGTTTGTAGCTCTCCTCATCAGAATCCATCAAATTTTCACCAATGGCCTTTACTACTTGAGTTGAATTCTTTTTGACCATTACAGCTTTGCACATTCTGGAGTAATGACCTTTCTTTCCACAATTATAACAGGTTTGATTAAGAGCAAAACAAAATCTGGCATTCCCTAAATGTGACTTGCTCCCACAACGGAAACACACATTCTCGTTTTGATCAGATTTGACTTTGGAGTAGGGTGTAGCAGTGTTTTGTTCAGATTTGACTTTGGAGTAAAGTGTAGTAGGGCTAGCGGAAGATCCTTTCGATGATTTAGAGACAGGTTTGGTATTTAAGAGTTTGACTTCGCTTGTGGAGACAGTACTACTCATTTCTTTCATACAAAATTGGGAGTGCTCAATACTCCTAGCCAACGTGATTGCAGTTTCTAAATCAGGATCATCAGAGGACAATAATTTCTCTTGGATCTTTTTGGTGGATGTCCTTTCAATCAATTGATCACGAATAATCTCATCTCTAAACTCCCTGTAGTTGCAGTTGACAGCTAGGATTCTAAGAGCAGCAACAAAGTCATCAATGGACTCACCAGGAGTTTATCGCGTTGTAAGAACTTGTAGCGTTCAAGAACAACATTTCGTTTAGGGCTGAATCTTTTATCTAAAGTCTTGACAACAGAAGCATAGTCATCAATGAGTAGGGAATCACCATTGTCACCACCACTTACAAGGGTACTTACAACCTCAAGACGTAAGGTTTTCAAAATGTTCCTATCTTCAGAGCCTGAATTGTAAATCAAGAGCGATTTCTTCTTTTTAGAAGTGAAGGTTTCCCCATCAATAGCTTCTAAATATGCTTTAAAGGTATCTTTCCACTGTTCCCACTGAACAGGTGGGAAACCTGCAGACTGTAAAAAGGCGCCGAAACGCGATCCATGCCTTGGCGTGGTTGAGTTGCTGCCAACGTCAACACAACAGCACTGAAATAAAGCAAAGCAAGACAATACACCCAGACAAAATGGAAATGGCGTGAATGTATACAGAGATTATACAAATGATTTAAAATTAATAAGTGGTGTGCGCATCACCGAGTGCGCAAATGGTGCAGGTTAGAATAATGATGCGCAAATATGACATAGAAGAATGACTTAAAGTGTGCGCTTCACTGATGACAAGAAATGAAGAAGGAAACAAGGGTGTGCACTTCAGCAACTGCGCAAAAACAAGGTAAGATGAAGTAACAATACCAAATTTGAAGAAAGGTGTGCGCATCACCGAATGCACAGAGTGGAAATGCAGGACAAGCCAAAGCTGGACAGCGGTGTGTACATTCTCCGATGTACAGGAAAGGAACTCCAATGTGTGCCACTCGGTCAGCGACGATGTGGAGCTTGACAGGCTCGAAATAGCCTGGACCAAGATGGCGACAGGCACGTTGGGCGTGTGACGTGACAGACATGGTGCGTAGGAGCGTAAGGCTGGAGTTAACAACAACTGGTATCCTGGCAATGGTGCGCGCAGGAACGGTGAGCAGGAGACGGTGCGCAAGACTTTGCTGCGCACGCGGACAACGCCAACTGGCAAACAAGCGGGCGCAGCACGCCGGCCAGGATATCAGCCAGAACTTGCCCAAAACGGCTTGCAACTCCAGAAACGACACCGCGGGGCAGCACCACCTCCACAGAACAGCAGGAAGGGCCGGCAGACCAGGGATCTGCAGAGAGGAACAGGAGAATCCAGAACACGGGGTACAGCGGGGCACAGCTTCAGGAGCAACACATGATGGAATCCGGAGGCGTCAGACCAACTCGTCGCCACTGAAAGGAAGACACGGCATCGTACGTAGGAGTAAGGTTTATTAGATCCAACGTCCTCCAGGTCCTGGCAGCAACTGCCACCGATGGGACACTCCATTCTAGAGTGGAACCCACAAGGTTACACGAGCTCACACGCGAGCTCAAAACACATTCCAAACAGATCCCAACAAAGTGTCTGGGATGGGAACATCTTTATTCCATTGTTCAAATCATAGGCTGACACGATGTCAGAAACATATCAAATAAGACATGATTCAGTTATTCTGGGTCGGTGATCACATATTCACTTGCATACTTTCACAACATGGAAGGAGGGGATACATCTCACAATATCCTACATAATAAGCAACAATCAATTTGGTCTAGATTATCAGCTGGAGCAATACTGCCCACCTCATAAAAGGAATCCTACATAAAATAAAGAAAAAGCAGACACATGTCAGTACAACATTTTTTGACCATAGGGTAATTTCAATCCAGTGTTGCTTGCATCTGGTGGAATGTCACAAACAAATGTCAGTGATTTGCTACAAGCACCTTGACCTACAATGAGGAGACACATCAACAGCCACATCCAGTTCATAGAGGAATTTCCCAATGTAAAGGCAGGATACCATGAATTGGGCTCAGCACAGCATTGTGTTAGATCACATGATGGCATACATGTTGCATTAGGACCAACACTCCACAAGGAACAAATCCAATAGAAGCCAAGTAACTTCCATCCTATCATTGTGCAAGCTGTCTTGGTACCGGCTTTGTTCACCCAAACTCT
Source organism: Calotriton arnoldi (assembly GCA_963921515.1). Classification (NCBI taxonomy): domain Eukaryota; kingdom Metazoa; phylum Chordata; class Amphibia; order Caudata; family Salamandridae; genus Calotriton; species Calotriton arnoldi. The sequence goes on from CAWUFW010001215.1 coordinate 2,901,271, forward strand.
GTGACAGACATTCCCAGGACCAATTCATGCCCACTTTGTATGCCTGAACAGCATCATATACCTGCTAATGTCACAACTCTGAAATGTCCAGATGAAGATGACATGATGAAGGTACCTAAAACAGACCAACACAGAGAGATTAGCTAAAGAAACATTCATATGACACACAAAACATTGTCAACTTCTAAAGAACACAGTCCAAAACAACATTTACAGCTAAACAAAGCTACAATTTTTTATTTTATTTTATTTTTAAAAGTTTTATATAGCGCGAACATGACCCTAGTGGGTATCAGAGAGCGTTACATATGAGTTGAGGAACACATAAGTAGGAAATTGTGGGAGAAAAGCAATGATATATAGCAATAACAGCAAGTGCAAAATGACATAAAAGAGGCAGGCAATGGGGCCATACAATTGCCAAGTTGGCCATTAATCAGCGGTACATGATAGGAGACAAGAGGACAAAAGTTTCTAGCTCAGCGAAGTGTTCATCAGTAAAGTTTTCACTTCCCTTTTGAAGGCAAGTGTAGAAGGAATTAGTCTAGTTTCCGGAGGAAGGGAGTTCCAGATTCTCAGGGCAATGCCTGAGAATGTACGATTGTAGGTTTTCATTTTTTTTAATTTCCTCATTGAATATATGTGTGCTATGCTACACTGTATTTGTATTTGTTTATGCTTTGTGTTTGTTGAAGAATTATGTGTATTTACAAAAATATGCCTTACTTTGTATTGTGAATAGACATGTGATTTGGTACTGTTATATGTATATACTCAATTCTTTGTACCCCTGCCGAGGAGTTTAGGGACTCGCTGTGTTAAAAGGAAAATAAATAGGAGTTTGTAAATTATAAACAGACCAGTGACCAATTAATAAGCTTACTAGTATAGTTAGGCCTCTATCTTTTCCCACAGGTGATCACCTTTTCTGTTGCATACTCTCCTGGGAACTGGGCACAGATGTTTGAGATGTACAAATATGCTACGCAGACAACTTGCACGTTGATAGAATGGTAGTGCTTCCTGTTCTGGTAGACTTGCTCCCTGTTGCGTGATGGTACTAAGCCAATATGGGTGCCATCAATAGATAGAAATATACCTTCCCAGTGGCTAAATCCTCATGTCTGGGGAACTGGATGTAGCTGCCCACGTGTCTCAACATTTCTGTAAGCACCTCTGTGAGGACCCGACTGAACATCAGTAGTGAATTGAAATGAGCCTCTGACCAAAAAATGCAAAACTTACATGTGTTTCACTAGTTGTGGTATTGCTGTAGGATTATTGAGGTGAGCTAGGAGGTTAGGCTCCTACTGATGACATAGATCCATGATTGTTACCTATTTAAACAGAACTTTGCGATAATGTGTACCGTTCTTCCATGGTGTGTAGGTCTGGAAATGGTCATATACATGAGGCTGGCATCTCCTCCCTCTCCCAGAGAACCTATATAAGGAGTAACATAATAATGTATTTCAGCCACAGTGTGCAGAGTAACATATTTGAAGAGTAAGGCAAAATCCATGTGTCTGAACAGCAGTGCTTCATGAAGCAATACACATTTTACATCATCATTGGCAAATCTTGAACATCCACCTGTCATCTCCAAGCTGGCCTTCACAGGATTGTAACAGAACTATGCACATCATCAAATCAAAGATTTCAGATTGCTACTATAGTGAGGGTAGCATTACATGTATTACCACCAACCGCAGAGTACAGTGCGCTGCACACATTTTAACTATGTGCACAGTAATGCAATACACAGATGAAATTTCGGACTGGACATGAAATGAGAATGGAGCATTACAATTGTTAACATGTTTGCCCAAATTTGTGGTGGAGTGACGCACTTAGCCGTCACAAATACAGCCTCAGCAAAAGCTAAAATGCCGTCAACAATACTGTCTATAAAACCACTAAATTGGCAGAAGACTGGCCTCGCATATGGGACAAATGCAACGTTCCGCCTCCGGTGGTCATCGAACACACTTTGGGTTTTTCACTCTACAGCGGACACAGCCATAGGATAATGTTGGGGAATGTGACTGCAACTGCCCAATGGCTGTGTGCGTCTAGGCTCATGACAATGTACGCGGTGTACATGTATGCCGCAATTTGAAAACAAACTCACTTGCCTACTGAAACTCCTGGAATAAACACCTTTAGTGTTGCACCTGGCAAGACCCACAGACCTGAGTCTATTTGCCATTTACCCACATTGTCAATGTATTTCACTGCCTCAGGACAGGCCCCTCACTACCACAACTCCCCTTTTCAATTCCCCTGCCTGTCCCAAGCACACACACACACCTGTGTATGCACTTACCCAAACAGACCTATGCAGCACACACAGACATAGTCTAAACATCTCAAACACACATCCACACAGCACACACTCTCCTATACGCCCACTGACCCCATCAGCATTGGCTCTGGGAGCATAACAACAACAGCTGACCCACCACCCTCTACACTTTGGCACTCAACGCACACTTGCACCCACACACCCATCAACACCACCCACCATCAGCACACACAGCACACCTGCACTCACACACCCATCAACACCTACAATCATCACACAAACAACTGATGCACCCACAGACACCTCCAACCCATCCCCATAGCCTGCACATCCACTACATACACACACTAAACACAGATGCCGACACTCACCTACACAACATACACCTGTACCAACAACAGAGCCACCTACACCAGACACATCCACTCCCTCTACCTCCCAACCTGAACCCACTTAGGAATATCCCACAGCCTCTACCCGTGACCAATACTTTGTCTTGGAATTTGCCCAGTTCGACACCTCCCTATCTCCCTCCAACCCAGGCTCACTTTTTCCATACCTATACCCACCCCTTCCACCTCAAGAACCACCCCTCCCAAATTCAAAACCAAACAGGAAAAATAAACAAAGACCACCCCCAAAACAAAAAAACCCCCTTCCATGGCAAAGTCCACCCCTCTTAAGTCCAAGACGCCTCTCCCAATTGAGATCTTTGAGGTGCCTAGCATGCCCACAAGATTCCCCTTCCTAGGAAGGTTCCCCTGGCAGTTTTTTGCAGGCAAGTTTGGTGGCAAACCTATTGGTCAGCCACCCCCACCAGCACCCATGCGGACTGGCCAGTGGCCTGATATTTAGAAAAACAGTGTTGTTTACTTCTGAATAAAGCACTTCATTTTATTAGAAACACTCAAGTCCTGCCACTTTTTCTGGCAGGACTTGAGTGAAGTTACTATGTACTTTGTAATGTGTTGCTACAGTTTTGGTTCTTACATCTAGTTTGCTGTGCAATTAGCAGCGGTTGGTACATCCTGTAAATGGCACCGGTGATGGTATACCACAGGAGAAGGCTAACTGTTCCATGGATGGACATGTTGGATGCCATGGAATTAGGTGGGATGTCATATGGTGTGTATTTCTACTTCTCTTGGACAATGTCAACCTCATTTGGCTTTAGGATCTTGCAATGATGTAGGTTCAATATGTGTTTGATGTGTTAAAGTAAATAACTTGATTCACCACACATGGAGGGAAGTATGTAGGCCTAATGTTGCATGATTTATAATGGGGCATATGTCCACATATGTGTGTTGGACTTTCACCTAAATCATCTTCCTGTGTCACACAATCAGTTCCTGCTGTGATTGCTTAGCCAACTTGCACATCCACATTTCCCTGATTTGCATAGCTGTTGGTTATGATAATGTTAGTCCCTGATATGCTTCAGTCCACTGATACGGTGCACATGGGGGTTTGGAGTCATGTGCAATGTTGTCTGTGGCCCAGGCCCTCAGGCTTTCAGGAACCCAAGCGGTGAAGTGAGTATTATCATGTATGGGTACTTTCGATTCAGACAGAACTTCTAAATGACATCTCTTTCTTCCATTGTTTGAAGGTCTGGGAATGGCAGGTACATTGGACCCTAGCATCTTCTATCCCAGACTATCTATATATGTGGTGTACACTCATTTGGACTAGGGTCACAGTGTCTGCAGTAACATCTGTGAGGAGGAAGCCAAATTAATCATGTGAAGAAACAGTACTGGATATGGATACACATCTATCCACGTAATTACAGACTGACATCCATGTTTACCATTTAATACTCATTCTGGACTCCACCTGTGGGAATTTCAGCAATGTACACATTGTACATACTCCAATTGTGTCATATATACTGATATGCCCTATATGCAGATATGAACACCTTATTTCGGTCACCGTCGGGGTCAAAACCAGTATGGTAATTGTGGGGACATCAGCAGGAATGCTGTACCATTTTGTTTGTGAATTGATAGTTACACATCATTGGTCTACATCCTCTGTAGACATGTCCTAGCATACTTTTATGTGGACTTGCTCCCTTCATGGTGCAACTCTGCCTGGTTGCTGCTGCTGCCCCTGTTGCTGATGCTGACCCCTGGTCAGGAGTTCGAGGCCCTCCTCCACCCACAGGCTCCTGCCTGCGCCTCATCCTTGGTGGTGTAGTAGTAGAGCTTCACTGCTCTGCTGCTGAGTTGCCCCTCTGTCTCTCTTTTTCTGCTTTCTGCCTTTATTCAGTTTTTTTCCTTTTTTCCTTTTCTTCCCTTTTTTTCCCCCCTCAGCCCTGCGATCCCCTACGGCCTGCCCCCCTCCAGTGACCCGTCCAGTGTTTCCCACCTCCCAGCAGTCCAGCCCCCCGCAGCACTACTAAATGGCAGCCGCTGATTGGTGAAAGTGAAGTCCGCTGACCGTCTAGTGGACTTGCTCCCTTCATGGCGCAGCTCCGCCTGGTAGCTGCTGCTAACCTTGTTGCTGCTGTTGACCCCTGGTCAGGAGTTCAAGGCCCTCCTCCACCCAAAGACTCCTGCCTGCACCTCATCCCTGGAGGTCTTGTGGTAGTGTGTCACTGCTCTGCTAACATTCAGATGGGGCAGACATAGTATTGTGTGACATGTTATGTGGTAAGTATTTCAGCTTGGCCTGGCCACTGTCAACATCATATATCTTGCCCTTCTCAATATGATGTAGGTTGGGTATGTGTTAGGCAAGTTGAAGTTAGATATTTGTGTAGCCACACTAGAAAGTGTCAACTTGTCATACCTTTGTGTAGTTCTGCATGGACATGTGTCCATTTTGCAGTGTGTACCATACAGCTATGTTATCAAGATGTGTGCCATATGCTGTAAGTGCTGTGTTTGCTTTCATAAGTTGCACTTACCCCTTGCCTACACATGCCTGGCACTTGGTTATGCTACTGGTTGTACCTGATGTACTTCAGTTAACAGGGGCAGTGCACATGGAGTTTGTCAGACAACAGCAAAATGGACTGTGCCCCAGACCCCCAGCCTTTCAGGGTTTCCCCTGATAGAAGCATAGCTATCCTGCAGAGGGAGTTTCCATTGTGTCCTTAGAATGTTTATCACACTGATTTTATGTAATCCTATTGACTAACATTGCCTTTTCGTGTGCGTGATGTGTGAGAGTCCACTACAGATTTGTATCAGAGAATGTGTGTTTTCACTTTAATGACACATCCATACTGATGGTTCTTTGACCTCACAACATGACCTGGGATATGTGCAATGTGAGTGTGCCACATTCACTATGGCAGCTTGGTCAGAGTTCCAATCACAAGGCCTCATGGTAGTTGTAGTCAGTTTGATGTCACTTTAGCAACAATTGGGAAATTGTAATCTACATGAGTAGTGTAGATCAATGGTGACATGGCAGACAAGTGAAAAATGGCAAAATGAGTGTAGCATCTCGTTCAGAGTTCAAATCACAAGGCCTCATGGTAGTTGAGGTCAGTTCAATGTCACTTTAGCAATACTTGGGAAATGGTAAGCTGCATGAGTAGCATAGATCAGTGTTGACATGGCAGACAATTGAGAAAGGGCAAAAGGAGTGTAGCATCTTGGTCAGAGTTCCAATCATAAGGCCTTGTGGTAGTTATAGTCAGTTCAATGTTACTTTTGCAACACTTGGGAAATGGTAACCTGCATGAGTAGTGTTGATCAGTGCTGACATGGCAGACAAGTGAGAAATGGCAAACATTATGTGTGACAGACATTAATAGGTGTGATATTGTTGTGGAGGTGGTGGAACACAAATGAATGCACACATCACTAACACTTTAATTAATTTTCCCATGTGTGTACAGTGTGCCTGTGCAGTACCAATCTTTTGGCTTAGGAGGGTATCCTACAGATGTGTTTCGGATGGTTGTTAAGATACAATCCAAGACAGCATCCCTCTATACGTGTAAATTACTTGGGGGCCCCAGCTCCCATGCATAGTCCATGGCGGGGCATCGTTTTGCAGAGGAGTCTATGGCAAAAGGTAGTTGTATGACTTACTGCTGATTTCGTCCATGACGGTGTCGGTTTTGGATGTGGTTGAGCAGGTAGAGCAGTGGCAGGACATGTAGGATCGGCTCCATGGTGGCACAGGACGTATAGATGTGAGTAGAGCTGAGTGTTGTCCTTATATCCCTCCCTTTCCCCTGTCCCAGATGTGGCGGTTGGGCCGCCACTGTCACGCCTGCTGTAAAACAACTCGTATTTGGGTGGGCGGCTTCACTGGTGGTCTGAGCCTCCCACAGACTCATAGGCCTGCTCCATTGCGGCCGTGGTCGGAGTTGGCTGGCGGTGTCAGTGTTTGGGCAGCGTTCTTCGCAGAGCCAGTCCACACAACTCATAATACCGCAGTACGGCGGTCCACGGATCGCCAAACTCCAAATAAGGCCTTTACTACTTCCAGTGAAACCAGGGCAACACTAGGGAAAGTGTTGGACTTCGGGGGTTTCAATTTACTCTTCCCACTCCAGTCTATGCAACAGTAAGGAAAGCATTGGAATTCAGAGGGGTAAGATTTACTATTCCCATTCCAGTCTGTGCAACAGTAGGGAAAGAGTTGGACTTCAAAAGGGTAATATTTACTATTCCACTTCAGTCTGTGCAACGGTAGGGAAAGCGCTGGACTTTGGAGGGGTAAGATTTACTATTCCCACTTCAGTTTGTGTGCAACAGTAGAAAAAATGTAGGACTTTGGATGGGTTAAATATATTATTTCCACTGCAAACAGTGCAGCAGTAGGGAAAGTGTTGGATTTCAGAGGGATTAGATTTACTATTCCAGTGCAACCAGGGCAACAGTAGGTAAAGAATTGAACTTCGGAGGGGGAAGATTCACTATTCCCACTCCAGTCTGTGCAACAGTAACGAAAGAGTTGGACTTCGAAGAGGTAAAATTTACTATCCCACTCCAGGCTGTGCAATGGTAGGTAAAACGTTGGACTTTGGAGGGGTAAGATTTACAGTTACCACTCCAGTCTGTGTGCAACATTAGGGAAAGTGCTGGAGTTTGTCACGGTTAGATTTACTATTCCTACTCTAGTGTGTGTAACAATAGGCAACGCGTTGGACTTTGGAGGGGTTACATTTACTATTCCCACTCCAGTGTGTGCAAGAGTAGGCAAAGCGTTCGACTTAGAAGGGGTAAGAATTGCTATTCCCACTCCACTCTATGCAACATTAGGGAAAGTGTTGGACTTTGGAGGGGTACGATGTACTATTACCTATCCAGTCAGTGCAACAGTAGGGAAAGCTTTGGATTTCTAAGTGGTAAGATTTACTATTCCCACTCAAGTCTGTGCAACAGTAGGGAAAGCGATGGACTTTGGAGGGGTAATATTTACTATTCCCACCCCAGTCTAAGCAACAGTAGGTAAACTACTTCACTACAAACACATTACATATTTGAATAACCCTATTATTTTACAAAAAATATAAAACTCACAAGCAATCAATCAATCAGGGTTGGTAAAGTGCAGCTACTCATCCGCAAGGGTCTCAAGATGCTGGGGGGGGAGTGGCTCTGTTGAGTGCTGGAGTCATCCGAAGAGCCAGGTCTTGAGGTCCTTCCTGAACGGAGCAGTGTAGGGATTTGCCAGAGGTGGAGGGGAAGGTCGTTCCAGGCCTTGGCTGCGAGGTAGGAGAAGGACTTTCCTCCTGATCTGGTCATGTAGATGCGTGGGATGGTGGCCAGAGAGAGGGCAACTGATCGGAGGTGTCTCTTGGGTGCGTGGAAGGGGAGGGGGTTTTTTAGGTAGTAATAATCTAAACATTATTACTTAACATAACATTACATATATCTATATATATATATATATATATATATATATATATATATATATATATATATTTATTTATTTATTAAAAATTATTAACCAATTTACAAAATTGGTAACCAACGTAATAATTAATTTCCAATTAAAAAATAATGGTTACTTAATTATTACTTAATTAACTTGACAGTCTGTACCCTACAAACCTACCAACCCACACCTAAAATGTAGCTAAAATAAATAAGTATAATACAATTTACATAATTTATAATCAAGTATATGATTAATCATTAATAATTAATTGTTAATTAATTATTACTTAATTAAAGTATTACCCTATAACTCTACAAACTCAGAATCCACACCTAAATTATAACAAAAGTATAATATTATTGCAATGTACATAATTATTTAGCAATTAAATATTTAATTATACATTAACATATTTTTTTCATTATTACTTAAATTACTGTCCAGCCAATAGCCCTATAACCCTAGCAACCCACAACTCTAATATAGCTAAATTAAATCAGTATTACAATATGTACATAATTAATAATCAGTTCAATAATTAATAATACATTAATAATTAGTTGCTAATTAATTTTTACTTAATTAACTTGTTTCCCTCTCACCCTACAAATCCAGCATCCTGTACCTAAAATATATAATTATTGGGCAATTTACATAATTCATAATCAGTTAAATAATTATTAATAAATTAAGAATTAATTGTCAATTAATTATTACCTAATTAACTTACCACCCTGTACTCCTACAAACATAGCAACCCACACCTAAAATACAAGTATAATAAACCAGTATTACATGTAATTAATATCTATCACATACTTACTTAAAAATATTAGTTAATTAAAAAATAATTCTTACTTAACAATAATTATTACTTAATTAGCTTCCCACCCTATCCCCTAAAAACCCAACAACCCACTACAATGCTATAAATTACTATTAGAAATTCAATTAAAAAATCTAAATCACTTACAATTATAAACTAGATTTAAAAACATCATAACAATTATACAAACAATAGTAACACATAAACCAATATATGAATTAAAACACATTATAATAATTAAAAACAAATTTTTTACAATTGTATTATTGAAAGCAATATTAACAACAATGATATTCTTAACAACAATATTACTTACCTGAAAAACAGTATTCTTAACAACCATATTTCTACGATATTTGTGCATCACAATATTTTTTCCCGATATTTCTGTCTCCTAGTATTTACAATTCAATATTTTGTCCAAATACCACTTTTTGTGTACTTTACTTGGCGCAACCCACAACAGGAGGACAGCCCCTGCTGTGCATGGCCAATGGTCACACACAGTGGGGTGTTCCCAGAGAGCCTGGCTGGTGACCAATCTGTTGCTTGTGGCCAACCCCCTTGTACACACTGCTTACCATCATGTACAGCAGGGAGTGGGCTGCACAGCCTTGCCAAATGCATTGTGCAGCAGAGAGTTGGACGCAGGATCTAGCAGCCGGTCAGGTGCTGCACCCAACCCCCCACAGGGCCTTACATATTACATCACTTATGAAAAAATCTGACATACTCTACAGGTGTACAAATTGATAAAAAAATGTAATCCCAGGACCTGTCTAATTATTAATATCTCACCATCAGCTTACAGTCAAAATAAATTAATAAACAGACAACATGACAAATGACTAAATTTAACAACCTCAACAGCCAAGGAAAATCAAGTGAAAAGGTGATGATGAAACAAAATGGAGGAAGAAAAGTAGAAGAGATGGGCAGAGGAGGAACAATCAAAGAAGATCCATTGGACACAACTTTAAAGGTTAACTCCTAGTTGATAGAGAGGAAACCATCATCCGGGTGAACTATTGAGATGTAGTTAATTTATCATATTTATCAAATAGACCTTTAAATAATACTGAGAATGGATTATCGAGTTTGGGTCTATCCTTTTGCATATTTGACTTTGTCTCTACCAGGATCAACCATTTTTGATCCGTTCACAAATTAAAATTACTGAAGGCTCATAAAATGTCTTGAAAAAACCCTCCGATACTAAGGGCCTGATTACGATGTCAGTCAGAAACTAAACCTCCTGACTCCTTGTCGGAATCTGTTCCGACCGACTCGATGTGTTAGGTTCTAACTGACCGATTATGATGCTTCCGGACACCGTTCAGAAAGTCTCCCATTGATTTCAATGGGAGCCTGTGTTCTGACCGACAACACAGGTTCCCATTGAAAAAAGGGGTGGTTTCGGAAAAAACTTGCACCTTGTGACGGGCACCCAATGGTGCCTGTCACACTGTACATGGTTCTACAGGGGGGTCCCTTGGGTTCCCCCACGGCCCCAAACCAGAGGCCTCAGGATGAAGGAGGGCCTGCTAGGGGCCCTGTAGTCAGTTTCCAACAGCCTTTTCATGTCGGATGGTCCGATTCAGAAAGGTTGTCCGAATCCGACATCATAATACGTCGGTCGGAAGCGCGATCTGTAGAGCTGTACGATTCAGCTGCGACCTACTCGGAGTTTCCGAATGCCTGTCGGAACCGATTCGGAATGACAGAACGGTTACCTGTCCATGGTGATCAGTCAATCGGAAATGTTTCCGAATGACCAATTACGATGGGTTCTGACACGGTTCAGGAAAATCCGAATGCCATTCGGAGCCTTTCGGACCGACATCGTAATCAGGCCCTACGACTGTCTGTAATGAAATGAATCACAGTAACTTACATGAACTGAAATGTATAATTCTGCTTTTCCATTTTGTGGAATTAATCTACAATCCGTTTGACCTAGAAACACCATTTTTTGCAGAAATGTTTAAATAATGCACCAAATTATGATGCAAATACGGTAAATTCATAATTATGTGATAAACGCCGCTGACAAAGTATTACATTTTCCACAGGCATGGGAACACGATGAAAGGTTTTTTGTCTTAAGTTCTACATTCTTAAAAATACAATTAACATTTTTCTCCTTTTTACTGCATACATCTCTGTGTTGAAATCTGCGTATTACTCTTAAATTATGTTAAAAGTGCTGTAAATCCATAGTTATGCAGTAAACGCTTCTGTCATGAAATCACATAATTTCACTAGCACTGTCCTTTGTTTTATCAACAATTGTTCATGCAAGGTAAGGAAAACCGAAACATTGTATTCTAATCAGTGCCCATTCTTAGTAGTATATTGAGGAAAACAGGTTCAACAGTCTTTCCTTTCTTCAAATAGAATGTTTTAACAATGTGAAAGGTGTTTTTCTAAAGTTCTACATTCTAAACTGTATAATAAATTATTGCTTTCTTCTTTTTACTGCAGACAGTCAAGTTTAGTATTTTACTTTCTATTTCCAAAAATCATTTCTCTCTTTGAAATAACACATTTTTCAACTACTCTAAAATAAAAATGCAATATAATAGAAGACACAATGAATAGCATTTGTGATATGGTCCTATATTACCATCTCGGGGTACAGGTGATATTCACAAACCATTCAGCCTTCAGCATTGTTGTTTATTATATCTTCAGAAACATTTTTAAGTATTGTTTTTTTCTCAGGCTTTACAAATATAGCAGTATACATTTCTCTGTTCAATACATCTTTAAAGTAATCCACCTAATGTGTTTGTTAAATCATTTCAAGTAGCCATGTATTTGTGTATCAGACTACTCGGGTACTAGGTCAGCAACGAACTGTAAAAAGAAAAACAGGAAGAACTATAAAACTTTATGCACTTGTTGTTCTCAGTAATTGTATTATATCATCTGTTTTCAAAAGTGTAGTGTGTATCGAGCTAGCCTATCAGATTTTTGCTCAATTCTTTCCAGTGCAGATGTTTTATTGTATAATACTATTATTATTCCCACCCTCGTTTAAGGTTTGAATGGAATTATGCATTCCCTTTGACATTCATTCTATATTATTAAATGTGTTTCTCTTGGCAGTTCCGGTTGGTAAAATCTGTTCAGTACAGCTGTTGACTCTACTTTTCTGAAGGTAATATGATCAGTGTTCAAGGTGGATTTTCGGCCCCCATCTCTTATCAGCTAAAATTCATTCTAGTTTCTCCTATGTTTCTCCTATGCTTGGGTCATATGTGCACTTCTTGACTTTCTTTTCCTTTCTATGTGCTACAATGTGCTTTCTATTTGTGCCTGTTAATGTACTTCCCTCTTCCCTTTGGGGCCTCAGTCAACTTCCTTCCCATGGCTATCTGTCTCTTTTCCAAGACCAATGCAAGGTCAGTGAATCTGCTGCTAGCTTTCATATCCCAAGATCATTCTACCTGTCTCTTCTGTGAGCAACCTACTTACTGCTCAGCAATATTTGTCCAGGACCAGACATGACCAGATTATATCATAAAATGCTGCCTCTTGAGCTGTACAGCTGGGGCATAATGATTTGGCTGCTAAGTAAATTGTGCTCAACCTCTAGGGGGTGAGATAAGTTCTGTGAAGGAAATTACATTTGGACAGCTGGAACATGCTCCAGTACTCCTTTAAAAAAAGTTTCCCGTTTGTGAAGACATCAAGGCAGCCACTGGACCACTGTCTACTCCGACCGAGGCCACCCAACACAAATCTCAAAGGGGAAGTTGTCCAACAAAACAGCTTTCCCTTTGTGAATGCATTACCACCTCCTGTGAGATGTTGGCAAATGTTGTGACCACAATCATGATCACAAACTGTTGATGTACCTAATTGTGAATGGCAATTATGTGGACTGCCCTTTCATGGCCCCTACTAGCTGCAGTCCAGAAAAAGTTGTAAAACCCAGTTTGTGAATCATAGAGGGGCTTACGTCTGCCCGCCACCCTATCGGGAATCGGGACCACCCGACAGGCTGTCGGCGGTCCCGACATAGGCATTACAATGTGACCGCCACCACGGCAGTCGCAATGCCTATATTTAGTATTGCGGCGGGTGCTGCTGGCTGTATCACCCGCCGAAAGACAAAAAGGGGTCACTGTACATATCCCTGCACTACGTGGCAGGCACCATGCGGTGCCTGCCACAAGGTGCAGGGACCTGTAGGTGGGCACCATAGGTGCCCCCCAGCGCCCATATTGGTGAGCCAGGGGGAAAAGTGGGACCCACTACGGGCTCCCAAAGTCCCTTTTTGCCAGCTATTTCATGGTGGGTGTACCGCCATGAAACGGCTGGCGGGGCGGGACATCGTAATCCCTACGGCGGCGCCTGGTAGGCACCGACACCATTGCAGGGATTGCGAGGTCCTCCGCTGTACCGGCGGGCTCAAGGAGCCTGGCGGATGCGTGACGGTCGGTGTTTCCAACTGCCATCACACTGCCTGCCGTTCTAATATGGCGGGCCGAAAACCAGTCTCTGATGACGGTGAGTGGCCACAAAGTCTTTTCTGAAACACAGAAGGGTTTAGTAGATATGAAAATAGCATTTTGTGGTTGCAAATCTTGTGATTTTGCAAATCACAGTGTCTGTGCCTGCAAAATGCTTTTTACATTGGCCCCTTGATTTCCAAGTGCAAATTACTATGGCGTATCTTCTGCTATGTTGGCGGTATGTTACTAAATTAAATGAGGGAAGTTTGGTTTTGGATCTGCTGTTCACAAATCTGTAATTGGTGACACCTGCATATGTTGGTGGTTAGGATTACAGAGAAACAGCAAAGGGAGCAAGAAATGACACTGAACTATAGCATGGGTAAGGTTTACCTGAAGACTTACATTGGATTTGTTGAGAGAAATTACATAGTTTGCGGGCAATGAGGCCTGTTCGGAAATTTGCAGGGCTCACTATGTACTCATGTATGTGAATCTTACCCAGCTGCCTTTATTGACTAAGACTTAAGTCTGGTCTGGCCTCCATGTGCCTGAGAGTGTGTTGAAGATGTGGGAACTGTGAAAAATGCATCCTGCATGTACTAAAATGTAAGATTACTTGTGATTGTTGACAACACAATGTTAACTTTCAATAAATGGAAAAGGAAATTGATGAGTTCATTTTCCTTCACCTAAATGGTTAAAATATTGATATTTTTTTTAAATATCATTGATAAAAAAATGTATTTGTGTGATTTATGATAAAATGAATGCTTCAATAATAAAATGGAAATATAATGAACTGCCTTGCTAAAAGGTGTTTAGCTAATCAAAATAAATGACTATTTCATCATTATTATTGTTACTATTATATTCATTATTATTACTATTAGTAGTAGTAGTAATGTTAGTAAAAATATTATCAAGAGTGCTAGTGCAAATCATAGTAATAATGATAATAATAACAATGACAGCAACAACAATAATAATATTAGTAATAATAATACATTGATGTATTGCCATGCTAATAATGTTAATGCATATTCCAATACTCATTGTCAGTGAAATTGCTCTCCCACCCTCGCAGCTCCACCATTAAGTGAGGCCTGCCCCTGCCCCTGCACTCTCGAGTGTTGGTGATCGAGGCCCTCCTCCACCCGCAGGTTTCCGTGCGCCTCATCCCTGGTAGTCCAGTGGACCTCTGTCTCCTTCCTCTAACTCTGCTCTTTCACTAGTTTTTCTACCCTTTTTTATCTTTCACCTTTCTGCACTTTTCTGCATCTCTGCTCTTTTGTGCCTTATTTCTGCTCATTTTCCCTTCCTCTCGCTCTGCCCTTTCACTTGTTTTCACTCGTTTTTCTACCCTCTTTTATCTTTCACCTTTCTGCACTTTTCTGCATCTCTGCTCTTTTGTGCCTGATTTCTGCTCATTTTCCCTTCTTCTCGCTCTGCCCTTTCACTAGTTTTCACTCGTTTTTCTACCCTCTTTTATCTTTCACCTTTCTGCTTCTCTGCTCTTTTGTGCCTTATTTCTGGCTATTTTCCCTTTTTTCTTTAGCCCTTATTTCCTCCCTTCACCTTTCCCCGTCGCTGCTGCCCCTGCGGCCCCTCCCCCCCAGCGCGACCGGCCCAATCCAGCTCCCCTCCCCGCTCCCGCCTCCCAGCTGTCCAGCACCTCCCCGACCCCTACTTAATGGCGGCCACTGCGGGGACAGGCGAGCAAGACCACTGACTCATTGTCAGTGAAATTGCTCTCCCACCCTCGCAGCTCCACCATTAAGTGAGGCCTGCCCCTGCCCCTGCACTCTCGAGTGTTGGTGATCGAGGCCCTCCTCCACCCGCAGGTTTCCCTGCGCCTCATCCCTGGTAGTCCAGTGGACCTCTGTCTCCTTCCTCTAACTCTGCTCTTTCACTCGTTTTTCTACCCTTTTTTATTTTTCACCTTTCTGCACTTTTCTGCATCTCTGCTCTTTTGTGCCTTATTTCTGCTCATTTTCCCTTCCTCTCGCTCTGCCCTTTCACTTGTTTTCACTCGTTTTTCTACCCTCGTTTATCTTTCACCTTTCTGCACTTTTCTGTATCTCTGCTCTTTTGTGCCTGATTTCTGCTCATTTTCCCTTCCTCTCGCTCTGCCCTTTCACTAGTTTTCACTCGTTTTTCTACCCTCTTTTATCTTTCACCTTTCTGCATCTCTGCTCTTTTGTGCCTTATTTCTGCCTATTTTCCCTTTTTTCTTTATCCCTTATTTCCTCCCTTCACCTTTCCCCGCCGCTGCTGCCCCCGCGGCCCCTTCCCCCCAGCGTGACCGGCCCAATACAGCTCCCCTCCCCGCTCCCGCCTCCCAGCTGTCCAGCCCTCCCTGACCCCTACTTAATGGCGGCCACTGCGGGGACAGGCGAGCAAGACCACTGACTCATTGTCAGTGAAATTGCTCTCCCACCCTCGCAGCTCCACCATTAAGTGAAGCCTGCCCCTGCCCCTGCACTCTCGAGTGTTGGTGATCGGGGCCCTCCTCCACCCACAGGTTTTCCTGCGCCTCATCCCTGGTAGTCCAGTGGACCTCTGTCTCCTTCCTCTAACTCTGCTCTTTCACTCGTTTTTCTACCCTTTTTTTATTTTTCACCTTTCTGCACTTTTCTGCATCTCTGCTCTTTTGTGCCTTATTTCTGCTCATTTTCCCTTCCTCTCGCTCTGCCCTTTCACTTGTTTTCACTCGTTTTTCTACCCTCTTTTATCTTTCACCTTTCTGCACTTTTCTGCATCTCTGCTCTTTTGTGCCTGATTTCTGCTCATTTTCCCTTCCTCTTGCTCTGCCCTTTCACTAGTTTTCACTCGATTTTCTACCCTCTTTTATCTTTCACCTTTCTGCATCTCTGCTCTTTTGTGCCTTATTTCTGCCTATTTTCCCTTTTTTCTTTATCCCTTATTTCCTCCCTTCACCTTTCCCCGCCGCTGCTGCCCCCGCGGCCCCTCCCCCCCAGCGCTACCGGCCCAATCCAGCTCCCCTCCCCGCTCCCGCCTCCCAGCTGTCCAGCCCTCCCCGACCCCTACTTAATGGCGGCCGCTGTGCGTCCGCGGGCGCGACACTGGTGCGCCGAAGGCGCGTCAAAGGCAAGCCCGTCTGCGCCCGTCCGCGAACCGACCGTGACCAGCGCTAGGAACCCTGGACCTCCGCCCCGCCAACGCTACGACCCAGCAGCACTCCACGCACTCAACCCAGGCCGCAACAACAACTGCAAGCTAGCATCACCAGCCGACTCCCACGGACCCTTCAGCTGTCACCGCTGCCGGCACACCTGCAGCCCCGCCAAGAACACGGATCCAGCACAACCCGCCCACAAGAACACAACCGAACCGAAGACCCTGCAATGCATCCTCCTCAACGTCCGATCCCTCCACAAACACGCCAGAGAAATCTGGGACCTCCTCGACAGCACCACCTCGGACGTAGCGTTCTTCACCGAAACCTGGACCAACACCACCTCGGGACCGGACATCGCCATCGCCATCCCCCAAGGATACAAGATCTCCAGGAAGGACCGCCCCACCCGCCCAGGAGGAGGAATCGCCATCGTCCACAAATCCAGCCTCCGCCTGAGCACACTCCCTGATGAGCCCACAGAACTGATGGAACACCTTCACTTCAAGATACTGGCCAGCCCCACCGCCACCCTCCGAGGAACCCTCATCTACCGACCCCCTGGACCCCGCGGACGCTTCGCCAACTCCATCACGGACATTATCTCCCCGCAGGCCATCGCATCCAGCAACTACACCCTGCTGGGAGTTCTCAACTTCCACCTCGACAACCAACTGGACTCCAACACCACATCCCTCCTGGACAACCTCCACAACATTGGACTGCGCCAGATCGTGACCGAGCCCACGCACTCAGCAGGACACACCCTCGACCCCCTCTTCACTACAGGAAACTCCATCACCTTCAGCCACACCACCGAACTCCCATGGACCGACCATCGTTGCGTCCACTTCACCTTCAGAACACCCACCATCCACAGACACCAGCACCTGCTTCCACGAAGAAACTGGACCAAAATCACCGACGACCAGCTCACCTCCTCACTCAACAACTCCACCCCAACCATCGCGGAAAACGACGACCCCAACACTGCAGCCCGAACCCTGCATAGATGGATCTCGGACAGCACCAACACCATAGCCCCCTCAAGAAAAACAACAATACCCGCGCCAAGAAAGCCAGATGGTTTACCACCGAACTTCGAGAGTCCAGAAGCACATGCCGCCGCCTCAAAAAGGCCTTGAGGAACACCAAATCCACAGAAGCCCACGACAACTTCAGAGCCGCCACCAACGCCCACCATCAACTCATCAGAGAAACGAGGAAAAAAGCGATTGAAGACAGAAATCCCACCCACGCGCACAACAGCAAGGAACTCTTCAGCATCATCAAGGAGTTTGCCCAACCCACTAGTGAGTCTACCGACATCCCTCCCTCACAAGACCTCTGCGACAAACTCAGCACCTTTTTCCACCACAAAATCAAGAGCATCTACGACAACTTCGACGAAGACAACCAACACACTGAACCCTCACCAACCACCCCCGACACCCGGAAACCAGCGATTGACGACTGGACAGCCCTCACCACCGAAGACACACTGAAGACAATGAAGTCAATCCATTCAGGGGCCCCCACGGACTCCTGCCCCCACCACATCTTCAACAGAGCCGCCGACACCATCGCACCCATGCTCCGCCACACCATCAACCGCTCCCTGGCGACCGCCTCGTTCCCCGACGACTGGAAACACGCCGAGGTCAACCCCTCCTAAAGAAACCCTCAGCGGACCCCACCGACCTCAAAAACTACAGACCCATCTCCCTGCTCCCGTTCCCAGCGAAGTCATCGAGAAAGCCATCAACAGCCAACTCGCCACATTCATTGAAGAACACAACATCCTCGACTCCTCCCAATCCGGCTTCAGAAAAAACCACAGTACGGAAACCGCCCTCCTCGCCGCAACAGACGACATCCGCACCCTACTGGACAAAGGAGAAACAGTAGCCCTCATCCTCCTCGACCTATCAGCGGCGTTCGACACAGTCTCCCACCGCACCCTAATATGCAGACTCTACGACGCAGGAATCCAGGACAAGGCCCTCGACTGGATCCGCTCCTTCCTCTCCGGCAGGACGCAGCGGGTCAGACTCCCCCTTTCCTCTCGGACCCCACACCTACCACCTGCGGAGTCCCCCAGGGTTCCTCCCTCAGCCCGACGCTCTTCAACGTCTACATGGCTCCACTCGCACCCATCGTCAGAACCTACGGACTCAACATCGTGTCATACGCAGACGACACCCAGCTCATCCTCTCCCTATCCAACGAGCCCAACACCGCCAGACACAACTTTCGAGAAGGCATGGAAGCCGTCGCCAAATGGATGAAAAACAGCTGCCTACAACTAAACACCAACAAAACAGAAGTACTCATCATGGGCCCAAACCCCAATGCCTGGAGCGACACCTGGTGGCCCCCCACCCTCGGAAACCCGCCAACCCCCACGGACCACGCACGCAACCTGTGAATCATCCTGGACTCCGAGCTCAAAATGGACCACCAGATCAACTCTGTCTCGTCTTCCTGCTTCCACACCCTCCGCCTCCTTCGTAAGACCTTCAAATGGATCCCCTCGAACACCGAAAGACCGTCACTCACGCCCTGGTCACCAGCAGACTCGACTACGGCAACGCACTCTACGCCGGAATAAACAAAAACCTCACCCGCAAGCTACAGAACATCCAGAACGCCGCCGCAAGACTGGTCCTCAACCTGCCAAAACACTGCCACATCTCCCAGCACCTGCGCACACTCCACTGGCTCCCTGTCGAGGCGAGAATCACCTTCAAGATGCTCACCCACGCACACAAGGCCCTCCATGGCACCGGACCAGCATACCTGAACAGCCGACTCAAATTCCACGCACCCCAAAGGACCCTACGATCAGCCCAGCTCTCCTACGCCATGGCCCCCGCACCAGAAAGACCAGATCGGGAGGCCGCTCCTTCTCCTTCCTCGCGGCCAAAGCATGGAACGCCCTTCCGCTCCACCTCAGACAGACAACATCGCTCCCCATCTTCGCAAGAAACCTCAAAACCTGGCTCTTCGACAGACCCCCTCCTTGATGGATGGAACCTGCACCCCCCCCACCCCTAGCGCCTTGAGACCCTTACGGGTGAGTAGTCGCGCCTATAACAAACCCCTGATTGATTGATACTCATTCTTATTTTTATTTTTACTCTAATTATTATTATTATTATTATTGTTGTTGTTGTTGTTGTTGTTGTTGTTGTTGTTATTATTGTTGTTGTTGTTATTATTGTTATTGTTGTTATTATTTTATTATTAGTAGTAGTATTATGTCATTATTAATATTGTTATTATTAATATTGTTATTATTAACTTTTCGATGCTCATGACGAGCTGGACTCGTCATGGCACACAGTGGTCGTGTGCTCATGACGAGTCCAGCTCGTCATAAGATCACTCCACGGGGAAGCGCTGGCGCTCCCCGTGGGAATCCGATCGTCGGGTTTTTGGGGGAAGGCAGGGGAAGGGCTTCCCCTGCCTCCCCCCGCCCCCTCAATGACGTCAGCGCGCGAGGCGCGCTGACGTCATTGGGGTTTTCCTTTGTTCCCACGCGCTGGAAGCCATTTGCTTCCAGCGCGTCGGGGAATAAGGTTAGTTTTGGCTCCGGGGAGGGGGATTTGAAACAGAAGAGGCATCGAGGGAAAGGAAAACCCTTTCCTTTCCCTCAATGCCTCTTTTGTGCATTCCTGCTGCACGATCATGCGATCGTGCAGCAGGAATGCCCACTAGATGCCAGGGAATTTTAAAAAAAAATGGAAAATACTGTTTTGGGGAGCGGCCCCTTGGGCAAGGGTCGCTCCCCTTTTGGGGGCCTTATGTTTTTGGTGCTCTGCCCCCTGGGGGGGCAGTTTTATTTATATAGCGAGGGCTTTACCCGAAGGTGTGAGAGCGCTTCACAATAGGAACAGTAACATTACATGGATGAGAAGGTTACAAGTGAGCATAATACAAAAGCAAGCGTTACATTACATGAGGAAAAAGTGACAATTGTGCATGATACATGAGATACAAAATACGAATAGAGGTATAATACTGCAATAAGTGGCAGAACACACTGGGAAGGCACTTCTATAGGCATGGAGTACAGAATTTCCTATAGTGGAAGAACTTCCTTGAGGGAGTAGAGAGGGAGTGAATTAAATGAAGGGTACACAAATCCAGCACAGCACGCAAGGGTGAGGACTGTACAGGAAAAAGTAAAAATTTACAATGAAGAGCGAACTTCCTAGAGGGGGCTGAGAGTGAAAGTATTAGTTCTGAAAGTGTCTTTGGAAGAGAAGAGATTTGAGGTCAGCTTAGAAGATCCGGGTAGAGGAGGTGGCACGGAGCAATGGGGGAAGCGAGTTCCAGATTCTCACCGCATTGCCTGAGAAGGATTGTGCCATCGATCTTTCCCTTTTGAAGAAGGGGGGTGGGCTCAAGCAGAAGCTTTTTCACATTGCGAGAAGGGCGAGAGCCACCGGACAATTTCAATTTATTCGCCAGGTAACGAGGGGAGGACGTGTGTAAGGCTTTGTGTGTGATGCAGGCAGTTTTGTAAATAGATCTTGCCTCGATCGGAAGCCATCGAAGAGAGGACAGGATAGGAGTGACGTGGTCGCTTCGTTTAGACCCTGAAATGAAGCGAGCTGCTGAATGGAGGATGGATTTGAGAGGGGAGAGGTGGGATTTGGGTAGGCCCGTCAGAAGAAAATTGCAATAATCCAGTCTTGAGAGAACCAGAGATTGTACCAAGGTTTTTAAGTCTTTCTCCGGGAAGAACCGACGGATCCCCCATAGAAGGCGCAACTGGTAACGTGCGTTCTTAGCAATAGAGTTGATGTGGGAGATTAGGTTGAGTCTTTTGTCAAGAATGACACCTAGGGATTTAGCGCTGTCGACAATGATGGGTTTGTTGTTGAGTAGGTTCAGCTGATCCATCCAAGATTGAACAGGAGGAGGTGAGAGAGAGGTAGAGAGGAGGAGGAATTCAGTTTTGGCGGGATTCAGAATGAGTTGGTGAGCTAACATCCAGTTGTGAATAGAGTTGAGAGTAGAGTTGAGTAGTGAGAGATTGTGTGCGGAAGATAAAGGTATCTTCCCACTAGTCCACCAGGCATTTATTTGTGGAGAGTGACCCCTTGGGTGGCAGAATAGCAGTATGTTTTTAGGCCCATCTGCCCCCAAGGAGGGCAGAAGCCACTAGACACCAGGGTTTTTAAAATTTTTGTGTTGGGGAGTGGCCAAAAGGGCAAGGGTTGCTCCCCTTTTACGGGGGTGAATATTTTATTTATACTCTTTGGCCCACCTACCCCTTAGCTTGGCTGGTGGATTGTGTGTGGACTGGTGCATTATTTGCATATGTGATTGTAATGTTTTTTTTCTCCTTTTTATTCTAGTGTAAAGCTTTTGATTCCTGTTTGCGGTTTCGGCAGTGGTTGTTCTGCAGTTTTGTGTTATTGCATTTATTTGGTAAGAAAAATATTTTTGTTGTGTGTACTCCAAATGAGTATTATTGTCATGCATGAATGAATTTTTTTGTAAGTGGTGTCATAATGGCAGCATATTTGTTAGTGTTCAGAGCATGAAATTCTTTGCGATGTTTTGCATTGTCTTATGTGTAATTTTTTTTTCTTCTTTTTAGTGGGATATTGTTGATCCTTACTGTGTCTGTGCAGAGTAGGTGGTGGTGAGTCTAGCTGCTTCTGTCACGTGAGTGGTATAGTGTTGGAGTATATAGGTCTTTGTGATAAAGCTACATTTTGTTTATTTCTTTTTTTTACAAAGGGTTTGTTGTTGTTGACTTGTTTGACAAGTAACCTTTATTAGTAAGCATTATGGCTAGCCGTAGAATTACTGCTCAGCAGGTGGTTGGTTTGCTTCTTGAATCTTCCTCTGAGCAGGATTATGAGACTGACAGTGCGTCTGATGGAGAGGAGGGAGGGGAAGATTCAGGCAGTGAGTTTTTTCTCCACATGGAATCATCGGATGATGAAGGTACTCTCAGTGCAGATGAAGTGCCTGTTTTAGAGGAGGATACTACTGTGCCGATGGTGCAAGAGGCATCTGGATTGCAGCCTGGGGCTGCTAGGCTTCCTACTGGAAGTGCTGGACTCTGGGTTGATCCAAACATGGTGCAGCAGGTGTTGCCTGCCTTTAGTGGTTATGCAGGGTGTAGAGTGGATTGTGAACATTATTTGCCTATACAGTATTTTCAGTTGTTTATGGATGATGTATTTTTGGGTGAGATTGTTGAGCAGACTAATTTGTATGCTGAACAGTTTTTGAGGGACAACAGTGCCAGACTTAGGCCCCATTATAGAGCTACCCGGTGGAGTCCCACAAATCTGGAAGAGATGAAGAAGTTTTTGGGTTTGACTTTTTTGATGGGTTTGATAAGGAAGCCGTCCATGGGTTCATATTGGTCTACCAGTCCCTTGATGGCAACAGCCATATTTCCTGCAGTTATGACTCGTGATCGGTATTTACTTTTGCTTCGGATGCTGCATTTTGTTGATAATGGTTTGGCGTTGCCACGAGATCACCCTGAATGTGACCGTCTTTTTAAAATTCGGCCTGTTCTTGATCACTTTGTAGATCGATTTTCAGAGATCTATACTCCAGGGAAAGAAATATCTATTGATGAGTCTTTGGTCCTGTTCAAGGGCCGTTTGGTTTTTAGGCAGTACATTCCTAGCAAGAGGGCACGCTATGGAATTAAGCTGTATATGTTGTCTGAGAGTAGGACAGGATATGTTTTTAATTTGCGTGTGTACACTGGTAGGGATTCCACTATTGACCCCCTGGTTGTCCGTCCACTTTTGGAGTTTCAGAGAAAATTGTGTGGGATCTTGCTAGAGGACTGTTTAACAGAGGCCACCATTTGTACCTTGATAACTTCTACACTGCTGTGCAATTGTTTAAGGAATTGTTCAAAGTGGACACTTTTGCTTGTGGCACAATCCGCTCTAACCGTAAAGGTTATCCAAAAGAGCTTGTTTGCAAAAAACTTCAGAGGGGACAGTGCTGTGCCTTGCGTAGTGAGGAACTGCTAGCTGTGAAATTTGTGGACAGGAGGGATGTGTACATGCTGACTACCATCCATGATGAGAGTACTTCACCTGTGGCTGTTTGGGGTCAGATTGCTGAAGTGCGCAAACCTGTGTGCATTTTAGACTACAATAAGCACATGGGTGGTGTTGATAGAGTAGATCAGAGGTTGGAACCTTACACTGCTATTCGTAAGGCTTACATTTGGTATAAGAAGTTGGCCATCCATCTCTTCAATTTAGCAACTTTCAATGCTTTTGTTGTGTTCAAGGAGTGTTCTCCTGCGTCAAAGTTGACTTTTGTTCAGTTTCAGCAGTCTGTCATAGGCAGCCTTGTTGTTGTGGAACAGGCAAGTGTTCCTAGAGTTGCAGTGGTGGAGGATGTGGCTCGATTGAAAGATCGCCACTTTCCTGATCACATTCCTCCTACACCCTCAAAAGACTTTCCCACTAGGAGATGTAGAGTCTGTTGGCAAAGAGGTACGCGGAAGGAGACTCGTGTGTACTGCCCTGAGTGTCCTTCTAACCCTGGGCTGTGTGTGCCTGCTTGTTATAGAGCGTACCACAAGCAAAAGAATTATTGGGAGCAACCATGAGTGGTAAAGTGAACTGCCTGGTCTGTAATGTTTAAGAATTGTTGTTCTGTTTCAAGGTTGGCATTAGTGCAATGTATTTAGTTTCTGATTTTGTGTTAGTAGATTTGTATCTATTTGCAATTTGTTTGTGTTTTCTTTTTTGTATAAAAAAATCCTAAATGTGATGGTGGTGTGTGTAGGCTGGTGCTTGGCTGGCGGTGTGCGTGGAGTGGCGCTTGGCTGGCGGTGTGCGTGGAGTGGCGCTTGGCTGGCGGTGTGCGTGGAGTGGCTCTTGGCTGGTGGTGTGCGTGGAGTGGCGCTTGGCTGGCGGTGTGCGTGGAGTGGCGCTTGGCTGGCGGTGTGTGTGGAGTGGCGCTTGGCTGGCGGTGTGCGTGGAGTGGCGCTTGGCTGGCGGTGTGCGTGGAGTGGCGCTAGGCTGGCGGTGTGCGTGGAGTGGCGCTAGGTTGGCGGTGTGCGTGGAGTGGTGCTTGGCTGGCGCTGTGCGTGGAGTGGCACTTGGCTGGTGGTGTGCGTGGAGTGGCGCTTGGCTGGCGGTGTGCGTGGAGTGGCGCTTGGCTGGCGGTGTGCGTGGAGTGGCGCTTGGCTGGCGGTGTGCGTGGAGTGGCGCTTGGCTGGCGGTGTGCGTGGACTGGCGCTCGGCTGGGAGTGTGTGAGTAGTGACTTGCTGCTGGTCACTACACACTGCTAGCCGAGCGACACTCCACGCAATCCATCAGCTTGTGTGGTTGCTGTGTTAGGAATGTGGGCGTGTGAAAGTGATGGGCCCTTGAATGGCGCTGTCTGCTGGTGTAAGTGTTGTAATGTGATGGGCCCGCGGCTGGTGGTGTGAATGGTTTTGTATTTGTCACACGTATGAAAGGTGTATGAATGGCCTGTAAAGAGGTTGGTGCCTTGTTGTGGCTTTACAGCTCACGAGCTGTGAGTCAATGGTTCAGTTTCTCGTCCTTTCAATTATTAACAGTGCATTTCATTTTTGTGAAATCACTTGTTAATACAATTGTATATACTGAACCATCACTCACCCTCGTGCCAAATCCAACCAGTATGTGTGTGTGCTTGAGGATTAGATGGCTGTGCAGTAATATTTTTTTTGTCTTTCTCAAGCAGGGTGTACCTTGTCCCTTTTTGTGAATGTTGTAATGTGTTTGTTTCGTGCCTGGTGGTGTGAATGGTCTTGTGTGTATCACGTATGAAAGGTGTGTGAATGGCCTGTAAAGCGGTTGGGGCCTTGACGTGGCTTTACAGCTCACGAGCTGCGAGTCACTGGTTCAGTTTTTTGTCCTTTCAATTATTGACAGTGCATTTCATTTTTGTGAAATCTCTTGTTAATAAAATTGTATATACTGAACCATCACTTGCCCTCGTGCCAAATCCAACCAGTATGTGTGTGTGCTTGAAGAATAGATGGCTGTGCAGTAATCTTTGTCTTTTTAGTCTGTCTGCCAAGGTGTACATTCCGTCTAAGAATAACCTACCAACTGTAGATATTGTCGTAAACGAAACACCCATGGGAGTACATGGTGATATCTCTCTTGTGGATCCCAACAAGTTATGGTACCCACAATGTCCTGCAAACCTCAAAATGTCTGTCACATTTTCCTTGCAATATTGTGCCAAAATTTTCACGCTGCAGAAATAAACAACACATTATCTCAAAATGACCTGGTTTTGCAAGGGTGGTTACCTGGGTTTTTGGCCCGGGGCTCGGCGGCCACCTAGGGAAACCTACCAAACCCACACATTTCTGAAAAGTAGACACCCGGGGGCTTCCAGGGAGGTATGGCTTGCGTGGATCCTCCAACGTTTCCTTACCCAGAATCCCCTGCAAACCTCAATTTTAGCTGAAAAAATCACTTTTTTCAGAAATTTTTGTGTGGGAAAGTGTGGCATCACCGGGCTCACACAAATTTCCTACCACCCAGCATTCCCCCAGGTCTCCCGATAAAAATGGTGCCTCACTTGTGTGGGAGGCTGTTGTACCTTGACTCCCATGTTATACTTGCCCTCTCTGTGGAATCTTTATGTGATGTCACCTTATAGAATGTTGGGAGTCAAAGAGCCACAGTTGGCTGGGCTGAGCAGCATGCTGGCTGCTCCTGGTGGGGTCTTGATTGGGTCTTCACTGGATCTTGAATAAATCTATCTGAATCACACTAATCTGCGTGGACTCAATTACTACAGATTTTTTGGCGACGATCTTCAAAAGAACCTCCACCTACCACCTCTTCAAGACCTCAAGCAACTTTAAAAACACAGGACCCACTGCAACTCAAGTTAAGCTAAGTCAACTGCCAGGCCCAAGTACCCGCGACAGGCAAGGCCCCACAACGTATTGAGGCGACCTCAAAATGGCCTATCACAAAACGACCTGGTTTTGCAAGGGGGGTCCCATGACGTTTTGGCCCGGGGCTCGGCAGCCACCTAGGGAAACCTACCAAACCCACACATTTCTGAAAAGTAGACACCCGGGGGATTCCAGGGAGGTATGGCTTGTGTGGATCCCCCAACGTTTTCTTACCCAGAATCCCCTGCAAAACTGACATTTTGCTGAAAAATCCCTTTTACACACATTTTGTGTGGTAAAGTTGTGGCATCACCGGGCTGACACAAATTTCCTACCACCCAGCGTCCCCCAGGTCTCCCCGATAAAAATGGTGCCTCACTCGGGTGGGAGGCCCAAGTACCCGCGACAGGCAAGGGCCCACAACGTATTGAGGCGACCTCAAAATGGCCTTTCACAAAACGACCTGGTTTTGCAAGGGGGTCACCTGGGTTTTGGCCCTGTGCTCGGCGGCCATCTAGGAAACCTACCAAACCCACACATTTCTGAAAAGTAGACACCCGGGAGCTTCCAGGGAGGTATGACTTGCGTGGATCCCCCAACGTTTCCTTACCCAGAATCCCCTGCAAACCTCAATTTTAGCTGAAAAAATCACTTTTTTCACACATTTTTGTGTGGGAAAGTGTGGCATCACTGGCCTCACACAAATTTCCTACCACCCAGCGTTCCCCAGGTCTATCGATAAAAATGGTGCCTCACTTGTGTGGGAGGCCCAAGTACCCGCGACAGGCAAGGGCCCAAAACGTAGTGAGGCGACATCAAAATTGCCTATCTCAAAACCACCTGGTTTTGCAAGGGGGTCACCTGGGTTTTTGGCCCCGTGCTCGGCGGACATCTAGGGAAACCTACCAAACCCACACATTTCTGAAAAGTAGACACCCGGGGCTTCCAGGGAGGTATGGCTTGCGTGGATCCCCCAACGTTTCCTTACCCAGAATCCCCTGCAAACCTCAATTTTAGCTGAAAAAATCACTTTTGTGTGTGGCATCACCGGGCTCACACAAATTTCCTACCACCCAGCGTTCCCCAGGTCTCCCGATAAAAATGGTGCCTCACTTGTGTGGGAGGCTCATAATACCAGAACAGGCAAGGGCCCAAAACATTTTTTGATAGGCAATGTTGATGTTGCCTCAAAACGTTTTGTGTCCTTGCATGTCGCGGGTTGTGAAAAAAGTGATTTTTTCAGCTAAAATTGAGGTTTGCAGGGGATTCTGGGTAAGGAAACGTTGGGGGATCCACGCAAGCCATACCTCCCTGGAAGCCCCCGGGTGTCTACTTTTCAGAAATGTGTGGGTTTGGTAGGTTTCCCTAGATGGCCGCCGAGCACGGGGCCAAAACCCAGGTGACTCCCTTGCAAAACCAGGTGGTTTTGAGATAGGCAATTTTGATGTCGCCTCACTACGTTTTGGGCCCTTGCCTGTCGCGGGTACTTGGGCCTCCCACACAAGTGAGGCACCATTTATATTGGGAGACCTGGGGGAACGATGGGTGGTAGGAAATTTGTGTGAGGCCAGTGATGCCGCACTTTCCCACACAAAAATGTGTGAAAAAAGTGATTTTTTCAGCTAAAATTGAAGTTTGCAGGGGATTCTGGGTAAGAAAAGGTTGGGGGATCCATGCAAGCCATACCTCCCTGGAAGCCCCCGGGTGTCTACTTTTCAGAAATGTGTGTGTTTGGTAGGTTTCCCTAGGTGCCAGCAGAGCTAGGGTTCACAAACTACAGCTAGGCACTTTGCCAAAAAAGGGTCATTTTTTACTGCGAAATTGAGGTGTGACCACGTTGCGTTTTGCGCCGTTTCCTGTCGCGGGCACTAGGCCGACCCACACAAGTGAGGTACCATTTTTATCGTAAGACTTTGGGGAACGCGGGGTGGGCGGAAATTTGTGGATCCACGCAGATTCCAGAACTTTCCACCACAGAAATGTGGGGAAAATGTGTTTTTTTGACAATTCTTTAGGTTTGCAAGGGATTCTGGGTAACAGAACCTGGTGGGAGGCAGTCAAGTCACCCCATCCTAGATTCCCCTGGGTGTCTAGTTTTCAAAAATGTATAGGTTTGCTAGGTTTCCCTAGGTGCCGGCAGAGCTAGGGTTCAAAAACTACAGCTAGGCACTTTGCCAAAAAAGGGTCTTTTTTCACTGCGAAATTGAGGTGTCACCACGTTGCGTTTTGCGCCGCTTCCTGTTGCAGGCACTAGGCCGACCCACACAAGTGAGGTACCATTTTTCTCGTAAGACTTTGGGGAACGCGGGGTGGGTGGAAATTTGTGGATCCACGCAGATTCCAGAACTTTCCACCACAGAAATGTGGGGAAAATGTTTTTTGTTTTGACAATTTTTTAGGTTTGCAAGGGATTCTGGGTAACAGAACCTGGTGGGAGGCAGTCAAGTCACCCCATCCTGGATTCCCCTGGGTGTCTAGTTTTCAAAAATGTATAGGTTTGCTAGGTTTCCCTAGGTGCCGGCAGAGCAAGGGTTAAAAAACTACAGCTAGGCACTTTGCCAAAAAAGGGTCATTTTTCACTGCGAAATTGAGGTGTGACCACGTTCCGTTTTGTGCCGTTTCCTGTCGCAGGCACTAGGCCGACCCACACAAGTGAGGTACCATTTTTCTCGTAAGACTTTGGGGAACGCGGGGTGGGTGGAAATTTGTGGATCCACGCAGATTCCAGAACTTTCCACCACAGAAATGTGGGGAAAATGTGTTTTTTCGGACAATTATTTAGGTTTGCAAGGGATTCTGGGTAACAGAACCTGGTGGGAGGCAGTCAAGTCACCCCATCCTGGATTCCCTGGGTGTCTAGTTTTCAAATATGTATAGGTTTGCTAGGTTTCCCTAGGTGCCGGCAGAGCTAGGGTTAAAAAACGACACCTAGGCACTTTGCCAAAAAAGGGTCATTTTTCACTGCGAAATTGAAGTGTGACCACGTTGCGTTTTGCGTCGTTTCCTGTCGCAGGCACTAGGCCGACCCACACAAGTGAGGTACCGTTTTTCTCATAAGACTTTGGGGAACACTGGGTGGGTGGAAATTTGTGGATCCACGCAGATTCCAGAACTTTCCACCACAGAAATGTGGGGAAAATTTGTTTTTTTGGACACTTTTTTAGGTTTGCAAGGGATTCTGGGTAACAGAACCTGGTGGGAGGCAGTCAAGTCACCCCATCCTGGATTCCCTGGGTGTCTAGTTTTCAAAATGTATAGGTTTGCTAGGTTTCCTAGGTGCCGGCAGAGGTAGGGTTAAAAAACTACAGCTAGGCACTTTGCAAAAAAAGGGTCATTTTTCACTGTGAAATTGAGGTGTGACCACGTTGCGTTTTGCGACGTTTCCTGTCGCGGGCACTAGGCCGACCCACACAAGTGAGGTACCATTTTTCTAGGAAGACTTTGGGGAACGCGGGTGGGTGGAAATTTGTGGATCCACGCAGATTCCAGAACTTTCCACCACAGAAATGTGGGGAAAATGTGTTTTTTGACAATTGTTTAGGTTTGCAAGGGATTCTGGGTAACAGAACCTGGTGGGAGGCAGTCAAGTCACCCCATCCTGGATTCCCCTGGGTGTCTAGTTTTCAAAAATGTATAGGTTTGCTAGGTTTCCCTAGGTGCCGGCAGAGCTAGGGTTCAAAAACTACAGCTAGGCACTTTGCCAAAAAAGGGTCATTTTTCACTGCGAAATTGAGGTGTGACCACGTTGCGTTTTGCGCCGTTTCCTGTCGCAGGCAGTAGGCTGACCCACACAAGTGAGGTACCATTTTTCTCGTAAGACTTTGGGGAACGCGGGGTGGGTGGAAATTTGTGGATCCACGCAGATTCCAGAACTTTCCACCACAGAATTGTGGGGAAAATGTGTTTTGTTTTGACAATTTTTTAGGTTTGCAAGGAATTCTGGGTAACAGAACCTGGTGGGAGGCAGTCAAGTCACCCCATCCTGGATTCCCCTGGGTGTCTAGTTTTCAAAAATGTATATGTTTGCTAGGTTTCCCTAGGTGCCGGCAGAGCTAGGGTTAAAAACTACAGCTAGGCACTTTGCCAAAAAGGGTCATTTTTCACTGCGAAATTGAGGTGTGACCACGTTCCGTTTGTGCCGTTTCCTGTCGCAGGCACTAGGCCGACCCACACAAGTGAGGTACCATTTTTCTCGTAAGACTTTGGGGAACGCGGGTGGGTGGAAATTTGTGGATCCACGCAGATTCCAGAACTTTCCACCACAGAAATGTGGGGAAAATGTGTTTTTTTGGACAATTATTTAGGTTTGCAAGGGATTCTGGGTAACAGAACCTGGTGGGAGGCAGTCAAGTCACCCCATCCTGGATTCCCCTGGGTGTCTAGTTTTCAAAAATGTATAGGTTTGCTAGGTTTCCCTAGGTGCCGGCAGAGGTAGGGTTCAAAAACTACAGCTAGGCACTTTGCAAAAAAAGGGTCATTTTTCACTGCGAAATTGAGGTGTGACCACGTTGCGTTTTGCGACGTTTCCTGTCGCGGGCACTAGGCCGACCCACACAAGTGAGGTACCATTTTTCTAGGAAGACTTTGGGGAACGCGGGGTGGGTGGAAATTTGTGGATCCACGCAGATTCCAGAACTTTCCACCACAGAAATGTGGGGAAAATGTGTTTTTTTTGACAATTGTTTAGGTTTGCAAGGGATTCTGGGTAACAGAACCTGGTGGGAGGCAGTCAAGTCACCCCATCCTGGATTCTCCTGGGTGTCTAGTTTTCAAAAATGTATAGGTTTGCTAGGTTTCCCTAGGTGCCGGCAGAGCTAGGGTTCAAAAACTACAGCTAGGCACTTTGCCAAAAAAGGGTCATTTTTCACTGCGAAATTTAGGTGTGACCACGTTGTGTTTTGCGCTGTTTCATGTCGCAGGCAGTAGGCTGACCCACACAAGTGAGGTACCATTTTTCTCGTAAGACTTTGGGGAACGCGGGGTGGGTGGAAATTTGTGGATCCACGCAGATTCCAGAACTTTGGTGTCTAGTTTTAAAAAATGTATAGGTTTGCTACGTTTCCCGAGGTGCCGGCAGAGCTAGGGTTCAAAAACTACAGCTAGGCACTTTGCCAAAAAAGGGTCATTTTTCACTGCAAAATTGAGGTGTGACCACGTTGCGTTTTGCGCCGTTTCCTGTCGCAGGCACTAGGCCAACCCACACAAGTGAGGTACCATTTTTCTCGTAAGACTTTGGGGAATGCGGGGTGGGCGGAAATTTGTGGATCCACGCAGATTCCAGAACTTTCCACCACAGAAATGTGGGGAAAATGTGTTTTTTTTGACAATTATTTAGGTTTGCAAGGGATTCTGGGTAACAGAACCTGGTGGGAGGCAGTCAAGTCACCCCGTCCTGGATTCCCCTGGGTGTCTAGTTTTCAAATATGTATAGGTTTGCTAGGTTTCCCTAGGTGCCGGCAGAGCTAGGGTTCAAAAACGACACCTAGGCACTTTGCCAAAAAAGGGTCATTTTTACTGCGAAATTGAAGTGTGACCACGTTGCGTTTTGCGTCGTTTCCTGTCGCAGGCACTAGGCCGACCCACACAAGTGAGGTACCATTTTTCTCATAAGACTTTGGGGAACACGGGGTGGGTGGAAATTTGTGGATCCACGCAGATTCCAGAACTTTCCACCACAGAAATGTGGGGAAAATTTGTTTTTTTGGAAATCTTTTTAGGTTTGCAAGGGATTCTGGGTAACAGAACCTGGTGCGAGGCAGTCAAGTCACCCCATCCTGGATTCCCCTGGGTGTCTAGTTTTCAAAAATGTATAGGTTTGCTAGGTTTCCCTAGGTGCCGGCAGAGCTAGGGTTAAAAAACTACAGCTAGGCACTTTGCCAAAAAGGGTCATTTTTCACTGCGAAATTGAGGTGTGACCACGTTGCGTTTTGCGCCGTTTCCTGTCGCAGGCACTAGGCCGACCCACACAAGTGAGGTACCATTTTTCTCGTAAGACTTTGCGGAACGCGGGGTGGGTGGAAATTTGTGGATCCACGCAGATTCCAGAACTTTCCACCACAGAAATGTGGGGAAAATGTGTTTTTTTTGATAATTTTGTAGGTTTGCGAGGGATTTTGGGTAACAGAACCTGGTGGG
Organism: Calotriton arnoldi; assembly: GCA_963921515.1. Classification (NCBI taxonomy): domain Eukaryota; kingdom Metazoa; phylum Chordata; class Amphibia; order Caudata; family Salamandridae; genus Calotriton; species Calotriton arnoldi. Next base: position 2,933,894 of record CAWUFW010001215.1, read on the forward strand.
AGGCAGTCAAGTCACCCCATCCTGGATTCCCCTGGGTGTCTAGTTTTAAAAATGTATAGGTTTGCTACGTTTCCCTATGTGCCGGCAGAGCTAGGGTTCAAAAACTACAGCTAGGCACTTTGCCAAAAAAGGGTCATTTTTCACTGCGAAATTGAGGTGTGACCACGTTGCGTTTGCGCCGTTTCCTGTCGCAGGCACTAGGCCGACCCACACAAGTGAGGTACCATTTTTCTCGTAAGACTTTGGGGAACGTGGGGTGGGTGGAAATTTGTGGATCCACGCAGATTACAGAACTTTCCACCACAGAAATGTGGGGAAAATGTGTTTTTTTTTACAATTTTTTAGGTTTGCGAGGAATTCTGGGTAACGGAACCTGGTGGGAGGCAGTCAAGTCACCCCATCCTAGATTCCCCTGGGTGTCTAGTTTCCAAAAATGTATAGGTTTGCTAGGTTTCCTTAGGTGGCGGCAGAGCTAGGGTTCAAAAACTACAGCTAGGCCCTTTGCAAAAAAAGGGTCATTTTTCACTGTGAAAATGTGGTGCGTCCACGTTGCGTTTTGCGCTGCTTCCTGTCGCGGGCACTAAGCCTACCCACACAACTGAGGTACCATTGTTTTCGGAAGACCTTGGGGAACGTGGGGTGGGTAGAATTTTGTGGATCCGCGCAGATTCCAGAACTTTCCACCACAGAAAAGTGAGGAAAATGTGTTTTTTTAACCAATTTTTTAGGTTTGCAAGGGATTCTGGGTAACATAACCTGGTGAGAGCCAGTCAAGTCACCGCATCCTGAATTCCCCTGGTTGTCTAGTTTTCAAAAATGTATAGGTTTGCTAGGTTTCCCTAGGTGCCGGCAGAGCTAGGGTTCAAAAACTACAGCTAGGCACTTTGCCAAAAAAGGGTCATTTTTCACTGCGAAATTGAGGTGTGACCACGTTGCGTTTTGCGCCGTTTCCTGTCGCAGGCACTAGGCCGACCCACACAAGTGAGGTACCATTTTTCTCGTAAGACTTTGGGGAACGCGGGGTGGGTGGAAATTTGTGGATCCACGCAGATTACAGAACTTTCCACCACAGAAATGTGGGGAAAATGTGTTTTTTTTGACAATTTTTTAGGTTTGCGAGGAATTCTGGGTAACGGAACCTGGTGAGAGGCAGTCAAGTCACCCCATCCTGGATTCCCCTGGGTGTCTAGTTTCCAAAAATGTATAGGTTTGCTAGGTTTCCCTAGGTGGCGGCAGAGCTAGGGTTCAAAAACTACAGCTAGGCACTTTGCAAAAAAAGGGTCATTTTTCACTGTGAAAATGTGGTGAGTCCACATTGTGTTTTGCGCTGCTTCCTGTCGCGGGCACTAAGCCTACCCACACAAGTGAGGTACCATTGTTTTAGGAAGACCTTGGGGAACGTGGGGTGGGTAGAATTTTGTGGATCCGCGCAGATTCCAGAACTTTCCACCACAGAAAAGTGAGGAAAATGTGTTTTTTTTACCAATTTTTTAGGTTTGCAAGGGATTCTGGGTAACAGAACATGGTGAGAGCCAGTCAAGTCACCCCGTCCCGAATTCCCCTGGGTGTCTAGTTTTAAAAAATGTATAGGTTTGCTAGGTTTCCCTAAGTGCCCGCAGAGCTAGGGTTCAAAAACTACAGCTAGGCACTTTTCAAAAAATGGGTAATTTTTCATTGTGAAAATGTGGTACGTCCACGTTGCATTTTGAGCCATTTCCTGTTGTGGGCACAAGGCCTACCCACACAAGTGAGGTACCATTTTTATCGGGAGACTTAGGGTAACACAGAATTGTAGAGCAACTGTTATTACCTATTGACTTTCGATGCATTTCTGCCTTCCAAATGAAAGACAATGTGTAAAAAATAAGTCATTTTGAAAAATGACCTATAATTCTCATGCTAGTATGGGTACTCCCAATTTTGGAAATGTGCAAATAACTACTGTTTCTAAAATCTACATTTTGTTCCCATTTCAGAAATACATAGGTGTCTTTCATAACAATTTCTCCATGTATACATTTTCCCAAAATAATTGCTATATACCCGGTACATAATAAAAAACCATTGCAAGATGCTGCTCAGTTATTGGCTCTGGGTTCGTCGGGTTCTTGGTGAACCTACAAGTCCTATATATCCCCACAACCAGAAAGGTCCAGCGGATATAACGGTATATTGATTTCAAATAGCTGTCATAATTAGAAGAAGTTACAGGTGAAAACGTTGACACAAATGGCTGTTTTTTTCAACTAATTTTCAATTTTTCCTTCATTTAACTGTTAGTTTCTATAAGGAAAACTTTAAGGATCTACACAAATGACCCCTTGCTGAATTCAGAATTTTGTCTACTTTTCAGAAATGTATGGCTTTTCAGGATCCATTATTGGTTTCATACCCATTTCTACCATTAACTGGAAGGAGGTTGAAAGCACAAAAATAGCAAAAATAGGCTATGTCCCAGAAAAATGCCAAAACTGTGTAAAAAAGTTGGTTTTCTGACAAAAGTCTGCTTGTCCCTGAAAGCTGGGAAGATGGTGATTTCAGCACCATAACCCCTTTTTGATGCCATTTGCAGGGAAAAACAAGACGCTTTCATCTGTAGCCCTTTTTCGCATTTTTCCCCAAAAAAGCAAAATGTTGCTGTATTTTGGCTAATTTCTGGGTCCCCTCCAGGGGAATCCACAAACCTTGGGTACCTTTACAATCCCCATGATGTTAGAAAAAAAGGACGCAAATTTGGCGTGGATACCCTATGTGGTCAAAAAGTTACAGGGACCTAAGCGTGCACTACCCAAATAGCCAAAAAAAGGCTTAGCACAGGGGGGGAAAAGGCCTAGCAGCGAAGGGGTTAACATTGGTATTATTATTATTATTATTATTATTATTATTATTATTATTGTTATTATTGTTGTTGTTAAGTTATTATTGCACTCACGTTCAAGTCTCAAGAAGCCTTTGCTTTCTTGACAAAGATGACTGGCTGAAGGCGTCCTCGTGACATAGAGCCACCCGGAATCTATGTGGACAATGTTTATCTATTTGAAAATTAACGCTATGATACCGTAACAAAAATCCCGAGTGCGTTCGATGTCTGTTTAAACAGAAGGAAACTGGAATGGTAATTGTCCAAGTGCTCTAATAGGTGTAATAGTCTTGAGTGTTCCACATGCATTCATTAAGTAACACTGCATTTAGCTTCAAATCATGCGGAAGGAACTCGCTGTGTTTGCAAAGACATAAATAACTTCTCAGTTAGAATGGGGGCTATTAGGCACACTCCTTTTGCTCTGCAGCGTTTCCATTTTAACAAAGTTGCGTTATAACTATTGCAATGAATGTGATTAGAGTCGAGCAGTACACCCGGTAATCATAGCAGCAGACATGGTCACGCTACATCCAAACCTGAAATTTCCAGCCATTCCAGATGTTTGATTTTTGATGTTTTTTATTATTTTACTTGGTATCTACCTCTTCATGGTTTATATTGCAAATTGCTTCTTGCTGATTATGGCACTAAACAAACAACATCTTTAAAATTCTGCCTAGGGCTTGTTTATGCTACAGTGAAGCTTTGAAATCCCGCTGTTTCATTGCAGATTCAATGACTGCAAAACTTTTATTTTTAACCAGTAAATATATTTTTACAAGGATTAAAGCAAAGACTAAATGCTCAAGGAGACAGAACGAGTTCATTGAATTAGCTTCCAGATTAGCAAACCTCAGCTGCTGAAACGCATTTGAACACGAAACAAAGCAGCAGGGTAAATTAGATAGGCTATCCAGAAGTGCAAAATGTGTTTTGGATAAAAAGATAAGGGTAAACACCAAATACTCAAAAAATACAGCATATTTCTTTGAAAATCAATGTAGCTGTATACCTGCTTGTAGAACTTATTAAGCTGACGACAAAATTAGCAAAGGTAGGCGTGCCTTTTTAACCTATGCAAGCATAGGAGAATGCCTGCTACTGTGTATCCATTTTTGAATGCAAGCAATTCATAAAGACTGTGTGGAGACTTATGAACCTACATAGGTTTACATGTCTACGCCTCCTTGCGGTCATGTCAGTAGTGGGATGGGGAGACATAGCCCTTTATTTGTCAATATAACATTACCACAAATCACAGTACAGTTGGTAAATATGCTTAATTCCTCTTATCGCTTATAGGCGGCGAAATTAACCTATAGAGCATGAACATGGAGTGTCAAGAAAAGGGAGCAAGACAGCCCCTGACAACAACCACTCAGACCAGGCAGACAACATTCACAAACTTGAAGTACATAAATACTGCCCACACCCACCCACACTTTAAAGTTTTCCCCTTGTGTTGTATGATGTGTTGGTTTCACTTAACTGAATCAGACTCTAAGCCACAGAATTTCCCACTAAAAAGAAGAGAAACTTCACTGAGGAGGGGCAGCAGACTCAGGGGTCGATTCCGATTCCGGCCGGAAAACGTACCGACCGACTCGGAACCGGAATTAATTCCGACCGACACGTACCGTTGCAGCCCGACCCGCAAAGTACGATGAGAAGCGTGCAAAACCCGACCGACTCGTACGGAACACAAGCCGAACGACCGAGCCGCGCGGAAAACAGCAATCCGGCCGGAAAAACACGCGAATCGAACCGACCGACACGCACCCGGAACAATCCCGAACGAAACGTACCCGCGAACTCCTACCCGCCAAGTACGATGCAACGCGTGGAAAACACGACCGAGTCGCACGGAGGACAAGCCATACGACCGACACGCATAAAAAACTGCGAGCCGAAGCAGCCCAAAACACCGCGACCGACACGTACGCAGCATAGAAAACAGCACAAACACAGCGTGAACGAATCGGAGAAGCTCGTACGAGACAACTGCAGGGTCAGACTTGGTCACAAGAACATCTCCTACATGCACGAAAAGTACAAAGGGAAAATACACAAAAAAAGGCCAAACAAGCAATTACAAAGCCAATAAATACTGGGGGGGCAGGGAACAAAGACACACCCACAACTCCACCCATATAAAGGACACAAATCCCTACCATGATCCTTTGCAAATTCAAATTACCTGCCAGCACTCAACAGACAGCAACCATACACCCACAGCTCATCCATCACACAAGCCACACACCATCAGCATCTCAACAAATAGCAACCTCACATACACCCAGCAAAACACACACTCACACAACTTCACCTGCACACCAACACACACATCACTCACCATCACCACCCATCACCATGCCCCCAAAGAAGAATCATAAGTTCCTAGATAGTGAATTGGAAGTCCTGGTAGATGAGATCCTCAGGGTAGAGCCACAGCTGTTTGGTACACTGGTCCAACAGACACCCATGGCGCAGAAAACCAAGATGTGGGAGAGGATCGTCGAAAGGGTGAACGCACAATCACCATGTTTGCGCACAAAGATAGACATCCAGAACAGGTGGTATGACGTGCGCAGGAGGGTCAGGGAGCTGTTGAAGAAGGACTACCTCGTGAGCCAACACACCGGCAGTGGCCCTCCTGCCAAGCCAGTATACCTCAGGCCCTGGGAGGAGAAGGTGCGGGCCATCCTACCACCAGTGAGCGTATATGGACTAGAAAACATCCCAGAGCCTGGTGAGTACACAACAAATGTACACAATATTGTGCGACAATACACACACATCACTGTCAAGGGGAGAGTCAAACCATGCACCCTTAGCAAATACACAGCAACCAGAACAGAATCATCCCAAAATGTGTATGTCAGTCAGATAAACACAACATAGTGACATGTAACTGTCTCATCACATGTACAAACACAACTACAACTACAGCTAGGCAGTGGCACAAATACAACTAACAAACACATCCAGACATGTAGCCACCACTACAACACCACCACACAGTGAAGCCCACTGAAAGAAAGGAATACTGTGTATGCTGGGCAAGTCAGTGTAGCCAATAGCATCATGGGAGTCGTAGTCACAGATATTGCCCACCCTCACAATGCGCACATCAACACCACCATGAACCATGCTCACATCACAGGGAGTGGAAAACAACTGACAAGATGGCTGACACTGGCTACTGCTGTGGGGAGCACAAGGCCCTGCTGGCAACTGTGCACCAACCAACAGCAGGACACCACTGACTGACATCCTGAAAGACAACTTGCACTCCCTGCAATGGAAGCACGTTCCATGGTGGGATATCTGGCTGGGTGGGAAGTAGGACTCACAGCACAGACCATAGTCACCAGCAGCTCCACCCACACACCCCCTAACACAAACTCCACACAACTCACCTGGGAGAATGCATTGCCTCACACTCCAATCAAATATCCCACAAAGAACCACAACCCTGGGTCATGCTGTGTGAAGCACAGGGACACACATGGGACCTGTAGCAGAACTAACCCAAGGATAACACTGTCAGCCATCTTGTCAGCACAGGCACACAACCCCACAGGGAAGCAGAGTCAAAGGGAAGGAAGCATGGGCATGCTGGGAAGGGGGTGGAGGCAATAGCATGATGGGAGTGGTAGTCACAGCTCAACATCCCTCACCCACATGGCCCAGCAAGCTCACACCCAAGCATGCAAACACCACAGAGAGTGGAAAGCCCCATCAAAGATGTCTGACACTGGTGCTCTGTTGTGGGGAGCACAAGGCCATGCTGGGAACTGGCCACCAACCAACAGCAGGACACCACTGTCAGCCATCTTGCCATTGCTCTCACACTCACACACAGTGAAGTCCACCCAAAATCAAGTAAGTATGGGCATGCTGGGAAGTGGGGTGGAGGCAATAGCATGATGGGAGTGGTAGTCACAGCTCAACATCCCCCACCCACATGGCCCAGCAAGCTCACACTCAAGCATGCACACCCCACAGAGAGTGGAAAGCCCCATCAAAGATGTCTGACACTGGTGCACTGTTGTGGGGAGCACAAGGCCATGCTGGGAACTGTCCACCAACTAACAGCAGGACACCACTGCCAGCCATCTTGCCATTGCACTCACACTCACACACAGTGAAGTCCACCCAAAAGCAAGTAAGTATGGGCATGCTGGGAAGTGGGGTGGAGGCAATAGCATGATGGGAGTGGTAGTCACAGATATTGGTCACCCCCACAACTGTCCCATCAACACCACCCTGAACCATGCACACATCACAGGGAGTGGAAAACAACTGACAAGATGGCTGACACTGGCTACTGCTGTGGGGAGCACAAGGCCCTGCTGGCAACTGTGCACCAACCAACAGCAGGACACCACTGACTGACATCCTGAAAGACAACTTGCACTCCCTGCAATGGAAGCACGTTCCATGGTGGGATATCTGGCTGGGTGGGAAGGAGGGCCGGATGTCAACCAAATACAACCAATGCAGACCATGTACACACCCCAACATTCACATAGAAATGCCCAAATAATGCAGGACAATGTGCTACACCAATATCAACCCCTGACTGTGACAACTTAGGACAATGCAATGTACAGGCCCGCATCCAGAGGCACAGTCACAACTGTCAGGTGTGTCAACCATTGATGCCTGCAGAAACATAACATACATTGTGTGTGTCTCCCAAAAACAGGTGATGATGGGGACACAGCAGCAGACGCTGAGGAGTCCCCGTCCCAGGCTCAAGAGGATACGGAGCTCACTGGTGTGGAACAGCCTCTGCCCTCCTCGGATAAAGAAGACCCACCTGGCACCTCCGGAGCAAGTCATCATGCAGCACCAGCAGGACCACCAGCTGCATCCCCTGCACCCACCCCTCCAACGACTGTCAACACACATACCACCCCTGCCGACATGGACAGACCAAGGAGCACCACCACCACCAGCACAGGGACCCTAGACCAACGTGGGGCCATGGACACCAACACCACCAACAACCCCCAAGGTGGCCCAGGGTCACCTGTGCGTGCCACCTCAGGTACTACACGTGTCGCCAGGGGGTGGTGGGAGGGGTGGGAGACATAGGTCGCTGCTCGTAGAGGGGTCTGGACTGCATGATGACCCACAACTGGCACGCATAGCCGATGCGTACCAGTCCAGCACCGGGAGAGTTCAGCCAGGTAGTGGGGCTCCTCAGGGACATTAAACAGCAGCAGGCTGCCCATCATGCCCGCTTGGACTCACACATGTCCCGCGTGGAGTCCAAGTGGGACACACTGCAAGAGATGACGGCGGTGCATAGGGACATATTACAATGCCTCCGCCAGATGAGCAGCAACCAGTCAACACCTCCCTGTGTGCCCACAACATCTGGTGCTGAAACAACTGCAACTGCCACAGGGAGGCAGGATGACTCTGGCGGAGAGTCCCCTGCACCGCAGCAGCCTGCACTTGAGGGTCCCCCCAAAGAAGAGGGGTCGTCCGAGGAAGGACAACTGAGAGGCTGATGGCCATGCACAACCCCCAGGAAGCCAACACCTGTTCTGGAAAATCACCTTTGTGCCCAAACTGTTCACCCTGTCGAATGCAACACAACTCTCCCACATGACATGGGGAGCTCAAGTTGGACCAATGTCTCAGATGACTGTGGACTTTACTCTGGACATTTCTGCTACCAGGACTTCCAAATCATCTAGGAACTTTGGATTACAATCACAATGTACAGCACCCACCATCCTGTGCACTATACTCACACATGTATGTCAATAAACTCACTAATACACCATACTTGCCTCTGTTGTGATTACAACGTTGTCTCTGAAGTGGCGATGATGATCTGGGAAATGACACTGTGCATGCTAACTGCTACAGCAAGTACAACACCGGCATGTGAGTCATGGCGATGTCACACATATGAGGGAGACACACCACCAGGGCTACACAACACATACACACCAGGGCCATCTGACTCATCGCCTACACTGATGTTGCCAGGAAATACGTTGCATTGCACAGACCCAACACCTATTCACAGTCTGTGTTAACTAGCCCACTGGTGCAGTAAGCAAATGTCAGTCAGATGTGTGACCACAGACAACGCACATCACAAAGTGAAGCACAGGTTTATTACACATTTGCAACATGTTGTAACCACCACAGATGCAAGGTAATCCCACCTGGCAGCGGGCACACAGTCAACAAGTGTAGAAGGAAGGAAGTCCATGGGTGTGGCGCACATCACCTGTAGGGACACGACAGCCACCACCCTGGAAGTCGAATCACGGTGTCGGGGATCACAGTTGACCAAACTACTCTGAAAGTACCCTATGAAGGACAAAAATGACACACAGTCAAAAGCACTGAAGAACAGGACAGAACTGCAATACTCATGCCCAATACATGTCACAAGATACCCACCCAGAACCAAGTTAGCATGTCAACACTGTTGGGGAGTACAGACTACCTGTAAGGACACATCGCTACACGCAAACAGTCATGTAGCCCATGGACACACTCAAACAGCACCAGAGCCCCACCAACACATATCATGCAAACTCACATCATTGACATGACATCTCTGGATACTCACATTCAGCTGAAGAAGTTGGTGATGAGCTGTATGCGGACATCACCATCATCATCATCATCATCACTGGCATCGTGGTCCAGGCCAGGATCCTCCACAGGTGGCGGACGTTGGTCATCGTCATCCAGGATGAGAGGCAACTCCTTCCGCACTGCCAGGTTGTGTAGCATGCAGCAGACGATGACAATCTTGCACACCTTTGCTGGGGCATATGGGAGGGACCCTCCTGTCTTGTCGAGGCAGCGGAAGCGGCTCTTCAGGAGACCAAATGTCCGCTCAATCACTCTTCTGGTCCGACCATGTGCCTCATTGTAGCGCATCTGGGCTGGTGTCCCAGGGATCCTGAGGGGCATCAGCAACCACGGCATGTTGGGGTATCCGGAGTCACCTACATACAGACAATTGCACATTAGCTGAGTTGGAAAAGAGGGTGGAACACTACATTGCAGAACACACACAATGGTACAAAGTCAGTACACACCAACAAGCCAGGCACGCTGGTTCCGCATCTGTGACATCATCCTCGGGATGCGACTACTCCTCATCACGTAGGCATCATGTGCAGAACCAGGGAAACGGGCACACATGTGTGAGATGCTCATATCTGCAAGACAGAACACCAGTGCATTGACCGAGTGGTAGTGTTTGCGGTTCCTGTATGCCTGCTCTTGGGCCTGTGGTGGTACCAAAGCCACACGTGTCCCATCAATGGAGCCAATGACATGCGGCATCCTCCCCAGGGCATAGAAGTCACTCTTCACGCCAGTGAGTTGTTGGAGTCTAGGGAAATAGATGTACTGGTTCAGGTATATCAACATAGCCTCCAAAATATCGCGGAGCACACGGCTGAACATGGTCTGTGACATCCCACCAGCAGTCGCCACAGTGTGTTGAAAGGTACCGGTGGCAAAGAAGTGTAGGTCTGCCATCACCTTCACCTTGGGGGTCAGCGCTGTAGGGTACGGCCGGCCAGGTTGCAAATGTGGTGCCAAGCGCACTGCCAAATCCTCAATCAGCTGCCTGGTGAAGCGGTACCGTCGGATGCTGTCACGTTCCACCATCGTTGCCAGGTCAGGGAATGGTATAAGGACAGCTGGTGCCCTGCAGTGCATAGGTGAAGAAAGCAAGATTGTCAGTCACCCCACATATGTGGCTTTGAACACACTCAATATCACATGATACATCATTATGAGGCACAAGTACATGATGTGTGGAGTTCCGTAAGGATATGTATGGCACATACATGGCCAACATCTAACATCACAGTTCAACAAGTGGCATCAATAAGTCCCAGGTTGTGCCATTGGATATCATGAGGCCGTGTCCCAGTTCCCATCTCCTGCTGCCACGTTACAAACACACCCCACAGTGACATGTGAGGACAGATGTGCCCCAGGCATCACAGCTCAACGACAGGTAGATTCCCAGGGACCCTGTATTGCCACATGGACACTGGCATGACATGGTGTATCATGTATACACCACAGCAAAACAACCATTTTTTTTTTTTTTTTTGTCCTCATACTACCAAATCTCTTAATGGGATTCCTCCAATCACTCCATGCCAACCTTTACTAGCCCTTGGGAGAGGCAAAGAGAGAGAAAGGAAACTTTCCCTCCAAGATGATACCGTTACCTTCTCCCACTCCTGTTCACATTTCTAGGGGCCCCGGGATGTTACTTAGGAGGCCAGGACCGACGGTACATTGGCTTAATCATTGGACCCACTTTCCTTCTTTCTCCAGTTTAACAAAGCAGCCCAGATCTTAACTTTACTTCTTTGGTCACAAGCCATATCTGATTCACTAGTATAGATAATGCTCTTCAAACATTCAGCAAAAGTCGGGGGAGTTTCCGATTTCCACCCCCTACAAATTTCTCTCCTTGCCAGGATTACCACATAAAATATAAAGATGGATGCAGGTGCATTCACATGATAATCATTCGATAGACCGAAGAAAATTAAACTGGTACTTACATCCGTCGGTCTCTCCAGCACAACTTCTAGAAATCCACATACCTCCATCCAGTAAGATTTAATTCTTGGACATTCCATAAACATATGAATATCATCTGCTGCTGGATAGTTGCACCTAGGGCAACTATATACATTCCCTGTCACCTTAGATAACTTTTTTGGAGACCAATAAACTCTATAAGCAGTATACAAATGATTCCTCCTAAGTGTGGCTGGTTTTACTATAGCCTGCAACATAGAAAAAGAGTCAGACCATATTTTATAAACATCAGTTTCACTTTCTCCATATTTATCGCCCCACAATCTTATAACTTCAGACTCCCCATTATCCTCAGCATCTAATAGAGCCCGATACCAGAACGAAACCTCCCTTTTCCATGTGCCCGTCCTAGTAACTAAATCCGCTTTCAAATTTACCTCCTCCTTATGCCAATTCTGCATCGCCCACCATGACGATATCTGATAAAACTTAAACCTCGTCAGTGTTCCTCCGGTTAACCTGCTAAGTGCCTCCCAACTTATGAGCTTAGAATCCTCTTGCAGGTCACCCCAGCACCTTATACCTCCCATTTTTAGAGGCTGGCTAAGTTGATCTTGTAGGCATTCCGGGGTGCCGGGGGAATCCCAAACTGGGGCCTGTGCTGCATAATATGGAATTTTCATTCTTCTTCTTACATACATCCAAATCTTTAAAGCAGCTCCCAGAATCTTTAGCCTGACTTTTTTATAGAACTTCGGATCTCCATACTTGTATAGGAAATATTCCTGCCCTTGCTCCACATCTTTTAACATAGCCTCAAACAGTAGACCTAATGATGAGGAATCCGTTTTATTAGCCAACATCCTGAAGTTTTTAAAATGAAAAGCATAACAATATGTGAGTAGGTCTGGTAGTGCTAACCCACCTGCTGTAAGACCTCTTCTTAACTTTTTCCAGGCTATTCTAGGGCCTTTCGAAGCCCAAATAAAGGTACCTATTTTGCCTTGTAGCTTCGCTATATCTTCTATCCTAAATAAGAGTGGGACTGAATTATATAGAAAGGTGATTTTGGGTAGGATTATCATTTTTACAAGGTTAACCCTCCCATAGATGTTCAAAGGGAGGTTTGCCCATCGTGTAAGTAAACTAGCCACCTCTTTAGAAACCCTCTTCCAATTAACTTTGGGAATATCCTCTAGTTTCTGCACTAACTGAACCCCTAAATACCTCATTTGACTTTTTACCCCCTGACTTCCCCTTACTTGATTCCATTCCATTATTTCAGTTTTGTCTTTATTAATTTTATACCCCGAGACTTCACCGAACCTCTCTGCCTTCTCGATAAGTCTGGGGATTGCCTCTGCAGGATTTGTTGTGTATAAAAGCAAATCATCTGCATAGAGAGCAAGTTTAAGTTCTAACTTTCCCATTATAAAGGGGTGAATAATAGGATCTACCCTGAGCCAGCTGACAAATGGCTCAATATACAGATTAAATAAAAGCGGTGACAGAGGGCACCCCTGTCTAGTGCCTCGTGTAATATTAAACCAATCTGTCAGGGCCCCATTTACCAACACCTTCGCTTTAGGGCTAAAGTATAAACTCTTCATCGCCTGAACAAAATTGTTAGGGAAACCAAAACTTTTTAATGTCTCCCACAGATATGCCCAGTTAACCTGGTCAAAAGCTTTTGCAGCATCTATTGCTACTATCGTCAGAGGAGCCTTCTTTACCTCGGCCATGTCTATGGCCCCCATTACCTGAAAAGTAAGCTCATTCAACTGCCTCCCTGGTATAAAACCTCTCTGATCTGAGTGAACTACCGCCTTTATAACCTTTGCCACCCGTGCTGCCAATATACCTGTAAAAAGCTTATAATCTGAATTTAATAAGGATATTGGTCTATAAGACTCTATCTTCTGTGGGTCTTTATTAGGTTTTAATATCAGGGTCACCGTAGCTTCTGCCCATGAATCTGGTGTGTTTTCACCCCCAATATAGATTTTATTAAACAGGTTCTTTAAAATTGGCACTACCTTATCTAAAATTCCTACATATAACTCAATTGGGAGCCCATCTGGGCCTGCAGCTTTTCCCCTGACCATTTTGTTGCATTGTGCTCTAACTTCTTCTTCAGTAATACTTGCTTGCAACAATACCTTATATTCTTCTGTCAACTGAGGGAGCGTTGTTAACTTTAGATACTCCTGAACTACCTTTTGTCCTGGTCCGATATCCTCCTTATATAGATCACTCATAAAACTTCTAGCCTCCTCACGAATTTTATCATCCTCATATATTATTCCTCCTGACCCTCTTTTGATTAAAATCTTTATCAGGTTCCTTGCCCTATCCGTTTTCGCCTTCCATGCTAATAAAGAACCACATTTCTCTCCGTATGCAAAGTGCTGAAGCTTACTAACTTTCCACCTATCCAAAAGCTTCTTATCTAAGTCAGCTTGAAATTCAGCCCGTAGAATCTCCAACTCTTTTTCCAAACATGGTACTGTACTCAAGGTCTCCATTGATGCTTTCTGTAGTTCTATTTCTTTTTCCTTAATCTTACTTATCCTATCCGCTTCTTCATTTTTCAGAGCTTTCCTTCTTCCTATCATTATGGAACTAAGTATCCCCCTTATATAGGCTTTAAAAGCCTCCCACACTGTCTGTTCTTTGGCTGTGCCGTTATTAAAATTGAAGTACTCATCGGTTTTATCTCCTATCTCCGTAATCACTTCTTCATCCAATAACATGGTCCTATCTAGAGTCCACCTTTTTTGTATCTCTCTTTGCTTAAGCCCCAGTGTCATAGCTACTGCTGAATGGTCTGATAATATAGCAGGAATGTGGTTTATTACCTCGATATCCGAAAACAGCACCTGATCTATAAGAAAATAATCAATTCTCGAGTGATGCTTGTACTTTTTACTGTAGAACGTAAAATCTCTAGTTTCCCCATTCTTACTCCTCCAAATATCTAGCAAGTTAAAGTCTTTAATTATGTTTTTTAATGCAGCAAACATTTTTGGAGGACTATTGTATTTTGCTTTTGAAGTACGGTCTATCTCTTTGTTTAAAACCAAATTAAAGTCCCCCCCAATTATAATCGGTGCAGTAGTGTTCAACAGACTGACCTCAAGTTTTAAAAGTGCCCCTGGATTATCTTCATTTGGCCCATAATACGCTACGCAAACTAGAGGTGCTCCCCGAACTATCAAAGTAGCCACCAACCATCTCCCTGACTGATCCGTGTCTTGCTTTACCACATTTATACCTACATTGCTCCTTATGATCAGTGCTACTCCTCTAGTACTTCCTCTTTGGTCTGAACAAAGCACCTCCTGAATCCATCTTACCTTGCTAAACCCTTGTTTACACTCATGGGCCTCTAGATCGGTTTCTTCTAAGAGACAAATATGTGCCTCACTGTTCTTCAAAAATTCTGTGACCCGGGACATCTTTCTCCTACTCCTCAATCCATTCACATTCCATGTTATTAATTTAACTTTATTTAGCCTATTCATCCTTACAACCCCTAGGCTCTTCTCTCGCAACTCTGAAACTTTAGGATTTGTATGAGGACTGAATTTTTATTTTTCCCCCTTGCTCCCAACACCCTGTGCTCCCCCATCCCACCCTCCCATAAGGAACCCTCCCACTATTCCTTCGGCGATTAAAACCGCCTATTCGGGACCCTCCCTTTGCAGCTCGAAGCATCTACTCCTATAAATAAACCCACAAATACATATTAAACTATATTAAGTTCCACTAAACTTTTTATTGTTTATCTACTTTTATGTATATTTTTATGGTTTTTTTTTTTCCCCTTCTTTTTTCCCGCTATTATCTACACCGCATCCCTACCACCTCCTAACCCCTAACTGCCCCCAAGTTTAATCTAATCAGTGTTATCTATCTATTATACATTCCTGAGTCTAATACTGGTCTAAATCTGATCTACTTCTTCATTTGGGCTAAAAAAATATCTACTTCCTCAGGAGAGCTAAAGTTATACATCTTGTTTAACCACATTATTTTTAACATGGCCGGAAATTTCATTTGAACCTGCGCCCCCGACTTCTGAGCTCAGGCATTCTAGTTCCAAGGTCCCACTGCCTTTGCGCCGTTCTCTTTCCAAGATCCGACCTGATTTGGTAGTTAACTGAGTCAAGTTGTAATGCAGTTTCTTTTAAAGCTCTCCCCAACACCAACTCTTTAACTGCATAGGTAAGGAAATTGATCAGAATTCTCCTTGGAGCTTTTCTGGCCGGATGTAATTTAAAAGGGTCTCTATGAACTCTCTGAATCTCTTTGTCCAAATCTATGTCCGGTCTGTCCTTCAGAATTCCTTCCCTGAGGATTTTACAGATAAATGCCTTTATATCTCCTCCTTCCGCACCTTCCGGAATTTTGAGAACTCTTAGGTTATTACGCCTTGCCTGCATCTCCAATCTCTCTAGATCTTCTTGTAAGGTTTTATTCTGGATTTTTAATTTCTCAAGATCTTTACTGTTCCCTGATACCGCTTCCGAGAGGACCTTGACTTGAGATTCCAGAACACCAGTTCGCGAGGCTATATCATCCAGTTTTCCTTCTAAGACCTCACATTTATCCTGTATCCCTCTCTGATTAGCCTCAGAAATCTCGAATTTTGAAAATAAATCTCCTCTTAGATTTAATAACATTAACTCCAAATGGGTCCTGCCGCTTTCTGCCCCTAACGAAGTATCAGGTTTTCCACCGTCCAGGGCACTGCCACTACCTTGCGCTATAATCGGTTCAATATAGGGGAGTAACCCTATAATGGGAGGGGGGCTTCCTTCATTAAGTGTCTCTTCTGCCCCGACCCGACATGCCTCTTTCTCTCCACCATCATCATCCACAATTAGTGGTGTATACCGATTTTCCAACTGAAGCGGGGGAGGGGGCTGCTGTGGTCCTTGCTGCCCCCCATTGGAGGTCGCCACCTGCTCCATTATTTTGAAGTAAGATTTTAATGAAGGGGTTGTCTTAACTGGTAGGCACACTGCTTTTGCTTCCCTTCGCTTTTTACTCCCCCCAGATTTTATCACCTTTTTCTTAAGGGTAACTGGGAGTACTTCTCCAACTATTCTCCCCTCCACAACTGATTTCCCCCAATTTTTTGCCTCAAACTGAGAACGCAGCTGATACCTATTTCTTGGGAGGGGGGCAGGTACAATACTAAAGACTTTATGCAGCTCAGCCGAGACCTCTGACCCCAGCTGCTCCTCTACCAGTGCAGACTCACTATCCCCCTCCTGTTTCTTTCCCTTATTTTCTAAGACTAACTCAGGGAAACAATGAGGCAACCCAGAACAAGAAGGAGGCAACTCTTTTTCCATCTGCCAAACCTCTCTCCTGCTAAAAGCTTGTCTTACCCTATTCACCGGGGGGCCGGAAAAAGAGTCTTGTGCTGTGGAGTTTTCTCGGGGCTTTACAGCTCGCCAGGGTACTGTTCTGTCTCTGCCCCCCCGACCCGGAAGCCGATCGAGGTTACAGCAGCCCGTATCCTCCTCCACAACTCAGTCCGGCGTCCCCCGAATCCAATGTAGTCAGCTGCCTCCTGCCCCATGCGGTGACGTGACAATGCGAAGGGCGTACACAGCGGCAGGCGTGGGAAAAAAAAGCAAACGGGAAACAAAGGTATTTAAAATCGGGAAATGATTACCGGAATGCTTACAGCGTCATGTATACCTCACATTCTCTTCCATAAGCGTCACTGTGGGCTATATCCTGCCGACATTAATTTCTGCCTTGCTGCACCGGGAGCTCCCGCGACCGGCTTCAGCCTGCCGCCATGTTCCTCCCGAGCCGCTCAGTTAAAAGATGGTTTTTTCACAGCAAAACAACCATGACCCCCACAGGTAGTGGTCCCTGTTGCCTCGGCAGGACAGACATGGACGTCTGTGACACACACACGCACAACATCAAAGTCCATGCACAAACAACGTGGATGTGGAGACTGCCTCCCATTGTGCACATGAAATCAGAGACATTGTAAACACAACATGCACACAGACTGTGGACGACCATCACTATTGTGCCAATGCGTCACCCTGGGTTAAACATGCCATTCCACATGGGACTCAGGGCGTATGTGACATGACATACACATACACCACCGTGAAATGTGACCATGCCACATGCTCAGATATGAACAGTTGCACATCACAGTGGTCATGTACACGAAACACCAAGGATTCTGTCCCCATGAACACGTGCACAGCCTGGGGGTGGCTGCCCCCAAGTGACACCCACAGAACAACATGTTCACCCCCATAAACGGAATAGGTAATGCAGCCTTACATGCCGTAGGATACAGTTTGGACAGGCTGTGGTGTTGTAGGTGTGCCCCTGGGAAGTATATGTGGCTAGCATATGTTCACCTGTGACAGGCATGGTGACATATGCCAGTGACTTGTACAGGGACGCGTTGGACAGCACTGGACCGATCGGTGCGCACACATTGGCCATTGCATTCAATGTGTGCTGGTACGCGTTGTATTCGCAATACGCGTTGGACAGCAATGGACCGATCGGTGCGCACACATTGGCCATTGCATTCAATGTGAGCTGGTACGCGTTGTATTCGCAATACGCGTTGGACAGCAATGGACCGATCAGTGCGCACACATTGGCCATTGCATTCAATGTGTGCTGGTACGCGTTGTATTCGCAATACGCGTTGGACAGCAATGGACCGATCGGTGTGCCCGGCCGGCCCATTGCATTCAATGTGTGCAGGTACGCGTTGCATCCTAGGTACGCGTTGAACAGCAATGGACCGATCGGTGTGCCCGGCCGGCCCATTGCATTCAATGTGTGCGGGTACGCGTTGTATCCTAGGTACGCGTTAAACAGCAATGGACCGATCGGTGTGCCCGGCCGGCCCATTGCATTCAATGTGTGCGGGTACGCGTTGTATCCTAGGTACGCGTTGAACAGCAATGGACCGATCGGTGTGCCCGGCCGGCCCATTGCATTCAATGTGTGCGGGTACGCGTTGTATCCTGGGTACGCGTCGAACAGCAATGGACCGATCGGTGTGCCCGGCCGGCCCATTGCATTCAATGTGTGCGGGTACGCGTTGAATCCTAGGTACGCGTTGAACAGCAATGGACCGATCGGTGTGCCCGGCCGGCCCATTGCATTCAATGTGTGCGGGTACGCGTTGTATCCTGGGTACGCGTTGAACAGCAATGGACCGATCGGTGTGCCCGGCCGGCCCATTGCATTCAATGTGTGCGGGTACGCGTTGTATCCTAGGTACGCGTTGAACAGCAAAGGACCGATCGTTGCGCACCCATTGGCTATGGCCTGGCCTGGCAACGGACGCGTTTTCAAATTTTGAACGAGTCTGATGCTGTAAATTCAGTTGGTCACCCACAACAATGTTGCAAATTCATGGGTGTCATGAAGTTGAACTTTTAAAGGATGCTGGGGGCGTGTGTAAGTGGTGCAATTCCATGGATTGGCCAGATTCAGAAGATGCAAACGACTTGGACCTATCACTTTGGACACATGGGACAGTATCTGCCTCTGCAGCACACATATAATGCTGGCTGTTCCCCTGAGAGCTCACTTGCCTGCACTACATGCTCCAGGACGACATCTGCCACTACACTGCTGCTGTATCTGCACCCTCTGGACCCTGCAATGGCACGTACTGTGGAGAGAGCCCCAGCCTTCAGCACTGAGGAGAACCAGGCCCTGCTGGA
Organism: Calotriton arnoldi; assembly: GCA_963921515.1. Taxonomy (NCBI): domain Eukaryota; kingdom Metazoa; phylum Chordata; class Amphibia; order Caudata; family Salamandridae; genus Calotriton; species Calotriton arnoldi. The sequence continues at coordinate 2,953,058 of CAWUFW010001215.1, forward strand.
CAGCCTCCTTCCACAGTACAGCAAGCTGTATGGGAAAGCAGGGGAGCAGGTGAGTGTTCTGTCCACTGCCTTTCTAAATGTGCATGTTGTCTGACTAGCAAGGCTAACAGTCTGCACGCCACTGGCTAGCAGGCTCACTGAGTAGTTGTCACCCCCCATAGTGTGTAGTTACATGCACTGGACAGGTATAGTGCAGTGACAGTGCATTTAAACAAGGTTTTACTTCCCAGGCAATGATACCATGTAGTAACTGCTGGCATACTGTCCATGGCCATCGTTGCACTGCCTGTGTACATCATGTGCCCCTGTGATTGAGACATGTATATACAACTGTGTAATGCACGGATATGTTGCATGTGTAGTAATGGCATTCTCACTTTGTCATCCTCACAGGTTGATGCCCACCAGAAGCAGCAGATATGGCTGACCATCGTCCGGGCAGTGAGATCCGTGGGGGTCTACAAGCGCCGGATCCGCAACTGCCAGAAGAGGTGGCAGGACCTTTGGGGCTGGACCCGGAGGATCACACGGGTCCAGCTGAAGCGGTCGCCTCCTTCCAGGAGGGGCGGACACCGGACCCTGACCCCCCACATGCTCAGGATCCTGGCGGTAGTCTTCCCTGATCTGGATGGGCAGCTGAAGGCCAGAGAGCAGCAAGGAGGGGGTGAGTCCATGACTGCATTGTGAACTATGTCTGCCATGCTATGTGCCCTCCTCTGGCCTGGTTAAACTTCCACAGTACATCAGTCATGTGGTCCAGGACCCATGTCCCTCTATTGTGCACTGCCCACTCCTCATCTGATACCCTGGTGTGGCCCTTACAGTCAGGGAATTGTGTCACTTGGGTACTGTGTCCTTGCAGTTTGCTTGACTCAAGGTGGGGGTCAGCATCTGTTTTCCTAACTCTGTGGTGGGCATCATGGGTGGGTCCATTGCTTACACAATGGCTGTGTTCTGACATGTAATCTGCGTGTTACTTTGATATGTGGTCCAATTGCAGAGCTGATCCACCACATGTGCCTGGGGTATCTGGCACACACCCATGCTGCGGGTGGGAACAATGTTTGGGCCCCAGGAGTGTGTATATTACGTGTGTCACACATACTTAGCCAGCTGCCTACTGTCCAGGGCTCATCCCTCATTCATGTGGGGCAGGACAGTCATGCCTACTCCAGGCCATACAATACACTCTGTACTCCCACTCCCGTGTATCAGCTGAGACGTTGTGCTCAGTGATTTGTCCCCTCAGGTGTCTGCCTCTGTGTCAGTGTGCTGTGGCTTCGTTGTCAGGTCTGCTGGGGTGTTTCTCGGTTGGGGCTCAGCATGCCACCGGAGATGTGACCATAGGAGACGATACTTGTGTGACACATAGGTTTTTGATCACCTGACCGTGCAGACTGGGGTATGCGAATGTGAAGTTCAGGCAGCTGTTTCCCATTCACAGCAGATTGTGAGGTGCTCAGGTTCAGAGGGTAGTGTTACAGGTCTCCCATATGTCCAATCGGTATGACCTGGACAGATAAGTGTTCAGATGATGTGGTGTGTGGGGGATGTACATGTGCACTTGTTCAGCTCCAGGACTTGCATTCCCCATGACCTACTATTGTGACACAGTGCAGAGTGTTGTTGTCTGGCTGCCCTGCCCATGTGACTGGAGACAGTGATGTATGACTTAGCAGGCATGCCTGTGCCATGGCATGTGACTTCCTATTAGTGATCCTGCAGGGGAGTGACATGTGCTACATGCACACCATTGTGGCAATGGCTATCAGGACATGGGTGCATCATGGTGTCTGTCGCTGGTATGCATCACATGCATTTCCTATTTGACTCTGGGCATCCCTTTCATCCGGACACCTGTACTGACTCAGTGGCAAGAGTTGTGATGTGTGCATGTTCACATGCTTCACTGTGTTCTCTGCACTGTCCAACTACTGTGTAGGTGGTGCATGTGTCCACACTGGGGTATTGCCATCCAACAGACACCAGACAGATGGGTGCAAGGCCAGGTGGGATGTGAGTGCCATGGTTGACCATCAGACTGACAATTGGCTTCTCCTGTTCTGTTTGGGCACTTTTAGCAATGTTCAACTAAGGATGCCAGGGCTTGCTCTGTAATGTGCTGTACTTACTGTGGTGTGTGCGTTCGGTGCAGGTGACTGATGTCTGTCTGTTTCCCTATTGATTGCAGATACATCCACGGCCACAGGATGGGACAGCTCCACGGACCAGGAGGAGCCACAGAGCCAGACTGGGTCAGCAGCCGAGGAGTGGTCGGAGGGACCCAGTGGCACGGAGGGCGAGGGGAGCCACACTGAGGAGTCCTCAGCACCATCCACCTCAGCTGAGGACCACAGCAGCTCGGAGGATGACTCCCTTATGGAGGCGGGTGTCAGCAGCCACCACACCCCAGCTAGTGTTGCTGTCCCCGCCACCACCACCACCGCCCTCCCATCGGCTCCCATTCCCGAGGTCCGTGGAGGCTCCCATGTTCGGGAGCGTGTCTCCTTCGGGCCAGGCACCGCACCCCTGCCCCTGTGTCCCCTGCTGCCCTGAGTGAGGAGTCTGTGTACCTCCTTCTCCAGCTCCATGTAGGGCAGACAGCGATGCTGAGTGTCCTCCATGCACACACCAATCTGTTGACTCAGCTGGTGTCGTTCATGGAGAGCATCTCATCGGGCATGTCTGCCCTACAGAGGGGCAATAGGTCCATGGACTCCTCCCTGACGGCAGCAGTGTCCCTCCTCCGACAGTCCCTCACCCCTCCTGCCTCTGCCCCATCCACACTCCCCAGCACCTTACCTGTCCCAAGCACACACACACCGGCACAGGCACACACCAGCACAGACACGTGCAGCACACAGACACACACGCCACAAACAAGACGCACACACACGCACAGTCAGGGGACTGAAACCACACTCACAGGGGATGGGGCCCAGGCACACACACACGCATCCACGAGCACTGCGCAGTCCTCAGTTGCCTCTCCCTCCAAAGCCCCCTCCCTTGCCTCACCTGCAACCCCAAAGACACAGCGGCTCTTCCTCAGTGACCTCGGCCTCTTCCCCTCTGATACAGCTGATACAGCATTCAGGGGGAAGAGGAAGCCCACCCACACGGAGCGGAGTGCCCCTCACCCACGGACACCCTCCCCCAGGCGCAGACTGACTGACGCCCCCACCCGCAAGTCCCCCCGGACCCGGAAGAGCAAGACCCCGCCGCCGCCCTGCAGCTCAGGCACCAAGCCTCCTTCCTCCATCCCTCAGGCCCCCACTCCACAGGTGCCCCCACCACACCCTGCCCCAGGTTCCCCCACCCACAGATACACCATCCCCAAAAGGATCAGGCCTTCTCTCCCTGCCACTTGCTCTTCCGGCCCCACAATCCCCGCTGCGCTTGTCTGTGCCACTGGTGTGGTGAGGGTGTCCTCCCCCTCTGTCCTGCCCACCTTACCTGATCCCCATTCTCCTCCCCTGGAGGTAGGCACTGCAGTGGAGTCCCCTACCACCCTGTCTGACTTGGGCACTGCAGTGGCGAACCTGTCCACTTCATCTGCACGGTCCACTGCAGTCGTGCCGGCACCCACACCATCTGAGTCATGCCCCCCAGTTGTGCCGGCACACACCATGTCAGAAACCTCCACTGCAGTTGTCAGTGGCTCTCCAGCAACCACCACCCCTTCCCTGCCTCCTCCTGGTGAGCCCTGATCCTGTCCCTGCGGTGCCTGGCCTGCCCCCCCCGTATGCCCCTCCTAGGGGATTGTCCCTGGTTTTTATCAGGGCAGGCATACGTAGGGTGACATCTGCCACTGTCACCCTGTTTTGACTTTCATGATGGACTGGCCATTGGCCTTTGTTTATTTTTTAAATGACTTCAAGTTTCGAACCCACATATGCTGAATAAAGCAACTTTCTGTTCTCTAGTGCTTTTGCTTCTGATGTACATGATGTTGATGATGCTAACCATGCCCTTGCTGCAGTGATGGTGATATTTGGTCTCATGAAAATGAAGTGTTACTGTGCCGGAACCCATGTGGTCCAGGGGGACTGTGTCCTATCCTGTGGTGTATCCATGTCATCCTTAGCAGCATCTGAGGGTGTCATGTTTTGAATATTTGGCAATTGGATTTCCTACTTACATTTGCAATGTCACATATGTGGCTTCCACCCCTGCACATCTGTTGTGCTTGCCATTGTTCAATTAGTCTAGTTCCCTGACCGTGTGGCCATCTCCACTGGACATGCAGGTTTGGGCATCAATGGGGAAGGACTCATCTGTGTTGTCAGTGCGACTTGCTATACATGTGTGTTGGATCTGTGCTGATGATTTTGTTGACACTCCCATGACCAGGCTGATGTGACGGGAGCCTTCATTTGGTGCTAATTGTTGACTGTGTGACCAAGTGTTCTGCTGACATGATGGAGCCCTACTGATGCGACATATGGCACAGCTTTCCTCACACAGGAGTGGAGTCCCCTCATGGCAGTGTGTACTCCTGTGACATCGCCTGTGCCCAAGGTGTGTGTTGTATGAGCATGTCTGTGTGTTCACTTCCATGTTGCTGTGCATGCTGGGATCCCTAGTGATGTTCCTGTTTGTGATGCTTGCTGAGTTGAGCTATGTTCCCCCAAAGTCTACTCCCTGGGTTCTCTGTGATGTGGGTGCATGGCACATTACTGGTCATCAGGGTGTCACCCATAGGTGTGTTTGCTGTCAGGGCAAAGTTTGTGGGCAGACGCTGATGGGTCACAGTCAGGATTCCCCTTGGCACTTGTTGTTTACACCTGTCATGTGATTTCCGGTTTGTGTTAGCTGTCATTGGTTGTGACACGTTGTGTGTGTGACTGCTGGCACTCCTCAGGGTCAGGGCTGCAATGTTGGTAGTTGTCTATGTGTGTTCTTTGTGGGTGACCTTGGCTTCTTCATTGGTGTGTGACTGTGGCAGGGATCCCATTGGTTTGTGTGGTATTGCCGTCATGTCCATGTACACCTTAGTGTGCAGTGTGTCAGACATTCAGGAGTCTTGTTGAGTGGCCATGTGTGATGTGTTTCTGCACCTTGGTTCCCACCACCCCCCTGGGATTGTCATGGGTGCATGGGCAATGTCACCAGTGCATGTGAGCTTCACTGCTGCACATTGTTGGAGGTCGAGGTGTGTGGTGTTGAGTGTGTGCAGATGAGAGTTGTTGCCCGGCTAGTCCCCTGCCTCCATGTTGCCCTTGGCTTACTGGCCGTGCTGATTGATTTGTGCTTGTGTAGGTGTGATGGTAGTTTGTTGCTCAGGACACATGACTGTGGTTCACAGTGTGAACGACATCTAGCTTTGTCATCAGAGTGGGATTGTAATGCAGCCCAGGGTCACCACATTGTGGGGGCCCTGGGGGTAGTGCTGTGGTGTCTCTGTGTCTTGCTGTGTCAGTTGCTGTTCCTACATGCTTGTGTGACATGTGTGATTTGTGCTCCCTCTCATCTGACAATGCCTGATTGCCCACATAGGGGATTTGGATCCATGAGTTGCCTTTGTGTGGCACTGTATGCACATCTGTGTAATTGGTATTCAGGCCTCCTCATGTGTTGTGTGGTTGCCTGGGGACACTGGTACCCCCCCTCACTTGTTGTGTTTGATGTGCAGTGTGGGTCTGCCTGTTTGTGTTTGTGCATCTGCACCACTGCATTGGCATATCTGTAGTGTGCCATTGGCTGTATGTTGTTTGGTGTGTTTCCCCTGCTGTCCCTGGGACTCCTAGGTCATCAGTCAGCACAATGATCATTGTTTGTGTGTCCCATTGCTGCAATGGTATGGTATCTGTTCACCTCACATCTACAGTCTCCACAGGGTATCTGCATTTGTGTGCCCATTGGTGCAAATATGTGGGTCTGCATTCTGATGGTCACTTCTGTCATTGTGTCATTGATGAATATTGACAGTGTCAGCCCCCATGGGTGATGTTTGTCTGCACATGGCCAAAGGTATGTCTTATTTGCACTGCACTGTTTGCCTCCCCCAATCTATGTTGCTATGGGACACAAGCACTACTTTGCCACTGATCTGTTTGTTGTTCTGTGACCAGGAATCATCCATGCAGTTTGGCAGTTGCAGCTTTTTCTTTGTCAACTCTTACATTTTGGTCACTGTGATGATGGGGGTTTGGACCCCATTGCCACAATGTTCAAGATGTGCTTCAGCTATGGACCCCACACTTACATTATGGTCACTGTGATGATGGGGGTTTGGACCCCATTGCCACAATGTTCAAGATGTGCTTCAGCTATGGGCCCCACACTTACATTTTGGTCACTGTGATGATGGGGGTTTGGACCCCATTGCCACAATGTTCAAGATGTGCTTCAGCTATGGACCCCACACTTATATTATGGTCACTGTGATGATGGGGGTTTGGACCCCATTGCCACAATGTTCAAGATGTGCTTCAGCTATGGGCCCCACACTTACATTTTGGTCACTGTGATGATGGGGTTTTGGACCCCATTGCCACAATGGTCATGGCCTGCTTGCATTGTGGGGGCCACACACATTTATGTGTGGCACATGTGATAGGGGGTCACATTGAAGGTTCAATGTCATGTTCAGTGTTGTAGGCATTTGACACAGTCTACCCACGTTTGTCATGGTGTTGGGGGGATGTCTTTATGTTGCATTCTTTATGTTGGTGTGTGCTTGTGGTGTCATGTATTAGCCATCCTGTGAGTGGGGGTGTTGTTGGTGGTAGTCATCCAGCCCCCCATGGGTAGGGGTGGTAGTAGTGGTAGGCATCTGGCACCACATGGGTAGAGATGGTAGTAGTGGTAGGCATCTGGCACCCCCTGGGTAGAGGTGGTAGTAGTGGTAGGCATCTGACACCCCCTGGGTAGAGATGGTGGTAGTGGTAGGCATCTGGCACCCCCTGGGTAGAGATGGTAGTAGTGGTAGGCATCTGGCACCCCCTGGGTAGAGGTGGTAGTAGTGGTAGGCATCTGACACCCCTGGGTAGAGATGGTAGTAGTGGTAGGCATCTGGCACCCCTGGGTAGAGATGGTAGTAGTGGTAGGCATCTGGCACCCCCTGGGTAGAGATGGTAGTAGTGGTAGGCATCTGGCACCCCTGGGTAGCGATGGTAGTAGTGCTAGGCATCTGACACCCCTGGGTAGAGATGGTAGTAGTGGTAGGCATCTGGCACCCCTGGGTAAGGGTGGTAGTAGTGGTAGGCATCTGGCACCCCCTGGGTAGAGATGGTAGTAGTGGTAGGCATCTGGCACCCCTGGGTAGAGATGGTAGTAGTGGTAGGCATCTGGCACCCCTGGGTAGAGGTGGTAGTAGTGGTAGGCATCTGGCACCCCTGGGTAGAGGTGGTAGTAGTGGTAGGCATCTGGCACCCCTGGGTAGAGATGGTAGTAGTGGTAGGCATCTGGCACCCCCTGGGTAAGGGTGGTAGTAGTGACAGGCATCCAGCCCCCATGGGTAGAGGTGGTAGTAGTGGTAGGCATCTGGCACCCCCTGGGTAGAGATGGTAGTAGTGGTAGGCATCTGGCACCCCTGGGTAGAGATGGTAGTAGTGGTAGGCATCTGGCACCCCTGGGTAGAGATGGTAGTAGTGGTAGGCATCTGGCACCCCTGGGTAGAGGTGGTAGTAGTGGTAGGCATCTGGCACCCCTGGGTAGAGGTGGTAGTAGTGGTAGGCATCTGGCACCCCCTGGGTAGAGATGGTAGTAGTGGTAGGCATCTGGCACCCCCTGGGTAGAGGTGGTAGTAGTGGTAGGCATCTGACACCCCCTGGGTAGAGATGGTAGTAGTGGTAGGCATCTGGCACCCCCTGGGTAGGGGTGGTAGTAGTGGTAGGCATCTGGCACCCCCTGGGTAGAGAGGGTAGTAGTGGTAGGCATCTGGCACCCCCTGGGTAGAGATGGTAGTAGTGGTAGGCATCTGGCACCCCCTGGATAAGGGTGGTAGTAGTGGTAGGCATCTGCACCCCCTGGGTAGAGATGGTAGTAGTGGTAGGCATCTATGGTAGGCATCTGGCACCCCTGGGTAGAGATGGTAGTAGTGGTAGGCATCTGGCACCCCCTGGGTAGAGATGGTAGTAGTGGTAGGCATCTGGCACCCCTGGGTAGAGATGGTAGTAGTGGTAGGCATCTGGTACCCCTGGGTAGAGGTGGTAGTAGTGGTAGGCATCTGGCATCCCCTGGGTAGAGGTGGTAGTAGTGGTAGGCATCTGGCACCCCCTGGGTAGAGATGGTAGTAGTGGTTGGCATCTGGCACCCCTGGGTAGAGGTGGTAGTAGTGGTAGGCATCTGGCACCCCTGGGTAGAGGTGGTAGTAGTGGTAGGCATCTGGCACCCCTGGGTAGAGATGGTAGTAGTGGTAGGCATCTGACACCCCCTGGGTGGAGGTGGTAGTAGTGGTAGGCATCTGACACCCCTGGGTAGAGATGGTAGTAGTGGTAGGCATCTGGCACCCCCTGGGTAGAGGTGGTAGTAGTGGTAGGCATCTGACACCCCCTGGGTAGAGAGGGTAGTAGTGGTAGGCATCTGGCACCCCTGGGTAGAGATGGTAGTAGTGGTAGGCATCTGGCACCCCCTGGGTAGAGATGGTAGTAGTGGTAGGCATCTGGCACCCCTGGGTAGAGATGGTAGTAGTGGTAGGCATCTGGCACCCCCTGGGTAGAGGTGGTAGTAGTGGTAGGCATCTGGCACCCCTGGGTAGAGGTGGTAGTAGTGGTAGGCATCTGGCACCCCCTGGGTAGAGGTGGTAGTAGTGGTAGGCATCTGGCACCCCCTGGGTAGAGGTGGTAGTAGTGGTAGGCATCTGACACCCCTGGGTAGAGATGGTAGTAGTGGTAGGCATCTGGCACCCCTGGGTAGGGGTGGTAGTAGTGGTAGGCATCTGGCACCCCCTGGGTAGAGAGGGTAGTAGTGGTAGGCATCTGGCACCCCTGGGTAGAGATGGTAGTAGTGGTAGGCATCTGGCACCCCTGGGTAAGGGTGGTAGTAGTGGTAGGCATCTGGCACCCCTGGGTAGAGATGGTAGTAGTGGTAGTCATCTGGCACCCCTGGGTAGAGATGGTAGTAGTGGTAGGCATCTGGCACCCCTGGGTAGAGATGGTAGTAGTGGTAGGCATCTGGCACCCCCTGGGTAGAGATGGTAGTAGTGGTAGGCATCTGGCACCCCTGGGTAGAGGTGGTAGTAGTGGTAGGCATCTGACACCCCCTGGGTAGAGATGGTAGTAGTGGTAGGCATCTGGCACCCCCTGGGTAGGGGTGGTAGTAGTGGTAGGCATCTGGCACCCCCTGGGTAGAGAGGGTAGTAGTGGTAGGCATCTGGCACCCCCTGGGTAGAGATGGTAGTAGTGGTAGGCATCTGGCACCCCCTGGGTAGAAATGGTAGTAGTGGTAGGTTTCTGGCACCCCCTGGGTAGATATGGTAGTAGTGGTAGGCATCTGGCACCCCCTGGGTAAGGGTGGTAGTAGTGACAGGCATCCAGCCCCCCATGGGTAGAGGTGGTAGAAGTGGTAGGCATCTGGCACCCCCTGGGTAGAGATGGTAGTAGTGGTAGGCATCTGGCACCCCCTGGGTAGAGGTGGTAGTAGTGGTAGGCATCTGGCACCCCTGGGTAGAGGTGGTAGTAGTGGTAGGCATCTGGCACCCCTGGGTAGAGATGGTAGTAGTGGTAGGCATCTGGCACCCCTGGGTAGAGGTGGTAGTAGTGGTAGGCATCTGGCACCCCTGGGTAGAGGTGGTAGTAGTGGTAGGCATCTGGCACCCCTGGGTAGTGATGGTAGTAGTGGTAGGCATCTGGAACCCCCTGGGTAAGGGTGGTAGTAGTGACAGGCATCCAGCCCCCCATGGGTAGAGGTGGTAGTAGTGGTAGGCATCTGGCACCCCCTGGGTAGAGGTGGTAGTAGTGGTAGGCATCTGGCACCCCTGGGTAGAGATGGTAGTAGTGGTAGGCATCTGGCACCCCTGGGTAAGGGTGGTAGTAGTGGTAGGCATCTGGCACCCCTGGGTAGAGATGGTAGTAGTGGTAGGCATCTGGCACCCCCTGGGTAAGGGTGGTAGTAGTGACAGGCATCCGGGCCCCTATGTGTATATGTGGTATTGGTGATGGCCATCCCGCCCCTATGGTGCTGCTGTTGCTGGTGTAAGTAATTTCTGCATCCCTCTGTGTGTGTGTGATATGTCGGGTACGTGTAGTTTGTTTTTGTGGTTGGTGTCTGGCTTACCTTCTGCGCCGTACGCGTCCGTGCCTGTTCCGGTAGTAGATGTAGAATATTGGTAGGATCGGAACGATGGGATTCATGGTTGGTTCATCTCGTTCGTCTTTCTGGTTGCTTCGCCTCGTCCTCGTCGCTGGCGTGTTCGTCTCGTAGCCGTGGATCGTGTTGTGGCGCGAATCGGAGCTTATGTGCGCCTCTCCCGGATGCTTTGACGTGCCGTGCGTAGCGACGGGTTCAGCACGTACGGGAAGCGCATCGTACTAGTCCGGCCGGACGGGGCTGCATTTTGGCTTCCGTGCGACTCGATTCTGCGTTTCCGGATCCGGCTCGGTCGGGGAACAGGACCTGGATTGGGTGAGTACGACTGGGTCGGAATCTGTGCTGTTGTGCGCATCGTACTTGTTCGTTTGGATTAATGTGCGGATCGGTCGGGAAACAGGCATTCGCATGGCTTTTTTCCCGACCGAATGGTGTTGGGTGCGCCTCCGACCGAGATCGGAATCGGCCCCTGAGTAGTTCACCACTATTGAGAACTATATAGTATACCTCCACACAACCTTAGTGGGGCAGAGAAGGTAGCTAAGTGGCAGGATGTCACCGACAGGATGGCACTCACACCAGGCAGCAAGTTGACTCTTTCAAAGGCAAAACTCACACGTTTAAGCACATAAATACAGGCCCTTCTTAGGGAACTGCCCTCTTCCCATTGTGCGGCATGATGAATTGGAGCCACATTCATTCCAAAAACTTCAAAATAAAGAACATCCCAGGAGGAAGAGAAACTTCACTAACGAGGAGAAAGGCACACTCTCAGAATGTGCCATGTGTCTGGTTTTAACCAACAGATGTAGTCCTTGGGGTGCTGGTATACTCCCAAGGGACATTAAAAAGAAGTCACAAGATAAGTGGAGGTGTGAGAAGAATAGGTATGCCAAAGTACTGGTGCCAGTTGTGTCCAATGGAAGACCTGCCTGATGCCTCTATCTCTCCTCCCCTAAACACTGTATTCTTTCCTCATTGTATCCTGACCTATAACATGGCTAACTGTTACAGAGAACCCCAATGTCAGGCCAGGTTAAAAGGACTCAACATTACTTGTGTCCAATAACCATTCTCTTGGCTAATGTTCTCATCACCACATACATCACCAGCAAACCCCCACACATGCCAGTGCAACATAATCCCCTTGACACATGTGCACACAAGGGACACAGTGCATATGCTTGCCACTAGAAGAAGAAGAAACTCTTTATTGTTTGGTTAATTAAACCCTTAACAATGTTACATAAAAATATTTTTATAAGCATCGTAAAACACATTAGACACATGTGACTTCCTTAAATGAGGATTGAAATAGCCATTCTGTATAATACAAAAAGGTTTGTTTATATTGTCCATTAAACTGGTACGGTTTTTAAGGCTAATTCATGATACTTTAAAATCTTTACCAGCTTACAGTTCAGTTGAGTGTCTAATGGATTAAGTCACTGAGTTAGGGCAGCCCTACATGTCCTGATGTTCCTCTTTTTAAGGTCAGGCTGCAGTAAAGTGACTCGTGCTGAATAAAAGTATGGGCAAATGCAAATCAGATGAATAAAATCCTCTTTTGCTTGACCACAAAGTCTACATGTTATGTGGCCTTTTTATTTCCAGCTAGGTAGATCGCTGTTGTTGGTAGGTCACCAAACCGGAGTGCCATCAGTCGTTTCTTGTAAAAGATGGAGAATGTGGCGCTTAGCTAGGGTGCTTGTTTTAAAGAGTCATAGTTATTAATATGCTTGCCTTCCCACAGCCCTATTCATGCAACATTTCAAGAAACAGCTGAAGCTACCCATGTGTGATGGGCACAATTAGGAATGGTAAGACAACATATGCCTGCCAGTTCAGAGCAATGACGGTCCCAAAAAATAGAAGAAAGCAGTGCAAATCATGTAACCACTGGCACAGTGCAGAATGTTTGTCCTGGGCAAAAGTGCTTTCCCCCAGAGAAGATAGTGTTGAATATCACTGCAGGCACATATATATCATGTGACTGTTACTGAAGCTGGTCCTCAATTTTGTAATGACTCCAAATGAAATATGTCTCGTGCCACCTCAACTGCCAATGTGCCATGCATTTGGGTTCACTATAAGACACAGTGTGAGCTTATTCAACACCAAAAGACATGTAGGTATGTAAATTCACAGTTTTGAAGTTTGCATGCACCTAATTGTCTTTTTGCAAAATACCTTTGTCCTCGTCTGTTTACATCTATATTCCATTTATTATGCTGCAGTTTGCTAAAAAATAACAAAATTGCCACTGTACATGTATTTGCCTAAATACAAAATCATCAACATACTTTAAAATGTTGATAGGCTTAAAAACCTCATGAGGAGGAAACCCCTGGGCTCTTTTATACAATCAGGTAAATTTATTTATTTTATTTTTTATTTATTGAGTTTTATATAGCACAAACTTGACTCAAGGGCATCAGAGCGCTTCACAGAGTTAGCAGCAAATACTTGAGATACATTTGGAGTAAATGCAGATACATAGTGATAGAAAGTGATAAGTTATACAAGGTATGAAACTGCATAAGCGGAAATATGTAGGATACATTTGGGGTACAAATAGATATGTGGTGACCTTATGTGACGGGGTGTACAGGGACATTGTGGGAAGACTGCAGATCAAATTTTGAGATAGTTACGGTATACAAAATACATATCACTTAGAAGAGCACAGCTGCAATTGTACAAAATTACCAGTGCAGTAAAATAATAACAGCAAAACACATAGTAGCAATAAATATGACAAAACAGGCTGAACAGAAGTAAAGAAAGGCGTTGTATGTCTGAGGTAGCTGGGGTAAGGCCTCTTGTGGCTTGGGGGAACTAGAGGCACAGATTTCCCTGGGGTAGTAGTGCACAGATTTATTTCGAGGAATCGGGGAGGGAGCTTACAGGCTAGGCAGGAGCTTTAAGGTGGGTTTAGGTATTTGTTGAGGAGGAGAAGCTTTAGTTTCTTGTTGAAGTGAGGGAAGAGTTAATTTTTCCGCAGGTCACGGGGCAAATAGTTCCAGATTTTTGGTGCATTCCTGGAGAAGTAGCAGGTGCACAATTTCTCTTTCTTAAATTTCTGAGGGATCAAGAGTAGTCTATTTGAGCTTCGTAGTGGTCTCTTTTGGCCGGCTTTTTATAGTTTATTCATGAGGTAGATTGGCTTTTCACTGTAAAGTGCTTTGTGGGTTATACAGGCAGTTTTTAGTATGTCCCTTGCCTCGATTGGCAGCCAGTTGAGTTGTTTGAGGGTGGGTGTGATGTGATCAAAGAGAAAAGCCTTTCCCCTGATACAAGTCTAGCCACAGCATGGAGAGTGGCTTTCAGTGAGGCTAGGTAAGATTTTGGGGCATCTGTAACCATTGCGTTGCCATAGTCTACCTTGGGTAAGACTAAGGATTGCACCACCGTCTTCAGGTCTTGGCTGGGGATGAACGGTGTGACTTTTTTAAAAAAATGTCAGCGTGTAGAATGCGTTTTTGGCAGACGCATTGATATGGTCTTTCATGCTAAGGTGGGAGTCGAGTGTAATCCCCAGGGATTTAACAGAGTTGGAGATGGACAGTTTGCAGTTTAAAGCTGTGAGGTTGTCGAGCCAGTATTCTACGGGAAAGGATTTTTCTTTGGGATGGATAAGAAGGAGTTCAGTTTTGCTGGGGTTGAGTTTGAGGTGGTTGCTGATCAACCAGACATGAACAGCGAGGAGCGTGTTATTTAGGTGCTGGATGTCTTCGACTGATGAAATGTTCATGTAGAACTGGGTGCCCTCTGCATATATATAGTAGTCTATTCTAGCTTGCCTCAGGATCATTGCAAAGGGTTCCATATAGAAGTTGAAGAGTGTGGGAGACAGGATTGACCCTTGAGGGACTCCCTGAGAGACCGTTGTTGTTTCTGAGGTTGAGTTGTTATGCTTGATCAGCTGCAAGCGTTGGCTTACAAAGGAGGAGAACCACTGAAGGACAGTCCTGTTGATGCTTTCCCATTGTGAGAGTGTGTTTAGGAGGAAGCAGTGTTTTACAGTGTCAAAGGTGGCTGTGAGGTTTAGGAGGACTAGGAGTCAGGCCTGGCCATCATGCAAAGATCGGTGTAGGTCGTCCATGATGTTTAGTATAGCAGTCTCTGTACTGCAACCTTTCCTGAACCCGGATTGGAAGGTGTCAAGCAGGTTGTATTTTATGATATGGTTGTTGAGGTGAACAAGCACACATTTTTCCATGGTTTTGGTGAGGAGGGGGAGGTTGGTTATAGGTTTGTAGTTATTAAGATTGTTCTGGTCGGCTTCCAGTTTTTTTATGAGTGGGGTGGCTTTGCCAACTTTGAGAGGAGCCGGCATTGAGCCACTTGATAGGAGTTGGTGATTTTGGTCCAAATCGGTGAGTTGATGTGCCTGAGATTTTTCACCATCGCAGCCAGGAGGGGGTCAGAGATGTGAGATGCCGGCTTCATAGGTAGGATTTGGATACTGGTTAATGCTTCTAGCTCCTCTTGGGGGATTTGTTGGATGTTTCTTACCCAGCAACTGGGACGGCCGCATTGGAGAGAACGGTGATGGATGGAATTTAGATTGAAGATAATTTGATAGTGATCTGACCAGTTGGATGGTAGGATAAAGCGCGGATATAGTGTGTTGTGCTTGGAGATGATTGTGTGGAGCCCTTGTTGAGCAATTGCATGTTGCAATGTTGGGTGAGATCGTTCGCGTCCAAGAGGGTGGAGAGGGCCTGCACTGTGGGGTCTTTAGTGTTATTCAGGTGCAAGTTTAGGTCTCCTAATAAAATGTTGGTGCTGTCTTTTAGTGAGGTTTGCGATATTAGGCCTCCTTCATCTTCAAGGAATTGTGATTTTTTGCCAGGAGGGTGATAGATGACATGGAATTTGATGGAGTTGTGTCCAATTTTGGAGAGCTGAGCTCCTAGATATCCAAAAGTTGGGTGTTCAGGAGTACGGAAGGGAGTTAAACAGAGATTGATTTTGTGTATAATGGCGACTTCCCCACCCCTGCCACCTTTGTGGTCCCTGTGAATGATTGGAAAACCTGAGGGGGAGATGAGGTCGATGTAAGGTGATGAGTGGCCATTTAACCAGGTTTCAGTTAAAAAGCAGATGTCCGTGTTATGCTGTAGGATGGTATCTGCTATATCAGTGGCATGCTTGAATGCTGATCTACAGTTTATAAGCATGCAGCGAGGCATGAGTGCAGGTCTCTGTTCAGGATGGTTGGGTTAAATGGTGGCTAGTTGGGAGTGTGGCCTAGGAAGGTGGGAGGTGTTCAAGCTCCTGTTCGAGCTAAGCACAACCGTGATCTTGAGGGGAGAGTATTGGCTGGGGATATTACCATGGGAGTTTTCCATCAATTCAGCCTCCTGCTGGGACATCCTAGTTGTGGAGCATTTGGGTTTGGGGTAGTGCAGAGTGTTTGTGGCAGAGACAGAGTTTACCTGTGGGGTGAGGGGTTTGGGAAGGGTGTGGCTATTCTTTGTGACTATGCGAAGTGGCGTGATTTCATCCAAAACAGTGTTGATTTTGAGTTCTAGACGTTCTATTCTTGGGAAGGGAGCAGTTGTGAGACACCTGGGACAGTGGAGGGGCGGGATTGTGCTTGTTCAGGTCAGAGCCATGGGTGAGGGCTAAGGAGAGAGCCATCCTATTGGGGGTGGAGGATTGTGGGGCAAAAGGAGTGGGGTGTAACTCAGGCTGGGTTCAGGGGGGGTGAAGATTCTGGAGGTAAAACCGTAGTGTGCAGGTGTTCTGTAGCAGAGTGGGGTGGATGGGGGTGTGGGCGGAGACCACACGAGGAGAGTTAAGAGTCATGGGTTTTTGGGGTGGGCTGCTAGAAAAATTGATCAACTGTATGTGAGCAATAGTACAGTCCAATCTTTGTATTTCCTTACAGGGATCTTGGCCAACCACTTTCCTCCACTTCAAAAGTACCAGTTTGTTTAGTGCGGAGGCCTCAAAGACATCCCATGAGCTATCATGCACATCAATTGCCTACTCATGGTCAACATCAGCTCCCTTTAATAAGACTGAAGTTAGCCAGAAGTCAATATGTTACAGTACACACTTAGCAGAAGTCTGACTAATAAAGTATTGGCCTACAAGAGGGGAGATTAAGTTTACATCCACTTTGATACTTAGGTTAAATAATAATAATCCCTTATTAGGGGAGTTCACGGTTATCTAGGCTATATGAAAAGCGAGTCAAGTATAGCTCAATCCACAACCTCGTTTTTTTCCTCTGGGTCTAGAGATCAATTGTTATTAGAAGATCCCAAAATACTGTCAGCATTCACAATGGCAAGGAGATCTTTCTGTTCCCTACAGTAAATATATAGAATTATGGTTAGGTAACAGTGGATACCTGATGTTTTTCACTTAGAGGTTCGAAGTAAGAACAAACAGGCATCAAGAGCGAAGCTTTGGATTGTCTATAATGTCACTCCGAACCCAAACTGAAAAACATCACCTTTATTCGCACTTACTCAAACTGCAATTTTATATTATATGCCACCCCACACTCTCGTCTCTGCTCATAAGAGTAGTACAAAGGTGGAAGATTTATGGGAGAATCATTTATAATGCAACCACGATTGGTTTTAGCTTCCCCTTCCCTCACTCTTCCCCTGCACACAAAAAACATAATCTGGTGTACTGCAACAGTGGGAAGCAACTTTTGTTACTCATGCTAATAATCCTCCATAAGAGTAATACATAACATGTATGATTCACTTGGTTATTATCCATGAACAAACAGAGTGATATTGCAGCCTCTAGGGCCTCTTGGGCCTTAACATGATTGGTGTACATGATTATATGTCTGCTAATGTATGGCATACGATTCTTCTATTGCCATTAAAAGGACATAAGGGCAGTCACCCTAGCAGATGATAACGCCGATTCTTATCTAATTATCTATAAGAACCTTCTGGCCGCCAAGATCTTTTTACCTGTTGTATAGTGTAAAGGAGAGAATCTCATCAGGTTAGATATCAGCATTCATTTTGTCTGAAAGGACCACTGACTCCGAATTCAAGTTTGAGAATTTATTATCGCCAAAAATAACTGAACGTGCAGGCACCTCAACACGAGGTTAAAGAAATAGATGGGCACTAATACAAATAATAATCTACGCAGGAGTCTCATCCGACTCAGGATAAGAAGAATAGACAGTTCTAGGAGGACCAACCAGACTATGATTGCTCCTATTTCTAAGTTGCTCTTCATGGGCCTAAACAAGCTTAAAATCAATTGCTGTCCCTACACTAACGCTACGTGACATCCCTGCATAACGATTTTCCCAGGCAAGAAAGAATAAAAGGTGTCAGCTGTGAAGACTTCCTAAGAAGTGCAACCACCATATACCTAAGCTCAGCTCTGTCCTTCTCTCTGGTCTCCCCTACCGCTTCTCTCTCCTCCTCCCTCAGGGCACTATCCCTAATACAAAACCATACTACAAAGGTACACGCCTTGTTTACGCCCTCTTGGCCAGGTCTTCTTTCTTGTGCTTTTCCATTGAAACGGTGACTTCATCCTGGACGGTTTCGTTGACCTTGAGTCCCAGGCGCCTTCTCCGCTGAAAGTATCATCCCTAAATTCCATTGCACTCCCCGTACCATGCCTCCCATCTTTCTAACTTCTGAAAACAAAGAGTTAGTCTTTACTAACGAGACATGTGTCCTTGCACCTGCAACAAAAAGATACGTTCAACAGAAACCTTCTACTGTGCTAATTAAATCTACCGTTTGTGCCCAGAGAGCCTTTCCAAGAGAAACCCTTTTCGGCCTACATTATAAGCTAACATAAGAATATACCAGGCCTTCCTTAAACATATATGTAGTCAGGCCCTTACATATAACTTTTAAGCACACATCTTACCTTTCCCTATAAGCATATTCATTACGATTCATTATGCAAACAATGAATTACATGTGCAACTTTAATATGGTGCACGTTTAAACTACTGCAATTACATTACATACACAAACTAATTCCTCTATGCATTTTATTCACACACTTCAAAAAGCATTACATTACATCATTATCCTAACACCATTATACTGCTGAGTTCACTTCAATTCAGTGAACTATTCATTCTTTGCTAAACATGCATGAGTATACAATGAGTATAACGAATATATGTCTGAATACATATGGGTGCGGCCTGTCAGTGATTATGATGCACCCCTACAATTCACAAGAACATTTCGCTCTATCAGTTCCCCCTTTGATGACTCCTGTCATCACATCTCATTCTACTCCCTCGGAGAAGGAACCGACCTAAACAGAACTTGTTCCCATCTTCCCTGATCTGAAGTTCTCCATGCTCTTGAGCCTTTGATACTGATTGTCCTGCAATCTTGCCAATCTCATGTCATTTTCCCTCAAAGCTCTCTTGACTCTGCCTGCTCGATACCATTTGTAGGCCTTTATCATAATCCACAAGCCAGCCACACAAACCACCAAGATAAGGAGTGGTCTCAGGAAGTACCCAAGGAATCCCTTTCCTAGGTTTGCAAACCAACCTCCCACTTGACCAAAACCCTTTCCGACCTTTTCCCAGGCCCCTTCCTCGGTCAAATCCGCTATCTTTGTGTGGACCATAGTGATGTTACTTATATATTTCTCCAGATCCTTGCTACGGTCTGGTATATAAGTGCAGCACTCTTGAACCTTCAGCATTTTACAGACTCCGCCCTCTTTTGCCAATAGGACATCCAAAGCAAGGCGATTCTGCAAAACCATTCCCCTTATCGACAACATCTCTCCTTCCACCAACACCAACGATTTTGCTGTGTTCATCGAAAATTCATCCACCACAGTCGCTAACCTCCGGATCTTCACATCATTCAAGACTACTCCTAGACTAGGTATCATAGCTCCAAAGATATCCCCCACAACGAGTCCTGCACTTGCAGCTCTTCTCGTTCTTGAATGCTCTCCACCCTCCAGAAGATTTAAGTCTTCTGTATGGTAAATCTTTGGAAATATTATTGACAAATAACATGTTCCATACCAATTTGCAGGCAACCTCACATAAGCATTCTTTCCACATACGTAATACACCGTAGGTATCACTTGTACAGGACCTTGGAGAAAATCTTTTGCCTCATCTGCCATGGTGAAAACGTGATCACAAGTACTCTGTCCCACTGGAACCTTTTCGTAGTAAGTCTGATAACGCCTTATACACAACTTACCCCTCTGCTCCTTATCCAACGCTATAGGACCATAGCTTCCCTTGGTCTTATGCAACCGTTCCTCCTCTGTCCAATCTGTCCTGTGATGCCCTAAATCTCGGGATTCAGTCAGCTTTCTATACCTATCTTCAACCTGATCTACAAACTTTCTTTCTACATCCGACATCAAACAAGTCAGATTGTGTCTGTGTGCGAATGCTGTATCCAATTCCAAACTCGGTATGAAGTACTTCCTCAGTCTGTCCTCGGTTTTGTAATAATCATACTTATTCAAATGCTTGTAAGCTGGGACTTCAGGAAGCACTGCGTCGAAATTGGAAAAGAAATACTCGAACTGATCTCTCTCATAAAACAAACTAAGCAAAAGACTACATGAAATACCATAAGTCAGTGGAAGATGATGATACCTAATACCCTCATCCACTGAAGTAGGCAACTGCATACACACATAACAATCTTTCGCATCCATCACGTCAACATACTCATACAACAACTTAGCATACGCATTAAGCTTAAAATCACCCTTAGACAAATCTACATGTAATCTACGACTTTCTTCTAAAATCATAGCTCTATCAGCTGCCCTGTCTACCCCCTTCTGACTAGGTGTGATAGGTGTGGGTGTCCCTGTCACTGCCTCTACTTCTGGCTCATGCGAACCAGTATATGAGACTACAACTACTATGATTATAGAAATTATCACACTACTTATAAGAATGCCTATAATCCACTTTGCTCTACGATTGGGATTTCCCGGCTCCATGATTTCGAAAGTTCTCAAAAAGTCTTGGTTATCGCAAAGAACTCAGAAAAGTCTCTGTCCTTTATTTATGACTTGCTTAACCAGTTCGAGCAACCATGAAATCTCCGGGCTTTCCCTTTCCGATCACAACTTATTTACACAGTCCAGAAAAAGATTTCCCTAGTTTTCGTTCCTCTTCTTGTGGAAAGTCCCTAAGTTTATTCTTCTTCCACTTGGACCTAGGTTATCTTCTTCTTTCAGACTTTTATTTACAGTTCATTACTGATCCATAATGAGATCCTCATTAAGCACGACCAGAACGTGATACAAAAGTTCAAGACGCAAAAGCAGCACTTCGTGTGAAAACGGCTCAGCTCCGAATGGCGGGAATTCGACCCGATGCAGAAGCAATTTTCGGACTTCACTCAGAAGTGGGGGATTCGGAATCGTGAGTGTCAGTGTTCCGTCTATCTCGAACCCTGGCATCCGCAGCACCACCTTCACCACCAGTTTCGGGCTCCGACTGAACACCTCCACTGACTTCAGTCTCCCTGTATTCACCACCCCCTGCATCAAACACAGTGTAAGTCCACTCAGGGGTAGAGTATCTGCGACAAGGCACTCTTGTTCTCTTGGACCTTCGCCGACTGTCTTGTGCTTGGTCTTCGTCGCTTGCTTCGGTTTCAGATACTTCGGACACTGGAGCAAGGTCTCTCTCAGGTGCTAACCTCAGGTTCAGTCGCCTCTGTCTTTCAGGCCAACTTTCAGCACTTCTGTTCGTTCGTCTGCCTTCTCCTTCTATACCCAGTGCACTATTTCCTCTTTCTGCTGCATTTGACTCTTCTCCGCCCACTGCACCTTCTCTTTCTTCGGTGCCTGAGTCAGGGTTCGAACTGTGGAAACCCCC
Source organism: Calotriton arnoldi (assembly GCA_963921515.1). NCBI lineage: Eukaryota > Metazoa > Chordata > Amphibia > Caudata > Salamandridae > Calotriton > Calotriton arnoldi. Next base: position 2,974,164 of record CAWUFW010001215.1, read on the forward strand.
TTCAGCTTGCTCTAGTGCACCACCAGCTGTGTCAGCGACCCTTACAGCTTGGCTTGTCCTCTCATGTGGCCCTGCCACATCAGCTGGATTTTCATTTGCGAGAGGAGCTGTTTCTTCCAAGGGTGCTGGAACTCTGCGGGTATGGGAAGCATGCACCCAGTTCGGCAATCCTCCACACTTTACTGCTGTGTTCGTGATAAGTATCACCTGATACGGGCCACGCCAACGGGCATCCAAACAACTCTTCCTCACGTGCTTCCGGACGAGCACCCAGTCACCGGGACACAAGTCGTGGCACAGATCACTCGAGGCTGGAACCACAGCTGCTTGCACCTGCTGGGATACAGAACGGACCACATCAGAGAGTCCCTTACAATAATCGAGAATCAAATCATCAGTGATGTTTATCAAGGCTGTAGTTGGTACTGCTGGCAGTCTCATTGCCCTCCCCATTATTATTTCATGGGGGACAACCCGGTCTTTCTGTCTGGGACACTTCGCATGCTCATGAGCACCAGTGGCAAGGCGTCGGGCCATTTCAGGGATGTTGAAGAACACATTTTTGCCATCCGGGCTTTCAAAGTTCCATTAACTTGTTCCACCATCCCAGAAGCCTCTGGTCTGTAGCTACAGTGGAGTCTCTGGTCAATGTTCAATGCTGCACAAAGTAACTTCATGATTTCGCTATGGAAGTGCCCACCTCTATCTGATTCCAAAGAGGTCGGGATCCCGAATCTAGGGATGAGCTCCCTCAACAGTAATTTAGCCACTGTCAGAGTGTCACACCTGCGTGTGGGGTAAGCCTCCACCCACCGTGAGAATATACATACTATCACTAGAATGTACCTCAAGCCATTGCACCTAGGCATCTCCACGAAATCCAGCTGTAGTCTATTGAAGGGCCCTCCTGACCTTCCAATATGACTCAGTGTAACTACAGTTTTCTTTCCAGCATTCATCTGTTGACATGTAACACACCTCTGACATACCGTCTCAGCCATTGCTCGGAACCGTGGGTTATACCACGTCTGTCTGAACACTCTCATCATTGCGTCCCTACCCAGGTGTGCCTGTCCATGTATCAATCTAGCCATCGGACTCAACAATTCTTCCGGCAACACAGCTCTCCCATCGTTGGATACCCACACATCCACTTCTCCTCTCTCGCACCCAGCTTTGATCCAGCCCTCTCTTTCCTTGGTTGAGACTTCATCTTGCAATCTCTTAAGCTCTTCCCAAGTGTCTGCCATGGCCAACATTATGCTGAGATCGGTTCCCTCTTGGCTCTCTTCTATCTCCCTGCCTGTGTATATGCATCCTTGTTCTGCGCAGAAGCGGGCTACCTCATCTGCGTAGTTATTACCCAAGGATACAAAGTCCTCCCCCTTCCCATGGGCTGAACACTTTACCACAGCAATTTCTTTCGGGTGCTGTAATGCTTCTAACAATTTTCTTACATATTCTCCATTACGAATGGGTGAGCCAGATGATGTCAAAAATCCCCTCTGAGACCATAACTGCCCGAAGTCATGCACCACGCCAAAGCCGTATTGGCTGTCTGTGTAAATCGTGATTCGAATTCGATCAGCGGCCAAACAGGCACGGGTCAAGGCAATGATCTCAGCTACCTGCGCGGAGCGTACTCCTTCTAGGCAAGCGGCGTCGACCACTCCTGAAATAGTACATACAGCAAACGCTGCTCTCAATTGCCCCACACTGTCTCTTAAGCATGAACCATCGACAAAGAAAATTTCATCTGGGTCATCCAATGGCTCATCGACAATGTCAGGTCTCGGTTTGGTGCAAAGTTCGGTCACATCGAGACAGTCATGGTCCTCACAATCTTCATCATCTGTGTTCGGTATAGGCATCAATGTCGCAGGGTTCAAGATGGAGCACCTTTTCAGAGTCACATTCTCTGCGGCAAGTATGACTTGCTCGTACCTCGTTAACCTATTGTTCGTTAGGTGCTGGGTCTTGGTCCTGGTCATTAATAACTCAACCGAATGTGGTACATGTACAGTCAATGGATGTCCCATTACAATGCTTTCACATCTTTCAATGCTGACACCTGTTGCAGCAACGGATCTTAGACATCCGGGCAACGCAGAAGCTACTGGATCTAAAGTAGCTGAAAAATAAGCAACTGGTCTACGGACACCTCCATGGTTCTGAGCTAACACTGCTAATGCACATCCTCCTCTCTCGTAACAAAACAATGAAAAGGCCTTGTTGTAATCAGGCATTCCCAGTGCGGGAGCCCTGCACAAATCATCTCTCAACTGCAGGAATGACATCAAGCACTCCTCGTCCCATGGTACCGGATCACTCACATCCTTGTGCGTAAGCCTCTGCAGAGGCTTTGCTCTCAAGGAGAAACTAGGAATCCACTGTCGACAATAGCCAACCATTCCCAGAAACATCCTAACTTCCCTCTGTGTAGTGGGTACCGCCATGCTCATTATTGCCTCAATTCGATCTGGTGACACCTTCCTCTTGCCTTTTTCTAATCTGTGTCCCAAGTACTGTACCTCATTCAAACAGTACTGCAGCTTGTTCGGGGACACCTTATGTCCATTCTCTGCTAAGTGGTTCAACAAGGCTACTGTGTCAATTCTGCAAGCATCTTCTGTTTCTGAGGCAATGAGCAAGTCATCTATGTACTGCACGAGAACTGAGTTCTGCGGCAACACAAGACTCTCAAGGTTCTTCTTCAGGATCTGGTTAAAGATCGATGGACTTTCCGTATACCCTTGAGGGATACGACACCATGTTAACACGCGATTCTCTAGCCTGAACGCAAAAAGAAATTGGCTTTCCTCGTGGAGCGGTATCGAAAAGAAGGCTTGACACAAATCGATAACCGTAAACCACTCGGCTTCACATGGGATCTGGAACAGTATTACTGAAGGATTCGGTACCACTGGACAACAAGGGACAACTATCATGTTGACCTTTCGCAGGTCTTGCACGATCCTGTATTTCCCGCTCGGTTTCTGTAGTCCCATTATGGGTGAATTACAGGGACTACCTCTGATCTCCTTCAAAATACCCTTCTCAATGAAAGTCTCGATCACAGGTTTTATTCCTGCAATCGTTTCTATCGATAAATTGTATTGAGGTGTTCTAGGGAAATCAACATTCTGTTTCACCTCAATCCGCACTGGTTCAACCCCTCTGATTAAACCTATTTCGTCTCCTGCGAAATCCCACACCACGGGCGACACTGCGTCTCTCAGATCATGTGGAAGTTCTTCCACAGTCACCATTGGGTACAGATCTATACACAGAAGCTGATTGGCAATCTTAAAGTCAGCATCATCATCTCTCGTCTGGACCTCCACTCCTCGTGGTGTACAATAAATCGTGCAGTTCAATTTGCACAACAGATCTCTTCCCAAAAGACAAACTGGACTCGTGTCACATACTACAAACTGATGTCTAGTTTGGAAAGTACCTATCTTTACTAAGATCGGTTCTGTCAATGGGCTGCTCATCTTCTTGTTCGCTACTCCGACAACCTGGATTGATTGTCCCGAGAGGGGTAGGTTAGGGACCACTGCAGATCTTACAGTAGACCGGGTAGCTCCAGTATCAACCAAAAGTGTTGCAGGATTGCCCTCAATCTCTGCCTCTACAAAAGGTCCTCTCTGGTCTACCTCCAAGACCGCTCCAAGTGTGCAGTCTTCCTCCCCCTCAGGCACCGTCAGGATAAAGGGTCTAAGCTATCCTCAGCATATCGTTCGAACAGGGGCATCTGTTGATATGTTCGTGTTCCTTGTGAAAACCTTGGAGCTTGGGGAATCTGAGCTTGAGAATTGTAAACCCCCCTTTCATCGTTCTAGGTCTCGTTATTGTGTTAACCACCTCTTGCGCGGGTGCCTGAGCCCCTCTTCCTCTTCCTGTACCTGATTAGCTGGGTTCAAAGGACACTCGCGTTTCCAATGTCCGACCTGGCGACAAAGATGACACGCAGTGGTCTTCTTTAGTGTGGCCACGTCCACTCCTGTCTTGGGGTCTACTGGTTTTCCCTTTCCCTGTACCTGCCCATTCTGGTTTCCCTGGAAATTTCCTTGCTTTCTCCCCAAGGTCCCTCCACTAGGCTGATTCTGTGCTGTCTGCATCTGGACAAGCATCAATTTGTCTTTTAGCTTTCGATGTTTTGAATCCACCTCATCACTACAGTATCTCGCGTACCGCAAAATTTCATCTAGTGGCTTGTTCTGCCAGCAGATCAAATGGTGCTGTATCATGAGGCTGATTTCCCCTCTCAGACCCGTTACAAACTTTGAGACAAACTGTCCCATATCCTTAGGGTCCAAAACATCTAACCCACTATACTGTTTAAAAACTTGCAGAAGTCTTTCATAGTATTCATGCACCGTTTCCTTGGGTTCTTGTACAGTCCGATCTATCTTAACCCAATCTATATCCTGAGGCGAAATCTTCGACTTCAACCATGTAATCACCTGCTCATACTTTTTCATGACATCAGGTGATGGACCATTTGTAACCGCCTCTCTTTTCGGTTCCGAAGTCGGCCACTCAATAGCGACTTTACATGCTGTCCACAAATCTCCTGGTACCACTATGTCAAACAAAGTGTTCAAATCAATCCACAATACTTTTGAAATCTTCACAAACCGCTCAACCTGCTTGTACCACTCCACCGGTTTTCCCTCAGCCGAGGAAAATCATTTGTAAATGCAGCCAAATCACCTCTATTCCACGGTACATGCACGTACCCTCCATTCTGTACTTCCCGTAAAGGAAAATTTCCAACACCCGTCGCCCCCCTCCTGGCGGCGGCGTTTCCCCTTCTGCTCTCTTTACTGGTTTCTTTTTGGACCACCTTTCTTCCCATTTGTCCAACAAAATCCATATTCTCATTCCTATGATCAGGTCTCTGGTGTGCGTCTTTAACCCTGTGATTCTTTTCTCCTCCAACTCCTGATCACTGTAATGCAATCTGTGTGGTCCCTGTAACGCTTTAGTTTTATTCAGGTCCACCTCATATCTTTTGGCCAAATCCCTCAATCTATCATGTGCCATTCTAGCTTTTCGAGTCACATCTTTTGCTACAAACAGCAGCTCATCTGATCCATAGATTTCTATCCTTTCCAAAGGCAGACCCCCACTGATCATTTCGTCTACCTCTGCTTTCAGCCTCACTACGTCTAGCAACCTTGCCTGTACTGCACTCCTCAGTACGTCTCGACAACCTGAGCCGTCCCGCTCATCACAATCACTATTCTGTCCTTGTGACCTATTCCCTTCCATATTCCTGGAACCTGGTCTGTCTTCCGAGACATTTTGTGCCCTATCTCTTTGCATCCTATCCTCTTGGTTCGTTACTGTTGGTGTCCACTCCCTCAAAGCTGACTTAGATTCCCGTAAAGACCTTGGTCTTTCCGGTCTCTCCTCTTCTCGCCCACATGAAGAGTCCGCAGTAGCCGGTAACGGCGTACTTGTGTCTATTGGTCTTGGGAAATGAACCACCCTTACTCCAAACCCATTCCCACTCTCACTGTTTCCTTCTTCCCTTCTCATCGGCACGGAGCTCCCTTCTCTCACTCGGTCTGGGTCATATACCGGTACTATAGGGCCAATGGTAACCGGTACTGTCAAGGAGTCCGGTAATCTTGTGTTCCCCGCAGGAGGCTGTGTTATCATAGACGCCGTAGCCCCCTCCGTTCCTGTGGAAATTCTTCCCACTACTCTCATGCTAGTCTGGTTCTGGCTCTCATCAACTATTGCCACTGCTGGGGTTGTCTTTCCCTCTTCTGAATCTGGATTAAATGGTGGTGGCCTCTCTGCCAACATCCTATCCAACAGACTGTCATCTAAATCACTGTCGTCCTCATCGATTCTTGTAATCTTTCCATTTTGTATCAGCAGTGGGTATAACTTATCTCCGTCTATCGTATCCGCTCTCCACTTTTTCTCCAATGCATCCCACCTTGCATCTTGGAATGCCCTGACCGATTTCTTCACCCTTTCTTGACACCTTTCCTTCTTTCTATCATACGCTGCTCTTATCCACGCATGTAGTGCCTCAAACTGTGTCGGTCTAGGTAGTGGTCGTATTGAAGCCATTACACTCTTGAGCTGGTACAGCACCTCTAACCTGAAAGTACCATATCGAGGGAACGACAAATCTCCTTCTGTTTCTGTCATTTTATGCCAATTCTCGAGCCAAATTATAGTATGCAATCCTACATTCTTTGCCATATAATGTGCTGGTGTGTCCTCAGGAGGAGCTTCCTCTCCCTCCCGAACAACCACATGTCTATCACCTCTACAAAGTTCCCTTAAAGCTTTAAAACATTTCATGATGAATCAACTTTGTATTTGCACTCAAAATGTCCGCTTTTACTTCCTGATTTCAATCCACCAATCCCAGCGCGGTTCACACCAACCGGCCTATCGCAGCGCGGCACTTGTCTGACGTCACTTTTCCTCCGCTCGCAGCAGTTCCCCTCCTTTCTAATTCACTTGTTCTCACTCGCATTCGTCCCAATTATACTCTGAAATAATGTCCGTCCTACCGAACAATTACCTCTCTGACCGTCAGTCTTACCAATGACCGATCAGTCTCTTAAGCTTGTTGACCTCAATCTGGCAACCGTCTGTCCACGAACGACCGGACAATCGCCTCTAATACACTCGATAGGATTCAATCACTCGATGTTCTGCACACAATAACCTACGACCTGCGTTGGTTATTCACACACTCACACATGTGTCCCTATCTTCTGTGGGTCTGTCAATGACGTCTCGTGACCCCCACAACTCTGGTCAACGTTCTCAACTCTGGGTGTATTCTACACCACAATAAATCTCCCGGTCCCGCGCGCGCTCACGGTCCGTTTCTCAATCACACAACTTTCGTTCCAACTCCGCAAGACATCACACAACAATATAACACCGCAATCTATCAAACATCACTCTTTTCATACTCACTCTACTACGAACTGCTACTTCCGCCGCACCGTCACTCTCCGTCAGTTTTCCACGACCTCCGACATCCGTCTCTCGCGGTTCTCTGGATCTGCGTCACTCGGGCTCTATGGGGCAACTTAATCTCCTATCTTGCTCTAGATCTCCCCTTACCATCAAAGGTAACCATCCTACTCTGCTACCAACTGATAACGGCGATTCTTATCTAATTATCTATAAGAACCTTCTGGCCGCCAAGATCTTTTTACCTGTTGTATAGTGTAAAGGAGAGAATCTCATCAGGTTAGATATCAGCATTCATTTTGTCTGAAAGGACCACTGACTCCGAATTCAAGTTTGAGAATTTATTATCGCCAAAAATAACTGAACGTGCAGGCACCTCAACACGAGGTTAAAGAAATAGATGGGCACTAATACAAATAATAATCTACGCAGGAGTCTCATCCGACTCAGGATAAGAAGAATAGACAGTTCTAGGAGGACCAACCAGACTATGATTGCTCCTATTTCTAAGTTGCTCTTCATGGGCCTAAACAAGCTTAAAATCAATTGCTGTCCCTACACTAACGCTACGTGACATCCCTGCATAACGATTTTCCCAGGCAAGAAAGAATAAAAGGTGTCAGCTGTGAAGACTTCCTAAGAAGTGCAACCACCATATACCTAAGCTCAGCTCTGTCCTTTTCTCTGGTCTCCCCTACCGCTTCTCTCTCCTCCTCCCTCAGGGCACTATCCCTAATACAAAACCATACTACAAAGGTACACGCCTTGTTTACGCCCTCTTGGCCAGGTCTTCTTTCTTGTGCTTTTCCATTGAAACGGTGACTTCATCCTGGACGGTTTCGTTGACCTTGAGTCCCAGGCGCCTTCTCCGCTGAAAGTATCATCCCTAAATTCCATTGCACTCCCCGTACCATGCCTCCCATCTTTCTAACTTCTGAAAACAAAGAGTTAGTCTTTACTAACGAGACATGTGTCCTTGCACCTGCAACAAAAAGATACGTTCAACAGAAACCTTCTACTGTGCTAATTAAATCTACCGTTTGTGCCCAGAGAGCCTTTCCAAGAGAAACCCTTTTCGGCCTACATTATAAGCTAACATAAGAATATACCAGGCCTTCCTTAAACATATATGTAGTCAGGCCCTTACATATAACTTTTAAGCACACATCTTACCTTTCCCTATAAGCATATTCATTACGATTCATTATGCAAACAATGAATTACATGTGCAACTTTAATATGGTGCACGTTTAAACTACTGCAATTACATTACATACACAAACTAATTCCTCTATGCATTTTATTCACACACTTCAAAAGCATTACATTACATCATTATCCTAACACCATTATACTGCTGAGTTCACTTCAATTCAGTGAACTATTCATTCTTTGCTAAACATGCATGAGTATACAATGAGTATAACGAATATATGTCTGAATACATATGGGTGCGGCCTGTCAGTGATTATGATGCACCCCTACAATTCACAAGAACATTTCGCTCTATCACAGACATAGGGCGATTCATATCAAGCCATTAAGGGTACTCCCTCTGCACACCCCTAGAGGTATATCATTGTGAATGTTCATGCTTTGAAAGGAAGGGTGTAAACACTTACTGTTACTTTCTCCTTTGTAGCATAGTCATCCCACTAGAGTCAGTGAAACCTATGGTAAGGAGACTCAGCCAAAAACTTAACTATCACTGTCTAAACAGATAACGTATTCTTTGCTACAAGAGACTAACATGGTCTTTCCTGGCCTTTTCTAACTTTTTATACTTTTGTTGTGGTTTAATAATTGTACTCTATAAGATTAAAAAGCTACCCTCTATACCTATATAGGAACCAGCGTATAAATTACAGTAAATGAAAACTTGGGTTTATACATTCCTTTTGAACCATGTGACATATATTGAATTGGCTATACATATAGATTTTGAATTCGGTGAGATTAAACTATGTATACAAAGACACAGTGCTAAATCAAAGGTGAAATAACGGTATGACAGAAAAAATACATAGCGATAACAGAGTTAGTGAAAATCACTTATTATACACAGCATTTGTAAATGTTCATTGGCATTTTCTTTAATAGAAATATCCATTGCAAATTGTATCACAAATATATCAATACGTCAATCTAGTGGGAGGCAGTGTTTCAGCTCGCTGTATTAAAGAAGTATTTTCAGAATCACACTTTTCTAATACATGATGCAACAATTCAGCTAAGATTGGCCACAACAGTATGACACACTTGTCTTCAAGGCTATCAAATTTTGGCACAAATGTGTTGGCAAGCAAGTGTTTTGCTCAGTGTGGAAAATGGCAATTGGTGCTGGTGATTGCCAGAGGAGATGTCTTCTGCACTGAGTGGTTATGGACTGTGTAATTCTTGGGGTTTCTACATAGTCAAGATTCCATTAATTGACATCCATCTCAGCACTTTTAGTTTGTTGCACATTGTTATTTAAAATTATTATGATCTACAAATAATTAAGGTAAACATTAGGCAGTCGTTACTTGAGACAGGTAGGGTAAAAAGCCAATAGTTCATATCTTCATACCAGTGCCTGCTGCTGAAATGAAAATTGAGTTTGACACAATCCAAAATAGCTACTTATAGCCATGCAACCAGCTTTGAGCTAACATTTTATAAAACAATTTCCCCAGAATGCTTTGGTTTAGGCACATTTGTTATTATTACTAGAATAGTGCACAGTATACCTTACTCCCTTATGTAGGGGTGTAATGAAAATATTCATAGGCTTTATTTTCTAGCATTGGACCTCTTTGTTAAAAAACTATGGGGCATATTTACAAGGACGGCGATAAATAAACGCAAAGCGCGCTTAGCGCTTTTCTATTTATCGCCGTCTATCACTGGATTATATCGCCCTGTTAGCGCGTTATTTACAACGCATTTCCCCAGGGCGATGTAATTACCAGCGATAGCGGGGAAATCGCCGTTTTGCAGGGAACATCGCTGGTTTTCCAGCGATGTTTCCTGCAAAACGGCGATAACCTTGCTGATACGACCCTGTGGTCGTATCAGCACAATCCACCCCCATATTAGGTATGCCTAAGTCTGCATTTTAGCAGACGTTAGTTTTCGGCGAAAACAGCGGTTTTCGCCCAAAACTAACCTCTGCTAAAATGCGTTGGCAGCCTTGTAAATATCGCAATGTGCACATCAGCGATATTTACAAGGTTGTACTGCCCAGTGACCCCCACTTTGCATCTCATTAGAGATGCAAAGGGAGGCGTCGGGTAAAAGGGTGTTAACATGCGCTAATGCATGTTAGCACCCTCTTGTTAATAGGGCGATAGTTTTATCTCCGCTTTTTTGGCTTTAAAAGCCAAAAAAGCGGAGATAAAGCCCTTGTAAATATGCCCCAAAGTTCTTGGTATCAGAATACCAAATAAGTCTGCCCAAGGCCAGCTTTAGCACAGGTGGCACTCAGTGAGACAAACTTTGGGGGCACCCCCCTCTCAATGACCTCATTTTTCCCTGATTACCTCACTACCACCCTCCAATGGTGTCTATCATATCTCCTTCACCCCTCTCTCACATTTATTTACTTTATAGCACTACTGTTGGAAATGGCCCTTTTTGCAGGGTCACCCCTAAACTTTTGCCTGCCTCCTGTATTTTTGCTGACCTGTTTCTATTGGTTTTATGACTCTGGGCACTTTACCACTGCTGTTCAGTGCTAAAGTGCATATGCTCTCCCTTTGTAAATATGACTATGTGAATTGGTACATCCATGATTGGCTTATTTGGTTTATCTGTTAGTCCCTAGTAGAGTGGCCTGTGTGTGCCCAGGGCTGGTAAACCAAATGCTGCTGGTGGGCATGCAGCGCTGGTTTGCGCCACCCACAGAAGCAGCTTGTAAAGTGTGTCTCAGACCTGCCACTGCAGTGTCTGTGTGCAGTCCAGAACTGCCATCTTGGCTGTGAAGTGCACCCACTTCCCAGCCCCTGAACCTTCCCTTGGCATCATGTAAGTCACCCCTGTGGTAGGGTGCATTGTATGTGTAAGGTAGGACATGCCTTGGTGTGTGTAGCATGTCCTGGTAGTGAATTACACCCAATTTCGTTTTTCACTACTGTAAGGCTACCTGTTCCTCATAGGCTAGAATGGGCAGTTTGACTATTACATCCTATAGTCCTAACAGACCCCAGGAACATGGTAGAAAAACGAATTTAGTATGCCTGAGCTCAGAATAATAAAATACATCTTTTAGTGAAGTTTATTTTTATATTCTGTGTTTGAAAATACCACTTTTAGAAAGTAGGTATTTTCTTGCCTAAGCCTTCCAGTGTGCTCTGCTGTTATGTGTATTGGCTGTCTGGTTTTGGAGGGGCAGGGCAGGCTGAGTCAGACCTGGGTTGAATGGAGAGATCTGCATTTAGAGTATGGGGAGGGGTGGCTCCTTGACCTGAATAGGGCTGTGCCTGGCAAGGTGAATGCTGGCTCCACCTCCTACTGTGTGTCTGCTAGCAGACCCCCTCTTTCTGAAAGGAAGGATGCAGCCTGGCAAACAAAGTGCTCCAGGTCTGAGCAGAACTGGTTCTGGCTAGGTTCAGTGACTTGTAGCTTCTGAGAACAAAGACTTTTGGGGTATAAATATCTGTGCTCAAACCCCTACAAATTGAATTGCTTTTGGATCTGGAGAGGAAACTCTGTCCGTGCCACTGGAGGAATCTGCAGGAAGTGACTGTCCCTGTGCTTGTGTGTTGTTTCTTGCACTGGCCTGCAGCAGTGACCACTGGACCTTGAAGAAGAGAGAAAAGGACTTTTGAGAGAACTTTTATTTTTGTTACCAGCAATTCCCCAAGGGCTAGGAAAAGAGCTAGCCTCCTGCTGGAGTCTCAGGCACATCAGACTCCACCACCAACCTCCTGCTTCCTCCCTGCGAGGATTGCTATCTGCTGATGAGGCTCCTGTGAGTTCCAGGGCCTCTAGTTTGCTTCAGAGAAAAGAGTGCTGGAAATCGACGCTAACGCACCTTTGCGAGCCGCTGCAGCCGAGAGCGCTGGAAAAATCATCGCGCTGCTGCCGCTGAGTGCTCGCAACACGAAACCATCGCTAACGCCACTTTGCAAGCCGCTGCAGCCGAGACGCGCTGGAAAAATCATCGCGCTGCTGTCGCCGAGCGCTCGCAACCCCTAAAGAAATCATCGCTTCAAGACATCGCATTGCGGACGCCGTGCGTCCGCCATTTTCATCGCATCACACCGGATTCCGTCGCTCCCTCGCGGAGCGCCATTTCTTCGCATCGCAACACAATCGCACAACGCAACAGGCTCGTCGCATCGACTTCTCCCTCGCGGCAAGAAAGTCATCGCATCGGCGGCCTAGCGTGCAGAAGTTGGTCGCATCGTCTCCGCACGCATCAGCAGATCGGCGCATCATCCTCCCTTGCGGCAAGGATTTAACGCATCGCCGGCCTCGCGTGAGGAAAATCACCGCTACCACTTCTTTGCGACATTTTGTTGGTTTTGCTACTGAATTCAGGTACTTTGTGAGAGAAAGGGTCGCAGAGACCACTGCTTTGGATTTGAACCTTATTTTTGCAACCTCTGAACGAGAAAGGGCGCAGAGACCCCTGCTTTGAATTTGAACCTTATTCTTGCAACCTTTGAACTATTTTTGACAGTCCTTCAACAGCTATCCTATTTTTGACAGTATTGTGGCTTTTACAGTTATTGGTCTTGTGATAAATCTGCCTTTATATAAAGATACTTATTTTTATAACTCCTTGTGTGGTGTCCCTTTGTAGTGTTTCTCACTGTGTTACTGTGTATGGTCATAAATGCTTCACACACTGCCTCTGAGATAAGCCTACCTGCTCGTGCTACGTTACCACAGGGTTGAGCAGGGGTATCAAGGAGGGTAGCCCTCTTACTCTGACTTAGGAAGAAGGGTCCCTACTTGGACAGTGGCCAGCCATTGCCAACTAGAGACCCCCATTTCTAACATTGGTGGTCAGCGGTGAGGATCTGGACTTGCATTTATGATCGCATACAATAATTATAGTGTACACTACTAGTGAGTGCAGACCATAACGCAACCACATACATTTTTGAAGTTTTTTTAATTCTATTTTTGATTGATATTGCCCGTGATTGTTACAATGGGCAAGCCTATTTTTTATTGACATTGCCGGTGATAGTGCCCGCATACATTTTTGAGAGTTTTTGGATCCTATATTGTGATTGATATTGCCGGTGATTTTTTACCCGCATACATTTTCTTGAGAAGTTTTCTTCTATCTTTTATTGATATTGCCCATGATTGTTACAATGGGCAAGCCTATTTTTTATTGATATTGCCGATGATAGTACCCGCATACAGTTTTGAGAGTTTTTGGATCCTATATTGTGATTGATATTGCCGGTGATTTTTTTTCCCGCATACATTTTCTTGAGAAGTTTTCTTCTATCTTTTATTGATATTGCCCGTGATTGTTACAACGGGCAAGCCTATTTTTTTTTATTATTGATATTGCCAGTTATTGCTACAATGGGTCTTGCTGAAATGAGACCTACCTTTTATATAGAAGATCTGTTAACCTACAGTCTAGAGGAGCTAAGGGGGTTCTGTGAGGAGAGGGGCTTAGCAGTGAGTAGGAAGGAGACTCAGCTATCCCTGCAGACATCCCTGAGACTTTGGCAACAAGACAGATGGAGATTCTTGGAGTCCCAGTACACCTACCAAGAGGGTAGTTGGTCTGAGGGTGGCTCTGGAGAGTCTGAAGAGGAGGAAGAAAGTGTTATGGAATATCTCATAGGTGGGGAGTCCCTTGCTGGGTCTAGTGCACAGGGTAGTGCCCAATCCCCTTCATGGTCCCCAGAGGAGTTGGACAGACAGAGGGAGAGGGAGAACCAGCTGAAATTAGAGAGGCTCCAAATAGAGATAGCCCAGCTGGAGGCGCACCTAGCGCAGATAGCAGAAAAGGAGAAGTTAGCTCGGGAGGGTAGGTTATCCCCTGAGCGCAGTTTTTATTGTCTGGATTCACCAGTGAGGGTGGGGTCCAGTGGTGGCAGCAGAATTGAGATATATAGTGATGACAGTGTAGTACACCCACCCTCAGATGTAGCACCTGACTTGAAGGAGGGGGTTGATCTACACCAGGTGATTCAAAGATATGAGGTAGCTCCATTAATGTGCAGTGTCCCTGAGGTGGATTGGGGAACTAGCGCAGGGGCCCATAGTCCTAGTGAAAGGAGGGATACTCTACCGACTCTGGATGAGAGGTGCAGGGAGAGGGGTTCCCCCGTGGTTGAAGTCCTGGTGTATGAGTGTGAGGACCGCCCAGAAGAGTGTGGGTTGAGTGATAGAGACAGTCAGTTAATGTCTTGCCCATTTCAAGAGAGTGGTGTGGGGTACGTGTGTGAGACACTGAATTGTGAGGTAAAGGTTAGCACCTGCGTGGAACTGTGTAATCCAATTGTGGGAGAGCATATTGTGAGTTCCTATTTTCCAGAGCTAAACCAACATATGTTAGAGTGCGAGTTCTCTGATCCTAGGGAACTTGCGCAGGAGGCAGACCTCTGGGTGAGTACCAGAGGCTCTGTAGAGGTATTGGGGAATGACCCTAAGAGGAGTGGTTCAGATGTCTTCCAACCCAGAGTGGTGGGAAAGGTTAGGAGTGTTACAGCTGGGTCCCCTTGTTGTGAGGAGGTTGTAGGGCCTCACATCCTGTCTCGTGGGAGCAGGAGTCAGACTGGGATAGGTCCCGAAGTGCCCCAACCTCAGTCTCCAGGACTGGATGTTTCCATGAGGGAACATCAGGTAGGGAGCCTAGTCTGTCCGGATGGACCGTCCATTGTGGGGGGTCCCCCCGTGTTAGGTGAGCTGGGAGTGCCTGTAATCAGACCTCCAGCAGTTCTAGTGTCTGGCAGTACCGCTCCAGTTGGGAGGGTGCAGAAGGCCAGAGTGAGGGGTGAGGGGGGGAAAGAGTCCCCAGTGGAAGAACCAGTGGGTCAGGGGCCAGCCAGAAGGGCTGAGCCTCATAGGATTGGCCATGGTGACGCCACTTCTGTCCTGGGGCATCTTCACGCACTGTCAGAGGGACAGGAGGTCGTGAGCTCTGTGCCAGGCAGACTGTCACACGACACGCTAGGTATGTGTTACCCTCAGGAAGCCCTGGTTGGCCAGGCAGTTGTTCAACCACAGGGGTTGGTCCCTGGGATGGTAAGTCAGGTCCAGGTGTTGTCTGACCTGGAGGGAGGGACAACTGTAAGCAGTGTCCCGGCCATTTTTTTTTCTAAGAGCACCACTCCAGGTGGGAGGGTGCAGTATGCTGGAAGGGGGTGCAGAGGGAGGGAGTCCTCGCCTCTGACCCCGGTGCCACCTAAGGGTTTTCAGGTTGGTAGATCAGTTGCAGGGTCCAAGCCCTGAACTGGTGGAGGGGTGTGTTTTCCTTGAGGGGGGCCTGTGTGCTCCCCAGGAAGTCCTGGTGTGCCAGGCAGACTGTCGCACAACTCTAGAGGAGTGTGTTTTCCTTGGGGGGAATTGGTGTACTCCCCCAGAAGTCCTGGGTTGCCAGGCACAGGTCCAGCCTAAGGGTACAGACCCTGGGTTAGGGGGCCAGGTTCAGGGTGTCCCCCCTGACTTGGAGGAAGGGGCAACTGCTAACGGTGCCCTTACCAGTTTGTGTTATGGGGGCACCTCTCCAGGTGGGAGGGTGCCAGGCCCCAGTAAAGGGGGCAGGGAGAGGGCAGCCTCACCTCTGACCTCCGCCCAGTCTAAGGGTACAGACCCTATGCTGGGATACCAGTTGCAGGATAGAACCCCTGAACTGGTGGGTGAGTTAGGCAGGACCCTGCCACAGGGGCCCTCACAATTCTGGAAGGGGGTACAGCTCCAGGTGGGAGGGTACCGAGCCCCAAAGAGGAGGACCGGGTGTGGGGGAGCCCACCCCAGTCTCTGGCCCCGCCGCTGGGTACAGGCCAAGGGCTGGTGGGTCAGTGTCAGGGTGCGTTACTTGACCTGACAGGAGGGAGAGTGGACAAAAGGTGCCAGACACCTGGGGTTACTGCCCCTCACTCTCTGATGCCACAAAAGTTTGAGAACCCTGAGAGGTATAGGGCTTGGATTTCATCACTGACTACTGTCAGTGGCTACTGGGGCTTGTTGTTTATCTGTTGGGACACACCTGGGGGCCAGTTAAGGTTAGATGCTGCACAGGTGGTGTCCACAGGTGAGGGGAAGAGTTCCCCATTGGTTATCTTAGTGGGCCCTAGGAGTGTGGACAGAGGGATCCACCAGGGTTCAGATTGGAGTAGAGCTGGCATATGCCCCTGCAGTTGCGGGCCAGTTCCGTGTTCTATCGCCCGAAGCAGGGAAGCCCATCAAAGTAGTGATTGGTCTACCCTGCGTTTTGGCTGGAAGGGGGTTGTGTTGGAAATGGCCCTTTTTGCAGGGTCACCCCTAAACTTTTTGCCTGCCTCCTGTATTTTTGCTGACCTGTTTCTGTTGGTTTTATGACTCTGGGCACTTTACCACTGCTGTTCAGTGCTAAAGTGCATATGCTCTCCCTTTGTAAATATGACTATGTGAATTGGTACATCCATGATTGGCTTATTTGGTTTATCTGTTAGTCCCTAGTAGAGTGGCCTGTGTGTGCCCAGGGCTGGTAAACCAAATGCTGCTGGTGGGCATGCAGCGCTGGTTTGCGCCACCCACAGAAGCAGCTTGTAAAGTGTGTCTCAGACCTGCCACTGCAGTGTCTGTGTGCAGTCCAGAACTGCCATCTTGGCTGTGAAGTGCACCCACTTCCCAGCCCCTGAACCTTCCCTTGGCATCATGTAAGTCACCCCTGTGGTAGGGTGCATTGTATGTGTAAGGTAGGACATGCCTTGGTGTGTGTAGCATGTCCTGGTAGTGAATTACACCCAATTTCGTTTTTCACTACTGTAAGGCTACCTGTTCCTCATAGGCTAGAATGGGCAATTTAACTAGTACATCCTATAGTCCTAACTGACCCCAGGAACATGGTAGAAAAACGAATTTAGTATGCCTGAGCTCAGAATAATAAAATACATCTTTTAGTGAAGTTTATTTTTATATTCTGTGTTTGAAAATACCACTTTTAGAAAGTAGGTATTTTCTTGCCTAAGCCTTCCAGTGTGCTCTGCTGTTATGTGTATTGGCTGTCTGGTTTTGGAGGGGCAGGGCAGGCTGAGTCAGACCTGGGTTGAATGGAGAGATCTGCATTTAGAGTATGGGGAGGGGTGGCTCCTTGACCTGAATAGGGCTGTGCCTGGCAAGGTGAATGCTGGCTCCACCTCCTACTGTGTGTCTGCTAGCAGACCCCCTCTTTCTGAAAGGAAGGATGCAGCCTGGTAAACAAAGTGCTCCAGGTCTGAGCAGAACTGGTTCTGGCTAGGTTCAGTGACTTGTAGCTTCTGAGAACAAAGACTTTTGGGGTATAAATATCTGTGCTCAAACCCCTACAAATTGTATTGCTTTTGGATCTGGAGAGGAAACTCTGTCCGTGCCATTGAAGGAATCTGCAGGAAGTGACTGTCCCTGTGCTTGTGTGTTGTTTCTTGCACTGGCCTGCAGCAGTGACCACTGGACCTTGAAGAAGAGAGAAAAGGACTTTTGAGAGAACTTTTATTTTTGTTACCAGCAATTACCCAAGGGCTAGGAAAAGAGCTAGCCTCCTGCTGGAGTCTCAGGCACATCAGACTCCACCACCAACCTCCTGCTTCCTCCCTGCGAGGATTGCTATCTGCTGATGAGGCTCCTGTGAGTTCCAGGGCCTCTAGTTTGCTTCAGAGAAAAGAGTGCTGGAAATCGACGCTAACGCACCTTTGCGAGCCGCTGCAGCCGAGAGCGCTGGAAAAATCATCGCTCTGCTGCCGCTGAGTGCTCGCAACACGAAACCATCGCTAATGCCTCTTTGCGAGCCGCTGCAGCCGAGACGCGCTGGAAAAATCATCGCGCTGCTGTCGCCGAGCGCTCGCAACCCCTAAAGAAATCATCGCTTCAAGACATCGCATTGCGGACGCCGTGCAACCTCTGAACGAGAAAGGGGCGCAGAGACCCCTGCTTTGAATTTGAACCTTATTCTTGCAACCTTTGAACTATTTTTGACAGTCCTTCAACAGCTATCCAATTTTTGACAGTATTGTGGCTTTTACAGTTATTGGTCTTGTGATAAATCTGCCTTTATATAAAGATACTTATTTTTTATAACTCCTTGTGTGGTGTCCCTTTGTAGTGTTCCTCACTGTGTTACTGTGTATGGTCATAAATGCTTCACACACTGCCTCTGAGATAAGCCTACCTGCTCGTGCTACGTTACCACAGGGTTGAGCAGGGGTATCAAGGAGGGTAGCCCTCTTACTCTGACTTAGGAAGAAGGGTCCCTTCTTGGACAGTGGCCAGCCATTGCCAACTAGAGACCCCCATTTCTAACAACTACTCACCCCAATGTAAACTTCCAGAGTGCTTTACATCACAAAACATATTACACACACACAATAATTCATATGTGTGTAATCAGTGTATAAAAAATGCTACTTAAGACAATGACGACAAGGTGTAGGAGTCACATCTCTTCAATACTGGTAGGAATTATCTGTTGAGAGTGCTTGGTCTGGAGGAATGAAGGGGCAGATTAACTGAGTTTTTGCGATGAGCAGTAACCATAGTTGCTGTGCTTCATTGAGTGAAAGGAGAGAGCACAACAGCATCATATCTGCTAAAATATGGTTCTGTTGCCCTCTCCTCTAGCGCTGGTATAACTTGTCACACAGTTCCTACAAATTTAGTTAGACTGTGGATTGGATCAACAAAATTTCATAATACAGGGGCTGAGTCTTCTTTTATCATCAGTAAATTTTGGTCTGGCTAGCTCGCAGTACCACATATAAGCTCTTAAACGTTTATGGTTATGGATGCTGTCAGCAACCTCAAACATGACCACCCAATATGGAAACGACCACCCAACATTCGTCAAGGCAGATTATTTAAAGCTCTCTGTACACCATACAGATGATGAATCCAACTACGAACTGAACCTAATACTCTACCTGTTAAGGACTGCTTTAAGTCATAGTTTTTCTGTTCCACTATCGAATTTTCCTCAGGATGATAGGGGGCAGAATAATGCACAGCAAAACCCTGTGTAGCCATAGTGTCCCAGTATGATGTACAGGGAAAAGCCGGGCCCTGGTCTGACTGAAATGTTGCCTCTGCTTATGTACCACTACCGATAAAGACTTGCAAATCTTTAATAACAATTTGAGCATCAGCCAATCTCTGTGGCCACAGCCATAGAAATTGAGAGCAAGAATTGACTGCCTCTAAGATATATTTGTATGTACTATCTGCATGGAGTGGTCCGCAATGACCTAGATAGACACACTGCAATGACTTATTTGAAACTAAAAGCAGTGTCTGTAGTGGGCGTGTAATTGTGGAACTTTTGATTTGTTGACAAATATCAAATCAAAGTAAAAATGTTCTGGTCTGGTGATAAAGACCCTGTCACCAGTATTGTTTCTGTAACAAAGAAACAGTAGCCGCTATACCTGCGTGTGCAGATGCCAATCCCTCATGAGCTGCAATTATTATTAATTCTAACCTGCAGTCCGGGTGGGGTATCACCTAGTCACCCAACCTAGGAATGTGGGCAAAAAGAACATTTTAAGGACTCAATAGATAGGAGTTCTTAGCTGAATAGCCTTAGGTAAGGGCTTGCCACTAGCTGAGGCAGTGGATGCAGCCATAATGTCATCATTTATTCTCATATGTGAACGAGTATTCACAGCCACAAATTCAGTCTGAACAGCTGCCTTGGCAGCTTCATCGGCCAATGCATTACCTGCAGTGTGTGTACCAACATGCTGCTGACTCAATGTGGAGAAACACAATTTACCCTGCAGTCTTTACAATGACCAGCATTTACAACAATGTTAGTACCCTGCATGCAATGTTACCAAGCGTTACTTTTGCACGCAAGTCATTACAACGACTTGCTGTAGGGGACACGTTCTTGGACTGGTGTTGGATTTTTAAGTCCAACATCTTCCCCACTGTTGCATAGACTGGAGTTGGAATAGTAATTTTAATGACTTGCATGTTAAAGTAACGTGTGGTAACATCACACGTGGGGTACTGACTGCGTGGTAAAGGCATGTGTGGTAAATGCTTGCAGGGTATCGTCATACAACCCTCAATGTGTGGATCACATGAGGCCATGGCAAAGAATCTTCCGGAGCTGCCACTTTTCCCCAAAGAAGCTTATGCTTAATAGTATTTCCTTTGGAGACTCTGAATTCATTTAAGCCTAATAAGGTAAATTATTGTTAAAGTCCTGGACGCAGTAACAGAAATCACACACTATAAGTGGGGGAATTCTGAATCTGCATTTTGCAAAGCCAAAACCAAAGCTTTCAATTCACCCAGTTGAGTTTTTACAGTCACCCAGAGTTTCTGAATATGTTCTTTGTGCCTGAAAAACCCCATCTTTCATGACACCCCCTAACTGCAGCACATGCAGCTGAGTACTTGTACTTTGTACCAACAGCCAGCTGGGCTAAACAATCAGTATAAATTATGAAAGCATTCTCATCTAGAGGCAAAATGCCACAAAACATGGGGTATTCTTGTTCATACTGAAGATATTCCTATACTCTCAAATTAGGGTCAAAAATATATTCTACATCAGTAGCTGTCAAGGAAGAGGCCCACTGGATCCATCTCGGATACAAGGCTTTCAAGTTTCTAATGCTGGCCTTAGTGACGGCCTCTAGGGCCAGAATAGCTACACCACAATTATTTGTCTCACCTGTGTTAATGGACGCTGTTTGAACACAGCCAACTGTGTCAAAAACATTTCTGCCAATGCAAAATGCATTTCCGCATTGTAATGTAAATGCTATTTATAAGCAATTGGCACTGTTTCACCTTCATTAAATAAAACATATTTATAACCACTGACACCCGCAATTATGCGAATCACTAAATTGGTAGAGTTAACACATATCTGTGAATGTTTAGACTCAAGCATATCTGCCTGTAAATCCCAGAGAATACAAATTTGTTGTGCAGTCCAATTCTTATCAGAAAATTCAGGACAAATTAAATCGTAAAACAGTCTAACCCATTCTGCATAATTTGGTACGCATGTTCTACCAAAGTTCAGAAATCCCAAAAGCGATTGAAGCTTTTTAAGTATTTGGTGGGTGCAATGAAGCACATTTCTCTACAAAATGCGGTGCCAGAATTTTGCCTTAATACGATAACTCATATCCTAAAAATAGAACACTGAGAAAGGCATTTTTACATTTTGAAAATTACATTTCTAGCCATATTCAGCGAATCCAAGAATAATACAATCCACTCTGGCTAAATGCATTTTGAAATCCTCATCTGTGATGTAAATGTGTTCAATGTAAAACAATGCTTTTGAGTCAATTTCTTGTAAAATTGACATCACTCGGGCACCAAACCGACCTGGACTGATCTTATAGCCCTGTGAGACTCAACAGAACCGCTGTTGTGCTCCCAATGTGGAGAACTAGCTTGTTTATCAAGCCCGTGCTGTCGGAATTCTGTACAGCAAAAGTCAGTGTGTGACTGTTTACATTTCGATAGTCCAAGACTGTACGATAAGAATGATCAGGTTTCAGCACTGGAAATAGATTATTCATAAGGGAGACACAAGGCTCAATCACATCTCGATATTCTAATTGTGATAGAATCTTCCTTACTGGATGTTTAGCTTCATGTATAATAGGATATTGTGCTTGCACCTGTGGACTGGAACTTAGAGGTATAACATGATAAGGTGAGTCTTTATCCCAACCTGCTTAATTGCGATATAAAGCTGGGGCCTGTGCAAGAGCCCATTCTTAAGCATAAGCTTCTTACACATTTTCTGGAACAAGAACTGAAAAGGAAGGCATTATTACATCTTCTGCTTGTGGGGCATTCTGAATAAATTCCGGTGGCCAATCATTCTCAGCCAAGAAAATGTCTTATTCATTAGCCAAATTCAGCCAGAATATTACTTTAACAGTATGCGTTTTGTTGCCCTCAATTTGAATGTCCAAATCATAAATTCTATCAAGAGGGCTAAGCTGCTGATCAGGAGTTTCAACTTAAATATATTCATCAATCAGTTTTGTCATCAGAAACTCTTGAAGAGTCTATTGAACTATTGCGACCTCTGCTGCCCTGTTGAGAAGAGTTCTCACCCAGGTCTTGTTCCGAAGAAATGCTCTGAGCATTTGTGTCATTTTTAGTGGAAATTCCCACCAGCTTTTTCTTTTTAAATTACGCTTTTTGTTGCAGAAGTTTGTCTTCCTTTTTTATACTGACCTTAGAGGAGCTCCATCTTTGGTTTCATATATTCCTGGAACTGCAGCCTCAGTATGTGTGTGAAATTTCTGTGAATTTGAATTGACTGCAGGAAAAGTAACACAGGAATAAAACAATTCACATCTATACACTTTGTGACCCTCAACCATGAAAGTCACATCTCCACCGGTATTAGTGAACCACATCTATTTAAATGAGCAGTTTCTGCTGGTCTACAATTAACAGCAATATTCACTGATTTCACTGCCATATTAATAAATGCAAATCAAAGAAAGGAAAAACTGAAGGGTACTATCCTTTTAAAAGGCCAAGCTTGATCAACTTACAGAAATAAATAAGTGCTTCCTATTAAACGTGAGGAGGATAAACCTTTACTACCATGGACGTCTCTGCATAAAGGCAATAAAGCACCTTTGGACACACTCAAGAAACTACTCAGGAGACACATTAAATAGGTACCGAACCTAAAACATTGGGCACCATGTCACACAGTTCCTAAGAATTTAGTATGACTGTAGATTGGATCAACAAGCCTTCATAATACAAGGACTAAGTCTTCTTATATCATCAGTAAATGTTGGTCTGGTTAGCTCACAGTACCGCATCTAAACTCCTAAATCTCCAGAGTTAAATATGCTGGTGGCAACCTCGAACATGACCTCCCTTATTCCCAAGAAATGATTGGAAACAGATCTAACCCCTTCGTATGTTACTTTTACATGCCCTAGGTTTCACAAAGAGAAGAGACAATGATACATTTTCAAATGTTTATTGAAAAGATCTAATCTTTGTAATTAAAACATGAACTGTGATTATTAGACAGATAAAACACATCATTGCTATAAGCATTATTAAAAGTGTGAAAAATATAAATAATTCAACCATATTGATTAGTCCTAGAATTACTCCTGCCTACCTCTAATACCCCTACTCTAGCGACACTCTTCTGCCAGACCCAGTTGGAATATTCTAACCCCATACCTTGGCGTGCTCATCTCGTGCAAGCTAGTAAGGTGTGGATAGTTGGCAGAAAGCATGCAATGCCCAGACAAAAACAAAGTATTTCAAGCACCACAATCCCTCAACAATACTGGCACTGCCTAAACTCTCACTATGGAAAGTTAACCAAATTATATAAGTGTTAACTCAATCTTCATTCACACGTGCCCATTTGACCGAAACCCCAACATTAAGCCTCAATACTTGCAGACCCCTAGTAATTATCATTCCCTGCTTAAATTCTGGTGAGTTTTTGCTCTATAGTGATGCCTCTCTCTTTCCAAATCTTGCTTGTTCCTCACTCAGTGATATTACCATCTAGAAAATGTATAAATTATAGGCCCTCTTCTGAAGTAAAGTCACACTTTGTAAATTCTCTGACAAAAAGGATGCTTATATAAGGAATATTTACAAATATCCTGCCCTATCTTTGAACAAGGACACTGAAAAATGTAAAGTAAGAATATTAATGTGAGCTTCTACTAATAAATAATTAATGCAATATAGGGGTATCTCTTTTTCATTGACACTTGTAGAGAACTAGTTGATCTCCCATGTTATTGGCTCTATATTTCATATACCCGAGTGGGACGGGTATGCCCAGACGTGGGTCCCGTGCTCTCCATGCCACTGGAGTCAAGCTATCCTGGCTGATGATTGCTGAAAGCCCGAAACCGGTCCTAGGATGCTTGTTTCCAGTCCAGGGAGGTCCTGGCCTGGCAGTTCGGGCTGGACTGTTCCCATTGGGCGCAGGGTCAAGACTGATTTGCATATGGCTGGGTCCAAACTGGAATGGCATGGTGAGCAATAAAACGATGGATTTAGGCCCAGATCTCTGTACTGGGGTGAATGTATGACATTGTACAGCATTTTGTCCATCAATTGTTCTTTTTGCATTTGTCACCCCGAGTGGAACGGGTATGCCCAGACATGGGTCCCGTACTCTCCATGCCACTGGAGTCAACCTATCCTGGCTGATGAGGGCTGAAAGCCCGAAACCGGTCCTAGGATGCTTGTTTCCAGTCCAGGGAGGACATGGCCTGGCAGTTCGGGCTGGACTGTTCCCATTGGGCGCAGGGTCAAGACTGATTTGCATATGGCTGGGTCCAAACTGGAATGGCATGGTGAGCAAAAAAACTATGGATTTAGGCACAGATCTCTGTACTGGGGTGAATGTATGACATTGTTCTGCATTCTGTCCATCAATTGTTCTTTTTGTTTATATTTCATATATACTGCAAGTCAGATACTGTAATTTTAAAAAACATAAAGGTGTAGTATTAGTCCCCATTTTGTTCATTTTATGTTATGTATTTTATATTTCTACTTATTTTTATAGAGTAAATAAGTTAAAGTATGTGTTTACAGCTATACAATCCATTCCGGTTACAATATGGGATTGGAATGCCAGGCTATTTATTTTAGAGAAGATAGAATTATTCAACAGAAGACTGATCTTAATAAAAGCCTGGACATTCTGAAACATAATGAAAAAAAAATTCCTTGAAGGAATCCTCGGCTTACCATTGGTAACTTGTCTCAAGAGGTAAGGCCTTCCTGAGAGAAAAAGGATGTGCTATGTGTGGAACGTCTAGATACAGAACAATGCAGCTAATAAATTAAAAAACATAAAAGTTTCAAATATGATACAAATGTAATAAGAAAACTGTCAATAAAGAAAAATAATCAAATCTGAGAATGAGAAGGTATAAAGGGAAGAGAATACACTCTAGAGAAAAACACTGGAAATGATAATTCAATGTAATCCAAAATATAACATGGAAGAATAAGAAACGTTTTAATGTGTCCTCCATGCTCTTAGAAACAAAGAGAGAGTTGCCCCACTATCCAAGAGACAGGGTGCCATATACAGTAAATGTATCAAAAACAATATAATCACCCACACTAAGTCATACAAAGGTCATTCAAATACCCTTCGTCAACTATCATACCAGGACCCATAAATCAATTATAAAGATTTTTTTCTTTTGTGTGTATCAAAAGCACATTTATTAAAAAACAATTTCAATCATATGAGACACAATTAATAAATACAATAATATTTTCAAAAGTTAAAAAACAATTCAACAATTAGACTCACATACATAACACTTAAGCTTCAATAAGAACGAGAGGCAAAACAAGTGACAACTTAAAATCATAATAACCAAGTTAATTCAACTGAATCAATGTTGTTAAAGTCTATAAATTCTTTTGTAGTTAGACTTAAAAGTTCTTCGAATTTAACAGTGAAAACAGAAGCTTCGACGCGTTTCGGTGAGCAGTATATTGCTAAGCCTCCTTCTTCAGGACTCTCAATTTTAATGTCTCTCTTAGAAAAGACACAGTACCATATGTACCTTATGGTGGCACTAATCCATCTGGAAAGGAAGGTGTCAAATATAATTCCACATATAGTATATGGCGTTTTCTTGCGTCCTGATATCGTAAATCTCGAACTCTGATGATTACTTATACACCAAGAGTTAGGTAAATATACTCCAGACGTTTATACTCCGGATATTCGCTGGTATGTGAAGGGGACCGGTGTAAAATACATTCCCACAGGGTCAAAAAGTCCCTCCAGATACAAGATCTCCCACAAAGAGGCAAAAACGTCCTCCACCGGGTTTGAACGGTTTCCAGTATCACCCGAATCACTAATATTGTTTTCTGGTGTATATAATGGGGTTCTTTAAAAATCCTTCTGCGGCGTGGAATACCGTCCGGCTTTACTCAAGAGCAGGTCCTCCATGCTCTTAACAGGGACCTAGGCACAATCTGAGACTGACTTGAAAATAAACATAATTTGGTATAAATTGATGACTTGTCCCACTAAATGTTTTGCTTAGCTTTTATTAGAAACTTTAATCTGATGAATAATATCTTCAATGACGTAAAACTGGAGGCTCTGTCATATCAAGGTTCAGAAAGTCAGATACTATGATTGGGGAGTCCCACCGTAGCCTCAAATTTCGAACCAAAATCCTCTAAGCAGGGGAAATGGCAAAGCAGAGTTTGACAAGTTTGTGTCTTTTATGGTGAGAGTTTGCAGGCTGTATTTGCTTCTTAAGTAGAAGATTTTCAGAAACATTTCCAGTCCAGGTAGCAACGCTACCTTGAAGAAATGTTTCAAATCCTCAGTAATGTCACCTTGCGGTTCAGTATCCTTCTATCAGTTGCAGGGAGAGTCACACAACTCAGCTTCAAGAGCACAAGAAAATACCGATGGCAATCGTAATTCTTCTCTATAGGAAGCCTGTATCTGTCTCAGGACTTTCTGTAACCTCCAGCCTCAGAAGGGCCACGCAGATTTCACTGGCTAGGTTGTTAGCCTCATAAACTCTGTGGATCAGCAGGAGACTGGTGCCACCAATCCAGGAGCAAAGATCCTGAAGTAGAAGTTCCAGCACAGCAACAAACAACTCTCTACAATAGTCTCTGACAAGCTGGCTGGTATTATGCAGTAGGAGGGAGAAGTGACTACTTTCATCTTCAGCTGCACATCGAATCACAACTTGCAAGTGGTCAAGCAAGTATGTTTATAAGGTAAACACTTAGTCAATTACACTGAAATCATGCCAATCCTAATATAATTCCTGGCTTCCCATACCCAAAGTGTAAGCAAAGATATGCCATTCTTGTGTTGTCACTTTGTGACATAAATTATATTCCCAAGTTCAATGAGCCAAAAAATCAAATGATGAATTCTTGAAAGAACTCTGCAGGGCTCACTACTGCCTTCCAGTTCTAGCTCAGCCATTCCAATTGAGCTCCCTAAGCTTGAAAGAAAACTTTTCCTTCTCAGATTACACTTGTAGAATTTCACATCCTTCCGCATGGCACGATTATTCTTGACTTCTCTTCTGAATGAAGAACGATGGTGTTGATACAATTCAGGCACGGGTCTCCCACTCACGTGTTCGAGAGGACCCCTCATTCCCATCCCATGGACGGCATGCCAGTGCTTTGAACTGATTGCGGGATAACAAAGTGTCAAACGAGGGTGGTTTAACATAGAAATGCCTGTGTCATTGGAACACACTTCTGCTGAGCTCAGGCAGAGCATACTGCATACCCCATAACTATTCTAGAGTTGTTTGGTAACTGGAATCTGTCTCCGCCACTTCAATTTTCAACCCATGTAACATCAAAAGCATAACGTGTATCTGTAAAGCACATGGTCACCCAGAAGAGTATCTTAGCACTAAATAACAGATGTTTATTGTTCCCCATCAGTACTCATTTTATCAACCTCAGAAGGATGAAAGGCTGAGTAGACCCGCCAGGATTTGAACCAGTGACCATAAGGTCAAACACAGGCCCCTGAAGTGGAGGCGTTAGTCCACTAAGCCACCAGACCTGGCTTTAATGCTACAAATTTGGTTTTGATATTTTCCAATACAATGTTACAAATTAAGGGAAAACATGAAATCTAGTGTTGCATGTTATGTTTTAGAAATAGGAAATTAAAATAAATGTATGTTTAATTCTACCTATATCTATACCCTGTGCAGTTGTGTAGCCTGTACACATACAACAGTATTACAAGAGTGACAATTGTGTCAATTTGCAAAAGGTAAGTTCATACCCTTCAACCAGAGCACATTTTGGTCAGGTTTGGAAAAACAGCAAATGCTCCAAGCAAAGAAGCGAGGAACAGTGCAGGGATGAATTTCCTTGCACATAATATCCGACATTCATAAAACACTGTTTTCTCCTCAAATCAGCCTGTTGGAACTGGAATAACAGGCAGTATTATTTCCCCTTCTCACAGTTATTGATTTTATCAATCTCAAAAAGATGAAATGCTCAATGGAGCCATTCGGATTAGAACGTGTTACCTTCAGGGTTCACACAAATCTATGCAATTGATTATTAAGTCCACAGAGCTAATGTAAAGGCTACTGATTGTTGGTTTGCTATCTTAATATTTTTTAAAGCTCATATGAAGTATTACACATACCGAAAGGGAAAACGATTTTTGGTCTCTAGCTTGACATCTTATATAAGTTTAATGAAGCAAATTTAAGAAAGATGAAAAATCAATCTGATCTTTTCACTCTGTCCTCCTCTCTTATCACCCTTACCTCTCCTGCTTTTTCTTATTAAAATTCAGCCTGATTCAGCGTCTTGCAGCGAAACTAGCAAAGAAAGTAGGAAGTCACAGGACTAAATACACAAGCTTACATTAGCAATATTGGTAAAACATATTTTAGCTTATGGACATAATTGAATTCAAATTGATAGAACACAATGAGGAAGGGAAAAGTAGCACTCACATTGCGAAAATTGAGACACTTTAGTGTCCAACATGATATCCAAATTTTCTGCCTCTGAAATTTTTTTGCTGCAAACACAGTTGGCTTTGCACAAACCAAGAATATATAGACCAATTACCTAGTACTTTGTGGGAACTCTTAACTTAACACACAGTCTTACATTCTGACAGTCCATTTGAGGAATCTGGCAAGTTTGGTGCACACTACTCAAAATGAAATACCACGCCCCTGCAAGGATTCATGATTTGCTGGATCCTCCCAAATAACAAATGAGCGGTGTATTTTGACAGGTAACATCTAATGAAGCAAAGAGTAATTAAAAAGGATCAGACAGGTGACCCCTGCTGAGGTCATCTGTTGGTAAGTGAAGGGCAAATACTAGCATGTGATGTATCATTAACACAGCATCTGATTATGAAAGTCACCTAAAACTGGTCAAGGTCTTTAGTGGCAACTGCTTCTTAAGCTGGATGAAATTTGCGTTTTGTATACAGTAGAGGAAACTACTGAGGAGTCCTAGGAATTCTTAGTAGGCAACTCAGACTAATATTACATTGTGTAAAGAAATCATCTCTTTGTTTCTTCTTTCTTCTTTCGCCTACTAATACTTCAAAGCTGTCTGTAAGCAGCCTTTGCCACCTACAAATCACAAATAATAAATCATTAAATGGTATAATGCAGCATGTAGAGGTGGGCAAAGTGTATAAGCTGCTTCATGAGTACATCTGCACATTTAAGTTCAGTGCATGGGAAAAGGCAGATAATCTATGATGGAAAAATTAACAGATAAAGCTGCTTATGTGTCCTTTGTAACAATATAGTGGCCTGCAACCAGATTTTTCAAATGGGAAGTTATTGACACTGCTCTGATGCCTGTGAAAACTGGTGCAAAGTAAAATTCTAGATATAGGCAATGGTCATTTGGAGAACAAACAGCCTGAAATGCCTCACCCAATGTCACATACTACAATATAGTACTCACGCTAGCTATCACAGTCCTGTCACTCCAAATCTATCAGAGATTTGACAATGGCCATGAACCAAGCAACTTCTTACCTAGAACTATGGTCCCAATTTAGGATAAATATAATGCACTGGCAATAAGTTGGACTGGATATTCGTCATGTTTGTTACAGAGAACCTGTTGTCCAAACTCAAAATCCAAATGCATACCTGGCGACAAATATTTTGCGAGCAGAAGTACTGAATAATTTTCAGTCACTAAAAAAATATGATGTGTTTTTGGCTGCAAAATCTCTCCATAACACAAAGATTTAATAAAGTCCCTGCAAAATCCCTGACATGAAAATGACATACAACTTCCATATCAGAGGGAGGTTTTTGAGTAACAAGCGTTGTAAATTGTCCACTATTATCAATCATACCTATTAAAATTTGAACAGTGAACACTGCAAATATAGAGCTTTTATTTCCCTTTCACAAGTTTTATTGCAACTGATAATGGAATGAGAGAAACTCCCAAGCAGCTCCTTTCTCTTGCTGTTGTGCGTTCAAGGACCCAGCATAGGAGTAGAGCTCTTCAACAGATATGAACTCAGATTGATTGCTAAATCCCTGTGAAGAGGCTGATTGATGAAAAGGCACATCTCTTTCAACTTTGTTTCTCTTCAATAACCTAATGATGCTCGATTATCCATGATTCCTACCCTGCCTCACTGTGGTACCTGCATGGACCAGACCTGGGCGTGGGAGTGGTACCTGGGAGTAGAGGAGCTGCATCATCAGTGACATCTTTTTGGATGCAGAGTTCCTGAAATAGAGCATGCATGGAGGAGTACACTCTTACGAATATCGCTTCAGAATCACAGTGTGCCTCTGACGATGGAATAAAGGATCCTAGATGGTTTCTCCTTCACCTTACTGCTCTAAGTGCAAAGTTCCAAATCTTTTCCGTTCTGCTTAGACAATTAACTTTTTCCTCACATTTTTGTGAATTTCATTTCATTTTCAGAAATATTTTTCTGCATCTAATTCCTCATTTTTTCATAGCATTTTTATTTCCACTGTCTCTTTTTTGCAACTTCTTACCACTTTTATTGAAGATATTGTACAGAGCAATGGTAGCCCTTGAAGTGAGTAATTTATGAACACAAAAATGAGTAAACTATAAATAGGGGCCTTTTCAACATAAAAAAATAAATACAGAGAATTAATAAACTAGTGATCTCTGTTTAAAAGAAGTTGAGACTACAATGTATCTCATACGCTCCCACTATAAGCTTGATGCCGCCTAACTTAGCCCTGGCTCTACTTTCGTTTGCACCCTTGCCCTCCACACTTTCTCTACAAAAAAATGCGGAATTGTCCTTGGCACACGCCTAGCCAGGAACCTTTTCAACTCTTGACCGCACTCTTCTCAACTTGATTTTTCTAAGGAATCTATGCAGGCCTTCCTGACTGTGAACTCTAGTGAATTTAAATAGTTTTAATGCGTCTGGTTATCTTACCCTGGCCTCATAAAATGGGACCTTAATATCCTCATGTTCTCCTGAAAGAACACTGCCTACAGGTCAGAATCTGGATCAATTTTCAGAACTGCCTCCCAATGCTCCACTGAAATATCAGGCCATCCACAAATCTGTGCTGTTCAAACGAGCTTATGCAGATGACTCCTTGATTACAAATATAATGAAAAGGTGAAAGCCAACAAAAAATTCAATAATCAATCCCTACATTGTACTGCATTGCTACCTCCCACGTCTGCTGCTGTCCATCGCTTATCAACTTCAGCAAAGGCCTAAATAACCACATCATCCTAGACAACATATAGCCAACTGGCCAGCAACCGCTCTGTGTGGAATAACCTCCCATCCTCCCCCTAACCAGAGCATCTCTGACCACACTCATTCTTCAATGTACATTTCTACCATAACCTTTGGGACCTGGGTGCGAGAGTTTCAAATTGCTTTGGAAAATAAATCTATCTATCTATCTATCTATCTATCTATCTATCTATCTATCTATCTATCTATCTATCTATCTATCTATCTATCTATCTATCTATCTATCTATCTATCTATCTATCTATCTATCTATCTATCTGTCTGTCTGTCTATCCCGCTATCTACATATCTAGCTATCTATCGATCTGCCTGTCTATTTATCTTTTCTGTCTGTCTGTCTATCTATCTATCTTGTTAGCTAGCTATTTGGCTCACTGATTTTCTATGTTGTTTGAGAGCCACGGCACATTTTAGAGTTAAAACGCAGCGGAAGAAAAATATTAGCACACACAAAGCTTTAAAATAGTGGCTGTGCACACATGCACTGTGGATTAATATGTCAAGAAAAATGCATGCGTATTATTTCTCGTTTAAAATACTTTTATTAAAATGTTCACTTCAAACAATGTAATATTCTTTCCAGTATTTAAAAACAATAACATTACACTCCGTTTGTTTGACAATGTTATGGCCCATTGCTGTG
Source organism: Calotriton arnoldi (assembly GCA_963921515.1). Lineage (NCBI taxonomy): Eukaryota > Metazoa > Chordata > Amphibia > Caudata > Salamandridae > Calotriton > Calotriton arnoldi. The sequence continues at coordinate 3,006,206 of CAWUFW010001215.1, forward strand.
AAATGTAACGTGTGTGATGTGATGCATGTTAGAGGACGTTTTGATGTAGGCTGAAAGTCAAAGTTAGGCATAAAACCAACTTGAAATATTCAAATAAACTAGAGAACCTCGCTTTGGTCTTATTCTTGCCAAAATAAACGGTGTTTATGCACACTGCTCTATTCATAGGGGTTAGACTTGTGTGGCTTCAAATATTCTCAGGTGCGGCGCTGCATGTTATGTTCTTGAGTGTGCGAATGATGTATTTACTTTTTAATTCCACTCAAACACTGCGGTTAATATATTTTTTTCGAATGAAAGTGAGATTCAGTTTAAAAGTCTGGCTCTAGGTTGCTCTTCTCTTTTATAATTTCTCCATTTTTACACTTCATGTGGTGGCCGAAGGTTAAAAAATGTACAATGCATTTTTCGTTCTTTAAAAGGTTTACATTTAAGCATCAGGTATCTGAAAAAATCAAACTACACCTTTGCTTTGAAGACCAATAAATGATGCAAGTGAGCACGGAGATCTGTTAGGAGCCGGCGCGCGAGGGATGGCGGGGAAACGATGATGGAAAAATTAAAATTCCGCTCCAGCAGAAGGCTGCAGTGCTTCAGCTTGCAGCTCAGTGCATCGATCGGTTCCAGCATTTGACTTTCAACCATGACAAAACTGTGGGCAAATTAATTGTTCTCCAGGATATTAGGCATCAGAGTCTATTAATCCTCTCTGGAGTCAGATGCTCTATGAATACTAATCAAAACGAAGGAGAGCTGCAGTCTCGTCTCCCCTCGTCTGACTGAAATGCCGCTGCTCTTTTTTTCGCGCGCGCGCAAAAAAAAAAAAAAGAATCTTGTCGGCCATTTGCTGCCGTCTTCAGAATGGAGCTTCAACTCTAATGATAAAGTATGTCGAATAAACCACCCGCCGTTGGTTCTATCTTAACTAGAAACACACACTGCAAAAATGCATTGTTTTAATATGATTGTTCGTTTCTATACATTAACAATGTTGTCTACGTCCCCGTATCTTCTCAGTGACTTGAAGGTGTGCACACAGCAAATTTCGTAATCAGATAGCGTTCCCTTTTCAGCAGCGTTGGTAAGCTACCCAAGAGCCTTTGTCATGTAGCATAAGTGATTCGTTTTTTTTTTTAGAATATGCCACTTGGCTGCTAGCTTGCTAAATACCAAATCCTGCTTTTACTGCCGTGTCTCAGGGAAAAGAGTCATGGTTCATGAAATCATTACGGATTTATAGTCCTTGACGCTCATCTTCACTTGTCAGACACGGGAAGGGCAGTCATAAAGTGGTAAAACGGTAGATGTTTACCTTTTTAGTGCACTCTTATGTTGGATTCCTAAACAAAACAATATTTTATAACTTCTGCCATATTTCCAATTACACCCGCTAAACTTGCATGAATTGTAGCTATAAAGCCAGCCACAAGGAATATTCCAATTGTTATATTGACTTTTGAGAAAGGGCCAGATGTATCAAGCATTTTAACAGTCACAAATCAATCACGGCATTTATAGAGCGCGCTACTCACCCGGGAGGGTCTCAAGGCGCTGGGGGAGGGGGTAAGTTACTGCTCGAACAGCCAGGTCTTGAGCTGCTTCCTGAAGGCGAGATGGTCCTGGGTTCGCCGAAGGTGAGTGGGGAGGGAGTTCCAGGTCTTGGCCGCCAGGTAGGAGAAGGATCTTCCTCCGGCGGTGGTTCTGCGGATGCGTGGTACGGTGGCGAGGGCGTGGCTGGTTGATCGTAGCTGGCGTGTGGGCGTGTAGAAGGACATGCGGTCGTTGAGGTACTTTGGGCCCAGGTCGTGGAGGGCCTTGTGTGCGTGGGTGAGGAGTCTGAACGTGATTCTCTTGCTGACGGGGAGCCAGTGCAGGTCTTTCAGGTGTACGGTGATGTGGCTGTGTCGGGGGATGTCCAGGATGAGTCGTGCGGAGGCGTTCTGGATGCGCTGGAGTCTCTTTTGAAGTTTGGCTGTGGTTCCGGCGTAGAGGGTGTTCCCATAGTCCAGTCGGCTGGTGACGAGTGCCTGGGTGACGGTCTTCCTGGTTTCAGTGGGGATCCATCTGAAGATCTTGCGGAGCATGCGCAGGGTGTTGAAGCATGAAGATGAGACGGCGTTGACTTGTTTGGTCATTGATAGGGAGGAGTCCAGGATGAAGCCCAGGTTGCGTGCGTGGTCCGTTGGCTTGGGTGCGGTGCCCAGGGCCGGGGGCCACCAGGAGTCGTCCCAGGCGGAGGGTGATGAGCCCAGGATGAGGACTTCCGTCTTGTCTGAGTTCAGTTTAAGGCGGCTGTTCCTCATCCAGTCGGCGACGTCTCTCATCCCGTCGTGCAGGTTGGCTCTGGCGGTAGTGGGGTCGTTGGTGAGGGAGAGGATCAGCTGGGTGTCGTCGGCGTAGGAGATGATGTTGAGGTTGTGTCGGCGTGCGATGGCTGCGAGGGGGCTCATGTAGACGTTGAAGAGGGTCGGGCTGAGTGAGGATCCTTGTGGAACGCCGCAGATGACTTCGGTGGCTTCGGATCTGAACGGGGAGAGGCGGACTCTCTGGGTTCTTCCGGCGAGGAACGAGATGATCCATTCCAGTGCTTTCTCTCGGATTCCGATGTTGCTGAGGCGCTTCACTAGGGTGCGGTGGCAGACGGTGTCGAACGCCGCGGAGAGGTCCAGGAGGATGAGGGCAGCTGTTTCCCCGTTGTCGGTTAGGGTTCTGATGTCGTCGGTGGCTGCGATAAGGGCGGTCTCGGTGCTGTGGTTGGCCCGAAACCCGGACTGCGAGGGGTCGAGGGATCCATTCGTCTCGAGGAAGGCGGCAAGCTGTCTGTTGACGGTCTTCTCGATGACTTTGGCCGGAAACGGAAGGAGCGAGATGGGGCGGTAGTTCTTGAGGTCGGTGGGGTCCGCCGTTGGTTTCTTCAGGAGGGCGGTAAGCTCGGCGTGCTTCCAGCTCTCCGGGAAGGTGGCGGTGCGGAAGGAGGAGTTGATGATGTCCCGGAGAATGCTTTGTTTTGGTGTATGAGATAACTAAAATGCTTTTTTCTAATTTACTGATCCCATGTTAGGCGTTGGAATTTTTTTTCCGACTCCTAAAATGTAATTCCGAATTAATATTGGATTTGCTATCTGGAAGGGGCTTGAAGTAGGGTACCTTCCAAATACAGAATCGGTATAACATTTTCAGTGTTTTGCCACTAAAATTTGGTGGTGCTGCAATGATTTTTTATCGACACCTCAAAGAAGGAGATAACCCATTTTAAAAAAAGGAAGGGGGTCCCCTTGGAACCTCTTACCCTTTTCGAATGCAAAAAGGTTGTTTAAGAGGAGGCAGTGGTCCATGGGATCTCTGCATCCTCTTAAACAAAACTTTAAAAAAAAAAAAAACTTCTCTTTTTAACACAGATCCGTTTCTTCTAAGTGAAGAGGGCTGCATTTATTAATTAAAAAGTTTGCTTTACTAAAAGGATATCATAGAATCCACTATGACTCAGAATTTTAATAACTAACTTATTAGTACATAGCTCAGTAATTAAAATTCTTTACTAATTGCAAAAATGCTGATCGCAAATTTCAACCAGTATTATGCAACCAGTAAATAGTGATTATGGCCCAAAATTCTTAAATGGAATGTGAAAAATTGAATGCTGATATTCAGACGTAGACTAACAGGTTAGTTATGATTACAACTTGACTGTGGTGAGAGGCGCTGCTAACTGCAAGGAGGATCTATTTAGCAAACAATTAATCAACAAGATAATGGAGTCATGTCATTCCCGATGACCTCTTATAATTTGCTCTCAACTAACTTTTTCCCCAGTACTTCATATACGCTGAAGTCAGTTTTATTATGTGATTGATCAAGCACATGAGATCACATTTAGCATTAATGCTGATGCTTTCAGTAGTACACAAGTAGGATGTGATTAAATCACAACTCACTCTACTTCACCATTTATAGTCATTGCAAGAAACGTCTCTTGTGATATGATAACTGTCAAAGCAAAGTGGGGAGGATTTCAATTGAGAAATACACTGTGGGTTAGGCTGGTTGTCATGGAGTATAATGCAGGCAGGTCAACGTATCCACGGTTAAGGCAGCGGACCAAGAGTCGCCCCACCTTTCCCATGTCCCTAAGTAGCTGCTCACAGTATAAGCACCTGCTGCCAGGGTACTGACCTAAAAAAGAACATTTCAATTTTTACCAAATAAAGGTGCACCACAATTAATAACATTATTGAAAAATGTAAAAGCTAATTCCAGAGTACATTCAATTCTTCTCTTAATTTTTTATTCTTCTAAAAATCTGTCACAAGTTTGCAGCAGAAAGAGTCAACGCGTTTAGTCAATAACCATGGAATTCTTCAGGGCTAAATATGTCCCAGTGTTCATATAGCAGATTGTAGTTCTGTAGAACAACACAATTCGTATTTTCAAGGAAATAACAACATATGAAGACATGTGTCAATCAATCAATCAATTACGTAACTTGTAAAGCGCGACTACTCACCGGTAAGGGTCTCAAGATGCTGGGTCAGAAGTCATATACCACCAAAAATGAAAAAGCAGAAAGTTAATTATCCATTGGCATCTATTTTTTTTTGTTTAATAAAGCTTTATTGGAATGTAATACAGATGTACAGAAAAATCTTTTGTTTATCATGGAACTAGTACATGAATAGAGCAATACAAAAAGAGAGTACATGCAAAAAAATAATGTGAAATATAAAGAGAGATATATTGTACAATAGACTTATTGAAGTAATATCAATGTTCTGTACTTATAGATTGCATTTTTATATTTTGTAATTAAAAAGAAAAAGAAGAAAGAAGGAGAAGGAGAGAAAGAACAACAGAAAGAAAGAAGAGAAGGGAAGAAAAGAAAGAAAGAAGAGAAGAAAAATAATATATATATATATATATATTAAGAAATGAAATACATAATCTGAAAATATGTCATAAATAAAATTTACGTCTGATAAAAACTTATTGCGACTATTAATTTCATGCCATATCATATAATTACTTATTTTATATAATAACAATTATGTAATAAACTGCATATATTGTCAAACAAAGGGGAGGAAAAACAATCATGGGGGTTGAAAAACCATTGTGGAATCCTTGGAAGGTTTATATGTTTTGTTTAGATAACCAGTGAGTGGAGACCAAAAGAGGTCTTTTTGAACATCTGTAGTGTAGAAGTGGCTGATGCAGTATCAAGTCTATGATGAGAACAAAGAAGATTCCACCAGCCATTAACAGTAACATTTTTGGCATTCTTCCAATTGGATACAATGTCATGGAAAGCAATAGCAAGTAACAAATCCACAAATTTACCTAGTTTTGAATGAGCTGGCCAAAGATGTGAGGAACTTCCCCAAAAAATACTTTTAATATCAAATGGAAAGGTAATAGAGCAAATAGTGGAAATCATTTTACAAACTTGAACCCAAAAGGCTGTAATTGATGAACAATGAAAAAACATATGTAAATATGTGCCTGGTTGAGTATTGCAAGACCAGCAATTATTCGAAACAGTAGGAGTGTACTTTTGCAATGAAAGTGGGGTAATGTATAATCTATTATAAAAATAAAAAAGAGTTTGGGCCATATTATCAAGAGCGGCGATAACATTATCGCCGCTTTAGCGACAGAAACTGCCGCTAAAGCGACGATAAGGGCTTGATAATATGCCCTATAGAATTCAATAGAAGCCCAGGTTCTGGTGTGAAGGACATCAAACCTGGGCTTCTATTGAATTCTATAGGGCATATTATCATGCCCCTTATCGCCGCTTTAGCGGCAGTTTCCTGCCGCTAAAGCGGCGTTAATGTTATCGCCGTTCTTAATAATATGGCCCTTTGTGTAGTATTGGCGTTACATGAGGTATGGTGTATCTTGTTCCAGCTCGTACCCCAGACCTTTAAGGAAAAAGAATGCTGAAAATCAGATTCCCACATTAACTCAATTTTAGATTTGGAATGAGAAGGCATAGTATAATGCAAATATTTATATATATATGATGCCTTAAGTGAAGACGTCATTCTAATTGGGTCCGGAGATAAAGAACAAGTGGGAAGTTGTGCTTGATTCAGGATGGAAATATTTTGTAAGAGAACACCTTTAAGGGATTCATATCTAACGGCATAGGTGGAGGAGAGATCAAATTTAGATTGTATTTCGGGAAAAGAAAGAGGAATCATATCGCACATAAAATGTTTAACTTGAATTATACCTTTAGTTACCCATTGTTTCCAGAAGATAGTACGGTTCGATAATTTGATGAGTTTATTATGCCAAATAGAAGATTCTAAAAAATCATGTAGAGGGGATGCAAAACGTCTAAGAATGCGAGAAGCTAACATACTGGAGTACTTAATAGTCGGAGCAGAAAATACACGGGGAGGGGTGGAAAAGTATGTTAAAGAATGAAAAGGGAAGGGTGATATAAGCAAGTTTTCCAAATTATGCCATATATTTTTAGGTAAAGAGTCTGTGTCCCCGATGCAAGAACCTGTTTTAGAACAAAAGCAGTAGGATATTGCTGGAAATTAGGAAAACCTACACCTTCCAACTCTTTAGGTTTACAAAGAGATGCTAAAGAAATGCGTCGCTTTTTCCCATTCCATAAAAGCCCAGAAATCAATCTGTTTAACAATTTAAAGAATTTTTGGGGAAGTTTAACAGGTAGCATGGACAAATAAAAATTAATAACAGGCAAAAACATAATCTTTATCGTGGCTAACCTGGCCCACCAAGACAGATATAGAGGTGACCATTTTTCGGTAATTTGACTAATTCTGTTCTGAACATCCTCTAAGTTGATCTGAATAGTCTTGGTCAAGGAAGTAGAATATTTGATTCCCAAACATTTAATAAATAGTGGAGACCATTTAAGTCTAGTGTCGTTAAACATGTCTTCCAAACAGTATTTATTAAAGGGAAGAACTTCTGATTTGGAGAAATTCAACTTATATCCAGATAATTTCGAGTAGGATGATAAAAGATTAGCAAAGACCGGTATTGATGATTCTGGATCCGAAACATAAAGGATCACATCATCGGCGTACGCAGTGAATTTAAATTCAGTATCTCTACATCGAAAGCCATGAAAATCAGAGGAATTACGTAATGTATGCAAAAAAGGTTCTAAAGTTAAATTAAAAAGCAAAGGAGACAAAGGACAACCCTGTCTGGTACCGCATAAAAGAGGGAAATATGAGGATTGAATGCCATTTAAAAAAACTGAAGTCATCGGGGAAGAGTATAATATAGCAATATATTTGAGGAAGGTTGGACTAAACCCATGCCATTTGAGGGCCCCCATCATAAATTTCCAATTGACACGATCGAAAGCCTTTTCAACATCTAAGGATATAGCAGCCGTAGGCGTGCTACTAGTGGAGGCCATGTGAAAGATATCCCAAAAAAGTCTAGAGTTATTGGTCATATGTCTTCCTGTAATAAAACCAGTTTGTTCAAATCCAACCATATCAGGAATAAGAGGAGAGATCCTAATAGATAAAATCTTAGCAAAGAGTTTACAATCTAAATTAATAAGAGAAATGGGTCTATAATTGGCACAGGAGGAATGATCCTTATCTTTTTTGGGGATTAAACAGATCATAGCCTCCAAGAAAGTACCCTGGGCTTTTTTTGTGAAGAAAAATATTCATATAGAGTAAGTAAATGTGGGAGAAGAAGATATGAAAAACAGTAATAGAATTCAGCCGAAAAGTCATCTTAACCAGGTGCTTTATCCTTTGGTAAAGAATTAAGAGTGGATTTTAGCTCAGCAATTGAAATGGGCTCATCTAAAAAGGAGAGATCCTGTATCTGATGTTGTTTGAGTGAAAGAGAATGAAAGTAGATATACAGTTCCTCATCCGTGGTGGAGTGGTCTGGTGTATAAAGATTTGTGTAAAAGTCAGAGGAGCATTTTAGAATTTCAGTATTTTTAAAATGAGGAGATCCACTTTCATCTGTTATCTTTACTATTTTGGACTTCTGAGATTTGATCTTCAGATAGTTAGCAAGTAGTTTGCTTGCTTTATTACGCTCACCATAAAACTTAGGATTAAGTTTCAGCAATGTTCCAGCAGCTTCCTCTGTTGTCCTCTTATTAAAATCGAATTTAGCACACATTAGGCGCCGTAGCGCATCATCCTTTTTGGTTGTGAAATATTCATGTTCTAATTTTTTAATAGAATGAAATAATAGAGAAGTTTCTTTGATGGCTTTCTTCTTTTCGACGAGACATAATTAATTATATGTCCTCGGGCTGATGCCTTAAATGCATCCCAAATTATATGAAAAGGAATATCAGGTGTGAGGTTATGTAAAAAATATTCTTGGAGAAAACATTCAAAATTTTTAACAAATTCTTTGTCCTTTAGGAGGCTATTATTGAATCGCCATCGACTTGGTTTAGAAGTTTCTGGTAATAGATCAAGATCAATTATAACTGGAGCATGATCTGAAATTAGTATTGATCCAATTTCAGCATGAGTAAGTGTAGGAACTAAAGGAGGGGGAAAGGAATACATAATCAATTCTGGATTGTGATTTGTGAGTGGGTGAAAAGAAGGTGTATTCCAGTGTATCCGAAAGTATAGTCTCCAGGCATCGACCAACCCTCTAGAATGAATAAATCTTGTAAATGGTTTCTGCATCTTATTAGGAACATATTTTACCTGTGACTTTCTATCCAGAAAGGGGTCTACAATCTGATTAAAATCCCCTCCGACTATAACATTTGCATTCGGACAGGAGCATAATATAGCTGACAATTGAACCCAAAATTGCACATCAACACAAGTGGGACCATAGACATTTAAAATGGAAATAGGTGTATTATGAATAGTAGCATGTAAGAGTATCCATCGCCCCTCTGTGTTCCTTTCCTCCTTCTCAATTATCAAAGGAAGAGATTTATGTGTCAAAACAACAACCCCGTTTTTATGAGCAAGGGCTGGAGAACAATATACCTGACCAACCCAATTCCTACGTAATGAGTTTAGATCTTTGTCGAGTAGATGTGTTTCCTGTAATAGAGCAATATTACATTTAAGATGGGATAAATGAGTAACCACTCGCTGCTTCTTAATAGGATGCCGTAAGCCTTTGACATTCCAGGAAATAACCTTCAGATTATGAACCATTGTGGTGAGTTAGCATACATATTGAATAATAATGCATATATAAAAAAGGCACAAAATAAACGCCCATATAAATGTAAACATAACAACCTATAATCTAACATTTATATACAAAGATGAGCTATGTTTCATATTAAATAAGCCACGAGAATCATAAAGAAGTATTATCGAAGCATTAAAGCAACTAAATATAAATAACACTGACAACATCCTAACAATTGCATTCGAAGAAAAACTGTAATACCTGATATGATCAAGGAAAAAGAAAGAAAAAGAAAAGTGAGGGAAAAAAGAAAGAGAAAAAAAAGAGATGAGACTAAAGGAGAGAACCGTAAATCTGATAGAAATAAGGAAGATGACAGAAAGCCAAAGGGCTACAGTCATAAAGAAAATAGGACACATCAAGTGTGAAAAAAGTACAATGAAGTGGTAGAGAACCGCGACTACTGAAGATGGACAACAAGACAGAGTCAAAAGAGGCTGTGTAACATTACCGACAGAGACAATCATTATAGCAACGAAAAGAGAATATAAACCATAAAAGAAGACAGTAGTTGGTCAGACGAATAGAAAACACAAGACAACAATACAATTAAATCAACACATGAAATTAAGACACATAAAATACCCATAATACCAATAAATACCACTTACCAAGACAAGAGGGTAATATGCAAATGGGAGGTCCGGGAAGGGAGGCATTGGGGGAACCACACACCAGGGAAGGTATCCAGATTAGACAATATGTATCTGCGAGGGAAGAAATAAATAACAAAGGTTAGATGAATATAGTAAAAAAAATAAAAAGATAATTTTTTAGAAACAATAAATATAAGTAACATGAAGAACCTAAAGACACAGGAGAATAGAAGAACAAAATACAAGTATACCACCAAACCGTGACATTAAAGAAGAAAAGGTTCAGGTCTTTCCGAGGTCCATTACTTCACCCTTGTGATGAAGAATACATTTTCTTAGGTCTTCTGGATATTCAAACGAAAAAGTTTGCTCATTATAAGTGACTTTAAAGAAACATGGGTGAACAAGACCATATCTCGCATTCATGGATCGTAGAGTGGGGCGAAAGGATAGAAATTCCTTCCGACGAGCAGCAGTTGCACGTGCCACATCTTGCGAGATGAAGACCCGCTGACCAGACCATAACATCTGCTTTCTTTGTTTAGCTGCCGATAAAACCGTAAGCAGTTCAGTGTATTCCAAAAAGAGCACTATTATCCCTCTGGGGCTGCCAGAACTCGAGGTGGCTACAGGTTTAGGACCGATGCGATGAGCCCGCTGTATGTTGAGGTGTATCCCATCTTTAAGGCCCACCAATTTAGGGATGTGAATCCCCAAAAAGGCAAGCATGTCAGAACCCTTCCGATCCTTCTGGTATACCATAAATTCGGAGGTTGTTCGCCTGTTGCGGTTTTCTATGTCCTCTGTCTGTCGCTTAAGGAGCAGTATCTCTTTTCCATGCCAACCATCTTGGCTGTCACATCCTGTACCTCACCAATCCGCTGTTCAACACCTGACACTCTAGACTCCAAGGTGTACCATTTCTCCTCAAAGCGCTGAAGCTTTACGTTTGTTTCCATCACAAAAGGCTTCAAATGTTTAATCCCTTCCATGAGGTCTTCCAATGTCAAGGGTAGAGGAGACTTCATAGGAGACCCAGGATCCTTCTTTTGCTGCTTTGTAGAAGCATTGGAGTCCTTGCGCACAACTGGCATGGTAGTAGAAGGAGCAACAGTCCTCGGATTAGCAGACATAGAGGCCTCCATAAGAAACTCAACTAAATTGACTAACGTGAAAGCGCAAGAACACAGTGTCAAGGTATGCCTTCCAAAATTATCTGAAGCAACGTAGTATTGAAGGAATGGAGATGAGGATGTTAGCACATACTTAGTCCACCTATTCAAGGAAAGTAAAAAAAAATCCAAAAATGAACCAAGTGTCTCTTAATAACACTGCTCCTGTTTAATGAATGTCCAGCATATAAGCGTATACCTGGCAAGTAATTTATACTTCCAATGTCTCCACAGCATTAAATATCAGCATAGTTTATTGTAGCAGGAGTGTCATGGCAAGACTGCTGTAAATCTTGAGGGAGACCATATTTAGGGCCAATATTAATTCCGTTGTCTGAGGTAAATGAAGAGCCTTCAGTGCGACCGGACAAAAAGCAGGTCCGTCGCACTCCTTTTTTTTTTTTAATAAAATGACGGCCGTAACCCCCAGGAGCTGAGGAGCGCAACGCAGGAGAGCCAGAGCAAGGCAAAAGCGGCTAAAATTTATCCAAAAAGAAGAATACCTGCTCTCCGTGCGTTCGCGACCCCGGACCTCGTCAGCATGCTCACTCGGGACCAACCGCCGTCTGTATGCCGTGAAAGCCTCAGGCTGCGTACAGAGCTTCACACACACGTGGCCATCTTGCGGGCGGCTCAACCACGCCCCCTCCATCCACTGGCATCTTTATACCAGTGTTCAGTCGAATTACCGAATGGCATATTGTGATATATGAATACCTCAAGAACTTCAGACCCATCGCTCTGCTCCCCTTCCCAGACAAGGTCATCAAGAGGGTTGTCAACACCCAATTTTCCGAGTTCATCATCTCGAACCACATCCTGGACCCAATCCAGCTTCTGTAGCAACAACAGCACCAAGACCACCCTCCTAGCCACCACAGATGACGTCCACACCCTCCTCAACCGAGGTGAAACTGCAGCCCTCATCCTCCTGGACCTCTCGGCTGTCTTCGATACCATCTGTCACGCACACTATGCACAAGACTCCATGATGTCAGAATCTGTGACACAGCCCTGGAATGGATCCACTCCTTCCTCACCAGTGAACACAGAGAGTCTGACTACCACCGTTCAACTCTGAACCCACAAAGATCAGCTGCGGAGTGCCTCAGGGCTCCTCCCTCAGCCCTACTCTCTTCAACATATACATGGCCCGCTCGCACCCATCGTCAGGAGCCACAGACTAAACATCGTCTCCTACGCCGAAGACACCCAGCTGATTCTTACCCTCACCAACAAACCCACAGTCACCAAGAACAACTTCCATGAAGGGATGAAGGCGGTCGCCACTTTGATGAAGAACAGCTGCTTCAAGCTCAATTCAAAGAAGGCCAAAGTCCCCATCCTGGGCTCCACCCCCTCAGCCTGGGACGAGTCCCGGTGGCCTGCAGCACTTAGAACTCCCCATACCCACACAAAATGCATGAAATCTCAGCATCACCCAGACTCCTCGCTCACCATGAACCACCAGATCAACGCCATCTTATAATCCTGCTTCTACGCCTGTTCTGCAAGATCTTCAAGTGGATCACCACGAGTCCAGAAAGACGGTCACTCACACACTCATCAGCAGCAGAATCGACTAAGGCAAAGCACTCTATGCCGGCATCACCCAGAAACTCCTCAAGAAACTGCAGAACATTCAGAACGCCTCCGCCAGACTGTTCCTCAACATCCCCCACCGCAGCCACATCACCGGCCACCAGAGAGACCTCCACTGGCTCATAGTCAACAAAAGAATCACCTTCAAGCTCCTCACACATGTCTACAAAGCCCTACACGATGTGGGACCTGCGTACCTTAACCACCGCCTCGCATTCCATGCACCCACCAGAGACCTCTGCTCTGCCCAACTGGCCCTGGCCACAATCCCCCATATCTGCAAGACCACGGCCACAGGAAGATCTTTCTCCTACCTCGTTGCAAAGACCAGGAACACCCTACTTCTCCACCTCAGGCAATCACCGTCACTGCCTCAACTCAGGAAGGACCTCAAGAACTAGCTCTTTGACTTAACCACAGTGCCTTCGACGCAGCAGCAGCCCCTTTCAAGCTCCTTAAGACCCTTATGGGTTAGTAGTTGCATTTTACAAGATACTTGATTGTTTGATTGATTGATTGATACACCGCGTCCATCCACCCCCTTATGGCACCATAATAAATGCCAAAACTGCAATAGGAAAGCCGTCATAGACTCCTTCCGCAGAGAAGCACAGTCTTCATTTTCTGGGGTCTATCGCTTCTGATTCGTGTCTTCATTTGTTGTTATTTCCTTGGGAATATGAATTGTGTTGTTTTCCAGAACTACAGTCTACAATATGAACACTGGGACTTATTTAGCCCTGAAGAAGTCCATGTTTATGGACAAAATACATAGGCTGTTTCTACTCTAAATTTGTGTCAGTTTTTAGAAGAAGAATAAAATAAAGAGAAGAATTCAATATACTCTGGAATTTGCTTTTGAATTTCTCATTATTGTTATTAATTGTGGTGCACCTTTATTTGGTAAATTAATTGGATCCAGTTAATACCCTCAGCTCACAGACATCAGACAAAAAGTTGTCAGACTTAGCCATATGCTGAGCCATCAGTAAGCATACAGTAGAACACGTTCAATGTGGCCATTTAATTTTAAATGGGCAAATATGACTCTGCACAAATCAAGCTATGCTACAGTTATACACTTTATTTAATGACTCACTTCTCAAAATTCTCAGATTCTTACAGTGCCCAACACTAGGCAACTTCAATAGACGTCATGGAGAACCCTGCAACCAATCAAAGCTTTTAGTTTTGAGAAAACTCACCTGTCATCCTTTCTCCAATACCCAACATATCAGCCATCAGAGCACAACTCAAGATTCACCAGGACCTCAACATCTCTACCAGCAATCTTTATAAACCAACATAAAGCCCGTTTATTTCTCTAAAACTCAACTTACTACCTTGAGGCATAAAATTAAGTCTTACCAGTTCCTGTGACATGCGTACATCGACATAGAAATGATTCTGTTGCTGATACTCACCATGTTGCTGTGGTGAGGCTTTAGAATTATGTAAATATATTTAACATCAAAAACTCCTGCTCTGCACCTATTAGTCGTTCAGGTTAAGTCTGCCAAATGTGCTATAAGGGAATAGGCATGCTACAAATGTCAACTCAAAAGGTTGGAAGCATTGCAAAGTCTTTATTTTTTTAAATAAAATTTTCTTGTGTTTTTGGCTTTTGGTGCCAATCCAGTCCTGGGCCCTTGAACGTGGATATAAAGTGCTGCAACTGCTAAAAATCCATGCATCGACATTGTTGCGCCAATCGGAACAGGTGCATCTCCCTCGACTGTGCAGCATCGCCGCTGCTGCACGGACAGGGGACCTCGCATCACCGGCTGTGCAGCACATTACCTCCAGTTCCCAACACATTGCCTACATCATGCTGTTCGATACCGACGCATCACCTCTTTGCTTCTCACATCTCGACTACGTTGATGATTCATCCCAGCTACTTTTCAGCAGGCCAAGGCTTGTACCTGTAGCCGACCCATGCTCTATTCTAGTCAGCCTGAACTTTTGGTTTTGCCCCAGTGTAGCGCTACTAGAGATCCCCAGTTGGCACATTAGCACTACATTTTCATTTATTTAAAAAAAATTCATAACTCCAATTATACTTATTGGATTATTGTCATTTTGGTCCTGTTTTTTTTTCATAGTAGTAGGAGTTATTTTCCTAAACTGGTGTGGAGTATATTAGTGGTGTTTTCACTGTGTTTCTGTTTGAAGAGTTGCACAAATACTTTACGCTTTGCCTCTTAAGTTAAGCCTGCCTAAATTGTGCCATGCTACCAGAGGGTGAGCACAGATTAATTTATGGTGTGTCTCTGATTTAGCCTGACTAGGATTGTGGCTCCTGCTTGGACAGGGTTCATACCTCTGCCAACCAGAAACCCAGTTACTAACACCCTCTCATCTCCATGAGCCATCTGAGAAGCCTGTGGTTAGTTTGGCCCTTGAAATGAGTGCCAAACAGGTAGAGTCTCAGCTTCTTCTTGGACCAAACCACAACAAAATCTTTCCTCTCAATGGCACACCAACGCTGCTCTTTGGGGAGGAGTCACCTGCTAATAAAGGCAACTGGTTGATCCTGGCCCTCATTACTCAGCTGTGACAATACTTCCCTTATTCCAGGTTATGGAGCATATGTTTGGACCACAAACTCCACGCTATATTCAGGTGTCTTGAGTACATGTGTTGTGCACAGCATCTCTCTCAAAGTGTCAAAGATCTTCTGGCACTCTTTAGTCAAAAAAACTTTACTGGGCTGTATTGTTGTTTTATGTTAACAGTTCTTTTATAGCATGCTAATCACCCGTTAGGGTATTTAGGCGATCCATAGCAGGTGTGTGTGGCCAACCCTAGAGGGCCTACTTGAAAAGCCAGGTGTTCAGTTTCTTGCGAATGTCAAGAAGAGAGGAGGAGGCTCTGATACATTGCAGGAGGTCATTCCAGGCTTTAGGAGCCAGGTATGGGTGCGGCCCCCTGCTCTGTATATGTGTATGTGGGGGATGTGTACTAATGAGAGACGAGTAGAGCAGAGATATCTGGAAGTTTGCTGGAAATGAAAGTGGCTATTTTGGTATGCCGAGCTTATGTTGTGAAGTGCTTTGTAGGTGTGGGAAGGAATTTAAAGTGTGCAGGCTTGTGTGTCGGGAGTAACCCTGGGCAAAGCACTACGCTACGCTCGCGTAGTTTGCGAAGTTTGCGCTACTTCGCACAACGCGAATTGCACATAGCACAGTGCAAACACGCGTAGCATAGCGTAGCATAGTGCATCAGTCATTTTTTGCTTGCTCGCGGTCCTCAACGTCAAGTTGGCGACCGCGAGCAAGCAAAATGACATCCCGGCGAGACTTTTTCCTCGTTCGCGATCAGCAACATCAAGTTGCCGATCGCGAGCGTGGAAAATAAACCTCCCGGCGAGATTCTCAACGCAAGGAGGTCAGGTTTCTCATTGCGAGTGGTCGCGTATGCTCGCGACCGCTCGCGATGAGAAACTACCAGTCCGCGTTGAGAAAGCTGCCGCTCGAGTAAAAATCTACTCGAGCGGCAGTAAAAGACAGCTTGCACTGTGCAAGATGCCGTTTTCAATGATTGCACAGTGCGGATAAGCATCCGGCACTGTGCAATCATCGCGAACAGCGCACTACGCAGTTCACGTAGTGCTACGCGTAACTCGCGTAGTGCGAACTGCACTTTGCGTAGCTTCGCGTAGCGCTACTTCGCGAACTACGCCCAGGCTTAGTCGGGAGCCAGTGGAGTTCCCTAAGGTGCGGTGTGATGTGGGCTTGGAATGGGAGGTTGAGGATTAATCTGGCTGCTATGTTTTGGACAGTCTCCAGACTTCTTGTGAGATGGATGGTTATCCCTACATACAGGGTGTTCCTATAATCTAATCTGCTGGTGATGAGAGCTTGGGTAATCGTTTTCCTGGTATTGTCCGTTAGCCACATGAAGATTTTCTTCAGCATGCTTACGGTGTTGAAGCAGGACGAGACCACTCTGTTGACTTGGGGGTCATGTCTAGTTTGTTGTCTTTGATGAATCTGAGGTTTCTCACTTGCAAGGAAGGCGTGGGGATGGGTCCCAGGTCTATTAGTGACCAGGTGGAGTCCCTTGGTGAGGCAGCTTTTCCAAAGACCACTACTTTGGTCTTGACTGAGTTCAGTTTGAGGCAATTGTATTTGATCCAGGTGGCCACCTCAGTTATGCATGTGTTGAACTTGTTCCTAGTATTGGGTGTTTTGTCTGCGAAGAACAGAATCAGTTGTGTGTCATCGGCGTCAATTAGGATGTTTATGTTGTGGGCTCATATGACATCGGCTAGAAGAGTCAGGTAGATGTTGAAGATCGCCATGCTGAGTGAGGAGTCCTGCTGGACTCTGCATTTTAGAGATTGTGCTTAAGAGTACTGGGGGGGCTTGGGTTCTTCCGGTGGAGAAGGAGCAGATTCCTTGAAGGGCCTGTTCCTGGATGTCTGTTTCTTCGTGTTGTCAGATTATGATGGGACGGGAAACGGTGTTGAAGGCTGCTGATAAGTCTAGAAAGATGAATACTGCAATTTCCATTCCTGAAGATCATCTGGATGTCATCCGTTGTTGCTGCGAGGGCGCTTCTCATGCTATGGTTGGGTCTAAGGGACAGATGTATGACCATTTCGTTTTGCGGGTCGCAAATTGCAATATTTTGTGGTCGCAAATGACCTGCCTCATCAATTTTCATGAGACAGGTGGCAATTTGCGACCCATTGGAAATGGGCTACAAGCACAAGGATGGTGGCCTGCTGGGGACAGCAGACCACCATGTCTGTGTTTGCTTTTAAATAAAGCAAAAGGTTTTTTTCAAATGGAGCCTGTTTTAAGTAAAAAAAAAGGAAAAACAGGATGCGTTTAAAAAAAAAAATGAAAAGTTTAAAAAAAATTTTAATGGCAGGCAGTAGTCAGTGGGACAATGACCTGCTCTTAAAAAATTTTTCGCTGCCAAACACAAAGGGCAAGGGGTCCCATTGGGACCCCTTCCCATTTGCGATTGGCTTACCACCAATTTGAAATTGGTGGTAACTGCGATTGTCGTACATCCCCCTGCAAGTCGCTATTAGGAAGGGACGCCCTTGCAACGCCACTTCCCAATAGTGGCTCGCAAACCCTATTTTGCGAGTTGGTAATAGGTTACCAACTTGCAAAATAGGGTTTGTACATGCTACAATCCTTAGGGGTTGCAAATGGCCGAATTTTCCATTTGTGACAGCTAAAAAAGGTCATACACCTAGCCTTAAATCCTGATTGTGTTGCTTCAAGAAGCTGGTGTTTGATGAGGTGGTCAGAGACGGCTTTTTCCCAGACTTTGGCTGGGTAGGAAAGGAAGGTTATTCAATGGTTACTGGCAAGTTTGGTCGGATCAGCTGAGGTTTTTGTAGAACGGCGTTGATGGTTCTGTGTTTCCATAGTTCCGGAAAGGTGGCAGTACTGATGGAAACACTGAGAATAGGATGAGGACCTTGTTGATAGGGATTGCTCTTTTTTCAAAGGTGTGGTGGGGACAGGGATCCGCCGGGCCCTGGAGTGAATGGATTTTATGATTGTTGTGGTTTCCTCTGTACTAATGGGGTCTCATGTGGTGACTGTGTTGTCTTCGGTTTTCACTGTGAGACTTCTCAAGAGGGACAGCGGGTCTGGTTGCGGGATGAAGTTGCTGTATAAGGTTATGATTTTGCTACAAAAGAAGTTTGAGAATTTGTTACAAAGATCTTGTGATTTGGTGATGTTGCAGGTGGCAGCTTTTGGTTTGAGAAAGTCCTTGGCAATTGCAAAGATTTCTTTGAGCTGAGTTCTGTCAGGAGGGCAGCATTGGAGCCAAACCCCTTCACAGATCTCCTGCAGTACCCAGTCATGCCTAGGAAGGCTCTTATCTGAGTCTTTATTTTGGGAGATTGCTAAGCCATGAGGGTTTGTGTGAGAAGCTGGCTTGGTATATAGTGTACACTTATGTAAGTGGGCACCCTGCACCAATCCAGACAATCCTTATGATGATTTTAGTGGTCTTACACAACCTTAGAAGCTCTTTAAGTGGTAGCTGTGGAGAGCAGCCTTCAGGCTTAGTCCAGAAGGAGTGTAAAGCAGCTTGTTTCACCAGAACATAATCTTATTGGTATATATTAAGCAAAAAAGAACCACACAGTGTATTTATAAAAATATGTATTTATTTTAAGACACTCACTAACATATACAAATATCTCCTGCCTGGAGATATACACAATACACACAATACTTTGCAATAAGAATCAGGTAAGGAGCACAAATACACAGTGGTCGCCAGGGGGAGAACAAACAATATACCAAAATAGTGGTATGCGAACCACGACTAAAGTCAAGACGATACCCAGTAGACGTAGAAGTGCCGGGAACCCAAGGAACCACCCGAGGTAAGTAACTAGGCACCCCAGGGAGGCTGGGTGCAGTATGAGAACATGACCGTGGGCCCAATACAAGTCAATGGGTATGTTGCGGTTGCAATGTTAAAGAAGAAGGACCCTTCCCAGTGGACCCTGAGGACACCCCATGGAAGACAGAAGGTTGGAGAGCTACCCCACCCATGGATACCCTCGGATTCAGGATACCCACAACCACTGTTGAGCCCAATCGAGGACTTCAGGACAAGACCGCTGTTGAAGAAGAATGAAAGAGTCTGTTGGAACCCGGGCAAGGGTTTTTGTCGAACAGTACCTGAAAGCAGAGGGGACAGAGTCTATGCCACACCGGGATGTCCTAGAGGCACGGAAGACGAAGGCCACTCAAGTTCAGGGAAATAGATCAAATGATGAAGAGGGTTCAAGTACGGGTACACTGAATCTGTAGCTCAGACCGAGCCACCGGGATGCTGAAGATGACAGAGTCCATTCATTCAACCAACTTCGTCGGCACGCGTTAGTTATAGCGGGGACAGACTCGATGACAGAACCTCTCGATGCGTCCGACTCCGTCAGTACGAGTCGGTCGTAGTAACTGTTGTGGTTACCGCATGAAGAAGCAATGCAATGACACGGTGCAGAGGACAACTCAGGCCTCGAGGGAATGCAGAACCACCACCTGAGTTGCTGAGCCTTGGAGAATCAGGGGAAGCCCAAGTTCGGCAGACCGGTCGATCTTGTTACCGTGCCTGCGGATGAAGGGGAGTGACTCCTTCACTCCAAGGGAGATTCCTTTGGATGTCTTTAAGTGCCCACAGGCTCAGGACGGAACCTGTATGGAGCACAGACACTGATGGTGCAGTGGGTTGCAGGACAACGAGATCAGGAGCAGACAGAGTCTTCTCAGTTGCAGTCTCAGTCCCAGAGCAAAGGATGACTCGGCCAGGATGTCCAGACGGTCAAAGTTGAAGTGGAGTTGGAGCTGAATCAAATCACATGACGAATCTAGGGACCCACCCAGAGGTAACCCCTTAAGTACCCTAAGGAAAGGTTTGGGATGATTCAGGGTTCCCTCCCAGGGGAGGGGTTGGACAGTGGGGAGGATACTCCCATGTACTTTGTCCATTTTCGCACCAGAGCGGGAGCCAATGGCTCGTTGAGCTAGTTCGAACTGGACTATGAAAGGAGGGCACCAAATGTGCCCCTCAAGCAAACTGAGTGGTGCTGGCAAGCGCCCCAATACACTAAACCCTGTCATGAGGTGGTCAGGATGCCTATTATTCTGCCTTCCTCTGCTCGAGCTTGACTCAGCAGCAGGAGGGCAGAATCATGTCTCAGGTCGGCAGCAGCCATGTTGTGCTGTCCGGGTCTAGAAGACTTGTACCTGGAGCACTGAGGGCCTCCTGGAGGAGCTTTACAGTGCATGAAATCATACTTCCCTCACCGTTTACAGTGTGGGGGTATTATTCAAACATGTTTGATACCAAACATGACAGGGTTCGTTACAGCTAGTTTAGAGATGGTCATCACATAATGACGCATGGCAGCTCTATGTATCATAATGGCTGATGCACTTACAACCTGGGAGAATGGACCCCAAAGTTTGTAGGGGTGTCCTGCTCATGCAGGGGCATCCTCACACTTAGAACTGAGCACCCTGCCTTTAGGGACCGAAAGGCCTGCTAGAGGGGTGACTTATAGGTTTTAAGTGCAGTGACCTTAGATATAGGGAAACCTATATATGTTGTAAGTGGTGCTAGCTCAAAAGGGTTTGGGAGGTACCCTAGTACTTGGAAAAGGGATGGGTATAGATACTAAAACAAAAACAAAGTTCCCTTCTCCTTCTACTCTGAGAACAAGAGGACTAAATCCTCTAACTGTATTGATTAGTTTGATTAAACAAGGTCATACACTAAAAATATAGTAAGATAAATTACCAGGTTGCTAAATTTACAGACAAATTTTCAAAATCATACACAGAATCATAAATTTCCAAATAAACATATAAATTCAAAGGAATGTATTATCAATTAGAATTTTATTAAAAAAACATGTTTTATACAATTAATACTTACAAAGTTAAAAAACATTAAAATCATATACTCATCATATTTTTTAAAAAGAAAACAATGTGTACAATGAACACATGAGGAACAACTGTCGACGCGGCGTTTCGGTGCTATGGTGGATCGTCACCTTCTTCAGGACAATAGTTCAATACTTAAAAATCTGAATAAAATGTAAAAAACTTTATTAGATAAAAGATTTCTAAAGACATTCCTTTGTTACATTTTTCATAAATTATATTTAGCAACCTAGGAATAAGTCCACATAGGCAAAAAGTATAGGCCTTAACTCCAGTAGAATTAGACTACTCAATTTAAAACAAGAATTATAAATTTAACAAATGGACATTATCGTTTAATTCACCGGGTTTCTCTCATGTCATTAGTGAACCCATTACATACCTGTTGGTTTATATAGAAACTCTTTTATTTTTCTCCCAAAAAGTTTTTGGACGGATGTCTCGTCTGATTTTCTCAGTCTCAGAAGAGCCGGATTATACTATGAGGGAAGAGTATTTTATTAAGATCAAACCCTCTGTAAGTATATTGCCCTATTTCAAATATAGGATCGCCTAAATAGACTTACCACTATAATTTTTTTGGAAGGCCTTGATTTTATTTTATCTCTCTCCCTCCTATTTCTATGAATTCCTTCAAGGATTAATGCGGTGCCTAAGGAGGATACACAAATGTATTCTATTTAAAATTATTTATTATTTAAAAATATCTGTTATTTGCAAAACCTAGCGATTTACATACAAAACTACCTTCACTTTGGATCACTGAGAAATTAAACCACATATTTATAGTGTGGCTCACCTTGAACAATCACTCCATTCTGTTTATAAAACATTAAATGATTGTATAGCTAGATATTGATTTAAATCTGCCCTAATTCTGTCTAAAATAATATTAAGGTCAGGACTAGCGTTCTCGCAGTGAAACCACTTACCTGATTTAGAGATAAGAAGCAAGCGTCCATCTTGCTGGCCTGCAAATTCGAGTCTGAAAACAGTGTTGTTTTCAGGCTCCTTATATACTCCTTTCTATTGGGTCATAATTATCTAATTAGGCCCACCTGTCCTGTCATCGCGTTAAGTTGCATGCCCTGTATTAAGACTAAACCGGGGCGGCCATTTTGTAATGTGTTATAGCCTAATTCCGCTTAATTGTAACTGCCCGTTTGTCTAATGTTGTTCTAAAACATTCTGGCATGTGATATTATTAGCAACTCGTTATTGTATCTCGTTATTATAGTATCGCTAAATTTTAGGGGTTTGCGTATCGTGGTAATCACCCAGTTATGATTATACCATGACGCAATATCAATTAAAAGCGCGACGCGGTAATAGTACCGGCAGCGATCCGCTTCTTTTTGTATCTTTAATGATAAAACTATAGCCTCATACCAAGCGAAATAAACATTGAAAAAAACTACTACGTTAAGTTGCATGCCCTTTATTAAGAGTAAACCGCGGCGGCCATTTTATAATGTGTTATAGCCTAATGCCGCTAAATTGCAACTGCCCGTTTGTCTAATGTAATTTTAAAATACTCTTCTTCTGGCATGTGGTAGTATCAGCAACTCGTAATTGTGTCTCGATATTATCGTATCGCTAAATTTTAGGGGTATACGTATCGTGGTGATCACCCAGTTATAATTATATCGCGACACGTTATTAATAAAGAGCACAGATCTTGTGGATAAAGACCTTGCAAATATATAGATATCAATTTTAAATGTGTATTTTGAAACCATATACTGTCTCCCTAAATATTTATATTCTACCCATAAATACTAGGCCATACTTTTAACCGATGCACTTCCTATATATCAGGGGCAGCGGTCATCTTATAATGAATTTGTAGTCCTATTGACAACAGCTTTCTTTCTAATGGTTCTCTACAGATTATTACCGTTACCCTATAGCACGCACTACTGTTAGTGTCTCTGTATCTTATTCTTATTCTTATTGCCAGTGTTTCTGACAGTGTTCTCCCTGATGTTGCTCATTTCTGGGAGTATTATAGTTTGGTAATAAAATAACTCTTTTTAGATCACATGGCCACTGGAGGATTACAGGAAAAATTTCATGGGATTTTAACTAAGGAACATGGAAATATACTGTATATGATCTGAAATAATTCTTTCCCATTCTTCCCTATTTAATCCACATCTATATGTATTGAATTTAGACATATAGTATCGTTCCCTCTTCTTCCTTTTTGCTGTTAAGTCTCCCCCTCTTGCATTCATTTGTACTACCTCACTGATACACCACCTAAGTTCTTCAATTTTGGGTACCATTTCAGTCGAGTGTTCTACTAAAGGGGCATTCTGCCGTCTAGTTCGAATCGCTGATTTATGTTCGTTTAGCCTCAATCTTATTTCCCTTGAGGTTTCTCCAATGTAGCCTTTGCTGCACGGACATACAATTAAATAAATGACATTTTTAGTTCTACAATTTACTAAATTCCTATGGTGGTGAGTTATTTCATTGTATGTTATTGAGGTACCTTTCATGATGGTAGCACAGTTCTTACACGATCCACAAGGGAAGTTGCCTCTAGGGCAAGAACCATCTATAGTACAGAGTTGGTTTTGATTCATTGAGGAGGGATATGTATGCACTAGGCAATTCCTGATCATTTTATTTCTTCTAAATGCAAATAGTGGTTTTGGTAGGGAATTGGAACCACCGTTGTTTAATAGGTTCCAATTCCTATTTATGAGGTTTTTTATTTTATTGCTTATACTTGTGAAATTAGTGACACAGACAAGTTGTTTCTGATCTTCCGTTTTTTTTATTTTACATTCAAACAAGCTATCTCTATTATAATATTTGGCTCGTTTATAAGCTTTTTTCACTATTTGCTTGGGGTAGCCTCTATCAATACATTTTCTGGTTAATGTTCTTGCATGATGTTCAAAATCTTGCATGCTTGTGCAGTTTCTTCTAATTCTGACAAACTGTCCGAAAGGAATATTATTTCTCTGACTAACAGGGTGGTAACTATCAAAATGCAACATAGTGTTGCGGTCAGTAGGTTTAGTGTATAGTTCCACGGACAGAGTGCCCTTAGTATCTTTAATTTTAATATCCAGAAACTCGCACAAGTCATTACTGTAGGATGATGTGAATTTTAAATTATCATCCCCTAAATTCAACCACTGTATAAAGGACTCAAGATCCTCTTCAGTGCATTGCCAGATAAAAAATACGTCGTCTATAAATCGTGACCACTGGCTCACGTTTTCATAGTACGGGGCTAATTCATTAAAAATATGTTTCTCCTCAAAGGATGATACATATAGACATGCCAAGCTGGGAGCACAAGTGGCTCCCATGCTGGTCCCTTTGATTTGCCTATAGAAATTCTCCTTGACTAAAAAGATGTTATTTTTCAATATAATTTCTACACACTCAACTAAAAAGATTGAGTGAGGTGACAGATCTCCTTCTCCATTATTTAAGAGGCCCTCTATCATGTGAATTGTATCGTCTTGGGGAATGTTTGTATAGAGGGCCTCTATATCTAAGGTCACTAACCATTGTCTTTGTGAATCGAACGGTATATTTTCCACTTTACAGATCATGTCCGTTGTGTCCTTAATGTAAGCACGTTGTTGGGTTACTAATGGTTGTAAAAATGTGTCTACGTACTTGCTAAGTGGCTCCGTCAAGGAGTCAATACTTTACACTATTGGCCGCATGGGAGGACCCTGCATATTTTTATGCACCTTAGGTAATCCATATATTGCTGGTATGGTTGGGTTATCATTCAACATATAGTTATATTCCTCCTGACTAATGATCTCATCTTCTTTTGCTAGTTTGAGTAGATCACCTATTTATTTACCTAATGCGAGCCAATCCTGCCTATTTGATGGTTTATAGTGTAGGAAATTATTAAGGAGATTCTCTATTCTATTCTCATAGTCTATAGTATTCATAATGACAATGCTGCCACCTTTGGCACCTGGCTTGATGGTTATCTCCTTACATTGTTGTAACTCCTGGAGGGCTTCTCGCTGTGATCGCGTTAGATTATTTTTAGTCCAAATCTTTTTACTCAGAATCTCTTCCTTCCCTTTTTCTATAACTTTTTCAAAAATGTCAGTATCCCTACTAACCATAGGGCCTGAAGGAGTCCAGTTAGATTTGGGTCTCAGGCCGGACTTATTTTCAATTATAGGCCTTTCTTTTCCCTCGAAACATTTTTTTACCCTCATTTTTCTAATAAAAACACCGTAGGTCTCTCTCTAGGTTAAATTTATCTATAGGGGCCAAAATAGCAAATCCTAATCCCTTCTCTAAGAAGGCAATTTCTTCACTTTTTAGGATTCTAGTTGATAAATTAATGAGCGGTGCTTTAGATCCTAATCCCATATTTTTTGGCTCCTTGTTCTCATGTAGGGACGCTGCTGGGCTTGGTTCTGTGGAAAGATTCCTCTCCCCCTCCCGCTGCTTCTGATATTCTGATTGTGATTCGATTTGCGTCTTTCTAAAAAAGAGAAGCTATCTCTATTTGAACTGGAGGCTACTTGCTTCTCTTTCCCTGTCTGATTATCTTGGACTGTCTCATTCTCAGAATCTGTACTCGTGTAAGAGGTATCCGAGAATGTTACACCTTTCTTTGAAACATTTCTTTTATTGGGTTGCCAATTATTTCTAGTTGAAAACTCTTCATTTTGCTTTTCATAATAATCCTTTTGAAGATATGGGTACACCAATTCAGGTTTATATCTGCCTATATCTTTTCTAAATGTATTACTTTTTTGTTTACAAGATATTCTTTATAACCATTAAGGATTCCCTGTATCTCTTCTAGTTTTCTCTTGGCATCTTCAAGCGATGTATTCTCTTTTAGTTTTAATTCCATTTAATCAATTTCAAATTTTTCTATTATCAAAGTTTCATGCGCTGTTTCAATTATTAGCAACAGCCAATCTCTACTACATCTATTTGCAATAAAGGTCCATGTTTCTATACATTTTTCGTTTTTTATAAAGAGACCAGGTCATTTTTAACTTGTAGCCCCGTTGGTATTATTCCTTTCTTGCAATACTCTATGAGGAAATCGGCATGTAGTTCCGTCCTAATGACTTTTTTCTTTAAGTTCCATAATTTTCTCCACTGCTCTTCATCATTATCTGTCACGGTTATAGTGTTATTGCTTTTAGCAAGGCCATTTATTATTTTGTTAAAATGATCTTCTGAAAATCCAAAGATCTTAAACGTATCCATATTAAATTAGGAACGTCACTTTGATAATAAGAGAGATTCAGTTAATTTCCTCACTGGTACGGTGAGGCAAACTCCCCAGTTCACAAACTATGCTTATATAACCTCAAGAGGGTTTGGGAGGTACCCTCGTACTTTGAAAAGGGATCGGTATAGATACTAAACCAAAAACAAAGTTCCCTTCTCCTTCTACTCTGAGAACAAGAGGATTAAATCCTCTAACTGTATTGGTTAGATGGATTAAACAAGGTCATACACTAAAAATATAGTAAGACAAATTACCAGGTTGCTAAATTTACAGACAAATTTACAAAATCATACACAGAATCATAAATTTCCAAATAAACATATAAATTCAAAGGAATGAATTATCAATTAGAATTTTATTCTAAAAACATGTTTTATACAATTAATGCTTACAAAGTTAAAAAACATATTAAAATCATATACTCATCATATTTTTGTAAAGAAAACAATGTGTACAATGAACACATGAGGAACAACTGTCGACGCTTCGTTTCGGTGCTAAGGTGTGTAGTGTAGCTCCTATTTCCCTAATAGGCTCTGCGCATTGGAATAATATATCCTATAGGTTTGACATAGGACTAAGGTCAGTATGTCCCTATCGAGTATATTAAACTTAATTACTTGTGCCAGCTAGCTCAGAGGCCACTAGAAACTCCTTGACGACAAGAAGGTAGTAGTTTCTGGCAGCCGCAAAACATGACCACTTTGTTTCCCTTTAGAATCAGAACGTGTCCCAGAGTCGTGGAAACAATAGATAACTATTTCACTCAGCTCAATCGTGCATGCTTAGTTTTCCTCAAAGTTACACAGAAAGAATAGACGGGCGTTTCAATAAAAGATTTATTGAACAGTCTTGTTTCTGGTGTAAGTAAAATGTGCTGTTACGATCACAAGACAGTATGCGAGATAAATAATGTACAGTGTGAGCAGTAGAAATAAATAATACTGCATTTACATAAATGACACAGACTAAAAATGCGAGTACTCATACGATGCGTTTCAAATCTAGTTCTACCCCAATGTACCTAACCTAACCTAGGTGTAGGGAGAGGTATGAAGTAGGTGAAGTATTCCTTACTATGGTATACTAAGAGTATGTTAAGCCTAGTATGCCTAGTATGCCAAGTATGCCAAGAGTCCCTCTAGGTTCTAGTCAGCTCCATACCTTAAGAATGAGAGAGGTAGGAATCTCTTGCCAGACTCGAATTCCAACACCCCGCAAGGGAAGTCAGATCACTGGAAGCTGGACTCTCTGCGTGCAGGGATGACAGCGTCTTCTCAGTGCGTCAGGCTGGGAAACGGGCTCCTCTGAAGTCGAGGTCTCCTCTGATTTACAGGGGCTAGGGAAGGTATATTTATACCTGAGAAGTACCTAAGAATGTTAGCATTGACGTGAATCGGACAGAGGAAGACGTCATGAATGAACCCCTAAGGAATAATGGTTCATGCATAATATATGAGTCCTTGAAGAAATCAATAGTCCTGTGCTAGGGAAACTCCCGCAGCCTAAGGGTCTGTTCTTCATGAACTCGTTTTGACGTTAGGGTGGACGGATGTCGGAGACCATGCCTGTATTTGGAGTGCACGGTTTAATGCCTAAATAAGGGCTGGGATTTTATGCCTATATAAGGGCAGGGCGAATTGTGCCTATATAAGGACATGATACAGGAAAGCCCGTTTATGGACACCCTAAGAGGACTACAACACCCACTCCACTTTCGTGTGTACGATAATACTAAAATGCTAAACATTTAAAATGCTAAACATTAAATGGAGTACCGCATATTAAAAAATATTTCTTAAAAGCATTAAAAAACATAGTAAAATGCAAAAGGTACTGTACATATTTAAGCAATGCTTTTCATTTCCGGCATAAAGTTCGAAATTAAATGCAATTTGAATGAAAATAAGCAATAATATTTACATGTGACAAAAATGATCGATAAGTTGTTCAAAAATCAAAATCATTTCATGTCTTGAAAATTAATGAACTCTTTTAGACACACAGGATGACTAAGGGGCCGATTCCGATCTCGGTCGGAGGCGTACCCAACACCATTCGGTCGGGAAAAAAGCCATGCGAAAGCCTGTTTCCCGACCGATCCGTACAGCACACCGAACGAGTAAGTACGATGCGCACAACAGCAAAGAATCCGGCCGAGCCGTACTCACCCAAACCAGGTCCTGTTCCCCGACCGAGGCGAATCCGGAAACGCCGAATCGAGTCGCACGGAAGGAGAAATGCAGCCCCGTCCGGCCGGACAAGTACGATGCGCTTTCCGTACGCGCCGAACCCGTCGCTACGCACGGCACGTCAAAGCATCCGGGAGAGGCGCACATAAGCTCCGATTCGCGCCACAACACGATCCACGGCTCCGAGACGAACACGGCAGCGACGAGGACGACGCGAAGCGACGAGGACGAGGCGAAGCAACGAGGACGACGCGAAGCAACGAGAAGGACGAACGACACGAACCAACAATGAATCCCTTCGTCCCGATCATACCAATATTCTACATTTACTACCGGAACAGGCACGGACGCGTACGGCGCAGAAGGTAAGCCAGACACCAACCACGAAACACATACAACACGTACACGACACATCACACACACACAGAGGGATGCAGAATATACTTACACCAGCAACAGCAGCACCATAGGGGCGGGATGCCCATCACCAATGCCACATATGCACACAGGGGCCTGAATGCGCACCACCACCCTCACCCAAGGGGGGCAGGATGCCTACCACTACTACCACCCTCACCCAGGGGGGGCAGGATGCCTACCACTACTACCACCCTCACCCAGGGGGGGGGCAGGATGCCTACCACTAATACCACCCTCACCCAGGGGGGGCTGGATGCCTACCACTACTACCACCCTCACCCAGGGGGGGCAGGATGCCTACCACTACTACCACCCTCACCTAGGGGGGCTGGATGCCTACCACCACCCTTAGCCAGGGGGGCAGGATGCCTACCACTACTACCACCCTTAGCCAGGGGGGCAGGATGCCTACCACTACTACCACCCTCACCCAGGGGGCAGGATGCCTACCACTACTACCACCCTTAGCCAGGGGGGCTGGATGCCTACCACTACTACCACCCTCACCCAGGGGGGCTGGATGCCTACCACCACCCTTAGCCAGGGGGCAGGATGCCTACCACTACTACCACCCTTAGCCAGGGGGGCTGGATGCCTACCACTACTACCACCCTCACCCAGGGGGGCTGGATGCCTACCACCACCCTTAGCCAGGGGGCAGGATGCCTACCACTACTACCACCCTCACCCAGGGGGGCTGGATGCCTACCACCACCCTTAGCCAGGGGGGCAGGATGCCTACCACTACTACCACCCTTACCCAGGGTGGGCAGGATGCCTACCACTACTACCACCCTTACCCAGGGGGGCAGGATGCCTACCACTACTACCACCCTTACCCAGGGGGGCAGGATGCCTACCACTACTACCACCCTTAGCCAGGGGGGCTGGATGCCTACCACTACTACCACCCTCACCCAGGGGGGCAGGATGCCTACCACTACTACCACCCTTAGCCAGGGGGGCTGGATGCCTACCACTACTACCACCCTCACCCAGGGGGGCAGGATGCCTACCACTACTACCACCCTTACCCAGGGGGGCTGGATGCCTACCACTACTACCACCCTTAGCCAGGGGGCTGGATGCCTACCACTACTACCACCCCCACTCATAGGATGGACAATGCATGACACAACCAGCACACCACAACCTAGGGAATGCAAGAAGAAGACATCCCCCAACACCATGACAAGCGTGTGTAGACTGTGTCAAATGCCTACAACACCGAACAAGACTTTGAACATACAATGTGACCCCCTAGCACATGTGCCACACATATATGTGTGTGGCACCCACAATGCAAGCAGGCCATGACCATTGTGGCAATGGGGTCCAAACCCCCATCATCACAGTAACCAAAATGTAAGTGTGGGGTCCATAGCTGAAGCACACTTTGAACATTGTGGCAATGGGGTCCAAACCCCCATCATCACAGTGACCAAAAGGTAAGTGTGGGGTCCATAGCTGAAGCACACTTTGAGCATTGTGGCAATGGGTTCCAAACCCCCATCATCACAGTGACCAAAATGTAAGTGTGGGGTCCATAGCTGAAGCACACTTTGAACATTGTGGCAATGGGTTCCAAACCCCCATCATCACAGTGACCAAAATGTAAGTGTGGGGTCCATAGCTGAAGCACATTTCGAACATTGTGGCAATGGGGTCCAAACCCCCATCATCACAGTGACCAAAAGGTAAGTGTTGACAAAGAAAGAGGTGCAACTGCCAAACTGCATGGATGATTCCTGGTCACAGAACAACAAACACATCAGTGGCAAAGTAGTGTATGTGTCCCATTGCAACATAAATTGGGGGAGCCAAATACTGCAGTGCAAATAAGACATACCTTTGGCCATGTGCAGACAAACAACACCCATGGGGGCTGACACCGTCAACAATCATCAATGACACAATGACAGAAGTGACCATCAGAATGCAGACCCACATATTTGCACCAATTGGCACACACATGCAGATACCCTGTGGAGACTGCAGATGTGAGGTGAACAGATACCATACCATGGCAGCAATGGGACACACAAACCATGATCATTGTGCTGACCGATGACCTAGGAGTCCCAGGGACAGCAGGGGAAACCCACCAAACTACATACAGCCAATGGCACACCCAAGATATGCCAATGCAGTGGTGCAGATGCACAAACACAAACAGTCAGACCCACACTGCACATCATACACAACAGGTGAGGGGGGTGCCAGTGTCCCCAGGCAACCACACAACACATGAGGAGACCTGAATACCAATCATACAGATGTGCATACAGTGCCACACAAAGGTAACTCATGGATCCAAATCCCCTATGTGGGCAAGCAGGCATTGTCAGATGAGAGGGAGCACAAATCACACATGTCACACAGGCACGTAGGGACAGCAACTGACACAGCAAGACACAGACACACCACAGCACCACCCCCAGGGCCCCCACAATGGGTGACCCTGGGCTGCATTACAATCCCACTGTGATGACAAAGCTAAATGTGGTTCACACTGTGAACCACAGTCATGTGTACTGAGCAACTAACTACCATCACACCTACACAAGCACAAATCAAACAGCATGGCCAGTAAGCCAAGGCCAACATGGAGGCAGGGGCCTAGCCGGGCAACAACTCTCATCTGCACACACTCAACACCACACCCCTCGACCTCCAACAATGTGCAGCAGTGAAGCACACATGCACTGGTGACATTGCACATGCACCCATGACTATTCCAGGGTGGTGGGTGGGAACCAAGGTGCAGAAACACATCACACATGGACACTCAACAAGACTCCTGAATGTCTGACACACTGCACACTACGCTGTACATGGACATGACGGCAATACCACACCAACCAATGGGATCCCAGCCACAGTCACACACCAATGAAGAAGCCAAGGTCACCCACAAAGAACACACATAGACAACAACCAACATTGCAGCCCGGACCCTGAGGAGTGCCAGCAGTCACACACACTACGTGTCACAATCACTGAAAGATAACACAAACTGGAAATCACATGACAGGGGCAAACAACAAGTGCCAAGGGGAAACCTGACGGTGACCCATCTGCGTCTGCACACAAACTCAGCCCTGACAGCAAACACACCTATGGGTGACACCCTGATGACCAGTAATGTGCCATGCACCCACATCACAGAGAACCCAGGGAGAAGACTTTGGGGGAACATAGCTCAACTCAGCTAGCATCACAAACAGGTACAACACTAGGGATCACAGCATGCACAGCTAAACGGAAGTGAACACACAGACATGCACATACAACACACACCTTGGGCGCAGGCAATGTCACAGGAGTACACACTGCCATGAGGGGACTCCACTCCTGTGTGAGGAAAGCTGTGCCATATGTTGCCTCAGTAGGGCCCCATCATGTCAGCTGAGCACTTGGTCACACAATCAACAATTAGCACCAAATGAGGGCTCCCGTCACATCAGCCTGGTCATGGAAGTGCCAACGGAATCATCAGCACAGATCCAACACACTTGTATAGCAATGTTGCACTGACAACACAGATGAGTCCTTCCCCATTGATGCCCAAACCTGCATGTCCACTGGAGATGGCCACACGGTCAGGGAAGTAGACGAATTGAACAATGGCAGGCACAACAGATGTGCAGGGGTGGAAGCCACAGATGTAAAATTGCCAATCTAAGTAGGAAATCCCATTGCCAAATACTGAACACATGACACCCTCAGATGCTGCTATGGATGACATGGATACACCACAGGATAGGACACATTCCCCTGGACCACATGGGTTCCTGCACAGTAACACTTCATTATCATGAGACCAAATATCACCATCACTGCAGCAAGGGCATGGTTAGCATCATCAACATCATGTACATCAGAAGCAAAAGCACTAGAGAACAGAAAGCTGCTTTATTCAGCATATGTGGCATTAAAAGTAGAAGTCCGGTAGAACATAAACAAAGGCCAATGGCCAGTCCATCAACAAAGTCACAAGTGGGTGACAGTGGCAGATGCCACCCTACACATGCCCGCACAAAACCAGGGACAATCCACTAGGAGGGGCAACTGGGGGTAGGCCAGGCACCGCAGGGACAGGATCAGGGCTCACCAGGAGGAAGCAGGGAAGGGGTGGTGGGTGCTGGAGAGCCACTGACAACTGCAGTGGAGGTGTCTGACATGGTGTGTGCCGGCACAACTGGGGGCATGGCTCAGATGTTGTGGGTGCCGGCACGACTGCAGTGGACCCTGCAGATGGAGTGGACAGGTCCGCCACTGCAGTGCCCAAGTCAGATAGGGTGGTAGTGGACTCCACTGCAGTGCCTACCACCAGGGGAGGAGAATGGGGAACAGGCAAGGTGGGCTGGACAGAGGGGAGGACACCCTCACCACATCAGTGGCACAGACAAGCGCAGCGGGGGTGTGGTGCCGGGAGAGCAAGTGGCAGGGGAGAAGGCCGGAGCCTCTTGGGGATGGTATATCTGTGGGTGGGGGAACCTGGGGCAGGGTGTGGTGGGGGCACCTGTGGAGTGGGGGCCTGAGGGATGGAGGAAGGAGACCTGGTGCTTGAGCTGCAGGGCGGCGGCGGGGTCTTGCTCTTACCACTCCGGGGGGACTTGCGGGTGGGGGCCTCAGTCTGTCTGTGCCTGGGAGAGGGTGTCCGGGGGCGAGGGGCACTCTGCTCTGTGTGGGGGGGCTTCCTCTTCCCCCTGGATGCTGGAGCAGCTGGATCAGAGGGGAAGAGGCCGAGGTCACTGAGGAAGAGGCGCTGGGTCTTTGGGGTTGCAGGTGAGGCAAGGGAGGGTGCTTTGGAGGGAGAGGCAACTGAGGACTGCGCAGTGCCCGTGGATGCGTGTGTGTGTACCAGGGCCCCATCCCCTGTGAGTCTGGTTTCAGTCCCCTGACTGTG
This sequence comes from Calotriton arnoldi, assembly GCA_963921515.1. Classification (NCBI taxonomy): domain Eukaryota; kingdom Metazoa; phylum Chordata; class Amphibia; order Caudata; family Salamandridae; genus Calotriton; species Calotriton arnoldi. The sequence goes on from CAWUFW010001215.1 coordinate 3,039,993, forward strand.
CGTGCGTGTGCGTTTTGTTTGTGGCGTGTGTGTCTGTGTGCTGGACGTGTGTGTGCTGGTGTGTGCCTGTGCCGGTGTGTGTGTGCTTGGGACGGGTAAGGTGCTGGGGAGTGTGGATGGAGCAGAGGCAGGAGGGGTGAGGGACTGTCTGAGGAGGGACACTGCTGCCGTCAGGGAGGAGTCCATGGACCTATTGCCCCTCTGTAGGTCAGACATGCCCGATGAGATGCCCTCCATGAATGACACCAGCTGAGTCAACAGTGCGGTGTGCGCATGGAGGACACTCAGCATGGCTGTCTGCCCTACATGGAGCTGGCGAAGGAGGTACACAGACTCCTCACTCAGGGCAGCAGGGGACACAGGGGCAGGGGGTGCGGTGGCTCCCGAACATGGGAGCCTCCAAGGACCTGGGGAATGGGAGCCGATGGGAGGGCGGTGGTGGTGCTGGTGGTGGCGGGGACAGCAACACTAGCTGGGGTGTGGTGGCTGCTGACACCCGCCTCCACAAGGGAGTCATCCTCCGAGTTGCTCTGGTCCTCAGCTGAGGTGGATGGTGCTGAGGACTCCTCGGTGTGGCTCCCTCGCCCTCCGTGCCACTAGGTCCCTCCGACCACTCCTCGGCTGCTGACCCAGTCTGGCTCTCTGGCTCCTCCTGGTCCGTGGAGCTGTCCCCTTCCGTGGCCGTGGATGTATCTGCAAACAATGGGGAAACAGACAGACATCAGTCACCTGCACCAAACGCACACACCACTGTGAGCACTGCACATTACAGAGCAAGCCCTGGCATCATTAGTTGTACATTGCTAAAAGTGCCCTAACTGAACAGGAGAAGCCAATTGTCAGTCTGATGCCAAGCATGGCACTCACATCCCACATGGCCTTGCACCCATCTGTCTGGTGTCTGTTGGATTGCAACACCCCAGTGTGGACACATGCACCAAGTACACAGTAGTTGGACAGTGCAGAGGACACGGTGTGGCATGTGGACATGCACACATCACAGCTCTTGCCACTGAGTCAGTACAGGTTTCCGGATGAAAGGGATGCCCAGAGTCAAATAGGAAATGCATGTGATGCATACCAGCGACAGACACCATGATGCACCCATGTCCTGATAGCCAGCGCCACAATGGTGTGCATGTAGCACATGTCACTCCCCTGCAGGACCACCAATAAGTTGACACATGCCATGGCAGAGGCATGACTGCTAAGTCATACATCACTGTCTCAGTGATGTATGACTTGGCAGCCAGACAACAACACTATGCACTGTGTCACAATAGTAGGTCATGGGGAATGCAAGTCCTGGAGCTGCACAAGTGCACATGTACATCCCCCACACAACACATCATCTTAACCCTCATCTGTCCAGGTCACACCTATTGGACATATGGGAGACCTGTGACACTACCCTCTGAACATGAGCCCCTCACAATTTGCTGTGAATGGGGAACAGCTGCCTGAACTTCACATTCGCATACCCCAGTCTGCACGGGCAGCTGATCAAACACCTATGTGACACACAAGTATCGTCTCCTATGGTCACATCTCCAGGGGCATGCTGAGCCCCTACCAAGAAACACCCCAGCAGTCCTGGCAACTAATCCACAGCACACTGACACAGAGGCAGACACCTGAGGGGTCAAATCACTGTGCACAATATGTCAGCTGATACACGGGAGTGGGAGTACAGAGTGCATTGCATGGCCTGGAGTAGGCATGACTGTCCTGCTCCACATGAATGAGGGATGTGCCCTGGACAGTGGATAGCTGGCTATGTATGTGTGACACACGTAATCTGCACACTCCTGGGGCCCAAACATTGTTCCCACCCGCTGCATGGGCGTGTGCCACATACCCCAGGCACATGTGGTGGCTCAGCTCAGCAAGTGGACCGCATATCAAAGCAACACGCAGATCACATGTCCAAACCCAGGCGTTGTGTGAACAATGGACCCACCCATGATGCCCACAACAGAGTTAGGGAAACAGATGCTGTCCCCCACCTTTAGTGAAGCAAACTGCAAGGACACAGTCCCAAGTGACACAATTCCCTGAATGTAAGGGGCCACACCTGGGTATCAGATGAGCAGTGGGCAGTGCACAATAGAGGGACATGGCTCCTGGACAACATGACTGCTGCACTGTGGCAGTTGAACCAGGCCAGAGGAGGGCACAAAGCATGTAATACAGAGTTCACAGTGCAGTCTTTGACTCACCCCCTCCTTGCTGCTGTCTGGCCTTCAGCTGCCCATCCAGGTCTGGAAACACCACCGCCAGGATCTGGAGCATGTGGGGGTCAGGGTCCGTGTTCCGCCCCTCCTGCGAGGAGGCGACAGCTTCAGCTGGACCCATGCAATCCTCCGGGTCCAGCCCCGAAGGTCCTGCCACCTCTTCTGGCAGTTGCGGATCCGGCGCTTGTAGACCCCCACGGACCGGACAGCCCGGACGATGTCCTTCCAGATTTCCTGCTTCCGATGGGCATTAACCTGTCAGGATGACAAAGTGAAAAGGCCATTACCACACATGCAACATATCCGTGCATGACACAGTTGTATATACATGTCTCAATCACAGGGGCACATGATGTACACAGGCAGTGCAAAGCTGATCATGGACAGTTTGCCAGACGTCACTACATGGTATCATTGCATGGGAAGTAAAACCATGTTCAAATGCACTGTCACTGCACCATACCTGTCCAGTGCAAGTCACTACACACTATGGGGGTGACAACTACTCAGTGAGCCTGCTAGCCAGTGGCGTGCAGACTCTAAGCCTTGCTAGTCACACAAAATGCACATTCAGAAAGGCAGTGCACAGAACACTCACCTGCTCCCTGGTGTCCCATACAGCTTGCTGTACTGTGGAAGAAGGCTGTCCAGCAGGGCCTGGTTCTCTTCAAGGCTGAAGGCTGGGGCTCTCTCCACAGTACGTGCCATTGCAGGGTCCAGAGGGGCAGAGACAGCAGCAGTGCAGTGGCAGATGTCGTCCTGGAGCATGTAGTGCAGGCAAGTGAGCTCTCAGGGGAACAGCCAGCAATATATATGTGCTGGAGAGGCAGATACTGTCCCTTGTGTCCAAAGTGATAGGTCCAAGTCGTTTGCATCTTCTGAATCTGGCCAATCCATGGAATAGCAGCACCAAAACACGCCCACAGCATCCTTCAAATCTTCAACTTCATGACATACATGATTTTGCAACATTGTTGTGGGTGACCAACTGAATTTACAGCAACCGACTCGCTCGAAATTCGAAAACGCGTCCGTTGCCAGGCAAGCCCATTGTCAATGGGTGCGCACTCGATCGGTCCATTGCGGTACAACGCGCACAGGGGTACAACGCGTACCCGCACACATTGAATGCAATGGGCCGGCCGGAGGCACCGATCGGTCCATTGCAGTACAACGCGCACAGGGGTACAACGCGCACCCGCACACATTGAATGCAATGGGCCGGCCGGAGGCACCGATCGGTCCATTGCAGTTCAACGCGCACAGGGTACAACGCGTACCCGCACACATTGAATGCAATGGGCCGGCCGGAGGCACCGATCGGTCCATTGCAGTACAACGCGCACAGGGGTACAACGCGTACCCGCACACATTGAATGCAATGGGCCGGCCGGAGGCACCGATCGGTCCATTGCAGTTCAACGCGCACAGGGGTACAACGCGTACCCGCACACATTGAATGCAATGGGCCGGCCGGAGGCACCGATCGGTCCATTGCAGTTCAACGCGCACAGGGGTACAACGCTGTACCCGCACACATTGAATGCAATGGGCCGGCCGGAGGCACCGATCGGTCCATTGCAGTACAATGCGCACAGGGGTACAACGCGTACCCGCACACATTGAATGCAATGGGCCAGCCGGAGGCACCGATCGGTCCATTGCAGTACAACGCGCACAGGGGTACAACGGGTACCCGCACACATTGAATGCAATGGGCCGGCCGGAGGCACCGATCGGTCCATTGCAGTACAACGCGCACAGGGGTACAACGCTGCACCGCACACATTGAATGCAATGGGCCGGCCGGAGGCATCGATCAGTCCATTGCAGTACAACGCGTACAGGGGTACAACGCGTGCACTCGCACACATTGAATGCAATGGGCCGGCCGGAGGCACCGATCGGTCCATTGCAGTACAACGCGCACAGGGGTACAACGCGTACCCGCACACATTGAATGCAATGGGCCGGCCGGAGGCACCGATCGGTGCATTGCAGTACAACGCGCACAGGGGTACAACGCGTACCCGCACACATTGAATGCAATGGGCCGGCCGGAGGCACCGATCGGTCCATTGCAGTACAACGCGCACAGGGGTACAACGCGTACCCGCACACATTGAATGCAATGGGCCGGCCGGAGGCACCGATCGGTCCATTGCAGTACAACGCGCACAGGGGTACAACGCGTACCCGCACACATTGAATGCAATGGGCCGGCCGGAGGCACCGATCGGTCCATTGCAGTACAACGCGCATGGGGTACAACGCTGCACCCGCACACATTGAATGCAATGGGCCGGCCGGAGGCACCGATCGGTCCGTTGCAGTACAACGCATCACTGTACATGTGACTGGCATATGTCAGCATGCCTGTCTCAGATGGACATATGCCAGCCACAGATAGCTCCCAGGAGTGAGGGGCACACCTACATCACGACAGCCTGTCCAAACTTAATCATAAGGCATGTAAGGCTGCATTTCCTATTGTGTGTATGTTGGTGTACATGTTGTCCTGTGGGTGTCACCTGTGGGCAGCCACCCCCAGGCTGTGCACGTGTTCATGGGGACAGGATCCTGGGTGTTACGTGTACATGACCACTGTGATGTGCAACTGTTCATATCTGTGCATGTGCCATGGTCACATTTCACAGTGGTGTATGTGTATGTCATGTCACATACCCCGTGAGTCCCATGTGGGACGGTATGTTTGAGCCAGGGTGTCCCAGTGGCACAATAGTGATGGTCCTCCACAGTCTTTGTGCATGTAGTGTTTACAATGTCTCTGATTTCATGTGCACAATGGGAGACAGTCTCCACATCCACGTTGTGTGTGCATGGACTCTGATGTTGTGCGTGTGTGTGTCACAGACGTCCATGTCTGTCCTGCCGTGGCAAGTGGGCCACTACCTGTGGGGGTCATGGTTGTTTTGCTGTGGTGTATACATGATACTCCATGTAATGCCAGTGTCCATGTGGCATTACAGGGTCCCTGGGAATGTACCTGTCGTTGAGCTGTGGTGCCTGGGGCACATCTGTCCTCACATGTCACTGTGGGGGTTATTGTGACACGGCAGCAGGAGATGGGAACTGTGACACGGCCTCATGATATCCAATGGGCCAACCTGGGACTAATTGATGCCACCTGTTGGACCGTGTTGACAGATGTTGGCCATGTATGTACCATACATATCCTTCCGGTACGGCACACTTCATGTAGTTGTGCCTCATAATGATGTATGTTGGGATCTTGAGTGTGTTCAATGCCGCATATGTGGGGTGACTGACAATCTTGCTTACTTCTCCTCTGCACTGCAGGGCTCCTGCTGTCCATCGACCATTCCCAGACCTGGCAACGATGGTGGAACGGGACAGCATCCGACGGTACCGCTTCACCAGGCAGCTGATTGAGGATTTGGCAGTGCAGTTGTCCCCACATTTGCAGCCTGGCCGGCCGTATCCTACAGCGCTGACCCCCAAGGTGAAGGTGATGGCAGCCCTACACTTCTTTGCCACTGGTACCTTCCAACATACTGTGGCGACTGCTGGTGGGATGTCACAGACCATGTTGAGCCGTGTGCTCCGCGATGTTTTGGCGGCAATGTTGCTCTTCCTGAACCGGTACATCTATTTCCCTAGACTGCGACGACTCACTGACGTGAAGAGTGACTTTTATGCCCTGGGGAGGATGCCGCATGTCATTAGCTCCATTGATGGGACACATGTGGCTTTGGTACCACCACAGGCCCAGGAGCAGGCCTACAGAAACCGCAAGCACTACCACTCGGTCAATGCACTGGTGGTGTGTCTTGCAGACATGACCATCACACACGTGTGTGCCCGTTTCCCTGGTTCAGCACACGATGCCTTTGTGATGAGGAGTAGTCGCATCCCCAGGATGATGGCACAGATGCAGAACCAGCGTGCCTGGCTTGTCGGTGTGTACTGACTTTGTGCCATTGTGTGTGATCTGATCTGTAGTATTCCGCCCACTTTTCCAAGTCAGCTAATGTGCACTTGTCTGTCCGTAGGTGACTCGGGATACCCCAACATGCCGTGGTTGCTGACACCCTCAGGAACCCTGTGACACCAGCCCAGATGCGCTACAATGAGGCACATGGTCGGACCAGGAGAGTGATTGAGCGGACCTTGGTCTCCTGAAGAGCCGCTTCCGCTGCCTGGACAAGACCGGAGGGTCCCTCCCATATGCCCCTGCGAAAGTGTGCAAGATTATCATCGTCTGCTGCATGCTCCACAACCTGGCAGTGCGGAAGGAGTTGCCTCTCATCCAGGATGACAATGACCAACATCCGCCACCTGTGGAGGATCCTGGCCTGGACCACGATGCCAGTGACGTTGATGATGATGATGATGATGATGGTGATGTCCGCACACAGCTCATCACCAACTTCTTTAGCTGAATGTGAGTATTCTGAGGTGTCATGTCAATGATGTGAGTTGGCATGATGTGTGGGTGGTGCTCTGGTGCTGTTGGAGTGTGTCCATGGGCTACTTGACTGGATGTGTGTTGCGATGTGTGGTGACAGGTGGGCTGTACTCCCCAACAGTGTTGACATGCTAACTTGGTTCTGGGTGGGTATCTTGTAACATGTATTGTGCATGAGTTTTGCTGTTCTGTCCTGTACTCCATTGCTTTTGACTGTGTGTCATTTCTGTCCTTCACAGGGTACTTTCAGATTCGTTTGGTCAACTGTGTCCACCGACGACGTGATTGCACATCCAGGCTGGTAGCTGTTGTGTCCCTACAGGTGATGTGCGCCACACCCATGGACTTCCTTCCGTCTACAGTTGTTGACTGTGTGCCCGCTGCCAGGTGGGATTACCTTGCATCTGTAGTGGTTACGGCATGTTGCAACTGTGTAATAAACCTGTGCTTCACTTTGTGATGTGCGTTGTCTGTGGTCACACATTTGACTGCCATTTGCTTACTGCACCTGTGGGCTACTTGACTACAACTGGGAATGGGTGTGGTGTCTGTGCATTGCACCGTCTTCCCTGGCAACATCAGTGTAGGCAATGAGTCAGATGGCCTAGGTGTGTATGTGTTGTGTAGCCCTGGTGGTGTGTCTCCCTCATGTGTGTCACGTTGCCTGTACTCACATGCCTGTGTTGTCCTTGCTGTTGCAGTTCGCATACACAGTGTAATTTTGCAGTTCATCATCCCCATAACAGCACCCACGTTGGAATGACAACAGAGGCAAGTATGGTGTATTAGTGTGTTTATTGTGATACATTTGTGTTAATAGTGCATAGGATGGGTAGTGCTGTACATAAATCTTGCAATCCCAAGTTCCTAGGTGAATTGAAAGTCCTGGTAGACAGGATCCCCAGTATCCAGTGGTCCAACTTGTACTCCCCATGCAATGTGTGGGAGTAGTGTTGCCGTCAACAGGGTGAACAGTCTGTGCACAAAGGCGAACATCCAGAACAGGTTCAGGCTTCCTGGGAGTTGCGCTTGGCCATCGGCCTCTCACTTTTCCCTCCTCGGACGACCCCTCTTCTTGGGGGGCCCCTCAAGTACAGGCTGCTGCGGTGCAGGGGACTCTCCGCCAGAGTCCTCCTCCCTCCCTGTGGCAGTTGCAGTTTGTCCGGCACCAGATGTTGTTGGCACACAGGGAGGTGTGGACTGGTTGCTGTTCATCTGGCGGAGGCATTGTAAAATGTCCCTGTGCACCGCCGTCATCTCATGCAGTGCATCCCACTTGGACTCCACGCGGGACATGTGTGAGTCCACACGGGACATGTGTGACTCCACGTGGGACATGTGGGAGTCCAAGCTGGCATGATGGGCAGCCTGCTGCTGTTTCATGTCTCTGAGGAGCCCCACTACCTGGCTGAGGTCTCCGGTGCTGGACTGGTACGCATCAGCTATGCGTACCAGTTGTGGGTCGTCATGCACACCAGCAACGTCTGCAAGCAGCGACCTCTGTCTCCCACCCCTCCCACCACCCCTGCTGACATGTGCAGTGTGTGCAGTGGCACGCACAGATAACCCTGGTCCACCTTGGGGGTTGGTGGTGGTGGTGGTGTCCATGGCCCCAGGTTGGTCCAGGGTCCCTGTGCTGGTGTTGCTCCTTGTTCTGTCCATGTCGGCAGGGATGGTATTCGTGGTGACAGTCGTTGGAGGGGTGGGTGCAGGGGTGCAGCTGGTGGTCCTGCTGGTGCTGCAGCTGGTGGTCCTGCTGGTGCTGCATGTTGACTTGCACCGGATGTGCCAGGTTGTTCTTCATCGTCCGAGGAGGACAGAGGCTGTACGACGCCAGTGAGCTCGGCATCCTCTTGAGCCTGGGACTGGGACTCCTCAGCGTCTGCTGCTGTGTCCCCATCATCACCTGTTTATGGGAGACACAAACAATGTATGTTATGTTTCTGCAGGCATCAATGGTTGACACACATGACAGTTGTGACTGTGCCTCTGGGTGCGGGCCTGTACATTGCATTGTCCTAAGTCGTCACAGTCAGGGGTTGATATTGGTGTGGCACATTGTCCTGCATTATTTGGGCATTTCTATGTATTTTCTGGGGTGTGAACATGGTCTGCATTGGTTGTGTTTGGTTGACAGCCGGCTCCTCCTTCCCACCCACCCAGCCAGTCAGTTATCCCACCATGGAACGTGCTTGCGTTGCAGGGAGTTTAAGTTGTCTCTCAGGATGTCAGTCAGTGGTGTCCTGCTGTTTGTTGGTGCACAGTTGCCAGCAGGGCCTTGTGCTCCCCACAGCAGTAGCCAGTGTCAGCCATCTTGTGAGTCCTTCTCCACTTCCTGTGATGTGAGCATGGTTCAGGGTGGTGTTGATGGGACAGTTGTGGGG